>JASWHV010000012.1:91719472-92319472 GCA_030760725.1 Neostapfia colusana
ATCGGTGATTCCGGTTAGTCCTGTAGGAGCTGCGTACTGACACGACTTCTGATTCCTAGGTTCATGCGTCCGGCATGTTCTGTTCATTACTGATTTAAACAAAACTTGTAAGTTTGTTATGAAATTTGGTGGTTAATATTCAGCATTTCGGTGAGAACCTGCAGAACAGTTTAAGCTGTACTTTCAGTGCTTACTGCTACGATCACGAATTTAAATTATATTGGGCATGCTGATACATGTGATTTATAGCTAGTGAAAAGGTGTTGCATGGTGTTGAATATGAAAATCCTGCGTCTTGAGTTCAGTATTGCTAGAAATTAATGGCTCTTCTCAAATTATGTCTCAGTATTCAGTTGGATGATGATAATTTGCAGCAAGTCAGGCCTTAATGATCTTCTGGTCACAAATTTAAGAGCCACTGGACAAAAATAATTGCAACTGTACGATTTTTATTTCGACGTATTTTTAAACCTTAGTACAGTACAACATTCTAGCATGAAACCTACAAACTAGCGGAAGTAGAATTATGTGGATCTATCAAAACTTTTCGTATGGCATTCCCTTTTGTATACCTGAAACTATCAAACTACGTACCGAGGAACATGATATGGGCTAAATGGTGTGTATCGTCGCTGGAAAATGTTTTTTTCCTCTACTTCGTGGGTACATTTTTTTTTGGGAAACTGTTTTTTTTTACGTGAAATGGCAGGTGGTGTACCTTTGCATTGGAAAACTTTTTTGGGAAAACATATTTTGTTTTGTTGTTGAATTGGAGATACCATTTCATGGCTTCTCAACAATCAGTGCAGACAAATGTATTTTGGCTTCATCTGGCTTCCAAGGTGATATCAAAGCTTTGCAGAAGAACCTGTCTGCCAAGGAATTGGTACGTTCAATTATTCATTTTGCTGTGAAATCATCTAACATATCTCTGTTAAGACTGTTTTTGTGTTTATTAACCACTATTTAGCAGCATTCTTACTGCAATAGCCTGATGGATTACCTAGTCTAGGCCTTGATCTTCCAAATTCTATTTCTTCTGAAAGAAAGATTGTTTCTATGAGGTACTTTTCTATGTAAGAAAAAAAAATGATAGCTCTTAGGCCATCCATCACTACATTTAATTTTAACCATGATCATATTGGTGATGTAGCCACCTGTATTACCTTAATTAGGGCATCAGACAGCCGAAGTGAATATTATACCATCCTGAATGAGCATAGATCAGTACAGATTTCTAATGCTTTGATATTTCTGCCTTTTCAGGCCTACGAACATAGCCATAACAAGAAGATGAACTGCCCTGCGATGGCGCAGCTGCTGTCGAACACACTTTACTACAAGAGGTTCTTCCCATACTACGCTTTCAATGTGTTGGGTGGACTGGACAGTCAAGGTATGATTTTATCGTACTTCTTTATTACCGTTCCGTCTGATGGTGCCTCTGAGCTTCTCGACCATTTTATCAGGTAAAGGCTGTGTCTTCACGTATGATGCGGTTGGGTCTTATGAGAGGACAGGTTATAGTGCTCAGGGGACAGGTGCAAAGTTAATTACGCCTGTTCTGGATAACCGGTTGAAATCCCCGAATCCTCTGATACTTCCGGCTCGGGTAAGTTCTACCAAATTCCCACCGCATAATGCACTCGCAGGAAGTTACGTTTGGTGGCCTTCCAATGGATACAGAAGACGCAAGGCTTTAAGGCTCAATAAACTCACAGAATCATGTATGAGTTGCAAATTTCTTTTGATGACACTTAACTCTAATCTCATATCATGTTAATCATTCAGGACGCAGTTACTCCTCTGTCTGAATCTGAAGCCGTTGATCTGGTGAAGGACGTTTTTGCATCAGCAACAGAACGAGACATATACACTGTATGATGCTTTCTGACACCTCTTATGCCCAATAATACGGTATCGCCTGACAACTATAGATCTCTGGTACAGATTATTCTTTAATGATGTTTGCAGGGAGATAGATTGGAAATCGTGGTCATCACCAGCTCCGGCATCCACCGGGAGTACATTGAGCTGAGGAAGGACTAGTGTGGTGTAGCAGTGAAAGGAAACCACCTGTGTAACTCCAGGTCTACCACACAGAAGCGTAATGATCCATGTGTTTCACTTTATGACGTACTGGAATTTCCGTGCTGTAATCTCAGGAGGGTGATTGTACATGATATTTTAAATCATCAGTATATCGGGTAGAGCACCTGCTTTTAAATTGCTTACTAAAGTACTCCATCTGTTCTTAAACAATCTGTTTAACGTTAAATAATTAAGAACAGAGGGAGCACTTACTTATACTGCCTGATACGGATTACAACTTTTATTTGGGGAACGATCTTGATTCAAACCACATGATCACGCATGGTAGATTCAGGTTGCGTGCACGCATGTTACCGTGACTCGGACGGAAACCAGTCACGAAAGATCCCGGCACTGTTTTCAGCGTGACGGTGGTTTTAAGTTGCTTCCGTAGTTTTTATGTGTTCAGATCTATTAATACACTCCACGAGTGCATAGGCTTCACGACACCAAGCAACGGGTTACCAACAGCGACTAGGCCATGCGCCGCCCAGCCCCAGGTGCGTATGACTGTCGGCGGCTGGGCAAGGAAGGCCGGAACAAACTCGAACCGGAACACTTCATCAGCTCAGGGATCTGCTACGTGTCAGGGGATGCCGGCCTCGGACGGCGATGAGCTGTGCACACGTGGCGTGCGCGAAGGTTGCGGAATCCGTATTCGGCGGCGGCATCACAGGTGCCGTGCAAGCCTTAACCCCACGCAAGCCAGTTCTGGTGCGTGTGATTGCCGAATAGCACAGCTTACGACTCCATATTTAGGAGTCCCGGCATCTCCAAGAATCAGCAACAATCCTCTTTGCCAAAATCGTGACCTTCCGTTCCGTGCCATCTCCTCTGTTTTCGGGAAAAAAAAACAGACACGAGCTTCGCCGTAGAGATCACCGGCGAAATGGTCAGCCTGAGCGACGATGTGGTCACCGAGATCATCCTCCGGCTGCCCGTCAAGTCCGCGGCGCGCTCCATGTGCGTGTCCAAGAGCTGGCGCGCCACCATCTCCGACGACTACGTCCGACGCAGGCTCCCGCCGCACATGTCCCTGCTCTACGTCCCCGGCGACTACCCCCGCGCTCGCGGCAAGGGCGGCCCGCGGTTCGCGTGCGCGGCGGGCGGCGGCGGGCTGCTCGAGGACTGCGACCTCGGCTTCTTCCCCTTCCTGGAAGGCTCGGTCGCCTGCGACGCCTCCAACGGCCTGCTCCTGTTCCGCTCCGCCGGCACGGCGCGGTTCTACGTCGTCGACCCGGTGGCGCGGCGGTGGGCGGCGCCGCCGCCGCCGCCGACGGACGCGATGCTGTCCATGCTGGCGTTCGACCCGTCCGGCGGTGGCTCCTCCTCCTCCGGCCCGCGGTACCGCGTGATCAACTTCACCGGGTGGCGGGGCCGCGTCGGCCAGCTCGAGGTGTTCTCCTCGGAGGCGTGGGAGTGGACCGTGCGCGACGCGGACTTCGGCGTGATGGCCGGCTCGCTGTCCGGCTCGATGCACTTCCACGGCGGCGCCGTCTACGTCCTCGCCCTCGAACCGGACTGCATCGTGCGCATGGACGTCGCCGCCGAGCTCGCGTGCGCCACCATCGCGCTGCCCGAGCCGACCGACGGCGACGGTGTCACGCCCGGTTTTACAAAGAGCAAAACCGGCCACCATCTACGTGTATGCCAGGATCGGTTTCATCATACACGTAGGACAGCTAGTGATAAACAGTTATATATATCGAATATAAACGACATTTATACCTTAAAAATGAGTTTCGGATAGCAGCGGAAGAAGAGAAGCTTCTAGGGCCGTCCACAGGCGAATCGACTGGCAGCTACGTGACCTTCTTCACACCGTCTTCATTTGATCTTCTTTTCACTGAGCAACAATTATAAAAGAGGAAAAAGACAAACGCCTGAGTACATAATGTACTCAGCAAGTGTGGGAAAGTTTTATGCATGATGAGGCAAGAATCAAGAAAGGCTAAACACGGCTTATGCACTAAGCCACCTATACCTTAGTCTTATTAAGCATCCTATTTACTAGGTGAAAGTCCCAACCATCCCAACCAAGTATCCAAGTATCTCCAAGTCCAACTGTATACATCTCCCAAAATCACCAACCACATACCAAAACCAACCAATCCAACATCACCAACCAAACCACACTAATCATGAGAGAGTTACCAGCCCGCTCTTGACCGTGAGCACGGCTGTCTAGACAGTTTTGACTCTGCAGAGTTTGTACCCTTTACCCACAAGTCGTGATTCCGTCCCCTGTTGCCAGGTGGACTAAAACCTCCCTTTTGCCCGTGGTAGCTAGCCACATTTCACACTTCCTAAGGTGTGCGGCCAGGAGATCACGATGTGACCTTTACAAAGGGAATCCCGACGAGCATGAGCCCACTGAGGTTTCACCCCTGCGGCCTCCTGGAGTCTTTTTCACCTCCGCCTGCAGTGGCCCCCTCTTGAGCCTTGCGGATCCCAGGGTAGTCCCGCCCGACTCCCATTCCCCGCACCTACCACACACTCACACTACATCGGGAATGCACCTAATTACTTAGTCACTCTGTCCCATACCAGTTCTTGTGGTGGCACTGTATAAGCCAGTTGACGGGTCTCACGAACCGGTCCTTAGGATCTACACAGGCCACTAACCACAAACCCGAGTCTCGTGCACTCGGCACCCACCATAGACCAACCAGCCTGCTAGATCCCTATCTCTACATTCCCACATATAGACCATATATATATCTCCACACAACATCTCAATGATCATGATAATTAAACATTAATGTAAATTACTCCCATCCCATCTACTAAGCAGGGCTAAGCATCAATAAACAACATGTAGTAAAACCTAGCTAACCCATACCCAGGCTACAAGGGAGATAATATGGAAATTCTAGTAAACAACCTATCATGGGATTCATGTTAAAGACAATGCATGCAAATTCTAACTAATAATCCTAAGAAGGAGCAAAATGGTCAAGGGCACTTGCCTTTTTCTTATATTGTTGCTCAGTCCACCCTCTTCGTCTTCAAAGTCTTAGGCTTATAGGTCGAACATATGCTCAGAGGTTGATTCTGTCCACGTCATTGTAGGTGAAAGAAAATAACAAGGAAACAAGTAAGAAAAAGCTAAGCCACTCTCAAGCATAGGAATTCATCCACGCATAATTAAGTAGATCTTATATTTTCACCTCACTGTGTGCATTTCATTATTCAGCCCCATGCCATGTTTTCTTTCCAATAGGTGCAATTTCTTTCTTTTATATATGTTCATCCTTAATTTGTCCTTGTGAGAGTGTCATGTGTAAATAGCAGTTTTTAGGGCCCTAGATGTGTCTTTCAGCACATGGTGGGGGTGTTTTGTGCAAATTTCAGCAAAGGTTCAGCGGGTTTTGCATTTCCAGAACTATTCTAGGCGTGAAATTGTTAAATCATATTATTACATGGGCTCCTATGCATAAGCAGGGAGTTGAACTGCTATTATTCTAAGGTTTCCCGCGCTACATCAGAAATTCCAAAAGCTGCTAAGGACTGAAATGTAATTTCTAGAAACTTTAGTGGCTTGCACATTGATCTCAATATTTTCCATGAAATTTGGGGCTTATTCTACAAAATACGGGGCTGGTTTGCACGGATCCGAGAGTTCTAGGGGCCTTTGCACAAAACTGGTCACAGGATCAGGTGGGTTTAAAACAGATCGTCGGATCAGCCACGGAGGGCAGGGATTTTAAACCCCAAAGCGGTATCACACGATTTAATCGTGGTTGCTCCCCCGGGATCGGGTGGCGGGGATTCATCCGGGACTATCTGGCCGTCTGTGGCGGCTCGCGCGACGGCGTGCCATGGGCGCAGCCATAGACATCGTCGGAGCTTTGAATCTACGCCTACGGGGTACCCTAAGCTCTGCTAACTGCCTAAAACGAAAAAGGGACTTACGAGTAACTCACCTCGGGGTCCTTTGGGTCCGGTGAGGCATCGGGGAAGTCCCACGGTGCGAGGCGGCGGAGGAGTCCCTCGGTCCTCGGTGCTACAACGTCCGGAAGGGGTTCACTTCGGGTTTTCGTGTCTACAACACGCATTAAGGCTCAGTGAGGGCGATGCATGATCACCAGGAGACAAATCAACAGGAAATTGAGGAACATCACGAAGTGGCGGAAGAACTCACCGGAGCCCGTGGGTGTGCTAGGTTTTTTTTTTGACGATCTGCGTCGAGGGAGGCTAGGAGGTCTCTGGTGTTCCTGTGCATCATCAGCTAGTTAGTAACCCGTTTGGTTCAGGGAGAAAAGGAGAGTTTTGGGGGCGGCGCGGAGCTCACCGGGCGGGGTAGACGCGAGGAGCTTGACAGCGTCGCGGACTGGTCGACGGCCTGCGTCTTCTAGAACATGTAGTGGCGGTCGTCGAAGGAAGTCGTGGGAGGCGGTGGTCAGACCTTCGGAGGTCAATGTGCAGGCTGGGCCTATGCCCGAGCCGCCAAGGGTCCGAGGGCGCGGCAGAGAGGAGAGCTTGGGGCGGGCGCACTGGCTGGGGCGCGTCGGTCGGCGGCGTGGTCGGTACATGGAAGAAAGCGAGCGAGCTCCTGCTTCCGTGGCTTCCTCCACCCCAGTCTCGCGGTCGCCGTCATCCCTACCGCGTCCACCAGCGGTGCCTGCGCGGGGTGCGTCCGGTGGGAGGAGGCGGCACAGTTAGGGCCCGATGCGGTGAGGGCCTTGCGCACGCGGCGGAGCTAGGCCTCCCCGAAGGCGGTGTCGGATGAGGCAAGCGAGGCGGCGTTGGGGAGCGGCGGGATTAGAGGGAGGGGCGCCGAGGGCCATGGGGGAAGGGTGGCTCGGGAGCTAGGAGGTGGTGGTCGGCGGCCGTGGAGGGGCACGCACGCGGAGGTGAGGGAGGAGGCGAGCGGGGGCGGCCATGGCGCGGTAGAGTTGGGAGGGGGCGCTCCGGTCGGGGGTTTCCAGTGAGGGGGAAGAGAGGGTGCGGCGGGAGGAGAGGCGGGCGGCGAGGTCCCATGGGGGGGCGCGGGCGGAGCTGGCTGGGGTGCGGCGGCGCAAGGAGGACACAACGGGGAGCGGCGGAGTCAGCGGCTGTGGAGGGGCGCGAGGTGGAAGCAGCAGCAATGGCGGGGTGGAGGGAGGCGGCGGGAGGGGCTCGGGAGGGAGGAGAAGAAGAAAGAAGGAGAAAAAGGGTAGGGTTTGGGGGGTTGTGGGCTGGGCCGGTGAATAAAAAAAATGTGGGTGTTACAACACTACCCCCCTTAAACGGAATCTCGTCCCGAGATTCTAGTGAGCTAGGTTTCGGGAGATTCATTGCCGGGAGGTTCTTCCTTGCGATTGGCAATATAGCGGCACATTTTGTCGGGACGAAGTCTTATATAAGACTATATGCGTCGAAGGTAATAGGCGAGTCAAGCGTCGATTTAGATAAGATCAAGTGAGTTTTGATCCTAATAGCCTAGAATGCACCTCGCTCAAATTCACTGGCCCCTGAAAATCTTCAAGGCTTTGTTGTTTTGGTTGTTGAGCATCTTCTTATTATCTCTTCCTTCTTCACTGACTCTGTCGGCCTAATGTATATTGAATCCAATCCTAACGGAGGTGTTCGAATGTGATGTGCTACCCCCCTTAAATAGAAAAGTGTTATTATGATTGATTTTTCTTGTTTTCAATCAATGTGTTTCTAATTTGTTAGGAGCAAAGGCATGGTCTTCACTCACCAAACAATTCTAGAGGCTAAGCGGGTGTCATGTGCTAATCTTCAACCAACCATTTTCTTGCTTCGAGTAACCTTCACACGTTGATCTTGAAGCTTCTATCAGTTGAGTTGAGTCTTCGTCTTCATAAGCGAGGTCAAAAGGAAGTCTTACAAGTCGATTCTAGCTAAGGTCACGTGCCTAGAGTCGATATATAGCTCTGATACCACTCTGTCACGCCCGGTTTTACAAAGAGCAAAACCGGCCACCATCTACGTGTATGCCAGGATCGGTTTCATCATACACGTAGGACAGCTAGTGATAAACAGTTATATATATCGAATATAAACGACATTCATACCTTAAAAATGAGTTTCGGATAGCAGCGGAAGAAGAGAAGCTTCTAGGGCCGTCCACAGGCGAATCGACTGGCAGCTACGTGACCTTCTTCACACCGTCTTCATTTGATCTTCTTTTCACTGAGCAACAATTATAAAAGAGGAAAAAGACAAACGCCTGAGTACATAATGTACTCAGCAAGTGTGGGAAAGTTTTATGCATGATGAGGCAAGAATCAAGAAAGGCTAAACACGGCTTATGCACTAAGCCACCTATACCTTAGTCTTATTAAGCATCCTATTTACTAGGTGAAAGTCCCAACCATCCCAACCAAGTATCCAAGTATCTCCAAGTCCAACTGTATACATCTCCCAAAATCACCAACCACATACCAAAACCAACCAATCCAACACCACCAACCAAACCACACTAATCATGAGAGAGTTACCAGCCCGCTCTTGACCGTGAGCACGGCTGTCTAGACAGTTTTGACTCTGCAGAGTTTGTACCCTTTACCCACAAGTCGTGATTCCGTCCCCTGTTGCCAGGTGGACTAAAACCTCCCTTTTGCCCGTGGTAGCTAGCCACATTTCACACTTCCTAAGGTGTGCGGCCAGGAGATCACGATGTGACCTTTACAAAGGGAATCCCGACGAGCATGAGCCCACTGAGGTTTCACCCCTGCGGCCTCCTGGAGTCTTTTTCACCTCCGCCTGCAGTGGCCCCCTCTTGAGCCTTGCGGATCCCAGGGTAGTCCCGCCCGACTCCCATTCCCCGCACCTACCACACACTCACACTACATCGGGAATGCACCTAATTACTTAGTCACTCTGTCCCATACCAGTTCTTGTGGTGGCACTGTATAAGCCAGTTGACGGGTCTCACGAACCGGTCCTTAGGATCTACACAGGCCACTACCCACAAACCCGAGTCTCGTGCACTCGGCACCCACCATAGACCAACCAGCCTGCTAGATCCCTATCTCTACATTCCCACATATAGACCATATATATATCTCCACACAACATCTCAATGATCATGATAATTAAACATTAATGTAAATTACTCCCATCCCATCTACTAAGCAGGGCTAAGCATCAATAAACAACATGTAGTAAAACCTAGCTAACCCATACCCAGGCTACAAGGGAGATAATATGGAAATTCTAGTAAACAACCTATCATGGGATTCATGTTAAAGACAATGCATGCAAATTCTAACTAATAATCCTAAGAAGGAGCAAAATGGTCAAGGGCACTTGCCTTTTTCTTATATTGTTGCTCAGTCCACCCTCTTCGTCTTCAAAGTCTTAGGCTTATAGGTCGAACATATGCTCAGAGGTTGATTCTGTCCACGTCATTGTAGGTGAAAGAAAATAACAAGGAAACAAGTAAGAAAAAGCTAAGCCACTCTCAAGCATAGGAATTCATCCACGCATAATTAAGTAGATCTTATATTTTCACCTCACTGTGTGCATTTCATTATTCAGCCCCATGCCATGTTTTCTTTCCAATAGGTGCAATTTCTTTCTTTTATATATGTTCATCCTTAATTTGTCCTTGTGAGAGTGTCATGTGTAAATAGCAGTTTTTAGGGCCCTAGATGTGTCTTTCAGCACATGGTGGGGGTGTTTTGTGCAAATTTCAGCAAAGGTTCAGCGGGTTTTGCATTTCCAGAACTATTCTAGGCGTGAAATTGTTAAATCATATTATTACATGGGCTCCTATGCATAAGCAGGGAGTTGAACTGCTATTATTCTAAGGTTTCCCGCGCTACATCAGAAATTCCAAAAGCTGCTAAGGACTGAAATGTAATTTCTAGAAACTTTAGTGGCTTGCACATTGATCTCAATATTTTCCATGAAATTTGGGGCTTATTCTACAAAATACGGGGCTGGTTTGCACGGATCCGAGAGTTCTAGGGGCCTTTGCACAAAACTGGTCACAGGATCAGGTGGGTTTAAAACAGATCGTCGGATCAGCCACGGAGGGCAGGGATTTTAAACCCCAAAGCGGTATCACACGATTTAATCGTGGTTGCTCCCCCGGGATCGGGTGGCGGGGATTCATCCGGGACTATCTGGCCGTCTGTGGCGGCTCGCGCGACGGCGTGCCATGGGCGCAGCCATAGACATCGTCGGAGCTTTGAATCTACGCCTACGGGGTACCCTAAGCTCTGCTAACTGCCTAAAACGAAAAAGGGACTTACGAGTAACTCACCTCGGGGTCCTTTGGGTCCGGTGAGGCATCGGGGAAGTCCCACGGTGCGAGGCGGCGGAGGAGTCCCTCGGTCCTCGGTGCTACAACGTCCGGAAGGGGTTCACTTCGGGTTTTCGTGTCTACAACACGCATTAAGGCTCAGTGAGGGCGATGCATGATCACCAGGAGACAAATCAACAGGAAATTGAGGAACATCACGAAGTGGCGGAAGAACTCACCGGAGCCCGTGGGTGTGCTAGGTTTTTTTTTTGACGATCTGCGTCGAGGGAGGCTAGGAGGTCTCTGGTGTTCCTGTGCATCATCAGCTAGTTAGTAACCCGTTTGGTTCAGGGAGAAAAGGAGAGTTTTGGGGGCGGCGCGGAGCTCACCGGGCGGGGTAGACGCGAGGAGCTTGACAGCGTCGCGGACTGGTCGACGGCCTGCGTCTTCTAGAACATGTAGTGGCGGTCGTCGAAGGAAGTCGTGGGAGGCGGTGGTCAGACCTTCGGAGGTCAATGTGCAGGCTGGGCCTATGCCCGAGCCGCCAAGGGTCCGAGGGCGCGGCAGAGAGGAGAGCTTGGGGCGGGCGCACTGGCTGGGGCGCGTCGGTCGGCGGCGTGGTCGGTATATGGAAGAAAGCGAGCGAGCTCCTGCTTCCGTGGCTTCCTCCACCCCAGTCTCGCGGTCGCCGTCATCCCTACCGCGTCCACCAGCGGTGCCTGCGCGGGGTGCGTCCGGTGGGAGGAGGCGGCACAGTTAGGGCCCGATGCGGTGAGGGCCTTGCGCACGCGGCGGAGCTAGGCCTCCCCGAAGGCGGTGTCGGATGAGGCAAGCGAGGCGGCGTTGGGGAGCGGCGGGATTAGAGGGAGGGGCGCCGAGGGCCATGGGGGAAGGGTGGCTCGGGAGCTAGGAGGTGGTGGTCGGCGGCCGTGGAGGGGCACGCACGCGGAGGTGAGGGAGGAGGCGAGCGGGGGCAGCCATGGCGCGGTAGAGTTGGGAGGGGGCGCTCCGGTCGGGGGTTTCCAGTGAGGGGGAAGAGAGGGTGCGGCGGGAGGAGAGGCGGGCGGCGAGGTCCCATGGGGGGGCGCGGGCGGAGCTGGCTGGGGTGCGGCGGCGCAAGGAGGACACAACGGGGAGCGGCGGAGTCAGCGGCTGTGGAGGGGCGCGAGGTGGAAGCAGCAGCAATGGCGGGGTGGAGGGAGGCGGCAGGAGGGGCTCGGGAGGGAGGAGAAGAAGAAAGAAGGAGAAAAAGGGTAGGGTTTGGGGGGTTGTGGGCTGGGCCGGTGAATAAAAAAAATGTGGGTGTTACAGACGGCCCCGTCACGCACTCCGGCGGCCTGCTGCACTACGTGACCAGCGACCGCGACCGGTTCAACGTCTGGGCGCTCGACGAATCACTGCCAGCCAGTCGATGGCGGCTGAAGCATGCCGTCAAAGTCGACGACGTCGTGGAGAAAGGGTGCAGCAGAGCCGGCGAGGTCAGGTTCTTGGCGCTGCACCCGGAGAAGGACGTCGCGTACCTGTGGTCGCCGTGGAAGATCGTGGAGTACGACCTGACGAGGAAGCAGATCACAGGAGCCTGGGAGTTCGGCGATAAGGACCAGAGGAATCGTATCTCCAAAGCTTGGCTCGTTCCTTCATCGTTCTACTTGTCGGATTGCTTGGCTGGTGACGGTCAAGTGCCGTGCTAGCTGGTAGTGATGTTCAAAGCGCCCTGTTCGTAATGATACACGCCGGAGTTAGCGGTCAAGCTTTCAAGAGTTAATCTTTCTCTTCTTTTCTTTCTGGCGTCGTTCAAATTCGAATGAACAGAGAGGGGCGGAGAAATAAATGTCATATTTACTTACTGATGCTACCTTGTTGGCGTGAACTTGCCGTCAGATTAAGGAACGAAAACCTCTTCAATGCTAGACGGACTTGTCCAATCTTCCCTTGTTGCATCGGCAACAAGCCTGACCAAGCAGCCTGAGTACCGTACGGGCCTGTTAATAGAGAGCCCAAGTAAGTACGGGGCACGGCGCGCGCGCTGTTCTGCGCTTCGGTTTAGTACCACCTCGACATGTTCTACCGAAGCTAAGCATCAGGACGAGTATAAATGACGACCTAGAGCTCCTAAACATCTCATACCTTTCTCGGCCTTTTGGCTAAGATCAAGTGTAGTATCTGTTCTTATCAGTTTAATATCTGATACGTGGGCCATGTGTCCACTTTGATATTAAATTTATTTTTTGTGGGGAAGGGTCTGCCACAGTGGCTTGCCACTGGGACCCCAAAGCGTCGCTCGGGCGTTGCACTGCTGTCCATGCCTGGCGCACCCCAACCAAAACCAACCAAAAAGTGATGGCATCTCAAACGAGTGGAGTGGAAGAACGGAAGCGGAAGCTTTGACGTGGAGAAACAATGAATTGTTAGCATTACGATCGCTGCTGCGGCTGTTCCGTTCACTGCATCGACGAGCTACAGCCGCCGCTGTAAAGCAGGTCTGGCTGGCTATACACGGACTGGGCTGGCTGTACCTGTAGAGCCCGATATGAACCAACTTCCCATCTCATTTCGGCCATTAGCGGCCCAAACAAAGCTTCTCCATAACCCGCTCACGTAAATGTACTGAGCGGGCCGGCCTAATTGAGCCAACCAAAAGTAGAGCCTGGTCCGTTCAGTTGCCGCGTTTTCTCAGCGGGCCTAGCCCAGATTCCGAAACGGCCTTTGCGTTTTCGAACAGTTTTCCCCCATGGTGCGCGTTTTTTAATCGCCTGATGATCGAATCGAATGGAACCCGCTTCTTCGTGGATCAGCTAATGCGTGTGGGGCCTTGGGGCCGTCGGCCTCAGGTCTAAACTCTCCGTATACCCACGTCGTGTTGCGTAGCGGCCTGATCCGATGACGTTAGAGCCGTCGCTTCGCCGTAACATTTTTTTAAGACGGTCGAATGACTCCTCCCACGTTGAAGCGTGCAAACACCTAGTCCCTCTGTGCTTAAAACAATGACGTTCCGACAAGAGAGGGCGAGCATAATCTAACAATTGATCGAGTCTTTTTTAAATGATTCTGCCGATCTTATCCTCAAGGTTGGAGTCATTCTCGTGTCAGGTCAGTGTTTATTTCGCCCTTTGGACCAGACTCCTTCCCCAGAAGAAAAGCAAGCAACGGGAACAGGTCTAAACAAAATCACTGACGTAAAGTGTTGTTACGAACTTCCTCGCGTCTTCATGCCCATGCTCCACCTGACTTGATGTTACAGCAGTGAATCGGGAGGAGGAAGACGAAAGGGGAAAAGCAAAGGAGGAGAAGAAGACTCGGGTGTCGTTGCGTGGGTGTGTCGAGAGGGGGGTGTGAGGTGGCGTTGTACCGAGTAGTGCTGAACAGTGGGGTCGAGTGGGGTGTGGGCCAAGTGTCGGGTGACTATTTTTGTACGGGAGAACTCATTGTAAGGGACAGAAAATCAGAGAGAGGAAAAACCATTTCCCCGCTATCTCCATCTCGTCGACCGCGTGCGCGCCGCGCCGCTGCTGCTGCGTGCACTCACGTCGGTGACCCGACGATCGCTGACCACGGGGACGTAACAGCCTGGTATCAGAGCTCTAACTCTCTTATCCCGATTCGTGGCGCGATTCGGTGCACAGGGAGTGGTGATCCGGGATCGGTCGGCGGTTTGGGAGAGGCATCACGGCGCCGACCGCTAAGCCGTCGGTGCAAACCCGATTCGTCCTACAAGCGATGGCGGAGGAGGCGAAGTTGAATGGGGATCGGTGGAGTAGAGTGTTTAGCATGTTGGAGGAGTTGGCGCAGGGGCAGAAAGAGTTGAGAGGTCAGCAGGTTCTAACCACATCCATGGTGGATCAGGCGGCGGGGGAGAGAGATCGACTAGCCAAGCAGTTGGAGGAGGCAGAGAGGAAGATCGCCTCGCTGTCGGTGGACCATCAAAGGAGGAATGATGGGGAGATTAGGATAGAGCATTGGAGAGGAGACGTGGGAGAAGGAGGATCGGGACTTCGGGGAGGTGGGGGCGGAGACAAAGGAGATCGAGCCTTCCTGAAGCTCAATTTTCCAAAGTTTGCAGGAGACAGCCCCACCATCTGGATAGACAAGTGCGAAGATTATTTTTCCATCTTCAATGTGTAGTGAAATAGGCGATGTGCTACTCTAGCAATTCGACCGTATCACCCAGGAAACATGCGAGTAAGAAGGTCATAGATCGTTACCACTAGACGCGCAGCGCAGCGGATCGTAGATGCGCGTTGTAGCCGATCAGCGCAGCAGTAACAGCAGCGCCTCCACGGAGTCCACACGTACAGGGAGGAACGCCGTGCGTCGGTGTGCTAGCACCGGGCGCGCGACAGGGGTTTCGGCGGCTGGCCTGTGAGGGGCGACGGCTTGGGCTGTTATGTGGTGGAGTGATCTGCACCTAACCCTACCCCTAATATTTATAAGCGCGCTAATGGGCTTTTAGGTCATAGGCCCATTAGTACCCTAATTTCTTATGGATCAAATATCCATCAGGCCTTTATCCGAATTGTTATGATTGCCTCTTGGGCATATCACCAACACAATGTGTCCGAAATGATTTCGGTGAGAGCAGCCAGTATGCATATGGAAGGGAAAGCCGTCAAATGGCTGCAGGTGTACAAGCTGACAGTGGGATTGCGCTCGTGGGAGGAGTTCGTGAAGGCTGTAAAAGAGAAGTTCGGGGAGTATGAATATCCACAAGCAATGCACAACTTAATACATCTGAGGCAGACTGCAGGGCTGGAGGATTACATAGCCGGGTTTGAGGAGGCAAGGTACACTACATCTATGCACAATCCTGAGTTGGATGAGGTGTTTTATGTCGCCCAATTCATGAAAGGGTTAAAACTGGAGTTGCAGGGACCCGTACAATCGCAGCTGCCCCAAACTATGAATCGGGCTATCACTCTGGCAATGGTGCACCGGGATATACAAGAGAAGGGAAGGTTAAAGGCGAACAGAGGGGGAGGAGTGAGTAGGACGGGAGGATGGGGTAAGCCGGAGGGAAGGTTGGGTGGAGCTTATTGTGACTTATCGAGGGAGAGACAACTCCGCGATTACCGAAGGTTAAATGGTCTGTGCTACTACTACGTAGAAAAATTCGAACCAGGGCATGTGCAGGAGTGCACCAAGAGGAGGGTGGCACAAAGCTAATGTGGTGGAACTGAAGGAGGGTGAGGTCGAGCTGACAGAATAAGTAATGCTGTAGTTAGAGAGGGAGGATGAGGAGGCAGCCGAATGCTATCAGGTTTCAGTGCACGCGCTAGCAGGCACTCAGGGTCCGAATAGCATGTGGTTACGGGTGATGGTGCAAAACAAGGTGTGCGTGATATTGGTGGACTCGGGCAGTTCACTATCATTTGTGAACGATGAGTTCGTGGAGAGGTTGGGTTTGCCAACACAGTCCTGTGAACCCTTGGTGGTGAGGGCAGCCTCGGGGGAAATCTTGCGCAGTGACAGGATGGTGAAAGGTTTTGAATGGTGGAGCGGAGGGCATACATTTACAGGGGACATGAGCGTCTTAACCCTAGGAGCTTACGATGTGCTACTAGGCTATGATTGGTTAGCGCAGTACAACCCAATGAACTGTGATTGGAAGAAGAAAACTCTACAATTCTCGGTGTAGGGGCGAGAGGTAGTATTGAAGGGGGATAAGGAAAAGAAGGAGCCTAGACTGACTCAAATGACTCGGGCTCAATTGGATAAATTGATGAAGGGGAATGCAGTATGGACCATGGTGGTGGTGGAGGTGGCAATGGAGAAACCGGGAAGGAGAGCGAGGAAAGGTGAACGGGAGGGGCTGGGAGAGCTGTTGCAGGAGTTTCGAGATGTATTCGGGAGTCCAACCAGGCTCCCACCGTCCCGACCATTCGATCACGCCATACCACTGGTGTCGGGTGCCATTCCGGTGAATGTCCGACCGTATAGGTACTCTCCGCTTCACAAAACGGAGATCGAACGGCAAGTGACCAAGTTGTTGAGTAACGGGTTGATTGAGCATAGCGTGATCCGTGAGCCCGTTCGCATCCCCGATATCGTTGGTCAAGAAGAAAGACGGCAGCTGGAGGTTCTGCATCGACTACCGGAGGCTCAACGACCTTACTATCAAGAATAGATTCCCAATGCCAATGGTGGAAGAGATTTTAGACGAGTTGGCGGGGGCAAAGTTTTTTACCAGTTTAGGTCTGAAAGCAGGGTACCATCAACTGAGAATGAAAGAAGGGGAGGAGTATAAGGCCGCGTTCAAGACTCACTGCGGACACTACCAATTCAGAGTGATGCCTTTCGGGCTCACCAATGCACCAACCTCATTTCAGTGTGTAATGAACTCAATTCTGGGACCCTACCTCAGGAAATTTGTTTTGGTGTTCATAGATGACATTTTGGTGTACAACCCAACCTGGGAGTCACATCTCCACCATTTGAGATTGGTTCTGAAAGTTCTGAGGAAACATCAGTTCTTCATTAAAGAGTCCAAGTGTAATTTTGCTTAGGAGGAGTTAGGCTATGTGGGACACATTATATCACCCCAAGGGGTCAAGACAGAGGAGCAAAAGATACAAGCCATGAAGAGTTGGCCCATTCCCAGTTCATTTACCCAACTGAGGGCCTTTTTGGGGCTCACTGGGTACTACAGGAGATTTGTGAAGGGATATGTGGTGATTGCAAAACCCCTGACCAATCTGTTAAGGCACAAAACTTTAGTGTGGACCACAGAAGCACAACAGGCTTTTGCTCAGCTGAAAGAGGCCATGAGCAACACCCCTGTCCTAGCCTTGCCAGATTTTACTGGGCCTTTTGTGGTGGAAACAGATGCATGTGAGAAGGGGGTGGGCGCAGTGCTTATGCAAAGGGGAAGGCCAGTAGCCTTTCTAAGCAAGGCCATAGCAGAGCAACATCAACACTGGTCTATCTATGAAAAGGAATTTCTGGCTCTCATGTTGGCAGTCAGTAAATAGAGGCAATACTTGGAGAGGGCTACTTTCCAAATCAGGAGTGATCATAAGAGCTTAACCTTCTTGGATGACCAGGTACTTTAGTCTGATCTTTAGAGAAAAGCTATGGCCAAGCTTATGGGGTTGGACTTCAAGATTGTTTATAAAAGGGGCCGAGGGAATGTGGTGGTTGATGCTTTGTCAAGGGTGGAGCAAGTGATGGAGGTTATGGAGGTGCAAGAAGTGACACCAATGTGGATACAGGAGGTGAAGAACTCATATATGACAGACTTGACTGCTAAGAATTTGCTAGCTGAATTGATGGTGGCCAGCCCCAATGAGCAGGGTTTTACAGTGTCTAATGGAGTGATTAGGAAGGAAGGTAGAATCTGGGTTGGTGAAAACTCAGCATTGAGGACCAAATTAATAGCAGCTTGCCATAACAGTGCAATAGGAGGGCACTCTGGCATTCATGGAACCTATCATAGAATCAAGAAGCTGTTTACATGGAAGGGAATGAAAGGGGATGTGGAGGATTGGGTTAAACAATGCCAGATTTGCCAGCAGACCAAAAGTGAAAGGAGTTTGCTAGCAGGATTATTGCAGCCCTTGGAGATCCCCAAGGCTCCTTGGCAAGATATTACCATGGATTTCGTGGAAGGCTTACCCAGGTCTGAGGGCTATAATACCATCCTAGTTGTGGTGGATCGGTTGTCCAAGTACAGCCATTTCTTGCCATTGAAACACCCATATACGGCGGTTCAGGTGGCTACAGTACTGCTGGACCAGGTGATTAAACTACATGGACTCCCAAAGACTATGATAACTGATAAAGATAGAATATTCTAAAGTGCAGTCTCGAAGCATATATTTAGCAGCATGAACATCAAGTTGCTGATGAGCACCTCCTACCACCCCCCAAACCGACGGGCAAACAGAAAGAGTAAATCAGTGTTTGGAGGCCTACCTCAGGTGTGCAGTACATGAAGCTCCCACCAAATGGAGATCCTGGTTGCCTCTGGCTGAATACTGGTACAACACCAGTCATCATTCTTCACTGGGATGTTCACCGTTCCAGGCCCTGTACGGTTATGCCCCAAATCCTCTGCTGGTTCCCGTGGTTCCTCAAACAGAAGACAAAAGCATTCAAGAGTATTTGTGAGACAGAGCGGCACATCTAGAAATGCTGAAGAGAAAACTAGCCGCGGCTCAAAATAGAATGAAACAACAAGCAGACAAGAAGCGCAAAGATCGGGTTTTTATGGTTGGGGAACTAGTCCTGTTGAAGCTACAGCCATACGCCCAGTCGTCGGTGGTCAATCGACCCTACCCCAAACTTGCTTACAAGTTCTACGGCTCATTCAAAGTTCTGGAGAGAGTGGGTCGAGAAGCTTATCGACTCGAGTTGCCCAAAGGAGCTTTGGTGCACCTTGTCTTTCATACATCCCACATCAAGCCTTTCAACCCTAACTATGCGCTAGTCTTCTCAGATCTGCCGAAAGTTGTCGATTTTTCCACTGGGGACTTGAGGTCGAAGAGGATTGCTGAGAGAAGATTGGTGAAGAGAGGCAACAAGGGAGTCCCTCAGGTGTGGGTGATCTGGTCTTTGCCGGAAGAAACAGAGAGCTGTGAGGATTGGAATGTACTCATACAGAGGTTTCCGGAGGTAGCGGCTTGGGGACAAGCCGAGTTTCGGGGGGGGGGGGGGAGATGTTACAGCAGTGAATCGGGAGGCGGAAGCATTGGCTGGGGATGAAGCGGGGAAGCGGTCGGAGGAATAGGCGGAGGCGGCGAGGAGGAAGACGAAAGGGGAAAAGCGAAGGAGGGGAAGAAGACTCTGGAGTGTCGGTGCGTGGGTGTGTCGAGAGGGGGGGCGTGAGGTGGCGTTGTACCGAGTAGTGCTGAACAGTGGGGTCGAGTGGGGTGTGGGCCCAGGTGTCAGGTGACTATATTTGTACGGGAGAACTCATTGCGAGGGACAGAAAATCAAAGAGAGGAAAAAACATTTCCCCGCTATCTCCATCTCATCGACCGCGTGCGCGCCACGCCACTGCTGCTGCGTGCACTCACGCCCCGGTGACCCGACAATCCCCGGCCATGGGGACATAACACTTGACAGCGATTCTGCTAATAAGCAGAGAGTACAGTACAGTAACAAATGGGCCTTGTTCCCAGCGCTGCATTTTACTACAGTACTATAAAGACTGGGTGAACCAACAGCTAAGCCCGCTGTTTCCTGGTGGAGTCCAAGAAGACATGCACGGGACGGGCTCTGCATCTGAATACAGCTGGACATTAACTAGCAACGGGAAACAAACACATCGATTACAGCTTCAAAGCCAGGAAGGAACGCACAAAATTCCAAGGAAATCCAAACGGGGACCAACAGCTTCAAACGCCGGGAACGCGGGATCTACCCTTCAATATTCCCAGCCCGACAGCGAAATGCTTCTCCTCCCCCGTCCCCTCCCAATCAATATCGTCAGGGAAGGAAACGGAAGGAAAGGAAAGGAAGAGAAAAAAAGGAGCGGCCCGGAATAAAAGCTGCTGCTGCCCGTCCCCGCCGGTGCGTCGCTAGCCTCGGTGCACCGGTTCTTCGTGGACCACGGGGTGAGGCAGGCGGCACGGCGAGAGCCGGTCACCAGTCCTACATAAACGACTTCCACGCGAGGCTTGCCCTCCCCTTCCCTTCCCTACCCCCGCTAGCTTCCCCGACCCCCAAACCCCACCGGCCCACCTCCTCCTCCTCCTCCTCCCTCCGCGTGTCAAAACCTCCGAGCTCCGAAGCGATCGCCAGCTCAGCGCGCCGGCGATGGAGAGAGGGACGGCGGACGCCATGGACTCCGCGGTGGGGCCCCACTTCAGCGGGCTCCGCCTCGACTCGCGCCGTCTCTCCTCCTCCCCGCTCCGCGCCTCCCACACCTCCGCCAACGGCAACGGCACGGCCGACGGGTCCGCGTCCCGCGCCGGGGAGGGAGGAGGGAGCAGGCAGCCCTTCGTCATAGGTACGCGCCTCGCCTCGCCGCAGCCCCGCGGCTTTGGCTCTCGCGCTTGGAATTTTCCGCTTGTCTCGGTCCTCGTTTTTTTTTTGAATGTCCCGTGCTGTGTGGCTTTGGTGGTTTCGCAGGGGTGTCGGGAGGGACGGCTTCGGGGAAGACCACGGTGTGCGACATGATCATCCAGCAGCTGCATGACCACCGCGTCGTGCTCGTCAACCAGGTCTGAATTTTGTCGGATTACATATTTCTTCGTGTTTTGATCATGTTCACCTTTGGTCCTCAACTGCGGCTCCCGCTATTGAAATGTTTCTGTAGCTAACTATCAATTACACTTTTGGAGTGTTGGAGAGAGAGAGAGAGAGAGAGAGGAGAGGGAGGGAGAGAGAGAGCGCGAGAGAGGGAGGAGAGAGAGAGCGGGAGAGAGGGAGGGAGAGGGAGATAGAGAGCGGGAGAGGGAGGGAGAGAGAGAGCGCGAGAGAGGGAGGGAGAGAGAGAGAGCGGGAGAGAGGGAGGGAGAGGGAGAGGGGAGGGAGGGAGAGAGAGAGAGAGAGGGGGGGGAGGGAGGTTTGCTTGTAAAATTTGCCGGTGATGCAAATTTCTTGCTCCATATAAGAATAGCAGTTGTTGGTGCGTCGGAATAATCTTGCTCTGAGTTTTGTATTACTGTGCATAGGCTTGGCTGACTGTTAAAGCATCTCATTGCATCATTGCAAATCACACTTCTCTTCAAAGAAACTTTGAAGCAAGACACTGCTAAGAAGGTGCTTGTGATCTGTGTGGTACACCATCGTACTCTCATTATAGAAAAAAGTTATTGTGGAGTGTGGACCACCCGTTAATTTTTATTGTTCTGAAGCTAGCATAAATTTAAAATGAATTGCTGAGGTACTCTCTCAATAGTAAGTGGCTGGGGGGACTATCACCTGATGCAATTTGTCCAAAATGGCATGCGTCCTAACTCTTGGACAATATTTCAACTCAGTTTGTTTGAGCTGTTAATCTTTTGCAGTCACATGACTATACCTTTTAAGTTTCTGTAAGCCAAGTAGGTGACTTGTTGATTTATTAGAACTCACAAGATAAAAAATGTAAACAGCATATTCTGTGAACCAGCATGAACTATTCATACTTGGTCTTCAGGTATGCATTTGATTGATTCATTTACATTACATGATGACAAAGCCAGAAGAATGTCACTTCAAAAAATAGTTTGCAAAGTTATATCTGCATTCAGTCGTTTTTGTTGCCTCTACCATGGAATAAGGGGTACCATCTCTTTTAACTATTGTTTGGATGCTGAGCTGGGTGCTTGCAAGTTGAATTCCATCTGGAGTCAGGAAGACAGACATCATTGGTTGAATATATGACATTATGTTGTATTATAGTGGCATCAAGAGATAACAAACAACAAGTTGACTATGGCATGCACATGAATATATATATACTCTAAATGGCATCAAATTCTGGAAAATATTATCTCAGAGGTGTCTAATAGCTGTTACAATTCAATCTGAATGTGATTTTGCAGGATTCATTCTACCGTGGTTTAACTGAGGAACAGTCTGTGCATGTGCAGAACTACAACTTTGATCACCCTGGTACTTCATCTGCAAGATATATGAAATCTATGCTGCTTTTAATCTTCATGAAATTAACTTTACAGTCTTGCTTCCTTTCTTTTGCAGATGCATTTGATACAGATCAACTTCTGGAGTGCATGGGAAAGCTGACGAGTGGGCAATCTGTGAACATTCCTATATATGATTTTAAGAATCACCGGCGTTGCTCAGAAAGCTTTAGAAAGGTAAATAATTATATAGTCAATCATTGATGTGAAAAAAACAATTCCCTATCATTTATGATATATGATCTATTTTGCACAACTTTGCATGCAGAGGTTTTATGTAAAATAGTGATATAAGCAACATGCCATGTTGTTATTATTTTGCACACAAAGACATAATTCCTGTCACTGAATATTATTATTTTGGAGGGAACATTGTTAAATTGTTGGGTTTCATGTCTAGCCGACCCCAACGTGCTTGGGACAAAGGCTCTGTTGTTTTTGTTGTAGGGAACGTTGTTGCACATTTTTTTGTCATTTTCTCTTTTAGACCTTAGTGCCAATCTATTGTACAAATAGGTTTTCACTGTATCGCATCCTAAAGTTTTTTGTTTACAAATAATCTATGCATATGATATATTGGAAGTAGAATAAATCCATGATCCTTTTGAGGTTAGTTATATATGTGATATAAGAGAGCACATTACATATAAGAAATAGTGTGATGACTCCTTAATATTTTTAACTGTGACCATTTACAAAGGACTTGCGACTTGAGGCTCCAGTGGTAATTGCCCCAATGAAATAACAAATGATTTACTTTCTTTTAAGCTCTTCCTAAAACTGAGATCACTGATCTTTTTTTGTTAGGTCAATGCGTCAGATGTCATCATTTTGGAGGGCATATTAGTGTTTCATGACCAAAGGGTTCGTGATTTGATGGACATGAAAATTTTTGTTGACACAGGTTCGTGCGTACTGAAATCATGGTGAAATTTGAAGATAACATCTGCTCTGGAGTGCATTGCACTTCGATTAGTTAGTCATATATTTATTTGATTGCTTCCCCATCTTATATTGTCCATTTTTGCATCCATATAGATGCTGATGTTAGGCTTGCCCGACGTATAAGGCGTGATACAATTGAAAGAGGTCGAGATGTTACCTCGGTGCTTGAGCAGGTATTCAAACATGGTGCCTTTAGTGCCACGATTTTATCAATTTATGCTATATGTGTAGACTATAAATATCTCCATCATTTTAATACTTGCATCTTATATAAAACATGACACTTTCTAATGAGTTTCCATTGAAATAATTAGTATGGGAGGTTTGTGAAGCCTGCATTCGATGATTTTGTCCTGCCTTCCAAGAAATATGCTGATGTGATCATACCAAGAGGGGTAGATAACCATGTTGCAATTGATCTAATTGTGCAACATATTCGTACAAAACTTGGGCAGCATGACTTGTGCAAAATTTACCAAAATATCCATGTAGTTCACACAACTTTCCAGGTACACTTAACATTATTCTTCTCAAGCCTTACAATGCCACTTTGGCTTCCAAACTCGTGATGCTTTTGATGTTTCATCCGAACAGATACGAGGAATGCATACCCTCATTCGCAACAGGGACATTACTACACCTGACTTTGTTTTCTACTCTGATCGGCTGATCCGTCTGGTTGTGCCCTTGGTTCTTATGACCTCTATTGCCTTATTTAATTCACTGGCCATTATGCTAATTCATTATTTGTATGGAAAATGTCTTCTAGGTAGTTGAGCATGGTCTGGGGCACTTACCATTTACTGAGAAGCAGATTATTACACCAACAGGTATGTGGTTGGCTCCACCCTTTTGTGGCAGAACCTTTTTCCTTTCCTTTAGTCTTATGTCGGTCGTGATATAAGAAATTCTTCGACACAGTTGATCCAGAGTTACTAAGTTCATTGCAAATTAGCTCTCTAGTGGCAGCTATGGTATGCAGGGGTCTTAATGAAAGGAAAGAACATGCTTAGACAAATTTGGGTTGTATCATTGTAAAGAGCATGGCATTTGTTTCTGTTCAAAATATGTAGTCTTCCCCAACCATTAAGATCCAATAGCTGTTTCTCTGATGACCATTTTTCATGGTTTTTGTGATAAACAATCAAGGGGATTTTGATGTCCATTTACCGCTTGTGCTTTGCACTAGAAATACAAAGTTGATGGTTCAAAAGGTGGTATCTATCTCTTTGAAATGTCACACTTTTTTCCCTTGTCATTGGCTATCATAGTTTTTGTAGAGATATGGTTGCTCATCCTCTCAAGGTGCTAAACTGGAGCCTGCAGATTGCATAGCTGTTGTGCATCGTGAAGTCTATTTTGCTTTATCTAATGCTGCATTGGTGAAAGAAATCTTCTGGAACTGGAAGCCCTGTGACTTCCTAAAGATTATTTTGTTGATTATTCTATCTACTTCACACTACTGTCCATTTCTTCTAGAACATCCTTTCATTTTTTAGGTTAGCATAAGAAATTGGATTATGCAAAAATTTTGCATCTTTACTGTTTTTTTAAATAAACTTTACTGTTTTCCCTTAGTACAGGATCTACTTATACTGGAGTTGACTTCTGCAAGAAGCTCTGTGGAGTGTCTATTGTTCGAAGGTAAGCCTAGACTACTTTTTGAAAAAAGAAGTTTGAACAGTTTAAGAGTCAAGCATTTGATGTGTTATAGCATCATTTTAGGCATATGGTTCAACGTAGCCTTTAGTAATTTCATTTTGTAAGCTCTTGTAATCTTGTTGTATACTTCTATATACACTATTTGAGATGTCCTGGATCGTCAAAATTTTATGACTTTGGAAGCATGAAATATATTCAAATCTAATTCTTGTGGATGGAGATGATTTTGCTTTATTACACTTTATGGTGTTTCTAAGTTTTGCCAAGTCCTAATTACAGAGCTATAACTTCTGTTCCATTTTATCTCGTATGTTATCACTCTTAATAATTCAACATCACAATCGTTTGTATTTATGATACTTTTTAATTAAGTTTATGATTTTGGTTTTGCGGCGCTTTCCCATTTGCTTTTAGCAATATTTTATAAATTCAACCTCTCGTAATAAGTGACACCCTTCTCCCACTTTTGCACATTATCTATGTATACACAGTGGTGAAAGCATGGAGAATGCTTTGCGTGCTTGTTGTAAGGGGATAAAAATTGGTAAAATTCTAATACATCGGGTTGGAGACGACGGGCAACAAGTAAGTTTTCTTGAAAAAATAATAAAAATAATTTAGTTCTTGATATTGTCAATAAAAACCTGACTTATTTTATGTATCCAGCTCATATACCATAAGCTGCCCATGGATATTGCTGATCGTCATGTTTTGTTGATGGATCCTGTGCTTGGCACAGGTTAGCACTGCATATCCAGCTTTCCGTCTCGTTCTGGTTCCTTTTTTATCTGTTACTCTGTTGCAATTACTAACTGATATGTGCTGGCTATTTAACTATATATTGGCTGAAATTTCTTATCCACTTCTTTCTGCAGGCAATTCAGCTAATCAAGCAATAGAGCTTCTTATAAGGAAAGGAGTTCCTGAGGACCGGATCATTTTTCTTAATCTTATCTCGGTAAAGTTCTTAAGCTGAGTCGTACATTCGTCACTGCTGCTTCTTTTCAATCTGGCCAGTTTTTTTTACTGCTTTATGATAAACAGGCTCCCGAAGGAGTTCATTGTGTCTGCAAGCGCTTCCCTCGCCTGAAGATTATAACCTCAGAGATTGACGTTGGACTGAATGAGGAATATCGGGTCATCCCCGGACTGGGGGAGTATGGCGATCGCTACTTCGGCACAGACTAAGTGACGGCTGATACTACTGTGGCTGGCATTGTGAAGAGATACTCGATTAGAGCTGACATTTCGGTGATAGACATACCGGTGTTTGGTTGGTTATGGTATACTGTAAGCAAACGGGGAAATGTTTCTGACAGGTGCAGAAGCCATGAGGTCTTGTCCGTTATCAAATGTTTTTTTCTTGGTGCTTGGCATACAAATGTGGGTGTTGATTTCTTAAGCTCTTGGAGAATCATGATCATCCTCAGTTACAGTATAGCCCGTGAAATGTATGAAATTCCAGTTTCCGGGCTTGTGATATAGATGCTATGCTATCTCAGCCGTGATTGAGCTGAGAGCATTTATATGAAACTCAAAGGCAGTGGCAAGGCTCATGGTCTGCTCAGTATTATCTGTCTTCTATCGTATTCGTATGTTGCATTTCCTTTTTTTTTTCGAAAGGCCTTGCATTTCCTTTTTGCATTGCCTCTGATTATTTTGCAGTAATTGGTACGCGTAATTAGCATTTTTGTAATTCCTATTAACTTTAATGTTCACAGAGGTGCCGTTGAACATTGCCGATTGCTACATCCCTTTCACTCGTGGTGATTGTGAGACGAACTTCATTCAACTACTTTTTTTTCCGAGAGGAATTCATTCAACTACTCGTCAGCGCATTGCTGCTAATAGTACTATTACAATATGGGCCGCAATGCACACGGAATGTCACCCGCCAGCGCGAGGCTTTATGGGCCGTGAGAAAGAAGCTCGGATCAAAACTTTCTGATCCCAGCTGGGCCAACTGGATCGTCACGGGCCCATCTAACTAAAACGAGCCCGGCCAGTACAAGCATTTCATGGACCACACTGGACAGCGCCACGACCCGCGCCTCTGTTGTCCGTGGACGCCGTCTCTGGAGCTTCCCAGCGAAGTGTTGCGTCTCGACGATCTCGTCGGCATTCAAACGACGGCGCGGCGGCGCCGCCCGTCAGGGCTTCGTCGTCACCGCTGCTACCCTTCACCGTCGTAATCCTCTCTGGTACATAATTGCTAAGCCCCATCCTCTTAACACTGTCTCGTCTCATCTGTATCCAAACTTGATCGAGATGGCACTCGCGAGATCCTGGCGTTGATTTGATAGTGTTGCTTGGTTAGAGCCTTTTTTTTTTCTTCCGCGAAAAAAGAGGCTTTTTTCTCTAATTTCTGTGACTGAAACGACGTTCCCTTTTCGTAAAAGAAGAACAAGTACTGCGATATATCCTGACAAAAAAGATGTTTCTTAAGAGATTACTGATCTTTTCGTTTGTAATATATCCTAACAGGAAATATTCTTATTATACTTTGTTCTTTTATATCCCGTTTTTCAAAACTTTATTAGATTTCCTTGATTAGAGGCTGTGGCAAGCAGGATACAGTTTAAAGATTGTCGCTACTTAATTACATAAATGTTTATTTTGCTTTCAATAAAACATCACCAAAAAATGCCTCGTTTAAAAAAGGCACTACTTAATTACATAAACAGTGTACAGCGAGATTCTCGACCATAAGCAATCAAGTTGCAGGTACAATTACAGATATTTCCTCAAGTATAATTGGCCACTGGGGAAACTTTCCAATGAAAGGAATCAGTTACTGTTGGCTGCATTTGCAAAACTTCAAGAGGACGGCCCCTTCGGTACGAAGATTTTTTGGCATGTCGTAAAACCCTGTTGATTGCCTTCTCAGGAAAAATCTTCATCATGGAGATCTAATTTGAGCCTGACGAAATTCTTCACTAGCTGCTAAATATAGAGTAGAATGTAAGTCCACTTGTCCAGATTCGTACAGGGAGCAGCGAGCAATGCAAGTGGACTAAAGGTACGAGATCAATTGGCATTGCACAAACTCTGTTTCTTGGGCGTTCGGACAGCATATTCTTCGTCCCCGTTCCACCACTAACACTTTCTGCACTTTCTTCTGGTTCACAAGTTCGCGAGCCTAAACGTGATTCTGGGCGACGACTAGGCAAAATCTTCAGCACTGGATACCAACTCAGAGCCTTTACCATCATCTAAAAAACTCAGAGCCTTTTAATCATCACCATTAAGGATGCAATTTCTCAAATAGGGAAGCATTAATCCGAGATAGCGCTGCCAAGAGTTTTCCTTCCTGGCTTGGCCAGCATATGATGACCTGCCTACACGGCCATCTAATTTCCCCCCCAAAAAAAGAACATCTGCAGTACCGTGGTATATATAGAGTAAGTATCAGATCCTGCCAAGTTGCCGTAAAAAACATGACGACCTTCTCTGACGAGTTATGCTGGCTCCCTGCCTCTCATCCACGGAGCAGGAAGATGGCCTTCAAAGCCAGAGGGGACACGAGCAACCTCCTCCCGGTTATCTCCTTCTTCCTCGGCGCGGCGTTGACGGCGGCCTTCGTCTTCCTCGGTGCAACTCTGGATGTGAACCGGAGGATCTCCGACCTGGCCACATGGGGCAACGGTGCTCGACAAGCGGCCATTAGAGACGAGGTTAGCGATCCGGTCACTTCTTCCGATCCTGTTGCACAGTTTTTTTTCGTTTGTTAAAATGCGTGTTTTACTGCTGTCAGAAGAGGGGTGTCGCGCCCGGTACCTGCAACAGTCACCAAGCGTTCTCCCGTGTGTGCCAGGATCAAGTCATTTCACACACGAGATGAATAAGAGCAACGTATCATTATTAATATTAAGCCAAGTGCGGCGATTACATCAACCGAGTACACAAATGCCTCAAAGGCCCAAAAGGAAAGTACATCATGACAGCGGAAAATCTAAAGTGGGCTCCACAGGCGCCGTCCGGCGGTACGCCAGCCTAGATCTGCGCATCGGGGTCGAAGCCGTCATCCACGTCATCCTCAGCGGCCTCCTCGGGTCCTGAGCAGCACGAAAAAGAAAAGAGGCAAACGCCTGAGTACAATGATGTACTCAGCAAGTGTGGGAAAGTTTATGCATGATGAGGCAAGTTACAAGGGAGGCTTGACACGGCTATTGCACTACGCAACCTATTCCTTAGCTTTATTAAGCGTCCTATTTGTTTAGTGACATTCCCGCCCAACCCAAACACATCCCCAGGTGATCTCCACTATCACCGTAACCTCAACCCAAACCACCAACTCCCAAACCATACCATCCAACCCACGCTAATCATGAGAGAGTTACCAGTCCGCTCTTGACCGTGAGCACGGCTGTCTAGACAGTTTTGACTCTGCAGAGTTTGTACCCTTTACCCACAAGTCGTGTTTTCATTACCCGTCGGCGACTCAAGAAACTCCTTTCCGCCCTCTCACACTCCCTATGGTGTGGGGCCAGGAGTACACGACAAGACCTTTACATTGCACTACCCAACCCGTGCACACCCGCTAAGGATTCACCGCTGCGGCACTCTGAAACCTCTACCGCAGAAGCCCCCTCTTGCGCCACTTACACATCTCTCTGGTGTACACAAGGAAAGATAGGAACAACTTAATTGGCCACACTGCCCCATAACAGTTCTTGTGGTGGCACTGTATAAGCCAGTTGACGGGTCTCACGAACCGGTCCTTAGGATCTACGCAGGCTAACCACCCACTAACCCGAGTCTCGTGCACTCAGCACCCACCGTAACCCACCAGCCTGCTAGATCCCTACACTACCCACCTCATACACCACATATATATCACCACATATATATGTACCATATATATATATCTCCACACAGCATCTCAATGATCATGATAATATAACATTAATGTAAATTACTCCCATCCCATTTACTAAGCAGGGCTAAGCATGAAAATGATGACATAAAGGTAAACCCTATACTACCCATCCCGGCTACAAGGCAGATATTGGAATTACTAGTAAACAACCAACACATGGGATTCAATTTAAGACCTAAGCATGCAATTCTAACTAAAATCCTAAAAAGGTGCAAAGTGGTCAAGGGCACTTGCCTCTCGAGAAGTGCTGCGGCTCGGGGTCGTCGAAGTCTTGGGCTTGCAGGTCCAGCGTCGGCTCGGGGGCTATTTTATCCATGACATAACAGATAAAAATAACGATAACCAAGTAAGCAAGAGCCACCCCACATCCATAATAGAAGTAGTGGCACACATGTAGAATGTAATTCCCTCATCACAATGTAGTTATGTTCATGTGAGAGTGTTTTACAACAGTTAGGGTTATGCTTGGGTTCTAGGTGTGATTTCTAGTATGTGGGGGGGTGTCTTTATGAATTTGTCAGTAAATGTTCATGGGGCAACATTGTGATTTCAGAACTGTTCGGGGGGGTGTTTTCCCATGCCAATGTAATAGGGGTTATAGGGTATAAATTAATATAATATGTCCTAGGATGTTAGTTTAGATTTTTAGCACCAAATACCGAATAGAATAGGGCTTTCAGCATGTACAGGGACTTTTCTGCTATATGGCAGCAAGGCAGGGGGGGTCAAGGTGTAGGTTCAGGTTTTTCTTGAGGGGTGTTGTTTGTTTGCAGCAGGCTTGAGGGGGTGTTGTTTCTATTTTCAGCAGCTACTTATGTTTCTTTTTTTTTTATTTGGCTGCAGCCCACCACATGACTTAAAATGTCATCTCAAACCATATGGGAGGTTTATCTTGCCATTTTTCCTGAGTAGCACAGGGACCAACAGATACATTTGGGAGCCTACTGTTTAAACAAAACATTCCCTGGTTGTTTTGGTAGGTTTCCAACAGGTTCTAGTGGTGGAGGTAAATTCAGAACATGGCAGGGCCCTAGATGCAAAAACTGTAGGTAAAAGGGGGCCTAAAGGTGCTGCTAGGTGACTGTGGGGGGGTCTTGGACTAGTAACCAGCAAGTCACTTAGGGCCATTTTCATGATTTCCCTAAACCTACAGGGGCGTTTTTGGCTATGTACCACACTATACAGGGACTAGTGGGGAATACAGGGCAAGTGTAGGGTTTTAAAAAGCAAGAACAAAGGACCCAGGGGGTTTACATCAACTTCCAGGGACCATTTGGAAATCTTCCTAACAAGTTAGGGCTGATATAATAAATTTGGGGGTTGCAGGGGCTTAAAATGTGCATTTACCGTGGTTTTACTAATTACCCGAGAGCCCAGGGGGTAGCTCGCGAAAACCAGGGGCTAGACCGCGTTTGCTGAGATCCTCAGGGGCCTAGGTGCTAATCGTGCCGCGGGAAAAACGGGGATTCAACGTGGGCCGCTGGATCGGGTGCGGACGGTCGGGATTTAAAATCCCGAACCGGTACGCCCCGGTCTAATCGGGGCCGTTGGCTCCCGATCGGACGGCGGGGTTTAATCCAGCGGCCTCTGGCCGCCGGCGGCGATCCCCGAGCGGCGGCGCGCCATGTGCGCGGCCGTAACCTGCCGGAATCCAGCTGATCTACGCCTCTACGTCGAAGCTAACTCTAGGGAATGATAGCGGGGTTCTCAGGGGTCTCACCTAGAGTTCTCGCGTAGCCCGGGGAGGTCTGAACGGCGCTCGCGAGGTGGAGCAGCGGTGCAGCTCTTCGGCTCTGCTTCGGGGCGTCGTGCGGGGTGGTGTTCCAGCGTTGGCTTCGGGTCGACGTCGCATACCGAAGAAGGAAGGGCATCAGGGTTTAGCTAGTGAGGAAAACCGAGGAAGGGCAGGGGGGCACGGGGTAGACGGTGTAGCTCACCGGAGTTGTAGAAAACCGAGGATATGGCGCTGTCCCGCGCCGGAGGGGACCGTGGGGGGGTAGTCTGCCTCCCTGCGGTGCATGTTCACGGTTAGCTAGCCGGAAGGGGGGGTAGGAGCGGGGAAAGGATGGGATGCCGCTCACCGGAGTGGAGACGGGGAGGCTGCTCGGCTCCCGTCCGCGCCGGGGAAAATGGGAGCAGGGGCGCTAGGGTTTGTGGGTGTGGCTTTATAGGGCGGCGGTGGTGGCGGAGGATCCGAGGGAGCTGGGGACAACCTTGCTTTAGGCGGCCGGCTTTCTGTTGGAGCTGGTCGGCGACCGCAGAAAAGAGAGGAGGGAGGGGACCGCGCGGGCAACGGGAAGAAAAAGAGGAAGAAGACAGGGAGGGCGGCTGACAGGTGGGGTCTCCGGATCAGTGGGAGAAGGAGGAGGTCGCGGTGGGCTGGGCCAGCTAGGGGAGAAATGGGAAATGGGCTGGGGAGAGGAAAGAAAGAAATGGGCTGGGGCCCAATTTTGTTATCATATGCATTATATATGTATTTTTTTTCCACTGTTTCCTTTGTTTCATTTAAATCCTAATTTTTTAAACAGCTAGGTTCCACTTCCTTTAAAAAGGGATTTGAATATTTCATATTATCATTATTTATATTTTTTTTATAAGGTGTTACAACACTCCCCCCCTCAAAAGAAATCTCGTCCCGAGATTTGAAGTGACTTACTTGAAGAGATGCGGATAGCTTGCTTTGATATCTTCTTCTCGCTCCCACGTAGCTTCCCTCTCGGAGTGGTGCTTCCATTGTACCTTGCACATCGGGATCCGCTTGTACCTGGTAATTCTTTCTGACCTCTCGAGAATTTTGACGGGGCATTCATCGTAGGAGAGATCCTCTTGCACATTGATATCTTCCAGGGGTAGTTGCTCCTCGGGTGCTCTCAGACACTTTTTCAACTGTGAGACGTGGAACACGTCGTGCACGTCTGACAGGCGAGGAGGCAACTCGAGTTGGTAAGCAACCTCTCCTCTTCTACTCACCACCCTGAAGGGTCCTATATACCGGGGTGCTAGCTTGCCTTTCACTTTGAAACGACGGAGACCTCGAATGGGAGACACCTTGAGATACACGTAATCCCCCACCTCAAAGGTCAACTCTCTCCGGCGTGTGTCCGCATAACTTTTCTGCCTCGATTGTGCGGTTCTTAGGTTCTTGCGGATCTCACGCACTTTTTCCTCGGCAATCCTGAGCACATCCGGGCCAAAGACTTGTCCTTCACCTACCTCATCCCAGAACAGAGGGGTCCTACACTTCCTACCATACAAAGCCTCGAAGGGTGACATCTTCAAACTTGCCTGGTAGCTATTGTTGTAGGAGAACTCTGCATAGGGTAGGTACTTGTCCCAACTTTGATTGTTTTTCAGGGCACAAGCCCTCAACATATCCTCCAGAATTTGGTTGGTTCGTTCCGTCTGTCCATCTGTCTGGGGGTGATATGCTGAGCTAAAGTTCAGTTGTGTGCCCAAGGATTTTTGCAACTGCTGCCAGAACCTTGAGGTGAATTGTGTGCCGCGATCGGAAACGATTTTCTTTGGAACCCCGTGGTAGCACACAATCCGGGACATGTACAACTCAGCCAGTTTTGCCCCCTTGTACTTCTCCTTCACGGGGATGAAGTGAGCCACCTTGGTCAGGCGGTCCACAACTACCCAAATGGAGTCGTAACCTGACTGGGTCCTGGGCAATCCCACAATGAAATCCATGCTGATTTCCTCCCATTTCCACTCTGGTATCTTGAGTGGTTGAAGCAATCCGGCAGGCCTTTGATGCTCAGCCTTGACGCGCTGGCACGTGTCACACAAGGCCACGTACTCTGCCACGTCACGCCTCATGCCGTGCCACCAGTAGCGGTCTTTGAGATCTTGATACATTTTGGTACTCCCAGGGTGAATGGAGTACTCTGAGTCATGTGCTTCTCTCAAGATCGTCTGCTGTATGGCCTGAATGTCAGGCACGCAGATCCTCTTGCCAAGCCATAACGTCCCTTGCTCATCTATCCTGTAGTCTGGAGCCTTGCCCTCATCCATCAACTGCTTGATCTCTTGGATCCTCTCATCGTTCTTTTGGCCTTCTCGAATGTCACGCTCCAAGGTTGAATCCACCTCCATTACCACTGCCTCTGCGCTTGTCACCAGGTTAAGGTTGAGTTTTGCAAACTCCTCGCACAACTGGGGCTGTAGCGTCAAAGCGTGGCAATTTGCCTTTCGGCTCAGAGCATCGGCAACGACGTTCGCCTTTCCAGGGTGATAGTTGATGCCCACGTCGAAGTCGTTGATGAGCTCTAGCCATCTGCGCTGTCTGAGGTTGAGGTCCGGCTGTGTGAAGATGTACTTGAGGCTTTTATGATCTGTGTAGATCTCCGTCCTCTTTCTCATGAGGTAGTGTCTCCACAGCTTTAGAGCGGGAACCACGGCGGCCAACTCCAAGTCATGCGTCGGGTAGTTCCGCTCGTGCTTACGAAGCTGCCTAGAGGCATAGGCCACGACGCGTCCCTCTTGCATAAGCACGCATCCTAGTCCATGCCCGGAGGCATCACAGTACACGGTGAACTCCTTTTGCATGTCAGGCATCACTAGCACGGGTGCCGTCGTCAACCTTTGCTTTAGCTCTTGGAAGCTTGCCTCGCACTCCGGCGTCCACTTGAATGTCTTTCCCTTTTCTAGCAACTTGGTGAGTGGTTTTGAAATCTTCGAGAATCCTTCAATGAATCGTCGGTAGTAGCCTGCCAATCCCAAGAAGCTTCTGATCTCGCTCACGTTCTCTGGCACCTTCCACTTCATCACATCCGCCACCTTGCTTGGATCCACCGATATACCGCCTTTGGAAATCACGTGTCCCAAGAAAGACACCTCCCTCAACCAGAAGTCACACTTGCTGAGTTTGGCGTATAGCTGGTGCTCCCGAAGTTTTTGCAACACCAACCTCAAGTGTTTTGCATGCTCCTCTTCATTCTTGGAGAATACAAGGATATCATCAAGGAAGACCACAACGAATTTATCCAAGTACTCCATAAACACCTTGTTCATAAGGTACATGAAGTAAGCAGGAGCATTGGTCAACCCAAAGGACATGACCGTGCACTCATAGAGACCATACCGGGTGACAAAGGCCGTCTTCGGAATGTCCGAAGCTCGGATCTTCAATTGGTGGTAACCCGATCGAAGGTCGATCTTTGAGAACACACACGCCCCTCTAAGTTGATCAAACAGATCCTCGATGCGAGGCAGAGGATACTTGTTTTTGACTGTGACGGCGTTGAGGGCTCGGTAGTCTACGCACAACCTCTGGGTCCCATCCTTCTTTGGCACAAATATGACCGGGGCTCCCCAAGGAGAGGAGCTAGGACGGATATAGCCCTTATCTAGAAGCTCTCGGAGGTGGTCCTTGAGCTCCGCTAATTGCTTGGCATCCATCCTATACGGCCGTTTATATATAGGGGCCGTGTCAGGCACTAGTTCTATAGCAAACTCAATATCGCGGTCTGGAGGCATACCTGGTAGCTCCTCTGGAAAGACGTCCGGGAACTCGCCAACCACGCGAATCCCCTCAGTAGTGTCGAGCTGGTTAAGGTGGACCTTCTCGGCTGGCGGGGGTAGAGAGGTGTATTCCACCACAACACCGTCTGGGTGTGACAACCTGACGGTCCTGGTGGCACAGAGGATCACACCTCCGTACTTGGCCAACCAATCCATCCCCAAGATCACGTCCAGGCCTTGTGACTCCAACACAATAAGATTTGCTTTGAACTCCCTTCCCACTATCTTGATGCTCACCTTTGGGCATACCTGACTTGTTTTGATCTCGCCTCCAGGAGAAGTGACCACTAGCATACGGGACATAGCTATTGCCCTCATATCATATTTCTTTATAAAATCTTTGGCAATAAAAGAGTGAGTAGCACCAGAATCAAATAAAATAGTAGCGGGGTGCGAGTCGACGGTAAACGTACCAAGTACCACGTCCGGAGCCAACTGAGCCTCCTCCACAGCTACGTGGTGCACTCGACCACGCGGGAGACTCTGCGGCTGCTGCTGCTGCTGTGGTGGCTTCTTCTTCTGGCATCTGCTGGCAAGGTGGCCCATCTCGCCACACACGTAGCACGGGCCCAGAGCCCTGGTGAACTGTCCCTGCTGAGTAGGCGCTGCTGTGCGGGGTGGGAAAGCTGGTCGCTGCTGCAGCTGCTGGCTCTGTGGGCGCTGTGGCTGCGGAAACGGCTGCCTGTAAGCTGAAGAAGGGTACCTCTGAGGCGGACTCGGTCCCACGTACCGGCCTGTCTGCGTAGCTGGGAGTGGTGCAAAGCGAGTGCGGCTGCTGCTACCCGAAGACTGTCCCTGCCATCCCATCCTGCGCTTCCTGTGCGCCTCGAGCTCTGGCATCTGTCGCTCCATCACAAAGGCCTTGTCCACCATCCTCTGAAAGTCGTCGTAGTAGCTAGACGATAGGGCACACTTCAGCTCCTCATCAAGACCTCGTATGAAGCAGTCCTGCTTCATGTCATCAGTCCTGACGTCCTCCGGTGCGTAACGGGACAGCTGCGTGAAGCGTGTGAGGTACTCACGCACTGTCGAGCCACCCTGTCTCAGTCCAAGGAACTCCTGCCGCTTCATCTTGATCTCACCAGCTGGCACGAAGTGGTGACGGAAGCTGCGCTGGAACTCCTCCCAAGTGATAGCCTCAGGGTCGGGGTGAGCAGCGGTGTAAGCGGTCCACCAGTCTGCCGCGGGTCCCGCTAGCTGGTGAGCAGCTAACAAGACACGCTCTCCTCCCACGCACTGGATCAACCGCAGCTTGCTGTCGATCGTCTTCAGCCAATCATCCGCGTCCATCGGCTCCACCGGACTCGAGAAAACCGGGGGCTGAGTACTCTGGAAGTCTCTCAGCTTGGACCGTGGTCCAGGTGCCGGTGGTGGTGGAGGCGGAGGGGCTTGGTGGTTGTGGGCCATAATTGCTGCCAGGCCCTGCAGGAGCTGGTTTTGAGAGGCCAGCATGTCCTGCACCGTCATGTAGTCCGCTCCTCGTCGAGCCGCTCGCCCGTTCCAGCCTGGGACCTGGAACTCCGGGGGCTCATCGGCCTCGGGCATTTCACGCCCTCGACCTCGTCCTCGACCTCGTCTCCTACCTGCCATCTGTTACAGATAGCAACAAAAGCTTAGAACCTGGAAAATCTAGAGAAAAATCTATTATCAGGCTCATAATTTATATATACAGAACCATAAATGCGCATGCAGCACTCATCAAACAAGTATGCAATAAATCAACCCATTACCCGTACGAGTCCTATCTCTACGGAACTAACGCTTCTTCACCATGGCTCGCTATCTCCTATCCTAGGTACTTTCGGAATGCCCGTGGTAACGGACCCTACTAGGTTTGAATGAGATACGAGTGAGGAAGACAGATGGGTTGAACAAGACGAGCTTGGGGGAAAAGGGGTAAGTCGTGCGAAACATAGAAACTCACGCGAACTTCACGCAGGTTTATAGTTGCAAATAGTTTTTAAGTTAAAATTAAATCTATTTCGTATCCGTTTCTATCTAGGCTCGCGTCCTAGGGACAGCCTTGGCTCTGATACCACTCTGTCGCGCCCGGTACCTGCAACAGTCACCAAGCGTTCTCCCGTGTGTGCCAGGATCAAGTCATTTCACACACGAGATGAATAAGAGCAACGTATCATTATTAATATTAAGCCAAGTGCGGCGATTACATCAACCGAGTACACAAATGCCTCAAAGGCCCAAAAGGAAAGTACATCATGACAGCGGAAAATCTAAAGTGGGCTCCACAGGCGCCGTCCGGCGGTACGCCAGCCTAGATCTGCGCATCGGGGTCGAAGCCGTCATCCACGTCATCCTCAGCGGCCTCCTCGGGTCCTGAGCAGCACGAAAAAGAAAAGAGGCAAACGCCTGAGTACAATGATGTACTCAGCAAGTGTGGGAAAGTTTATGCATGATGAGGCAAGTTACAAGGGAGGCTTGACACGGCTATTGCACTACGCAACCTATTCCTTAGCTTTATTAAGCGTCCTATTTGTTTAGTGACATTCCCGCCCAACCCAAACACATCCCCAGGTGATCTCCACTATCACCGTAACCTCAACCCAAACCACCAACTCCCAAACCATACCATCCAACCCACGCTAATCATGAGAGAGTTACCAGCCCGCTCTTGACCGTGAGCACGGCTGTCTAGACAGTTTTGACTCTGCAGAGTTTGTACCCTTTACCCACAAGTCGTGTTTTCATCACCCGTCGGCGACTCAACAAACTCCTTTCCGCCCTCTCACACTCCCTATGGTGTGGGGCCAGGAGTACACGACAAGGCCTTTACATTGCACTACCCAACCCGTGCACACCCGCTAAGGATTCACCGCTGCGGCACTCTGAAACCTCTACCGCAGAAGCCCCCTCTTGCGCCACTTACACATCTCTCTGGTGTACACAAGGAAAGATAGGAACAACTTAATTGGCCACACTGCCCCATAACAGTTCTTGTGGTGGCACTGTATAAGCCAGTTGACGGGTCTCACGAACCGGTCCTTAGGATCTACGCAGGCTAACCACCCACTAACCCGAGTCTCGTGCACTCAGCACCCACCGTAACCCACCAGCCTGCTAGATCCCTACACTACCCACCTCATACACCACATATATATCACCACATATATATGTACCATATATATATATCTCCACACAGCATCTCAATGATCATGATAATATAACATTAATGTAAATTACTCCCATCCCATTTACTAAGCAGGGCTAAGCATGAAAATGATGACATAAAGGTAAACCCTATACTACCCATCCCGGCTACAAGGCAGATATTGGAATTACTAGTAAACAACCAACACATGGGATTCAATTTAAGACCTAAGCATGCAATTCTAACTAAAATCCTAAAAAGGTGCAAAGTGGTCAAGGGCACTTGCCTCTCGAGAAGTGCTGCGGCTCGGGGTCGTCGAAGTCTTGGGCTTGCAGGTCCAGCGTCGGCTCGGGGGCTATTTTATCCATGACATAACAGATAAAAATAACGATAACCAAGTAAGCAAGAGCCACCCCACATCCATAATAGAAGTAGTGGCACACATGTAGAATGTAATTCCCTCATCACAATGTAGTTATGTTCATGTGAGAGTGTTTTACAACAGTTAGGGTTATGCTTGGGTTCTAGGTGTGATTTCTAGTATGTGGGGGGGTGTCTTTATGAATTTGTCAGTAAATGTTCATGGGGCAACATTGTGATTTCAGAACTGTTCGGGGGGGTGTTTTCCCATGCCAATGTAATAGGGGTTATAGGGTATAAATTAATATAATATGTCCTAGGATGTTAGTTTAGATTTTTAGCACCAAATACCGAATAGAATAGGGCTTTCAGCATGTACAGGGACTTTTCTGCTATATGGCAGCAAGGCAGGGGGGGTCAAGGTGTAGGTTCAGGTTTTTCTTGAGGGGTGTTGTTTGTTTGCAGCAGGCTTGAGGGGGTGTTGTTTCTATTTTCAGCAGCTACTTATGTTTCTTTTTTTTTTATTTGGCTGCAGCCCACCACATGACTTAAAATGTCATCTCAAACCATATGGGAGGTTTATCTTGCCATTTTTCCTGAGTAGCACAGGGACCAACAGATACATTTGGGAGCCTACTGTTTAAACAAAACATTCCCTGGTTGTTTTGGTAGGTTTCCAACAGGTTCTAGTGGTGGAGGTAAATTCAGAACATGGCAGGGCCCTAGATGCAAAAACTGTAGGTAAAAGGGGGCCTAAAGGTGCTGCTAGGTGACTGTGGGGGGGTCTTGGACTAGTAACCAGCAAGTCACTTAGGGCCATTTTCATGATTTCCCTAAACCTACAGGGGCGTTTTTGGCTATGTACCACACTGTACAGGGACTAGTGGGGAATACAGGGCAAGTGTAGGGTTTTAAAAAGCAAGAACAAAGGACCCAGGGGGTTTACATCAACTTCCAGGGACCATTTGGAAATCTTCCTAACAAGTTAGGGCTGATATAATAAATTTGGGGGTTGCAGGGGCTTAAAATGTGCATTTACCGTGGTTTTACTAATTACCCGAGAGCCCAGGGGGTAGCTCGCGAAAACCAGGGGCTAGACCGCGTTTGCTGAGATCCTCAGGGGCCTAGGTGCTAATCGTGCCGCGGGAAAAACGGGGATTCAACGTGGGCCGCTGGATCGGGTGCGGACGGTCGGGATTTAAAATCCCGAACCGGTACGCCCCGGTCTAATCGGGGCCGTTGGCTCCCGATCGGACGGCGGGGTTTAATCCAGCGGCCTCTGGCCGCCGGCGGCGATCCCCGAGCGGCGGCGCGCCATGTGCGCGGCCGTAACCTGCCGGAATCCAGCTGATCTACGCCTCTACGTCGAAGCTAACTCTAGGGAATGATAGCGGGGTTCTCAGGGGTCTCACCTAGAGTTCTCGCGTAGCCCGGGGAGGTCTGAACGGCGCTCGCGAGGTGGAGCAGCGGTGCAGCTCTTCGGCTCTGCTTCGGGGCGTCGTGCGGGGTGGTGTTCCAGCGTTGGCTTCGGGTCGACGTCGCATACCGAAGAAGGAAGGGCATCAGGGTTTAGCTAGTGAGGAAAACCGAGGAAGGGCAGGGGGGCACGGGGTAGACGGTGTAGCTCACCGGAGTTGTAGAAAACCGAGGATATGGCGCTGTCCCGCGCCGGAGGGGACCGTGGGGGGGTAGTCTGCCTCCCTGCGGTGCATGTTCACGGTTAGCTAGCCGGAAGGGGGGGTAGGAGCGGGGAAAGGATGGGATGCCGCTCACCGGAGTGGAGACGGGGAGGCTGCTCGGCTCCCGTCCGCGCCGGGGAAAATGGGAGCAGGGGCGCTAGGGTTTGTGGGTGTGGCTTTATAGGGCGGCGGTGGTGGCGGAGGATCCGAGGGAGCTGGGGACAACCTTGCTTTAGGCGGCCGGCTTTCTGTTGGAGCTGGTCGGCGACCGCAGAAAAGAGAGGAGGGAGGGGACCGCGCGGGCAACGGGAAGAAAAAGAGGAAGAAGACAGGGAGGGCGGCTGACAGGTGGGGTCTCCGGATCAGTGGGAGAAGGAGGAGGTCGCGGTGGGCTGGGCCAGCTAGGGGAGAAATGGGAAATGGGCTGGGGAGAGGAAAGAAAGAAATGGGCTGGGGCCCAATTTTGTTATCATATGCATTATATATGTATTTTTTTTCCACTGTTTCCTTTGTTTCATTTAAATCCTAATTTTTTAAACAGCTAGGTTCCACTTCCTTTAAAAAGGGATTTGAATATTTCATATTATCATTATTTATATTTTTTTTATAAGGTGTTACAAGGGGTGTAAATTTTGCAGTAATCCGTCAACTGCAATGTCATTCGGATTTCTAATAAATCTTTTAACACAGTTTCACCAGCATTAGCATCTGATTGTGTGCGGAATGTTTAGGTGAAACCGCTCGCAGAGCTGGCCGAGCTGCTGAAGAACGCATCGATGGAGGACGGGACGGTCATCATGACGTCCATCAACCAGGCGTACGCGGCGCCGGGCTCCCTCCTGGACCTCTTCCTCGAGAGCTTCCGTCTCGGCGAGGGCACGGCGCGGCTGCTGGACCACGTCCTGATCGTCGCCGTCGACGCCGGCGCGCACGAGACGTGCCGGTCGGTGCACCGCCACTGCTACCTCCTCCGGCCGGACGACTACGGCGCCGAGAAGTTGTACATGACCAAGGACTACCTCGACATGATGTGGGCCAGGAACCGGTTCCAGCAGACCGTCCTCGAGCTCGGCTTCAACTTCCTCTTCACGGTACGTTACGTCACGGTCACGCTGCAAATTAAGACCAGAGGTGTAACTCTCTGAGCAAGAGCAAGCAATCTCGACGACGACGACGACGTTTCTTTGTCTCTCCCCAGGACGTTGACATGGTGTGGCTCCGGAACCCGATGCGGCACATCGCCATCACGTCGGACATCGCCATCGCCAGCGGCTACTTCAACGGCGACCCGGACAGCCTGCGCAACCACCACCCCAACGGCGGCTTCCTGTTCGTGAGGTCCGCGAACCGGACGGTGGAGTTGTACCGGCAATGGCGGGCGCTGCGCGGCCGGTTCCCGCCGGGGACCAACGAGCAGCGCGTCCTGGATCGGGCGCAGCTGGGCCGGCTGAGCCAGCGGCTCGGCGTGCGGATGCAGTTCCTCGACACGAGGCACTGCGGCGGCTTCTGCCAGCTGAGCGGCGACATGAGCAAGGTGTCCACGGTGCACGCCAACTGCTGCGCCGGCCTCGCCAACAAGGTGCACGGCCTGAGGAGCGTGCTCGAGGACTGGCGGAACTACACGGCGGCGCCGCCGGAGGCCAGGCGACTGGTCCGCCGGTGGACCAGGCCCGGCAAGTGCATCCACTGACAAATCGTTTCTGGCCGAAAGAAATCCTTTCGCCGCTTCGTTCAGATGTAATTACCTACTGTTGCCAACTTAATTAGTTGTACGCCAGCTGTGCCGAGTGACTTCACTTTACTGTTGTCGAACATACAATTTTTTTGACAGAATCGAACCTATATCTTGACGCCATTCATTCAGCATGTGCGTATGTTCGTCACCTCGATTGACTCCATGACCACTACATGTAAATTGCAGACAGGTTGAGTTCGTTCACCGTGGTGACGAACCGATTACCAAGTTCCAGTTTCACCTCGGCTAAGCTAGAACAGAAGGGACGTCCAGCTCTGTCACTACCGCAACGTGGAACGGAATCATCTTGCTTGTCCCGTCGGCCCGGCCCGTTTTATCCCACGATTTGGACCAGAATTCAGGGCCCAATTCAAGCTGGACCGAGGCCCAGCTGACGCACCGCGTACTAACAAATTCCGAAACAAAACGATGAGTCCGGGCGAAGGTGCGGGCCCACGTGTCATGTTGCGCGAAGGTGGGCCCGCGCGCCCGCCGCCTCCGCGTCATCGTCCACGCAGCATCTTTGTACAGGCGGCGGCAGCAGCGAACCAAACGAAGCGGAGGGACTAGGGAGGACGAGGCCGCGAGAGGAGAAGGGGCAAAGGCGAGAGAGAAAGCAAGAGAGAGAGGAGGCGATGCCGGGGCTCACGGCGCCGTCGGACTACGCGGAGGAGCCGCCGCGCCACCCGGCCCTCAGGATCAACTCCCAGGTAAAGCCCGCCCCTCGCGCCAGTGTTTCTCCGCCCGAGGATCGTCGGGTTCTGAGGTCTGCGATGTCGTCGCTAATCTCGCGGATTCGCGGCCTGGACCGGCCGATCGGACGCCTGCATCAGCAGAATCACAGGTGTCGCCGTTTTTTGTTGCGCAGCTGGCCAGCAGCGCCCCCACCTGCCCGCATGCGTACACGCCCTGTTTTGCGATAAGTAGGGTGGGGTGGATTTTCAGGATTTCGGCTCATTCCGATGCGCTCGGGTTTGCTCTCTGTCTGCCGACGCCTGCTGCTGTGCGTAGATTGGCGACAACTATTCCTTGATAAATGCTTCGATTAGCAATAGCTAGTCGACCATTCATTTTTCAGAACAAGCTTTTAATTAAGAACAGATGCTCTAGAATTATCCAGTACATACAGAAATGGAGTAACCTGATTGCATTATTTTGTTGTGCAGGAGCCGTTCAATGCTGAGCCTCACCGATCAGCATTAGTCGCATCTTACGTCACCCCGGTGGATTTCTTTTACAAGAGGAATCATGGACCGATTCCGAAAGTCGATGACCTCTCAAGGTGTTCAGCAGAAACTGTGAATCTTCATATTTTCATTGTGATACTGTTCTGTTACATATCCTCGTTTTTCTATGTGTACGGATTCACAGATACAGTGTTTCCATCGTTGGTCTTGTCAACAAGCCTATTCAACTATCCATGGCCGACATTTGGTAATGCATTTTTCATCTTGCCATACCATGTGATATGAGAATTCTCGGATCTTGAGTAAAGAGTTGACATAGAGTTTGCATTCAGGGCTCTTCCAAAGTACACTGTTACGGCAACTTTACAGGTCCTTTGACTTATTCCTAATATGCGTTGTTCCTCTAATCTATCTGTTATTGTTTATATATCGGTATTTTTAGTGACCAAAGTTTGACAATACGACTCTGAAAATTAATAGTGTGCGGGAAACCGGAGGACTGCTATGAGTAAGGTGCGGAAAGTTAGAGGTGTTGGGTGGGACATATCTGCTCTTGGAAATGGTAAGAGATTGACCTGTTTTGTTATATATATGTCCAGAACATCCATTCCATGTTATTTCGAGAATGTTGAAATGCAGCCCAGTGCACTTATTAACATGGACTGGCATCCAACATAGCTTGTACGTTATTACTGTTCTATTCTGATATTTGTATCATTCCAGCAACCTGGGGAGGAGCAAAATTGTGTGATGTCCTTGAACTAGTTGGAATACCTAAACTCAGTTCAGTGACATCTTTAGGAGGGAAGCACGTCGAGTTTGTCAGTGTTGACAAGTGTAAAGTGAGTATGTTGGTTCTTTTTTATTGCAGAAGCTTTTATGGTCACCACACTGATCTATGTTGTTTGTGTTCAGGAGGAAAAAGGTGGTCCCTACACAGCATCTATTCCATTAAAGCAGGCAGCAGATCCTGATGCTGATGTATTACTTGCATATGAAATGAATGGAGAGGTAACCTAACATTGACCTTTTGTTTCATAACCAAAATCTGATTTTTCATATTCATGCTTTTATGTTCTAGTTATTCTCCAAAAGAGGATTGCTCTCGATACCTCCTACCGAATTTGAGTACTCAAGGAAATGTTTTCTGGCACTGATTGAGTATGTAGTAACTTTATGTGATACTGCTCTTTCAAGCACAGTTGCACAATATTTTGAAAAGTATGTTGTTAAATATTTCTTTTCTCAAGTTTTTATGCAACTCTGAGTTTTGATGGACTTTCCTGATGCTTCACTTCTAATGTTCGAGTTTACATAGTTAACTTGTCACAAATTACCATGTTTAGACCCTCAATCGTGACCATGGATACCCACTCCGTGTTGTTGTTCCTGGTGTTATTGGCGCACGGTCCGTAAAATGGCTGGACAGAATCAACATAGCCGAGGAAGAATGCCAGGTTTTCTGAAAATACGAATGCAATGCTTTTTCATTTTTTCTCTTTCATGTTCATAGCTTATTGCTATCCTCGACCAGGGCTTTTTTACTCAAAAAGACTACAAAATGTTTCCACCTTCTGTGGACTGGGACAATATTAACTGGTCGACTAGAAGGCCACAAATGGATTTTCCCGTGCAGGTATACAAAAATATTCATTCTTTTTTTTCTTCTATTATGTTGTGCTAGGTTTCTGGATTACTTATCTTCACTTACTTTCAATTGCATAGTCTGCCATCTGTACTTTGGAAGATGTAGATGTTATCAAGGAAGGAAAGGTCAGTATTATTTCTATAATATGAACTCAGAGACTGCATCATGTACTTTGGGAATTTGAAATTAAGTCGCACACTCTCACTGCAACGTTTGCTTGCTGCAGGCCAGGATTGCTGGCTATGCACTTTCAGGTGGTGGCCGCGGAATTGAAAGAGTGGATATATCTGTTGATGGTGGTAAAACATGGGTCGAGGCACGTAGATATCAGAAAGATAACATGCCATATGTATCTGATGGACCTCAAAGTGATAGGTGGGCATGGGTTCTCTTCGAAGCTACATTAGACATACCAGCAAATGCTGAGATAGTAGCTAAGGCGGTAAGTGAAATCCGCTGCTGGCCACTGTTTCACACTTTCACCCAATTCTTGCTTCTTTGTATAGTAGAGTCTGAAAATTCATCTTATGGACCACAGGTGGACTCATCCGCAAATGTCCAACCTGAAAAAGTGGAGGACATATGGAATCTGAGAGGAATCCTCAACACATCTTGGCATCGAATCAAACTACAGAATTCATCGTGTATAGGAAGATCCAAAATATGAAAATAAGCACACTGCGGACTACTTGAACTGGTGGTGATCCCCAAGTTTAATCAATGCACAAACACAATAAAAAGTGATGGCAGATTTCTGTGCTTTTCATTTCAGACTGTACTATACATGTTGGAGCTGCTGCTGGTCTAAAATTTGCGTGTATTATCATCTCATAGATGGTGTTAGCTGCTGCTGTTTATTTTACCTCATGAGAATAGCTACCGCTCTGGGTTCATCTGATATCAAGAAACTATCACGACATTCTTCATTAATAATAATTATTACTGAAGCATAGATGACTTCATGGAGAAAAAGTCAACTGTGAGAAGAAGTGATGCACTGTAATCCGATCAGCTAGAACTTCAAATTACTGCTCGAAGTTTTGTGCAGAAGAACATTGTAGGGATTGCACAGACGTGATGCAGTGACACTGATAAGAACCGCGCCTTAGAAAGACGTCATGTTACAATAACATCCTTTGAGTTTACATTTGCCACTTGGCAGGACACGAATGCAGCTACCGTGGCAGCCATGAACAAAGTCAACAAATCATTGAAGGAGCTGAAGACGGCAGCGGACTTTAGCTATGCAGAAGTGCTTCGTGATCCCTCTTCACGCCCGTTGCTGCTGCCCTGCATAAATGATGGGAAAAAAACATCTCCAAGTTTGGACCTTAGGACTACAAAAATCCCACAAGTGTAAGATGCAGTTTACAACGGCACGCGTATGTATGCTTGGAGCACTTGGCGTTTCATCTTTGCCTGAGAATGAATCTTTCGTCTAAAGAGAATACAGTATATATATCCTAGGCACGAGTGGTACCATATTTTGAAGCTGCGTTGACACAACAACAGTTTTACGAACACGATCGGATTTCCACCACAAGGAAACGGAATGGCGCCGCGAGCTGTCTAGACCCAACTATGTATATAGTACTCTCTCCGTTCTGAAATAAATGATGTTTATGACAACTAATTTAGTTCATTTATAAACTAATTTTCTTGTCTTAAACATCATTTATTTTAGAATAGAGTGAGTGTGCACGACCGGACGAATCCACAACACGTGCTTCACGTTGGCCGGTAGTTCAGCGTTCAACATCTTATCGGTCGGTGAATCCACAACACGTGCTTCACGTTGGCCGGTAGTTCAGCGGTCAACATCTTGTCGGTCGGTTTGTCTGCTGCTGCGCGCCGCGCGTGCACAGTACTACTGTCATGCTCACCTGTATCTCTCTGGCCTAATTAAAGTGTGCACCGCTACGTACCCATGTAGTGTAGTGTGTGTTCGTTCATGCACCTGTAGAGGATTCCATTCGACGTCGTGTAGTGTAGCACGCATTGGACGCACTCGACTCCACAGACAGGTTTGATGGATCACCATGCATTGGCCGGCCGGTACGTCACGCGAACCGAGAAAGTTGTTCAAAGGATGAGCATGCAAGTAGCTAGCTAGCTAGTGGTACAGCAGACTAACGAACAGGGACGCACCATGCATTATCCAACCAACCCAAATCGATACCACTCAAACAAAGATCCTCGTGGAACACGGGTGTCGTCTACAGTAATCTGGCCATCCAGTATGGCCGGGTAGGGCTCCTCTGCCGCTCTGGCTTAAGAAGAAGAAAAAAATTGTCTTGCTGAAAATAACGTCTTGTTGGCTTATATGTTTGGAGAACCGTTTAGCAAGATAGATTCTCAGTTGGGAATTAATGTGGGTAATTTTAGTGACACTTTTATGCTTGTGAGGAGGGCATAATTAAGCCGGTAAAAGCTAGAAATTATCGTGGCTCGTTAAAAAGCAGAGAATGGTTTTAGGGGCTTTTGGGCATAAGCTGCTTTAGGTTTGGACTGTTTGGCAGCTGCTGGACTACTTGTCGAGGGGCATAAGCGAGAGCTGAATCCCTTTCTTCATAAGCCCTATGAAACGAGGTCTCAGAGTAAATTTACATTTTAATTCCAAAAGTAATAAAGAAAATCATGATATAATTGAAAACGAGCAATATTATGGCTTCATAAGAGTTGTTCGTGTTCGCGCTTAATCTGTATAGAAACAGAAATAACACAACAAATGAACGTGAGAGCGTCAGATTGTACTCTGAGGCAGGACCAGTGTTGGAGGCACCGGCGGTGCCGTTCCCAACAGTTGACATGTTGAGCTGCTTGAAGTAGTCGATCGTTAGTTGAGGTAGGAAAAATGGAAGCAGTGAAGTCCCACGAACGTTCTTCTGGAAGTAGTCGTACAGGGGTGCACACCGCTAGGAAGTAGTCGAACGGGAGTGCGCGCACCACCAGGAAGTAGTCGTTCGTACAAGCGAGCAGTCGCGTAGAGTTGCGCTTCCCAAAAACTTGATCATCCGCCTACCCGTGCAAATATTGCAGCTAGACGAGATTTTAGAGGCCTGCTCTCGCAAGTTCTGTGCGCGCAGAGACTCGCGAAGGGAATGCAGAGTGCGCAACGATAGTAGTGAAGTATTGTGGTTTGTATATTTTTTCCAGGGTGAATGAGGAGCACCTTATATAGCTACTTGACATACTGAATCAACTTTATTGCACGAGATTAATTCTCTGTTTTAATATGTTAGTTATTAGTAACGTCTGTTTTAATACGTCGGTTACTAGTAACGTCTATATTTAATTCACCGTCATAATTGAGTTGATTCAATTCTCAAAAACGGTAAAAACATTTAACTCAGCGCAGTAAGAATGATGCAGCAATTTCTCCACACACACGCACACGCCGCTCGTCGCAAGTCACAAGTTACTTGATTTTCTCACGCGAAAATACTTGTGACGCGTAAGCGTCGCGCACGGCACGGCTCGACGCGCGTGTAGCACTCTCTTTTTCTTCTTTCCAACTTCTCAAATAGAGAGGAATAGTCCACCTATTTAAGTTGGTCAGAATCCTCTTCAACTACCCATGTGGGACTAAATAGTTTAGCCACATAGCATTAATATGGGACTTAAAATTAATAGGATTAATTTGGTAAATCAATGGGCCCTGCCTAAATTATTCCAACAATCCCCACCAATTTTGAGACACACAAATTACGTTTAATTACACTACTGTTTTGATATACCAGAGTTTCAATGGAGACTGTTAAGTTAAACATCCATCTAGAGCAAAGGCTACACTTTGTATCCAACTGATCAATGGACTATGCCTTAAATTGACAGTCTTGTGCAGACAAGTTTTACCGAAGGTCTTTTCTCGTACTAGGCTGCTAAGGCATCCCCGCGGTTTGGAGCATATAAGTCATACTCCAGTCCTTTCATGAGCATCTAGAGACTACCCAAATCTCATAGACTATAACTAGTAGTCGAACTCATATAGGTGTAATTCTTATAAGATGTTCTGTAAGACAACATCTTTGCTTAATTAAGCCACATGAATCACATTAAGTCAAAAGCCAACCTGCTGTCCAGTTTGAAGAGAAATGCATTTTCACAGGAATGAGCCTTATTCAAAGGTTCTCTTCTCTCAGCCAGCCATGACTTGTTTCATTGTCCTAATTCACGGGATCTCCGATCACATAAGACATGTTGCCGCCATGGCTTGACTCACTAAATGGGTCTCAAACCCAATTCCTTGGATGCATTGTTGATCACAGATCGTGAAAGACCCTTTGTAAATTGATTTGCTAGATTTTCAGCCGTTGGGATATAATCCAAGACTATCACTCCGGAGCTTCTCAATTTTCTGACAGATTTTAACCGCCTCTTTACATGCCTAGATGACTTTAGTAATCACAATCTCATTGTCATAGTTCATTAAGATAGCTGGTATCAGTTTTTTAACCATCGGCAGATCTATCAGGAGTTCACGAAGCCACTCAGCCTCAACTGTGGCGGTATCTAATGTTGTTAGTTCTGCTTCCATAGTTGACCTCGTTAAGATGGTCTGCTTGCAAGACCTCCAGGAAATAGCGCCACCTCCGAGCGTGAACACATATCCGCTTGTGGCTTTTATCTAATCAGCATCAGAGATCCAATTAGAATCACTATAACCCTCTAGAACCTTCAGGTTCCCGGAATAGTATATCTTGTAGTTCGTTGTGCCTTTTAGATAGCGCATTACTCTCTCAAGAGCCGCCAATGATCATCTCCTGGGATTGAAACAAACCTGCTAAGTTTGCTCACGGCAAGTGAGATGTCATGCCTCGTAGCGCTAGCTAAATACACAAGGGAACCAATGATTTGAGAGTATATCAACTGATCTCTCATTATCCTTTTATTTTACTTCAAAATCATACTAGCATCATAAGGTGTTGGAGCAGGTTTACAATCGCTATAACCAAAACGACGTAAAACCTTTTCCACATAATGGAATTATACAAGTTTAACCCCACCATCACCTTCTCTCACTAGTTTTATGTTAAGGATAACATCAGCCTCTCCTAAATCCTTGATCTCAAAGTTTTGAGACAAAAACTCTTTGACTTCCTTAATCACATTAAGGCTTATCCTAAATATAAGTATGTCATCAACATACAAGCATAATATTACTCCTTCACCCCCACCAAAGCGATAGTACACATATTTGTCAGCTTCGTTCACAATAAAACCAGCAGACGTGAGAGTTTTGTCAAACTTATCATGCCATTGCTTAGGTGCTTGCTTCAGGCCATATAAAGATTTTAATAACTTACACACCATTCCTTCTCGACCTTTTACTGCAAAACCATCTGGCTGATCCATATAGATCTCCTCCTCTAACTCCCCATTTAGGAAAGTTGTCTTAACGTCCATCTGATGAACGAGAAGACCATATGAGGTTGTCAAAGAAAGCAGCACTCGAATAGTGGTCAGTCGGGTAACGGGTGAGTAAGTGTCAAAGAAATCTTCTCCTTCTTTCTGATTATAGCCCTTAGCTACAAGCCTCGCCTTGTACTTTTCGATTGTACCATCAGGTCTAACCTTTTTTTGAACACCCACTTGCACCCAATGGGTTTGCACCCATGAGGTCTACTAACAACTTCCCACGTTCCATTACACATAATTGAATCCATCTCACTCTTGATTGCTTTCTTCCAATAGTCCGCATCAAGAGATGAATATGCCTCTTCAATGGTTCTAGGAGTATCATCCACAAGGTACACAATGAAATCATCGCTAAATGACTTTGCAGTCCTTTGTCTCTTGCTCTTTTTAGAAATTTCATTGTCACCGCGCAGATTTCACACAAGAGTTTGTTCATTATGTTCTATCATATCAGTAGACTCGTCATTTATAAGAGATTTTTACTAGTACTACAATGATCCCGTCGCATAGGAAAAATATCCTCAAAAAATGTAGCATCTCTAGAGTCCATAATTGTACCAACATGCATGTCAGGTACTCCAGATTTTATTATTAAAAATCTATAACCAATACTGTGGAAGGCATAACCAATAAAAATACAATCAACAGTTTTAGGACCGAGTTTACGCTTTTTATTGATTGGCACATTTACTTTTGTCAAACAACCCCAAGTACGCAAATATGAGAGATTTACTCTTTTCTTTTCCCATTCCTCAAATGGAGTAATCTCTTTATCCTTTATAGAAACACGATTCAGTACATGACATGCTGTCAATATAGCCTCACCCCACCACTCATTGGAAAGTCCCGATGTATCTAACATGGCATTAACCAAATCAGTTAGAGTACGGTTCTTTCTTTCGGCTACCTCATTCGATTGAGGTGAGTAGGGAGGCATCCTCTCATAAAAAACATCTCCAAGTTTGGACCTTAGGACTACAAAAATCCTACAAGTGTAAGACGATGCAGTTTACAACGGCACACGTATGTATGCTTGGAGCACTTGGCGTTTCGTCTTTGCCTGAGAATGAATCTTTCGTCTAAAGAGAATACAGTACATATATCCTAGGCACGAGTGGTACCATATTTTGAAGCTGCGTTGACACAACAACAGTTTTACGAACACGATCAGATTTCCACCACAAGGAAACAGAATGGCGCCGCGAGCTGTCTAGACCCAACTACGTATATAGTACTCTCTCCGTTCTGAAATAAATGACGTTTATGACAGCTAATTTAGTTTAAAATAAACTAAATTAGCTGTCATAAACGTCATTTATGAACTAAATTTTTTTCCTAAACATCATTTATTTTAGAACGGAAGGAGTGTGCACGACCCGAAGAATCCACAACACGTGCTTCACGTTGGCCGGTAGTTCAGCGTTCAACATCTTGTCGGTCGGTTTGTCTGCTGCTGCCCGCCGCGCGTGCACAGCACAGTACTGTCATGCTCACACCTGTATCTCTCTGGCCTAATTAAAGTGTGCACCGCTACCCATGTAGTGTAGTGTGTGTTCGTTCATGCACCTGTAGAGGATTTCATTCGACGTCGTGTAGTGTAGCTAGCCTTGGACGCACTCGACTCCACCGACAGGTTTGATGGATCACCATGCATTGGCCGGCCGGTACGTCACGCGAACCGAGAAAGTTGTTCAAAGGATGAGCATGCAAGTAGCTAGCTAGCTAGTGGTACAGCAGACTAACGAACAGGGACGCCCCCATGCATTACCCAACCAACCCAAATCGATACCACTCAAACAAAGATCCTCGTGGAACACGGGTGTCGTCTACAGTAATCTGGCAATCCAGTATGGCCGGCCGGGTAGGGCTCCTCTGCCGCTCTGGCTTAAGAAGAAGAAAAAAATTGTCTTGCTGAAAATAACGTCTTGTTGGCTTATATGTTTGGAGAAACGTTTACCAAGATAGATTCTCAGTTGGGAATTAATGTGGGTAATTTTAGTGACACTTTTATGCTTGTGAGGAGGGCATAGTTAAGCCGGTAAAAGCTAGAAATTATTGTGGCTCGTCAAAAAGTAGAGAATGGTTTTTAGGAGCTTTTGGGCATAAGCTGCTGCTTTAGGTTTGGACTGTTTGGCAGCTGCTGGACTACTTGTCGAGGGGCATAAGCGAGAGCTGAATCCCTTTCTTCATAAGCCCTATGAAATGAGGTCTCAGAGTAAATTTACATTTTAATTCCAAAAGTAATAAAGAAAAACATGATATAATTGAAAATGAGCAATATTATGTCTTCGTAAGAGTTGTTCGTGTTCGCGCTTAATCTGTATAGGAACAGAAATAACACAACAAATGAACGTGAGAGCGTCAGGTTGTACTCTGAGGCAGTACCAGTGTCGGAGGCACCGGCGGTGCCGTTCCCAACAGTTGACATGTTGAGCTGGTTGAAGTAGTCGATCGTTAGTTGAGATAGGAAAAATGGAAGCAGTGAAGTCCCACGAACGTTCTTCTGGAAGTAGTCGTACAGGGGTGCACACCGCTAGGAAGTAGTCGAACGGGAGTGCGCGCACCACCAGGAAGTAGTCGTTCATACAAGCGAGCAGTCGCGTAGAGTTGCGCTTCCCAAAAACTTGATCATCCGCCTACCCGTGCAAATATTGCAGCTAGACGAGGTTTTAGAGGCCTGCTCTCGCAAGTTCTGTGCGCGCAGAGACTCGCGAAGGGAATGCAGAGTGCACAACGATAGTAGTGAAGTATTGTGTTTTGTATATTTTTTCCATGGTGAATGAGGAGCACCTTATATAGCTACTTGACATACTGAATCAACTTTATTGCACGAGATTAATTCTCTGTTTTAATATGTCAGTTATTAGTAACGTCTGTTTTAATACGTCGGTTACTAGTAACGTCTATATTTAATTCACCGTCATAATTGAGTTGATTCAATTCTCAAAAACGGTAAAAACATTTAACTCAGCGCAATAAGAATGATGCAGCAATTTCTCCACACACACGCACACGCCGCTCGTCGCAAGTCACAATTTACGCGATTTTCTCACGCGAAAATGCGTGTGACGTGTAAGCGTCGCGCACGGCACGGCTCGGCGCGCATGTAGCACTCTCTTTTCTTCTTTCCAACTTCTCAAATAGAGAGGAATAGTCCACCTATTTAAGTTGCTCAAAATCCTCTTCAACTACCCATGTGGGACTAAATAGTTTAGCCACATAGCATTAATGTGGGCCTTAAAATTAATAGGATTGATTTGGGAAATCAATGGGCCCTGCCTAAATTATTCCAACAATCCCCACCAATTTTGAGACACACAAATTACGTTTAATTCCACTACTGTTTTGATATACCAGAGTTTCAATGAAGACTGTTAAGTTGAACATCCATCTAGAGCAAATGCTACACTTTGTCTACAACTGATCAATTGACTATGCCTTAAATTGACAGTCTTGTGCAGACAAGTTTTACCGAAGGTCTTTTCTGGTACTAGACTACTAAGGCATCCCGCAGTTTGGAGCATATAAGTCATACTCCAGCCCTTTCATGAGCATATAGAGACTATCCAAATCTCATAGACTATAACTAGTAGTCGAACTCATATAGGTGTAATTGTTATAAGATGTTTTGTAGGATAACATCTTTGCTTAATTAAGCCACATGAATCACATTAAGTCAAAAGCCAACCTGCTGTCCAGTTTGAAGAGAAATGCATTTTCACAGGAATGAGCCTTATTCAAAGGTTCTCTTCTCTCAGCCAGCCATGACTTGTTTCATTGTCCTAATCCACGGGATCTCCGATCACATAAGACATGTTGCCGCCATGGCTTGACTCACTAAATGGGTCTCAAACCCAATTCCTTGGATGCATTGTTGATAACAGATCATGAAAGACCCTTTGTAAATTGATTTGCCAGATTTTCAGTCGTTGGGATATAATCCAAGACTATCACTCCGGAGCTTCTCAATTTTCTGACAGATTTTAACTGCTTCTTTACATGCCTAGATGACTTTAGTAATCACAATCTCATTGTCATAGTTCATTAAGATAGCCGGTATCAGTTTTTCAACCATCGACAGATCCATCAGGAGTTCACGAAGTCACTCAACCTCAACTGTGGCGGTATCTAATGTTGTTAGTTCTGCTTCCATAGTTGACCTCGTTAAGATGGTCTGCTTGCAAGACTTCTAGAAAACAGCGCCACCTCCGAGCGTGAACACATATCCGCTCGTGGCTTTTATCTCATCAGCATCAGAGATCCAATTAGAATCATTATAACCCTCTAGAACCTTCAGGTTCCTAGAATAGTATATCCCGTAGTTCGCTGTGACTTTTAGATAGCGCATTACTCTCTTAAGAGCCCGCCAATGATCATCTCCTGGGATTGAAACAAACCTGCTAAGTTTGCTCACGGCAAGTGAGATGTCATGCCTCGTAGCGCTAGCTAAATACATAAGGGAACCAATGATTTGAGAGTATCTCAACTGATCTCTCATTATCCTTTTATTTTTCTTCAAAATCATACTAGCATCATAAGGTGTTGGAGCAGGTTTACAATCGCTATAACCAAAGCGACGTAAAACCTTTTCCACATAATGGAATTGTAGAAGTTTAACCCCACCATCACCTTCTCTCACAAGTTTTATGTTAAGGATAACATCAGCCTCTCCCAAATCCTTGATCTCAAAGTTTTGAGACAAAAACTCTTTGACTTCCTTAATCACATTAAGGCTTATCCCAAATATAAGTATGTCATCAACATACAAGCATAATATTACTCCTTCACCCCTACCAAAGCGATAGTACACACATTTGTCAGCTTCGTTCACAATAAAACCAGCAGACGTGAGAGTTTTGTCAAACTTCTCATGTCATTGCTTAGGTGCTTGCTTCAGGCCATATAAAGATTTCAATAACTTACACATCATTCCTTCTTGACCTTTTACTGCAAAACCATCTGGCTGATCCATATAGATCTCCTCCTCTAACTCCCCATTTAGGAAAGTTGTCTTAACGTCCATCTGATGAACGAGAAGACCATATGAGGTTGTCAAAGAAAGCAGCACTCGAATAGTGGTCAGTCGGGTAACGAGTGAGTAAGTGTCAAAGAAATCTTCTTCTTCTTTCTGATTATAGCCCTTAGCTACAAGCCTTGCCTTGTACTTTTTGATTGTACCATCAGGTCTAACCTTTTTCTTGAACACCCACTTGCACCCAATGGGTTTGCACCCATAAGGTCTACTAACAACTTCCCACGTTCCATTACACATAATTGAATCCATCTCACTCTTGATTGCTTCCTTCCAATAGTCCGCATCAAGAGATGAATATGCCTCTTCAATGGTTCTAGAAGTATCATCCACAAGGTACACAATGAAATCGTCACTAAATGACTTTGCAGTCCTTTGTCTCTTGCTCTTTTTAGAAATTTCATTCTCACCGCGCAGATTTCCCACAAGAGTTTGTTCATTATGTTCTATCATATCAGTAGGCTCGTCATTTATAAGAGATTTGGATGATTGATGACGATAAATTAAGATACTGATGAGCTGAGATGATCATAATCACAGGATATTTTCAAGGCAGACACCTAAACTTTTGAAAAAGGAAAAAGATGAAGAACGGCGTCGAAGACTCGAAGAGTAGAAATTAGGGTTTCACTTGAGTCTTTAGTAGGCTAGCCGTGTAAAAGAAAGAGTGTGTGTGTAAAGTGTATTGAGATCATAGAAGAGAGCTCAAAGCGTTAGAAGTGTCAAATCCTTGGTGGAGAGAGGTAAAGAGATAAAGTTGGACAGGCCAAACTTTTCCGGGGAAGAGGCCGAACTAGTCTGGAAGTCCTACGGCTTAGTCCATTTTGGGGCGGACTGAGTGTTCCTGACTGAGATCGGACTTGTCCGTTTTGGACGGACTAATCCGTTTCTCTCTTGGTGAGAGTGTTTTTGGGGCTAAGTCCTAGTAGACCGGACTTATCCGCCTCAGTGGTCGGACTAGTCCGGGCTAGCCAGACTTGTCCGTTTTCACACGGACTAAGAGTTCATGTGTGAGTTCGAGCTAGTTCGTTCTAAGACGGACTAGTCCGTATGGGTGTGACATGAGAGCTCCCACGACTAAGTCTTGGTAGACCGGACTTATCCGCCTTAGTGGCTGGACTAGTCCGGTCCTCCAGACTTGTCCGTTCTCACCTGGATAAATAGTTTCTGTGTGAGATCGGACTAGTCCGGTGTGAGGCGGACTAGTACAGACTTTTGAATAGGTGGCAACGGTTGGCTTCGGGACTACTATAAAAGGAGATGCCCCAACTTCATTTACAAAAACCTGGAACCCTAGCGCCGCCACAGCGATCCTAGAGCCCCCCCCCCAAGCCTTCTCTCTTGCCTACTCACCCTCTAGAACCAATTCTTGAGTGGATTTGGGTTTGTGAGGAGAGGAGAAGGAAGAACTTCACGTTTAAGGCTCTCAGAGTGATCTCGTGCACTTGGTGTGACCTGTTGCTTGTAAGATTGGTGGAGTTTTGTGGACGTGATCAAGTGAGAGCCTCAGATTGTGAGCAACCCTAACACTTTGTAAGTTCGCCCTTGAGATAGTGAAGAACCGGGTTGGCCTTAGTGGTGACTTTGGTGATGGAAGGGTTGTTAAACCCGGTCCTTTGTGGACTCCTCAACGGGGACGTAGATTCCTGAGTGGAGTCGAATCTCGGGCAAAAATATGCGTGTCATTTTGCACTTACATTTCATTGATCATCATAATTGTTTAGGGTTCGTTCGATCATTTCGCTCTTATAATATTTCAGGTTACAATCTTGCAATCCATCTCAATACTTTGTCATATTTGTTATATTAGATTGCTAGATAGTTTATCTACATTTCGTTAAACTAAAATCTGAAGAAAAACCCAAAAAAATCAAGTTTAGTCTTTTCAGCAGTCTAACCGGACTAGTCCGCCCCAAAGTCAGACTAGTCCGGCCTTTTAGGCTTTTCCAGCAGGTTGATCGGACTAGTCCGCCCGTGAGCCAGACTAGTCCGGCCCCTGTTTTCTAATCTCGTTTAATTAAGTCATTTCAGAAATTTTAGCCTATTCACCCCAATTTCAATTGGTATCAGAGCAGGTCTCTCCATTAAGAGTCTAACCACTCGGAGAGAAGATGACCGGAGTGGAGGGATACGAGATTCCGTCAACCTCACAAGGTGACAACACATATGACAAGAAAAATAATACGGATGTGCTGCAAGACCACTCGAGTGACAATGAAGGAGTTCGCCAGCTCAAGGCACAACTTCGCGAGAAGCTAGGTCACTCAAGTAAAGAGAAGAAGAAGCCGAAGGATCAAGAAAAGAGTGGTCAGTCGGACTACTCCCAATATCCTTTCAACTATGAACGATTAACTTCCATCAATCACTACTTATCCATTCCTCTTGGCAAACCTCCTCAATTCGATGGAAATGATTACTCAATGTGGAAGCATAATATGAAGATGCATCTAATATCCTTAAACCCTAGCTTGTGGTAAATTGTCTTAACAGGTGTCCATCTTCCAAGAAATGAAGATGTTATCCCAGAGCAAGCCATTCTACTTCATCGCAATGCTCAAGCAGTTGGAGTGATCACCTCATCCTTGACTCAAGAAGAGTTCAACCGAGTCGATGGTTTGGAGGTGGCCAAAGACATATGGGTCACACTCAAGACAGCGCATGAAGGAAACCGAGTCATTAGGGAAGCCAAGATCGAGATGATTGAAGGAGAGTTTGGGAGGTTCACCGTCATGGATGGTGAGTCCCCTCAAGACATGTACAACTGTCTCAAGGTCCTCGTCAACAAGATCCGATCTTATGGATGCATCGGTGGACGGATCATGAGGTGGTGAAGAGGATGCTTCGGGCATTCATGCCTCGAAATATTACTCTTTGCTCCTTGATCCGTGAGAGCCCGAGATATGCTCAAATGACCCGGAGGAAGTGCTTGGAAGAATCATCAACAACGAGATGATGGAGAAGGAAGCGATGTTCTACAACGAACTCTAAAGGATCGCCTCCTCAAACAAGAAAGATGTTGCTTTCAAAGCAACATCCTCATTACAAGACTTCGAAGCAAGTGATGATGATGGCCTCGACACCGACGAAGAAGAGGTGCTCTTCATCAACAAGTTCAAGAGGATGATGAGAAGAAGGAAGGGGGGCAACCATTATGAGAACAAGAACAAGGAAAGGTCCAAGCCCAAAACGAAAAGAGCATGCTACAACTGTGGTGAATATGGACACTTCATTGTGGATTGTCCATATGAAGAGAGTAAGAAGAAGAAAGATGATAAGTCTCAAGAGAAGAAATTCTTTAAGAAGAAGCCATCAGGACATGCTCCTTGGGAAGGAATGGGACTCAAACGAAAACTCATCCTTCGAGGATGAAGAGAAAGTGGCAACACTTACCATTGAAAGGAGCACGCTCTTCCCAAACATTGAAGACTTCAAGTCTACATGTCTCATGGATAAGGAGGGAAGAAGAAAGGTTAAATCTAAACCATCCTCCTCTACCTCTTAACTTGATAGCTTTGATAGTAGTAGTGATAATGAATCCATGATTAAGGATCTAAGTAGGAGCACCTTGAAAAAGATGAGATTGTTGTCGGAAGAAATCTTTGAGAAGGATGAACTCATCAACCGTCAAGAAGACATGCTCATTCTTGAAAAGGAGAGATGTCATGAGCTCGAAGAGCTTCTTGAGATTGAAAGGGAAAGAAGCAAGGAACTTGAGCTTGAACTCGCTTTGAGCAAGGAAACTTGCTCAAATTTTGAAGACACAACTGTTGTGCTCAAGGATGAAATTGTTAACTTGACAAAAGTCAACAAGATCCTTGAAACACAAGTTGAGTCTCTCAAGATCAATTCACCTTCTTCCTCTATGATTTCACCCTCCTCAAAGAAATCTCCCGAAGAAACTCAAACTTGCAAGTGCTCAAACTTAATCCTAAAACTCAAAGATTAACTTAAGTTGGCACAAAACAAGCAGTCAGCGAAAGGTGGTATCTTTGACAAGGAAAAAGTGGCATATGCACGAAGTGCATATACCAATGTAAGACCTCCACATGTCAAATATGGTCTTGGCTATTCTCGTGAGTGGAGGCAACATGCTAAAACTCTCAAGAAGGGAAAAGACTTGATTGTATTTGTCAAGGAAGGTTCATCCAACAAAGAAAATGTAAAGAAAATTGCAAACTCATCTAACATGTCTAAAAATAAATCTCATCCTTTGTTCCATGATTTTGATGGCTCATATATTTTATTTAGAAACAAATTTGGAAAGATCTATGCTAGGTATGTTGGGCCACTCCACAAGAGTCCAAAACCTTGTGTGTTGGTGCCCAAGTGTCTCTTGACTAACATGAAAGGACCCAACTCCGCTTGGGTACCAAAAGGTAAGGCATAACTCTATTGTGTAGGCATACTCCTCCGGGGGATCAAAATGGATGCTCGATAGTGGATGCACAAACTATATGACCGGAGAGAGAAAGATGTTTGTGGAATATGAGGAAAACAAAGATACAAGTGAAGGAATATACTTTGGGGACAATAGCCAAGGGAAAATCCTTGGCACCGGTAAAATTGCTAGCTCTCCCCATCATACTCTTTCAAATGTTTTGCATGTTGACTCCCTTGATTATAACCTTCTATCCATATCCCAATTATGTGATAAAGGTTATAATTGTATGTTCACTAACGAGGGTGTGACTGTCTTGAGAAGAAGCAATGACTCAATCGCCTTTAAGGGCGTACTCAAGGGAAAGCTTTACCTTGTGGATTTCACCACGGATAAAGCTCAACTTGACACGTGCTTAATGGCGAAGACCAACATGGGATGCTTGTGGCATAGAAGGCTAGCCCATGTTGGGATGAGGAATTTGCAAAAACTTCTCAAGGGAGAACACATTCGAAGCTTGAAGAATGTTATTTTTGATAAGGATAGGCAATGTAGTGCTTGTCAAGCTGGAAAGCAAGTTGGAGCGCAACATCCATCCAAAAATGTCATGACGACAACAAGACCCTTGGAGCTACTTCACATGGACCTCTTCGGCCCAATCGCCTACATAAGCATCGACGGTAACAAATATGGTCTTGTTGTTGTATATGATTATTCTTGTTTCACTTGGGTGTTCTTTTTGCATGACAAAGGAGAAACTCAAGGCGTGCTCAAGAAATTCTTGAGAAGAGCTCAAAACGAGTTCTCCTTAAGAATTAAGAACATAAGGAGCGATAACGGCACCGAGTTTAAGAACACTCAAGTGGAAGAATACTTGGATGAAGAAGGCATCAAGCATGAGTTTTCAGCCCCCTACTCCCCTCAACAAAATGGGGTTGCTGAGAGGAAGAATAGAACTCTTATTGAGATGGCAAGAACCATGCTTGATGAGTACAAGACGTCGGACCGGTTTTTGGCGGAAGCGGTTAACACCGCTTGCCATGCCATAAACCGGTTAACACCGCTTGCCATGCCATAAACCGGTTGTATCTTCATCGACTTTTGAAGAAGACGTCTTACGAACTTCTAACCGGTAACAAACTAAACATTTCTTATTTTTGTGTCTTTGGGAGCAAGTGTTATATTCTCAACAAGAAGCCTAGGACTTCGAAGTTTGTCTCAAAGTCTGATGAAGGTTCCTTGCTTGGTTATGACTCAAACACCTACACCTACCGTGTTTTCAAAAAAACTTCTGGAATTGTTGAAATAGCGGAGACGTAGTGTCTGATGAGACTAATAGCTCCCAAGTGGAGCAAGTTGATCAAAGTGTGCTAGATAAAGAAGAGGCTCCACAAGAAGCACTTAAAAAGATGGCACTTGGAGAAATTTTTCCTCAAGAACATCCTCAAAACTCAAATGATCATCCAACAAACGAAAATATGTCTCCCTCCCATGATCAAGCTCAAGATGAGCAAGGCCAACCTCAACAAGATCAAAACGATCAAAGTCAAGATAGAGGATTGGATCAAGGGGGAGACGAAGAAAAGAGTGACAATGAAGATGAAGATCAAAGAGTTCAACCACCTCATCCAAGAGTGCACCAAAGTGTTCAATGGGATCATCCCGTCGATAACATACTAGGAGATATCTCCAAAGGGGTGACCACTCGCTCTCGAATGGCTAATTTTTGGAACATTACTCTTTTATTTCCTCTTTGGAGCGCTGCAAGGTATAAGAAGCACTACAAGATCCGGATTGGGTGGTGGCCATGCAATAGGAACTCAATAATTTTGAAAGAAATCAAGTAAGGGATCTTGTGAAGCGACCCAACACAAATGTTGTGGGAACCAAGTGGGTATTCCGCAACAAGCAATACGAGTATGGGGTTGTAACAAGAAACAAGGTAAGACTTATTGCAAAGTGATATGCGCAAGTAGAAGGTTTGGATTATGATGAAACCTTTGCTCCCGTAGCTAGGCTTGAATCAATTCGTATCTTGCTTGCTTTTGCAACTCACCATGATTTCAAGCTATACCAAATGGATGTAAAAAGCGCTTTCCTCAACGGTCCAATCAAGGAGGAAGTGTACGTGGAGCAATCACCCGGATTTGAGGATGATAAGTATCCTAACCATGTCTTTAAACTTCGGAAAGCCCTCTGTGGCCTCAAATAAGCTCCTAGAGCTTGGTATGAGTGTCTTAGAGATTTTCTTATTAAAAATGGTTTTAGGATAAGAAAAGACGACTATACACTCTTCACTAAGCATTTTAACGATGATTTATTCGTGTGCCAAATATATGTCGATGACATTATATTTGGTTCTACTAATAAAGCTTTTTGTGATGAGTTTTCAAAGATAATGACTGAAAGGTTCGAGATGTCAATGATGGGGGAATTGAAGTTCTTCCTAGGATTCCAAGTCAAACAACTCAAGGAAGGAACATTCATAAGTCAAACCAAATATACTCAAGACATACTTGAGAGGTTTGACATGGACAAAGCCAAACCCATCAAGACTCCCATGAGAACTAACAGACATCTTGACCTTAATGAAGATGGTCCAAGTGTGGACCAAAAGGTATTTTGTTTCATGATAGGCTCTTTGCTTTACCTTTGTGCATCTAGGCCCGACATAATGCTCAGTGTGTGTATGTGTGTACGGTCCCAAGCCGCTCCTAAGGAGTGCCACTTGATGTCCGTTAAGCGGATTCTTAGATATTTGGTTCGCACTCCTAACCTTGGACTTTGGTATCCCAAGGGATCCAAGTTCAATCTCATTGGATACTCCGATGCCGATTATGCCGGTTGTAAGGTAGATAGGAAGAGCACGTCAGGGAATTGTCAATTTCTTGGTAGGTCCTTGGTTTCGTGGTTTTCAAAGAAACAAAACTCCATTGCCTTATCCACAGCCGAAGCGGAGTACGTCGCAGCCGGGAGTTGTTGTGCACAACTCTTATGGATGCGACAAACTCTTAGGGACTATGGTTACACTTTGAACCATATTCCACTCCTATGTGACAATGAGAGTGCCATCAAGATTGCTCACAATCCCATGGAGCATTCTAGAACCAAACATATTGATACCCGTCACCATTTCCTAAGAGATCACTCTATCAAGGGAGATATCGTTATCTCTCATGTTAGGAGTGAGAAGCAATTAGCGGACATCTTCAAAAAAAACCTTGATGAGAAACACTTTTATGTCCTAAGGAGTGAACTGAATATCCTAGATTCTCGAAATGCTGCTTGAAGTGTGCACATCTATTTGTTGTATGTTTATAAACTTCAAAAACCGCATGTCTTCAACATACTATCCTAATCTCTCTTACTCTATGAAAACTATGTTCAAAAGGACTCTTTGTCAAATATGGTCATTGTTTGTTTGATGTATGCTTACTGACCATGTTTGCCAAAGATATTTACAAAAACTTGTCCAAAAGGATCATTGTCGAAGCGTCTGCGGTCGACACTTCCGCCGGGCCTGCTCTGGGCAGCCCGCAGAGATTCTTTTTCGGAGGGGCTAGTCCTCTCGCGTGGGTCTCACCGGAATGGATGACGGAGGGAGATGAAAGTGGTTTGGCACAGGGGGTTTTATGTGGTTCGGGCCGCCGGAGCGTAAAATCCTACGTCCACGGGAGTACTCGGAGCACTGGTTTCCTTGAGGATGAGAGTGGCCTAGAGGGAGTTGAACTCAGCAGAGTTTGAACCCCAGGAGTCCGAAGCCTGAAATGCTCGAACCCCTTGTAACGTTGCCTACCCGAGCCTTTTATAGTCCAAGGCTTGGGCGGCTTACAAGGTGGGCCCCGGGTCCCGATAGGTGGCCCTAGGGTGATTTCCTCCCAGCTACGCAGTCTTGGCGCTGGCTTCGAGGTCGTCCTGCCACCCTGCCCCTGTCGCAGGCTAGGTGTAGTGTGTAGCGTTGGCGATGGCAGGGGCGGTAGGGCATGTCTTGTCCGTGTCTTGTCGCTGCCTTCAATGGTTTGCAGCTTCAAACACTGTACGCTTGTCTTGATTGTGACTGGTCACAGCGCCTCCTGACGGGCGTGCGCCGCACCTCTTCGTCTTGGGAAGGCGCGGGTCTTGAATGCTTTGTACGGTAAAGGCATGGCGCACCTTTACTCCTGCTGCTTACCGCGCCGGGCGGGCAGCACTGCTCTAGTGGCCACGTGTCGGGCCCGGAGCTCTCCTGTGAGGAGAGGGGGAGGTCAGGCTCTGCTCGCCATGTGGCGGGTCCGGAGCTATCCTCCGAGGGGATCTCTGGCCCCGCTGGACACGTGGCTCGTTCGGAGCTCGCCCCTGCGGGGGGGGGGGGGGGGGGCGGAGGTCCGGCCTCCTGGGCCACGTGGCAGGCCTGGAGCTATCCTCCGAGGGGAGGGGAGCTCCAGCCCCGCTGGACACGTGGCTCCTTCGGAGCTCGCCCCTGCGGAGGGAGCGAGGTCCGGCCTTCTCGGCCACGTGGCAGGCCCGGAGCTATCCTGGAGCTATCCTCTGAGGAGAGGGGAGCTCCGGCCCTACTGGACATGTGGCGCCTTCGTAGATCGCCCCTGTGGAGGGGGCGAGGTCCTTAGGCGGTTTCACCCTGTGCGAGGGGGTACCCGGTATTGAGGGTACCGACAGTGGCTCCCGGGCCCATCTCGAGGGAGGTAACGAGCCCGAGGTGGGGCCTTCTTCTTCCCGCACACCTTCTTGTCTTGAGTACTCCGTGTGCTGGCAGGGTCTCGACGGCTTCGGAGCTCAGCCTCTGAGGAGAGGGTGAGGCCTGGCATCGGAGCTCAGCCCTGTGAAAGGGAGAGGTCCGGCTTCGGAGCTCGCCTCTGAGGAGAGGTAGAGGTCCGGCTTCGGTGTTCTCCCCTGTGGAGGCGGTGAAGACCGGCATCAGAGGTCACCGGAATCGTAAGACGTGTCCTCAAAACCTAAAAAAATGTTATTTGTCAGATTTATGAATATCTATTAACATTAATAATATGAATTAAACTGACACGTACCACTGCACCAGTTGGATGTCCCAACAATGTCACCGGAACACGTAGGACGAACGTAGGACATCGAAGGCACTACACATAAAATAGTATTAATTACTTTGTTGAACATATTTATATAAATCAGTAGTCTATCTATGTCATAACTAGCGGTGGAACAGTCGTCGCCAGTGCCAATAACGGCTGTTGTACGGAGGAGTCTTGACGACAAGACTCCGTGCACGACAGAGACATATGCTTCATGTCGTCGGCGATGTACTTATACATTTTCTTCCAGACGTTGCATTCTCTTGTGCCGGGATGTGCAACTGCTCCGCCCTTTGGACCATTGCCCTCGCATCGATCTCGGCACTCCTAAGCATCTGAAACTGCAAACGAAAAAATGTAAGTAATACAAATTATAAGAAAACTTACGCAACTTTGAAAATAGTAATACGAAACTTACTGCAAGTAAGTGTTACGATCTCTGTGTCAATGGTACGTGTCTGTAGTCGACGCGACGTGTGCCTCCGGCTCTGCTGAGATGTACGATACTCGCGTACGTGTACGAGAGACGTACCAACGTAGGTACTCCTCGTAGAACTCCACAGTGGACGGGAACGCATCCGCGATTACGCCCTGAGGTGTCTCTACCCACTGCTGTACCAATCCTTCATGCGAGGCTAGAAAATGGGCATAGAGAAACTCTTCCATGTGTGCTTGAGAGCAAAATATAACGTTTCTCGGTGATTAAAACTTATGTAAGTTAAATATACAAATAAAGGAAACTACTTACGTGTGTGCGATAGGCGGAACTGGGAGGCCCCTAGGAACTGGGAAGACATGCTGCCGCCCGAATTGTCGCATAACTCTGTGAGGAGAGTACTCCTCCATGCAGATGTTATACACGAGAGCCTTCCGTGTCCACCACACGTCCGCATCTCTCGTGCACAACGACGACAACCCAGCGGATACGCGACGCTCCACAGCCTCATACGAAAACGAAGTCCATATGACGTCGTTGTCCGTCTGTAGGTGGTCAAACGACATCGTATACTCCGGGTAGCCCTTGTGCACCATGTCGTCACCCCAAGTACGCTGCAAAACAAAAAATATTATAACGAAATAAATATTTATGTTAATAATGAACATACATGTTTTACAAGTTTACATACACTGCGTCGAGTCCACAATGTGCCCATCGTTGGCCTGTACTCCTCGGAGTTTCCGTACAAGGCATCGCCGTAGGGGGTGACGTCCACCCTAGGCCGACCTATCAAGAACCGCTCGTACGTCCAGAGGATCAGCAACAACGGACACCTAGACAGTATGCCATCCACCACCACCTATGAACAATAGAAATATTACATGTTATTTGATTAAGACATGGCAATTTTTTAAATATATGTTTATAGTAACTTACCTTTGTACATGTCGTACAAAGACCTCGACACGTAGCCACTAGCACAGCTGAACCCCAATTGTATTGCGGAACTACGTGAGGGGGTTGTCCGCTATCTCTCTGGCGAAGTAGATCAGGCGCTTGTCGACCGTGTCCCCGTGTGAGTCTGTGAACAGGATCCACCCAAAAAGCCACAGAAGGTACGCCTCCAAGTGTCTGGAGATCGTGTACTCATTCGCGTTCGAGTGGATGTTCTCGTGCTAAAAGGAACAAACAATTATGTATTGTTACAATTATTACTAATGAAGACATGTTCTATAAAAAAATCCAACTAAACTTACCTCGTACTGCTGCAACCAAGTCTTTAGTGGACCATGGTCTAGTCTGTCTGTGATTGGTCTCACCGGTCCGTGCCTCTGAGTGTACCTCGGGTGTAGTATGACGCTAGAGAAACGGGCTTGTAGGTCCTCGCGCCATCCGTCCGATAAGTCTGGCCTACAAACGGCCTGCCCTGCGAGCGGAAGCCCTAACAGGTACGACACGTCCTGGAGTGTGATTTTCATCTCCCCACAAGGCACGTGTAAAATGTGCGTCTCTAGTCTCCAATGGTCGACTAACGGTCGTAGGTTAGTCGCGTGGACTTTTCTTTAGAACGTTCCATTACCTGGAGCTCCAACATCCTACAGAGTGATAGCATCCCCGCAGCACTCAACCTGCAATACACGATATCAAATTACTACCAAATAATCTAACATTTTTTAAAATATTTAATTATAAAAATTCATACCTGTCAATCCACCTATCGTCGAGGTGTAACAGCGTCTTCGGCACCCTAGGCCGCAACGTGGTATGTTCGACTCCTCGAACACTGCTCAAGTACGAGCGGTGTCGAGCGTTGAACTGAGCGTCCAAGAGCTTGTAAGTGGCACTGTCATTCGTAGCCATGGCTACAGGTTTAGAATATATTAAATTAATAGTCATTGTAAACTTATGTAAATTCTTAACAAACAATATTATTCTTAAACAACAAAATCCGTAATACATGATGACCTTACATCAAAAAGATTACAAACCAAATCACTGATCAACCCGCTGTGAGCGACGAGCACGAGGATGTCGTCCGTCATATAGATTTCCTTAAGGTCCCGCTTCAGCTGCTCTCGGAACATTACGCCGAACGTAATTCTTGTAACTATGTACAACTTCGTTACAGTTGCTGCATCTCACTTGTTGCAACGATGAACACTCGTCCATATCATTTCTTATACGTCGAGTCCTACGCCGGCCACGAGTCCGCTTCAACTTCAGATAATCAAGACCTCTTTCGAATTGTGGTCCAGGATCGTTGGTGAATGCACCTAAAATTCAGTAACCAAATATCTCTGCATGCCAGGTTGTGTTCAAAGTCTCCTTGAAAAAATAATGTAACACATATATAGTTGGAGATAATTGACTATGACTGCAGGCAGCAATGACATGAGAACAAGGTCTATGGAGGAGATTTAGCTTCATACATGTATATATGGCAGAGTTCTCACGAAGAACGCACTCATGCACAGTCCATTCACTCGTGGCACAACGTCTGCCTCGGTCTCTGCATGTGATCTCAAACCTGTTCTGCACAGTTCCAGTTTATTTGACACTATGCAAGTGGGCCTTTTTAATCTTCTCGTCCATGTAGTCATAAACAAATTTTGAGAAGACTAAATTAGTATCAGCCATCAATAGAGAAGCTTTTGCAAAACGCTCACGAAAGTACTTCATTGTTCCTTTCAAGATTTGTTCAACAATACCAACCAGTGGTAAAACTCTTGACCCACGTTGGACATAGTTGTAAACATATACGAAACTTGCATTAATTTGTAGTACTACCATTATTATGATAAATTTAAAGTATAACAAATAATTACATACCCCAGCTAAATTAGTTGTCATAATTCTGTACCTAGCACCATGTGTGTCGTATAACAACGACCATTTCTCTTTCAGCTCATTATGAATCCAATGTGAGAAACATCTGATAGGTAATCGAGCCCTACGAGATATAGTATGTTCGGTTGAAGGAACGGTGGAGAATGGTTCAGAGGCGTCTTCATTACTGTCCCGTCCAAGCAACTCATCAGTTTGTTTATTTGTGAGCTCATCAAGACGACGCCACAAAGCATTAAACTTCCTCTCTTGATTTTGACTACAAAGACGCTTAAACATGTTCATTAGTTGTTTGTTCTTGAAGTGACTGTAAAAATTTGTACCCAAGTGCCTCATACACCACCTTGATTCTATATCCGACCAAACGGGTGCGAGAGAGCTCTCTGCGCAACCGTATTTAATATCCGTTATTGCCTTCAACAAACCAGCGTGACGGTTCTGTATGACATATACATTTTCTCGGTATTGAACTACATCAGCTCTAACCCGTTTTAGAAACCAGCACCAACTGTCAGCATTTTTACTCTCCACAAATGCAAAGGCCACAGGTAAATTTTGATTATCTCCATCAACTCCAATAGCTGTTAGAAATTGATCTTTGTACTTTTTGGTTAGGAACGTACCATCCATACACAGAATGAGCCTACAATATTGAAATGCGTTTATGCATTGACCGAGTGAAAAGAATGCAAGGTGAAGAATAAGTTTCCCAGAATGTCGGAGGTTTGGAATATCCACGATATCAATAGTTGTGCCAACATTCCGACTTCTGATTGCATTAAGTAACTGTCGAAGTGTTCGGTCGACACTTCCCCCGGGCCTGCACTGGGCAGCCCGCGGAGGTTATTTTTTCGGTGGGGCTAGTCACTTGCGGAGAGCTTGAGTGTATGGACGAGTTATTAAGAGCTTGACACGGCAAGTTTTACGTGGTTCAGGCCGCCGGAGCGTAAAACCCTACGTCCACGGCGAGCTATGGAGCTCGCTGTATTGCTTGTTGCTCAGAACCGGAGTCCTGAGCTTGAGGATAAGTTATGTCGAAGTGTTCAGTCGACACTTCCCCCGGATCTGCACTGGGCAGCCCGCGGAGGTTCTTTTTTCGGTGGGGCTAGTCCCTTGCGGAGAGCTTGCGCGTATGGACGAGTTAGTAAGAGCTTGACACGGCGAGTTTTACGTGGTTCAGGCCGCCGGAGCGTAATACCATACGTCCATGGAAATCTATGGAGCTCGTTGTATTGCTTGCTGCTCAGAACCGGAGTCCTGAGCTTGGGGGTGAGTTACAGCTTGGGTGTGAATGGCTAGCGTATGAGTTGCAGAGGTGCGAACCCTTGCTATCGTCGCCTACCCGAGTCTTTTATAGTCCAAGACTCAGGTGGCTTACAAGGGGGGCCCGGGACCCGACAGGTGGTCCCGGGGAGATTGTCTGTCATCTACCGTATCTGCAGTTATGCCGGTAGTTGTCTCTGGCGAAGACTTCTGAGTCTTCGTCTTGCAGCCCTGCCCATTCCGCATGCTAGTCGTAGTGGATGATGACGGCGGGGGCGGCATGGGATGTCTTGTCGCTGCGTTTATTGGCGGGCAGGCTCTGACACCGCGCGCCAGTCTGTGATGCAACTGGGCGCAACGGCACCTGACAGAGGCGTGCTCCGCGTCTCCGTGTCTTGGGAAGACGCGGACCTTGAATACCTTGTACGGGCAAGGTATGGGGCGTCTTTACGCCCGCTGCCTATCGCTCGGGGGCAGGCAGCGCCGTTCTGCTGGCCACGTGGCGGACCCGGAGCCCTCCTTAGAGAAGAGGGGGGTTCGGCCCCGCGGGACACGTGGAGCCTTCGGACCTCTCCCCGCGGAGGGGGAGGTTCGGCTTCTGTCGGCCACACGGCGGGCCCGGAGCTACTCTCTGAGGAGAGGGAGGTTCGGCCCCGCCGGATACGTGGCACCTTCGGACCTCTCTCCCGCGGAGGGGGAGGTCCGGCTTCTGTATGCCACGTGGCGGGCCCGGAGCTCTCCTCTGAGGAGAGGGAGGTCCGGCCCCGCCGGACGCGTGGCGCCTTCGGAGCTCTCCCTGCGGAAAAGGGCGAGTTCCTTAGGCATTTTCCTCTGTGCGCGGGGGTACCCCATATCGCGGGTACCGACAAGTTACAGTTTGGGTGTGAATGGCTAACGTATGAGTTGCGGGAGTGCGAACCCAGGGTGCGAATGGCTAAAGTGCGAACCCTTGCTAACGTTGCCTACCCGAGTCTTTTATAGTCCAAGACTCGGGTGGCTTACAAGGGGGGCCCGGGACCCGACAGGTGGTCCCGGGGAGATTGACTGTTATCTACCGTATCTGCAGTTATGCCGGTAGTTGTCTTTGGCGAAGGCTTCTGAGTCTTCGTCTTGCAGCCCTGCTCATTCCGCATGCTAGTCGTGGTGGATGATGACGGCGGGGGCGGCATGGGATGTCTTGTCGCTGTGTTTATTGGCTGGCAGGCTCTGACACTACGCGCCAGTCTATGATGCGACTGGGCGCAACGACACCTGACAGTGGTGTGCTCCGCGTCTCCGCGTCTTGGGAAGACGCGGGCCTTGAATACCTTGTACGGGCAAGGTATGGGGCGTCTTTACGCCCGCTGCCTATCGCTCGGGGGCAGGCAACGCCGTTCTGCTGGCCACGTGGCGGGCTCGGAGCCCTCCTCAGAGGAGAGGGGGGGTCCGGCCCTGCAGGACACGTGGAGCCTTCGGACCTCTCCCCACGGAGGGGGAGGTCCGGCTTCTGTCGGCCACGTGGGGGGCCCGGAGCTCCTCTCCGAGGAGAGGGAGGTCCGGCCCCGCCGGATACGTGGCACCTTCGGACCTCTCTCCCGCGGAGGGGGAGGTCCGGCTTCTCTATGCCACGTGGCAGGCCCGGAGCTCTCCTCTGAGGAGAGGGAGGTCCGGCCCCGCCGGACGCGTGGCGCCTTCGGAGCTCTCCCTGCAGAGAAGGGCGAGTTCCTTAGGCATTTTCCCCTGTGCGCGGGGGTACCCCATATCGCGGGTACCGACAGTGGCCCCCGGGCCCATCTCGGGGGAGATAGCGAGCCCGAGGTGGGACCACCGTCTCTTCTGATTCGCGCACTTTCTCTAAGTCCCGCATTGACCGCTGCCGGAGCATGAACGGCCGCGAGATCGTGGGAGCATGCGCCCACTTGATGGTCGCTTTTACTGCGGCGGTTCCCAAGATTGCCACTTCTGCACGTTGCGGCGCTTTCTTTAGGAACCGCGGAAGTGCCTTGCCGGCTTGTCTTCTTAGGAGACTGACTCCTTGACCCACCGCTTCAGTTGGGCGGCTTGGGTCCACCTGTCATCGACGCTCGGTCTTGGAGCCGAAGCGGTTGCCGATGCGGCGTATTCGAAGAGTTTCGAATTTCTTTGACTCGTACCTGGAAGGTGTGAAAAGAAACCGCAACGTGGGTACGCTCCCCTTATAAGGCTTCCAGCCCTTGCACCTCCCTTGAGTCTCTGCGGTCTTGTCTTCTTTCATGGCTTCTAACACGTTTTTTTTTGGGGGGGGGGGGATCGCTCTCGATTTCCTCCGGCGACGGCGTCTGCACCAAGTCTGGGACCCAGGGAGCCTGCATGCCTTGCCTTTGGAGGTGGCGCCTCCAAGGGGTCTCAGGTTTGTCCTCCCGACGGGGCCCTTCCTCGGTGACGGCAGGCAGAAAGTTCCCTGGCGTTGCGTCCCTTCTCAGATGGTGGAGTCTTCAAAGAAACCGCTGAAGCACCAAGGAGGACTCTAGGTGGCAGAGTCTCCAAGAAGACCGTTGAAGCTGCGGAGGGGGCCTCAGGAGCACCCTTGATGACACCGGCCTTTGCGCTGGTGATGAGGGAACTTCAAGAGAAGGAAACCGCTGAAGCAGCGGAGGGGGCTTCAGGAGCATCCTTGATGATACCGGCCCTTGCGCTGGTGATGGCCGAGGCGATTCCTGCGCTCGGGTCACGGAGCGGGAGAACACCGCCAGGGCTGAAGCCTGGTGACGTGGCCGTTCTTGCAACTTCTAGACTCTGGTCGTGTCAGGGGAACCCTGGGGCTTGTTTCTTTCTTTTTTATCGAGTTTGTAGTCCAGCTCATGGAGCCATGAATACATGAACTCTTATGACCCTTCGTGCCAGCGATGTTTTCTGTCTTCTTCTTGGTTTTGCTTGGCTGAGCCCTTAGCTCCGCAAGGTGCTCAGAGGCCTTCACCAATCTCGACGTTCTGCTCCGGCACCTTCCCCGGGTCCTCATTGTATTAAGGGCCCCGGAGGTCTTCGGGGCCTGCCTCATGAGGATGGGGAGGCCCGGATCAGTCGGCCACGTGGCGAACCCGGAGCTCTCCTCTGAGGAGAGGGAGGTCCGGCCCCGCGGTACACGTGGGGTCTTCGGGCCCCTCCCCTCAGAGGGGGGGAGGTCCGATCCCGCTGGACCCATGGATCCTTCGGTCTTGCCTTGGGAGTTCCGGTCTTGCGTGATCCCGTAGTGGCCCCCTGGTAGGGGCGTCCCATTGGTCAGGTGCTCCTACCACATTCCTGTAGGGATTTGAGGCCGAGAGGTCCTGCACACAAGTAGGGAAAACGTAATTCTCCTTGGGGGCTCCCCCTCCCTTATCTCATAGTCTTATTTGACTCACGGTCCCTAACCATATGTACGGTGCTTGGGGACTGTAGTGCGCGAAGTGTCGGGGGCTCAGGGCCCCTTCGACTATCGGCAGGTACCTCCGACGCAACCGCCTCTGCTAGGGCAGCAAATGCCGACTAGTGGTGAGAATGAGAGGAGGGAGCTGAGCACATGGCGGCCATGCACCGCAAGGGTAGTCATAAAAAACTTAGTACATAATAAATGAGTACGAGGAAAGAGCAAAGTAGAACAGGCTTCTTTTCTATAACTTTCCACAGGAGGAAGACAGGCTAAACATGGAGGCCACGACCCGCCCCATTAAGAAGGGAAGCAAGACTCTACGCGCTTGGAGTCGGAACCAGGCAAAGCTGAACGTAGTCCTGTACCGTCCCCTGGGGCTTAGTTGCTCCGAGCGCTGTTCCTGGACTCTATGGAATTTATTACGAAAAGAAAGGACTGTCCTATCTTTGCTCTAGGGGTAGAACTTACGGAGGTGTTTTATGTTCCAAGGGTTTGGGAGCAGGTCCCCATCCTCGGTGGAAAGGCTCACACACCTGGGGCGGCACACGTTTGCGACTCGGAAGGGACCTTCCCAACTAGGGGAGAGTTTGTGGGTACCTTCGCGAGAAAGTATGCGCCGCAGCACCAGGTCACCTTCCTGCAGCTCCTGGGCACGCACAAATCTCTGGTGGTAGCGACGAAGCGCTTGTCTGTACCGTGCGTTATGGAGTGCTGCATGCAATCGGACCTCGTCGACGAGGTTGATTTCTCCACGCCAGAGGTTGTCCTGCGCGGCTTCGTCGTAAGCCCGGACACGGTGAGACTTCATGGTGATTTCTGGGGGAAGTACAACTTCGGACCCATACACCATGAAGAAGGGTGTCTCTCCGGTGGCCCGGCTCTGGGATGTCCGGTTAGCCCATAGTGTGCTCGGAAGCTCATCCACCCAATTGGCACCATGTTTCTTCAGACTGGCGTAGGTGCGGGTCTTAAGGCCCCGGAGAATCTCCGCGTTGGCCCTCTCGACTTGCCCATTGCTCTTTGGATGGGGGACAAAGGCATAGCACACCTGAATGCCGAGGTCTTCGCAGTAGTCTTGGAAGGCTGCGCTGGTGAACTGGGTCCCGTTGTCGGTGATGATTCTGTTCGGGACCCCGAACCGGCAGACAATAGACTTGATGAACTTTACTGCGGATTGCTTGTTGATGGTGACAACTGGTGTGGCTTCCGACCACTTGGTGAACTTGTCGATGGCGACATAGAGGTACCGGATCCCCCGATGGTTCTGGGAAATGGTCCCAAGATGGCCAGCCCCCATACGGCAAACGACCATGAGGGTGGGATCATCTGTACCACCTGAGTCGGTGTATGGATCTGCTTCGCGTGGAACTGGCACGCCTTGCAGCTCTCGACCAGCTTGACGGCATCCTGGAGTGCTGTCGGCCAGTAGAAGCCATGCCAGAAGGCTTTACCGACAAGCGTGCGTGAGGAAGAGTGACTTCCACATTCGCCTCCATGGATCTCAGCGAGCAAGTCGCAGCCTTCCCCCTGGGTTATGCACCGCGCCGGTAGAGATCCCCCTCTACCAGCGCGTATCTCTTAGCCATACGCACAATCCGTTCAGCGGTTGCCTGTTCATCAGGGAGGATGTTGTCCTTCAAGTAGTCCCGGATCTCCGTGATCCATGCATCGGGTCTGACTTGAGCTTCTGGATCTTGAGCGCTGGGTTGCACGGAGTCCCTAGTGACGCTTACGATCCTTGGTGGCATCCATGGTTGTAGGGCCGCTGGGACTGCCATCTTCGAGGAGCTGGTCAAGCCCCCTTCGCCCGGCTCGGCGGGCCGAGCTGTGGGCCGCAGCAACGTCCTCTCGAAAACTCCTTCGGGCGCGGGGGCTCCGGTGGAAGCCTTCGTTGAAAGGTTGTCAGCTGCGGCATTGCCAGCGCGCGGTACGTGGCGCAGGTCCAAGGCGAGGAATTCTTTCTCCAACATCTGCATGTGAAGCAGATATGCAGCTAGCTGTGGGTCATTGCAGGAGCATTCGCCCTTGACTTGCTTGATGACCAGCTGGGAGTCGCCCTGTGCCAACAACTGGCGAGCGCCTAAAGACAGGGCTGTCTGCAGGCCAAAGATGAGTGCTTCATACTCTGTCATGTTGTTGGTTGCCTTGAAATTGAGACGCACCATGTACCCAAACTGTTTCCCCGATGGCATGAGGAGCAGTACGCCGGCACCGGCCCCCTGTTTTCGCGAGGAGCCGTCAAAGAAAAGTGTTCGGTGGGGCTCGGTGAAGACCGGAGCTTGGTGCTCTGGTTCACCGTCTTCGTGGCCCCCTGGGTCAGTCTTCGTTGGTGTCCACTCTGCCACAAAGTCGGCCAGTGCTTGGCTTTTGACTGCATGGCGTGGAAGGAAGTCCAGCTCGAACTCCGCCAGCTCCGCCGCCCATTTAGCAACGTTGCCAGTCGCATGGGGGCTGTGAAGAATCATCTTCAGCGGATACGAGGTGACTACTGAGACCCGATGGGCCTAGAAGTAATGGCGGAGCTTCCTGGAGGCCACGAGCACCGCATACAGCAGCTTATGGACTTCTAGGTACCTTGTCTTGGCATCATGAAGTACTTCGCTGATGTAGTAGACAGGCCTCTGGATGGTTCGAACCCTCTCTCTTAGGTCTGGGAGGTCTTCATCCATTGGCTCTGGCCCGCTGGAGGTGAGTGGACCCACGGGGGCCTCCAGGAGCTGGGACCCGGAGGCCCTTAAGCTATCTTGGTTCTCCGGGGGGCCCCGCGGGTTCTCCGGGAGCTCCGGGGGGCCTTGAGGGATCTTCGGGAGGTCCCGTTGGGCCCCCGGGGGGTCCCACAGGACCCCCGGGGGTTTATCTCGGGGGTCCGGGAGACCGCCCTGGACCTCCGGGAGGCCGACCTGGACCTCCGGGAGATTGCCTTCGAGGTCCGAGAGACCGTCTCGGTCCTGCGGGGCCTCCTGGCGTCTGTCTTCTGCTGCCAGAGCAGGTTGTGAAGATGAGAGGTCCGGCCGCTCTGCGACGAGGACCATACTCACCACTTCAGTTGTCGCCGCGATGTAGAGCAGCAGGTGCTCTCCGGGCTCAGGGGCTACCATGATAGGTAGGGTCGTCAGGAGTCGCTTTAACTCCTGGAAAGCCTCTTCTGCTTCGTCAGTCCAGGCAAATGGGCCAGACTTGCGCAGGAGCTTAAAGAAAGGGAGTGCCCGCTCTGCTAGCCTCGGTATAAACCGACTCAGCGCGGCTAGGGATCCCGTGAGTTTCTGGACATCCTTGACGCGGGCAGGAGGCTGCATCAAGTCGATGGCCTTGATCTTCTCTGGGTTGGCCTCAATCCCCCGGTGCGAGACCAGGAATCCTAAGAGCTTCCCAGAGGACACACCGAACACACATTTGTCGGGGTTCAGCTTGGTGCGCGTAGAGCGTAATTTGTCAAAAACTAAGGCTAGGTTATCTAACAAAGATGAACCCTTCTTGACCTTGACAACGATGTCATCGACGTACACCTCAACTAAGTCTCTTATTAACTCCCCAAAGGTTTTATGCATCGCTCGCACAAAGGTGGGGAGTGCATTCTTTAGGCCGTAAGGCATAGACACATAACAATAAAGTCCATCTACTGTGATGAAGGAGGTGTGCTCTTCATCCTCCCTAGACATGGGGATCTGATGGAAACCCGAGTAGGCGTCTAGGAAGCATAGCATATCACAGCCTGATGTTGAGTCTACTATTTGATCTATTCTAGGGAGAGGGAATGGATCTTTGGGACATGCCTTATTGAGACTGGTGTAGTCGATGCACATCCGGAGCTTCCCGCCGGCCTTCGGGACAACGACGGGGTTTGCCAACCACCGGGGGTGGTGGACCTCCCGTATGAAGCCAGCGTCCAACAGCTTCTTGATTTCTTCACGAATGAAGTTTTGCCACTCGATGGACTGCTTGCGGGGATTCTGTTGAACTGGTCGGGCGTCGGGGAAGACTTTTAAGTGGTGCTCGATCACCTCCCTTGGGATCCCCGGCATCTGTGACGGCTGCCATGCAAACACGTCAACGTTGTGCCGGAGGAAGGTGACGAGTGCGCCTTCCTATTTGCTATCCAGGCCCCCGGCTACCCGGGTGGTCTGGGTGGCTTCGGCGCCGACTTGGATGACCTTTAAGGGGACGCCGCCCTCGTCGAGAGGTTGCACCCGGGGTGCTGTGGCGGAGGCACGGTGGCGTGCGCTCGGGTGGAGCTGGTCCGGCTCTGCACTGCCAGGGGCTGGTGCCCCAGCTGTTGCGAGCGCTTGGAGTTTCTCTAAGGACGACACTGCAGCAGTGCGGTCTCCACGAATCCTGAGGACGCCCGTTGGTGTAGGCATCTTTAGGACGAGGTAGCCGTAGTGGGCTACTGCCATGAATCGGTACAGGGCTGGCCTGGCGATTATGGCGTTGAAGGGGAGGTCGATCTCCGCTACGTCGAACAGAATGTATTCTGTCCGATAGCTGTCCGGAGCTCCGAAGGTCACCGGGAGGCTGATGTTGCCGTAGGGAACGACCTGTCCCGGCCCTACCCCTGAGAACGGGCTTGACAGGGTGAGCTTGGCCATCGGGATCTGCAGCTTCTGGAAAGCTGCATGACTGATGAGGTTCAACCCAGCTCCACCATCTACCAAAACGTGGTACATCCTCACGTTGGCGATGGTCGGAGCTACCAAGAGCGGTAGTTGGTCGGCCCCAGCCATGTTCCTGGGGCAGTCGGTGGAGTCAAAGCTGATGGGGGTTCCCATCCACTTGAGGTGCGGTGCGGCACTTGGGAGTGGAGCCACCAACGCTACCGCTCGGCGCAGAGTCTTGACTGCGCTTCGAGACGAGGGGTCGGCGGACCCACCGTATATGACGTAGAGCTTCTTCCGACGCTCATCGTCGCTAGAGCTGGAGTCCTCATGGTTGCGTACCGCCTTCACGGCGCGCTGAGGCTCCTGGAACTCCACTGGGTGGTCGACGCTGTCTGGGACGTCGACCTTCTGCTTGCCCTCCCTTGGACGGAAGGGTGGGGCGTCAGTCCGCTGCTGCTTCCCTTTGCGGAAGCGCTCTGTGAGCTTCCGGATCTCCCGGCACTCGACAGTAGTGTGGCGACAGCTGCCGTGCACGGGGCATATCTTGTCTTGATCACCTTCTGGGATTGGTGATCTTCGCTGCCTCTTGTCGGGGCGCGGCCCCCGAGCCCCACTGAGTGTCGCTGCTGCGACGACTGGAGCTGCGGTCAGTGATTCTATCTTGCCTCTGCCTCGGTTCTTGGCCTTCTTGCTGCCTCCATAGGGAGTAGGACCAGATTCAGGCTGTCCTCCTGACTCGGAGGACGACAGTGAGTGCCAGTTTCGCCCTTCGGCTGCTCTGGCGCACTTGTCTGCCAGGCTGAAGAGCTCGGAGACATCGCGAACCTCTCTGGTCGCAAGCTTCTCGAGCATCTTCTTGTCTTGGACGCCTTGCCGGAACGCCACCACCACAGAAGCATTTTGGATGTGTGGGATGGTGTTCCGCACCTGGGAGACCGCTGGATGAAGGAGCGCAGCGACTCCCCCGGTTGTTGCGGGATGGCGTGGAGGTTGAGCTCCGTGGCAGGCCGGGTGTAGAAACTGCCGAAGTTGGCGATGAACTGCCGGCATAGCTCTCCCCAGGAAGTTATGGAACCCTGGGGGAGGTTCATGAGCCAAGACTGAGCTGGACCGGTCAAGGCGACAGGGAAGTAATTGGCCATGACGGCTTCATTCCCTCTTGCGGCAAGTACGGCGGTGGAGTAGATCTCGAGGAACTCCGCCGGGTTGACGCTGCCGTCGTACTTCTCGGGCAGGTGCGGCCGAAACTTGCGCGGCCACTTCGCGAAGCGAAGGTGGGGCGCGAGGGCCGCACATCCTGCTTCTGTTGCCGCAGGTATTGGTGCCGCGAACGCTTGGTTCGCACCTGGCACAGTGTACCCCGGTATGGGCAAGGCTGCGCCATAGGCCGGGGGCGCCGTTTGCAGGACATATGACTGTGGCATATTCTGCACGGCGTAAGCCTGGGGCAGAGATCGCGTGGCGAAAGTCTGCTCTTCAGGCTGGGTCGAGGCCGACGTCATGCTGTCGCCAGCCTCTTGGTTGCGACGCCTTTCTCGGTGTTGCTCGAGGTATACCCGGGCATCTTGACCCAAGTGACACCGTTCCAGCTCTGTCCTCAGATCCGTCGACTGGAGCCTGGTGGAGATGGAATCTGCCGTCTGCTCGCCAACCATTGGCGTGCGCATCAGTGACACAGCCGGTTGGCCGGAGCGTCGTCCTCGCCGAAGTCGAGGGTTTGCGGCGGCGACGACGAGACGGTCTACCTCGCGAATCTACTGCTGGGTCGTTGCCTGAGGCGCGTCCCCAGCAGGCGGATTGTGCAGTAGCGCTCTTGCTGCAGCTAGTGCACCCCCACCGGGTACGCCCAACGCTACTGAAGACCTGACGCTGGTTGGAGCCTGCATTGTCGGGGTCGGCGCTGCCAGAGCCGGCTGCTGGCTCCCAGCTTGTACCGACACACTCCGTTCTGAGTGTGTCGACATGTACTCCCCCCTGGTCGCGGTTCGCCGCGAACGCGGGGGAGGAGAGTTTGCCGCTGAAGGAAGCTTGGTCATCTTCGTCGGCGGAAACTCGTCGCGCAAGGGAAAAGTCCCCCTACCTGGCGCGCCAAATGTCGAAGTGTTCGATCGACACTTCCCCCGGGCCTGCACTGGGCAGCCCGTGGAGGTTCTTTTTCGGTGGGACTAGTCACTTGCGGAGAGCTTGAGCGTATGGACGAGTTAGTAAGAGCTTGACACGGCGAGTTTTACGTGGTTCAGGCCGCCGGAGCGTAAAACCCTACGTCCACGGCGAGCTATGGAGCTCGCTGTATTGCTTGTTGCTCAGAACCGGAGTCCTGAGCTTGAGGATGAGTTACAGCTTGGGTGTGAATGGCTAGCATATGAGTTGCGGGAGTGCGAACCCAGGGTGCGAATGGCTAAAGTGCGAACCCTTGCTAACGTTGCCTACCCGAGTCTTTTATAGTCGAAGACTCGGGTGGCTTACAAGGGGGGCCCGGGACCCGACAGGTGGTCCCGGGGAGATTGACTGTTATCTACCGTATCTGCAGTTATGCCGGTAGTTGTCTCTGGCGAAGGTTTTTGAGTCTTCGTCTTGCAGCCCTACTCATGCCGCATGCTAGTCGTAGTGGATGATGACGGCGGGGGCGGCATGGGATCTCTTGTCGCTGCGTTTATTGGCTGGCAGGCTCTGACACTGTGCGCCAGTCTGTGATGCGACTGGGCGCAACGGCACCTGACAGTGGCGTGCTCCGCGTCTTGGGAAGACGCGGGCCATGAATACCTTGTACGGGCAAGGTATGGGGCGTCTTTACGCCCGCTGCCTATCGCTCGGGGGCAGGCAGCGCCATTCTGCTGGCCACGTGGCGGGCCCGGAGCCCTCCTCAGAGGAGAGGGGGGGTCCGGCCCCGCAGGACACGTGGAGCCTTCGGACCTCTCCCCGCGGAGGGGGAGGTTCGGCTTCTGTCGGCCACGTGGCGGGCCCGGATCTCCTCTCTGAGGAGAGGGAGGTCTGGCCCCGCCGGATAGGTGGCACCTTCGGACCTCTCTCCCGCGGAGGGGGAGGTCCGGCTTCTATATGCCACGTGGCGGGCTCGGAGCTGTCCTCTGAGGAGAGGGAGGTCCGTCCCCGCCGGACGCGTGGCGCCTTCGGAGCTCTCCCTGCGGAAAAGGGCGAGTTCCTTAGGCATTTTCCCCTATGCGCGGGGGTACCCCATATCGCGGGTACCGACAGTAACTTTGGAAGATTATCATAAGATGCTTCATAGGTACTAAATCTTGTCTCAATAACCTTCTTTTTCACCTTCCAAGCTTTAGAGTAACTTACTGTTTACTTAAAATCTTGCTCAATTGTGTTGATAATAGATTTAGGCTCAAAAGAAATATTATCAACCACACGAGCATACATATGATTTGCAACAAACTCTGATGTAAGAGCAGTATTGTATTTTTCAAGATGTTGTAACTCGCACGAATGATCAATCACAATAGAACACTTCCAAAAAGCCAACTCCATTTCTTTGCATATCCGCGAACACGAAACGGGCAACTGGTTGATAAGCATTTGATATCATAAAGTTTCTTATTGGATCGAGAAACCTTAAATGATCTTTTTACTGAAAGGGACCCGTATTTAAACAGCATCTTGCAAAGCTTCTTTATTTTTGAAACGAGACCCTATTGTTATCGTATTGATGTGGTAATTCAACGGTAAATGATACCCTTCGGTTACTCTTAGGTTTTCAAAATTTGGATTAGTCCAATCGGCAAGGACAGGAGGTTGATCTTCCTCGTTAGATGAATCGTAATCAGAAACATTATTATAATCCCTATCCTTAACAACCATCTGATGAACTATATGTTCTATATCCTCTCCTTCATCTGCTTGACTAGTTGCCTTAGTAACAACAGTATGTGACAATTCATTATAATCATCCTATTCGGTATCACCACCATCATTATCTTTCTCGTCATCATTTTTGTCCTGCGTCTCCTCGACTATTTCCTTAGATTCAACCCGAATAAGAAGTATTAGAGGTCACCCGTATTGCAGAGCACTTTCAATATAAGCACGCCACACGGGTGTTCCCTTTAGCGGCGGTAGTTCCCAAAAATGGTTCTCACTTGAACGGCTGATAACTCCATTTATTTTTAACTCATATTCATCCTCACTCATTTTAAAAACTTTCAGCAACCATCTCTATATACCCATAAATGTTCGTTCCGTTGGACTAGATATTCTCGGATTTATAAAAGGGGTACTAATAGATCTACTCCACTCGAATTATAACTAATTTGGCCATCTCCATAAAATATCTAAAATTCTACTTTATTCAACATGACTAGCATACGCATATACGCAATTTAATAATTGCAAAAAAACAATAGTAACAAAATATTAAATTACGCATAATGTAATATAAATTGGCTTAAAACATACTATACTTGACTATAAACTAATCATAATTCTTAAATTCAAATCAAAATTATAAAAAAAATTAACATAATCAAAACTAACCTAAACAAAATTATAACTAAACTAAACCTAATCAAAATAATAAGAAGTTTTTAAAAATTATAACTAAGCTAAACATAAATTAGAATTAATCTAAAATCCTAAAACAAAATAAAATAGACTATAACTAAAAGTGTGAAACAAGATCTAAAAAACCAATTAAAAATAACATAAACTAAAATTTAGACTAATATAAAATCTGAATTACAAACTAACTAAATACTAATAATAAATAAAATTATAAACTAACTAAATCCTAATAACAAACTAACTAAGTCCTAATAACAAACTAACTAAGTTTAAAATAGTATTTAAATCTAAATTATCTAAAATGCACAATTAATATAAGTAATTTCAAAATCTTAATTTCTTTCTAAAAGATTATATTTTTTCTTTTTTTTTCTTTTGTCCTTTTCTTCTTTTCTTTTGTCCTTTTCTTCCTCTTCTCTTCCTCTTCCTCTTCCCCTTCCCCTCTTTTCTTCTCTTGTTTGTTTGTTGGTTGGATGTGGGGGAGAAAGCCCCGGGTGGCTGGTTATATAGGAAATTCCTGTCGTCCACGTCGTGGACAACAGAACACTACGGTCCAACGGTCCCGTGACCGTTCAGCCGACGTGGATTTCACGTGGACCGATGTCGTCCACGACGCGGACGACACCAGCCTGTCGTCCACGGCGCGGACGACACCGGCCTGTCGTCCACGGCGTGGATGACAGGATGTCTGGACAAATCGTCCATACCTTGACGATAGGTGGTTAGTTTTGCAAAAAAAAATAGATGTTATTAATATTAAATTCTTTATCAACAGTGTTAAAAATAAAAAAAAAGTCTACACTCGTGCACCGTGGCGCAGCAGCTAGCAACGGCCCCCTCTCTTCCTGCTGGCTCCTGCCACTTGTATAAGAGAAGGCCCATGCTTCCGACCCATCACCCTTCCTCATCAGGCCAGCTGCCAGCACACACTTCAAGAGGCTCGCTCGCTGCTTCCATGGGGAGGAGAGACGACAACGCGGCGATGGCGGTAGTTGCCCTGGCTGCGCTGCTGCTTCTCGCCGCGGCGGCCACGCTGCCGGCGGCGAGCGGGTCGCCGGCCGGAGGGTTCCAGCCGCTGTCCAAGATCGCCATCCACAAGGCCACCGCCGAGATCCAGCCGTCGGCGTACGTGAAGGCGACGCCGTCGTTGCTCGGCAAGCAGGTCAGTCGTCTGCCCGATCGTTAACCAAGCTATCTCTTGTTCGTCTTTAGTCATCAGCTTAATTTGACATTGGGCGCAGGGATGAACGTTGCTTGACTGTTTGTTGTCAAGTCCCAGGCCAAAAGATAACCTGAAAGAAATTTGCAAGTTAGTCCCTCCGTTCTGAAATAAATGACGTTTAAGATCCGTTCTGAATTAATTCAGAACTAGTTTCAGAACGGAGGGAGTAGTTTTTTTTACCCCGCAGTAGAATAATATTTTCTGGTATGCATATTTATATTAGAAAGAAGACGTTATAGCCACACATGCAGTTTACACGGTTAGCACCATGACAAGGAAATGACGACATAGTGTTGGTTGATCACGACACTCATGTGTTCTTTGCATTGATGCTCTCGGTCGTCAGCTGCGATCGACCTGTGCTGGCAAGAACGAATAATGGGCAGCTAGCTTTATCGATCATGGACGGGACCAGTAATCTATAAAAGAGATATTGGAGTACGTCCACAAAGAAATTTCTCTATTAATTTGTTCCTGTTTATCCACCAGTTGCCGTAGGATCGGACAAGGACATCGAGATATTTTAGCTCCTCTTGCTTGCTTGCATGCTGATCGCAGCCACACACGTCGCAACCACCGTGGGTTTGGTAGACACGTACGAACTGGCAGCTGCAGAATTATTGCTTCTTCGAATCCGTTTAGTACTCCTGTTTTTTTTTATTTGTGTGAATTTTAATATATGCAAATATTTGTAATTAAACGAGGAGTACCCAAGCACACTCGCGCAACAAAACGAGCACGAAGGCAAGGGAAATGAGCATTTCATCATTATCCACTCTTCTATTTACTTGATGACTTGTTATACGTGATCTCTAAGATATATTATGACAGATTTTTACAAAGATTGATGGCACGGATTATAGTATGTTACATAATTTTTTTACTTGATGACTTATTATAAGTATCATCTCTAGCTAGGACATTATTACATTGTTCATCGGCGCACCGCGCGCATGCACACACTGTAGATGCTTCTGAAAAGAGTATTTTTTTTTCTGAGGATTTTCTCTAACAAACTGCAGGGAGAAGACACCGAGTGGGTGACGGTGAAGTACGGCTGGGAGAACCGGTCCGTGGACGACTGGCTTGCCGTCTTCTCCCCAGCAGATTTCAAGTAAGCTCTCTTCGCGCGAGATTCTTGTTCGTTTCATGTTCAGCCATTTTCAGTAGCTGACGTACGCGCGCATCTTGGTCGTTCATGCAGCTCGGGCGCGTGCCCTAATCCTGCGAGGTACCCTGGAGAACCGTTGCTCTGCACGGCACCCATCAAGGTCATTACCTACACACGTCCTGCTTACTGCTATTTTGGCAACGATTAATTCAGTATTGTTTTTCTGAGCTGAATCATGCTGAATATTGAGCTAGTCGTCTCCTGGGGTTTAATTTATTGCAGTACCAATACGCCAATTACTCGGCGAACTACATGTACTGGGGCAAGGGCAGCATCCGGTTCCAGCTCATCAACCAGCGCTCCGACTTCGCCTTCGCCCTCTTCACCGGCGGCCTCGAGAACGTGAGCTATAGCTCCCTTGTTTCACTCTCTTAACTGCTCTTACACGTACGTGCCGTCGTCGTTGCGTTTTCTGACGTCCGATGGATCGGGGATCGAGCAAGCTGCAGCCTAGGCTGATCGCGGTGTCGGAGGCGATCGCGTTCGAGAACCCCAAGGCGCCCGTGTTCCCGCGGCTCGCGCAGGGCAGCTCCCACGACGAGATGACGGTGACGTGGACGAGCGGGTACGACATCAGCGAGGCGTACCCGTTCGTGGAGTGGGGCGTGGTCGGCCGCAACGGCGGCGGCGGCTCCAAGCCCGCGCGCACGCCGGCCGGGACGCTCACCTTCAACCGCGGCAGCATGTGCGGTACGCCGCCCGTGTGGTGCACTAGTGCCCTATACTGTACTTATATGGTTTCGGATTGGATCGAGTACGCTGATCGATCAGCAACGCGGGGATGGCCCGTACGACGTGTTGTTGGTTTGCAGGTGAGCCGGCCCGGACGGTTGGCTGGAGGGACCCCGGCTTCATCCACACAGCGTTCATGAGGGACCTGTGGCCGAACAAAGAGTACGTGAGCGCCGCGCGCGCCGCCACACAGACACATGCATGTATGCACGTCGCGACAGTACTAACTCTCGATCCATCTGTGTGTTCGTCACCTGCTGTGATCCTGCAGGTACTACTACAAGATCGGGCACGAGCTCCAGGACGGGTCCGTCGTGTGGGGCAAGCAGCCGTACTCGTTCCGTGCTCCCCCGACGCCGGGGCAGAACTCGCTTCAACGCGTCATCGTCTTCGGTGACATGGGAAAGGTGAGCTTTTTTCTTCTTCTTCATGCATGAGCATGACACGAATTAATGCTCACCGCTGGCGACGATCGATGATCTCGTCGTTGGTATCTGGGCGTACGTACGGACGTGCAGGCAGAGAGGGACGGATCGAACGAGTTCGCCAACTACCAGCCGGGATCGCTGAACACGACCGACGCGCTGGTCCAGGACCTGGACAACTACGACATCGTGTTCCACATCGGCGATCTGCCCTACGCCAACGGCTACATCTCGCAGTGGGATCAGTTCACGGCGCAGGTCGCGGACATCACCGCCAAGAAGCCCTACATGATCGCCAGGTACGGTGTGTAGTTAAGGAAAACGTATACGTCTACTAGCATGAAAAAGAAACATGTGTACTAGTAGCAACAACTGATCTTCAATTCATCGTCACCGTCTCCATCTTGTATATTATCTACGGACCATGATGGCATCGTACGTCAGCGGCAACCACGAGAGGGACTGGCCCAACACCGGCGGGTTCTTCGACGTGAAGGATTCCGGCGGCGAGTGCGGCGTGCCGGCGGAGACCTACTACTACTACCCGGCGGAGAACAGGGCCAACTTCTGGTACAAGGTGGACTACGGCATGTTCCGCTTCTGCGTCGCCGACTCGGAGCACGACTGGCGGGAGGGCACGGCGCAGTACAGGTTCATCGAGCACTGCCTCTCGACGGTGGACAGGAAGCACCAGCCGTGGCTCGTCTTCGCGGCGCACCGCGTGCTGGGCTACTCCTCCAACTCGTGGTACGCCATGGAGGGGTCCTTCGAGGAGCCCGAGGGCCGGGAGAGCCTGCAGAAGCTGTGGCAGAGGTACCGCGTGGACGTCGCCTTCTTCGGCCACGTCCACAACTACGAGCGCACCTGCCCGCTGTACCAGAGCCAGTGCGTGACCGCGGAGAGGAGCCGCTACTCCGGGACGATGAACGGCACCATCTTCGTGGTCGCCGGCGGCGGCGGGAGCCACCTGTCGGACTACACCACGGCCGTCCCCAGGTGGAGCGTCTTCCGCGACCGCGACTTCGGGTTCGTCAAGCTCACCGCGTTCAACCACTCGTCGCTCCTGTTCGAGTACAAGAAGAGCAGCGACGGCAAGGTCTACGACTCCTTCACCATCGACAGGGACTACCGCGACGTGCTCAGCTGCGTGCACGACAGCTGCTTCCCCACGACGCTCGCCACTTGAACTATTTATTATTTCTAGCTAAGTACTCCCTCCGTTTCTAGCTGCTTCCCGACAATGCCTGTTCCAGCCTTTCATGTCGCAATAATATTGGGCTGCCATCTTGCGGATCCATGTGGGCCTTCCCTATTTCTGAAGCCTATGGTTGGTTGGTGCCCTCGCCTCTGTCCGGACAGCACCTACACAAACGTTTCAGATAGCCCCAGCAACATTCGTCAGTGTCCGTTGCAACTCCCGATCTCTGAACCGACGCGACCGGCTACGGACACATCGTTTTCGTCGATATTGCGGTAAGATGGGGCGTTGCTGTACCCCTCCCTCTAGGTCTAGGTGACCGCACGGCACGGCAGCTTCCACAAAGTAAGTGACAGGCCAACACGAGAAGCACGTCATGAAATCAAGATGCCGAATCGCCCTTAATTAAACTGGAATTCACTGGACGACAGGGATGCCGGAAAAGTACAATTAGATATAACCACCATGCTTTGATTTCAGTAAAACTACCAGAGGTCGTTGGTACTTTGAAAACATATCTCGTGGCTAGAACAGGATAACAGCAATTGCATGTGCAGGAAAAAGTTCACTGGTAACTGCAGTCCGCGGCCAACCGTCAGCAAGCAAAGCTCAACTTGTTCCAGCTACTTTCAGATCTACCGGCTAGTGGCCACAAGTGACATTTCGCTCTCCGAACGGTGCACATGTCCGGGAAAAAAAGTAAAAGCAGCACACCCGTTATTCCATTAGTGCGCGGCTTGAGCTGTAAGCTCAACTCGCACTGGAAGCCGCAGAATTCAATCCATTTAAGATGCGCGGCAGCAATCAACGTTTAATCGCACAAATCTTTTTGTTTCATTAGATACATATGAAAAGGTCTGGAGAGACGCCACCAGATCAGCTAGAAAGACCCTTCTTCCCCAAGCTTCATGCTTCCATTCAGCTCTCATGGCGACACCAACCACACAGAAGCTACGTGTCTTGCAAGCAACACCAGCATCTAAAGCCATTCACGGCAGCCACTACTGCATTTCGCAGCTTTTCTGTCACACACTTGCTAAATCTGTGCCCTCCCGGGCCAGCTCCACTGAGGCAAACTGAATCGATACCAACGATATTGGCTCTAGTTCTGTCAGGAGATCGTTGAGATGGGATCACTCAGGATGACTGCAAAAGCTACTGGTGATGCGTTGCCAGAGTCTTCATGTGCCTACTTGCTTCAAGAACTGAAGGTGCGCAAATTTCTTTCATCAGAGTACCTATATTTGTTCCACGATCTCATGCTTACAGAACTCCGTATGCTGTCAGATGATATGGGATGAAGTCGGGCAAGACCAAAGTGAGAGGGAGCGAATAGTGGAAGAGCTCGAGCAGGAATGCCAAGAAGTTTACAGAAGAAAAGTAAATAGTGCAAATATGTCACGGATTCAACTTCATCAAGCATTAGCTGAATCCGAGGCTGAATTTACCAATCTACTTCTTTCACTAGGAGAAAGATCATTCCCAGGCCGAGTAACATCCATGTCTTACATGTCTCATCATAAAATCATATTGGACAAGAGAGTTTGAATCTAACCTGAAATCTCCTTATGCAGCCTGAGAAAATGACAGGCACGCTAAAAGAGCAGCTGCATGCCATTACACCAGCCCTACAAGAAATGCTGATGAGAAAAGAAGCCAGAGTAAAGCAGTTCATGGAGGTTCAAACTGAAATACAAAGAATTGCATCTGAAATAGCAGGACACACAGGGAATGAAGCTGTCACTGTGAATGAAGAGGATCTGTCACTGAAGAAACTCGAAGAGCACCAGAATGAGTTGCAAAGACTGAAAAGAGAAAAGGTATACACACAAAAAAATATCTACTATAATTACTGTATTTTATCAGCCCTGGATCTAATTTCAGAATTTTATTTTTCTCCAGAGTGATCGCCTGTGCAGAGTGGAAGAATACAAAGTTCTAATTCACAATTCTGCAAAAGTCATGGGAATGGATCCTTCAAAGATACTTGCAAGTGTTCACCCAAGCTTGCTAGATGGACCAAATGAGCAACAGACTAAGAACATCAGTGATGACATCCTCAAAAAGCTTAACATGACTGTTCAACAGCTTAAAGAAGAGAAGAACAGTAGAAGAGACAAGGTAATTTCTTATCCTTCTGGTAATAACCTGTGCAGTCACACATAACTTGGATATGGCAACACTAATAGTTGCAGCATAAAAACCAAAGCACACACCCAAGCTCTCCAGGAGCACTAGTGCGCTAGACACTGAAAAAAATCCTTGTTGCATTTGCCATTTAGTTCAGTAATGCAATAAAGCATTGACTAAATGCATTTACCAGTAAAAATCTCTACTGTTGAACTCATCAATAATGTGCCTATAGAATAGCTAGTTAATTATGTTGTCAGTTCTGACTTCTAACAGGAAATATTCCATTAGAATGTCCAAGAAAGAAACATCACAAGCCAGTGCTACTGTCTACTAATGCAGGTATTATTTTGTAGCTCCATAGGCTTGTAAAAACGTTGACAAACTTATGGAATATTCTGGATACTACAATGGAGGAGCGCCAGCCATTTGGGCAAATTAAAATGTTTGCAACAACTTCTGCAAATAGTACGTTAGCTCCTGGGAGCCTCACATTGGAGACCATTCATCAGGTAAATCCCAGAGACTTCAAAATAAATCTTGAATTATGAAGAATGAGTAGTTTTACAGTTGATAGGCTTTAAATTGTGTCATATGAAATAGGTTGAATCTGAAGTTCAGCGACTAGACCAGTTGAAGGCAAGCAAAATGAAAGATGTATTCCTGAAAAAGAGAGCTGAGGTTGAAGAAATTTGTAAGAAATCGCACATGGACATGCCTTACCAAACAGAAATGGACACAATAATGGATATGATTATGTCAGGTGCATCCCGGCAATCAGATGTCCTTTGAGTTTATACTAACTACTCCAATTTTCACTGCATCAACTATGACTTTGGAATATATGTACAGGAGATGTGGGTCACGATGACTTACTAAAGACAATGGATGAATATATATACAGAACAAAAGAGGAGGCCACAAGCCGGAAAGATATAATGGACAAGGTTGAGAAATGGATGTCTTCATGTGACGAAGAGATATGGCTAGAAGAATACAGCAAGGTGCAGTGGCTGCCTGATGAACATCTACAATTTGCATTATCTGCAAGTTTGATGTCTTCAAGTTAATTACAGTTTTTTCCCACAGGACGAGAGAAGGTACTCAATAAGCAGAGGGGCCCATAAGCAATTGAAACGGGCAGAACGTGCCAGAATTATAGTTAACAAAATTCCAGGTAAGTATTAGAGATAAAAATTAAATTGGAAAATCGATATACGGCACATATTGACTAGAAAGGATGCAGGCATGGTAGAGCAATTAGTGACCATGACACAGTTCTGGGAACATGAGAGAAATAAGATCTTCTACTACGATGAGGTGCGAGCTCATGGACTCCAAACCTAATTACCTAAACTTAAATCCTTTGTACTATATCTGGATTCTAGAAAAATATCTGTGAATCTGTGATATATTTGGATTTTAGATACGAACGACAAAACTGCACAATGTAAACCAGCCTAGATTGTCATTTTTATTTTACTGCAACTGGTTGGTTCCCTGGTGGCCATGTAAATAAGAAAGTTGAAAATAGCATGTGATACAGGTGCATTTCTTCTCAAAAACAAAAAAGGATAGTTTTCACAAACGTGACAGGATGCTGTACATTAAAATATAATTGTTGCTAATTAGGAAAAAAATACTCACCAGCAAAGGAGGAACTAGGTTGCATGTAAATAGAAATAAAAGCAACCAAATCAGTGTCAAAGAGAACTCAAACTTGGGTGGTGTAAGAGTACATCCAGATCCTCAATTAACTGAGCTAAGGATCAGCTCCTATAATAAATGCTAATTATGCAAGAGCACATGAAAGAGTGTTCTACATCAACGGCAACCAAGCCTTTATCCCAAGCACATGGAAGAGTACTCTCCCAAGAACATTATGAGAGGGCCTTGTGAGTACAAATGAACCCTTGGTAGAAAAAAAGGATTCGACATTTCACAAACAACCAAAGTGGTAATCATCTTTACCTGAAATTTTCGTCTTCAAAGCAAATATAGCACTGATGAAACCAACATACTTGTAGGCTGGCACTAAGAAAACAGCTTGCAGAACCCTTCCAAAGCCAAACACACAAAGCCAAGCTATTCCTGAACACAGCTGATACAAAAAGAAACAAGAATAATGCAGTTTACTGGAACGAACCTATTCCATAGCATTAAGGTCTTTTGCACAGCAAAAAAAAAACAAAGGTATCTGGATTTCAGTGCATGAGCGATATGCTGAGGCAAGTTCGTACAACACTAGTGAAAATGCAAACCAAGCGAACTAGGGACTGTATAAAATTATTTAGAAAATACGACGGATACAATAACAGTGATTTTCACACAAATATGTAATAATGCATGACCTAAAAGGCCATGTGTTACTTCGACTAGCAATTTTCACAAAGATCACTTGACTAACCAATCATAGTCCTTTTAGGTGCCATACAACAATATTAATTAATCAACACATACAGTTCAAATTTATGTAGAATCAGCTCGGTGTTGAGTGTATTACTGCCACAGCACAAAATATCAGTTCAATGATAATGCTAACTAATAGTAATTTTGATGAGTGTGAAGCACTAATAGAATTCAATAGCTTTTAGTTCTGCACAATAAGTGCAACGTGTGCACACACCAGCCATGAGGATGGGCATGTATTCTATACATAATATTTACATGAATACTGCGCGTTAATATAGTATGATGCCTGTATTTGCATAGTTGACTTGCAAAAACAGCCTTGTGAACATATTTCTTCTGTTAATTTGGAAAATTTAGTAAACTATATTAAATAACGGGAATGCTAATTTTCAATCGGCTGAAATTTGGGGTCCTTTCACTCAACGCACAAGACATCTGATCTATTCCAAGATCCGTGCGCTTGTTGTTAGTTATTTTTTCTGTTTTTTGTAGGATTATGCATTGACTATAAAAAACGGCGTACCCAGTGCCGAAGGCTCCCACACATTATGGGGTCTGGGTATTGTTTAAAAGGCGTCACCTAGTCACCGCCTAGGCGTCCAGGCACTCCCGCCTGGACGCCATGGCTGGTCGCCTAGGCGGGCGCCTTGGCGTCAAGGCACCCTTTTAAAACACTGGGTCGGGGGAAGGGTTATTTCTAGACAGCCTTAACCCTTTTTTGCAGAGAGACAGGTTCAAACCCAAGACCTCAGGACACAAGTGGAGACACACTACCACTGCGCCAGGTTTCACCCTTGATGCATTGACTATAGAAAAAAAATTGATGATTTATTGACTATAGAGAAAGAATTGTAAGTTGTAACATTTAGATCTAGATCTAAGGGCTGTGAATGTTGAGTGAAAGGACCCTCTATTTTCAGCTGATTGGAAATTAGACTCTCCCATTAAATAACCATAAAATATCAGGTAGATTGATTGTCAAGTATCTGATTTCAAAAACAGAAACCCCTTATAATTTCTTAAACTGATTAACACACGCTTTTGCAGCTTCCACTTTTGGCAATACTGAACGATTACATGGTAACTTTTAAAGAAAAGGAGGAAGAGAAATACAGGCAACGGGTGAGTAGTTATTGCTAAACTGGTTGATGAATGATGATACAGGGTAACATAACAGGGTGTTTGGATGAGGATACTGCTTTAAAAATTTAGTTCAAAAGGAACTAAATCCTAAGGACTTGTATTTCAAACACCCTCCTATCCATCATACTCCAAGTATAGAAAGCTACTACCAGTCAGGCTAATATTTGTCTCAAACATCTTTTTACAGGAGAATAAAAAGATACAGGCTACATTTGTAAAGAGGCATGAGAGTTCATTTATGTTAAGGCCTAACACAAGCTTCAGTCGTCCGTCAAGCAGAGGTTTGAATACCAGTCTTGAATCCACGTCCATCTGGAGTAGCAGAGTTTCGATTAAAGTTCAACAACCTGATTCAGAGAACTCCTCAGCTGAAAAAGATGTGCATACAAAGAAATTTAGGAATAGAGATGTGCAAAGCCCGTTGGGAAATAGCAGGAGATGCTCAATCCCTCGTGGAAATAAATCATCAGCCTCAGCAGTGAAACAAGACATTTGACCGATTTGAATATTCTCTTTTCTCCCTTAGAGGTCTACTGTAAGCTGTGAATCTGACATGTGAAAGAATCACTACTACCCAAAGTTATTAGCAAAACAAGTCAGTAGGTTTGTCACCATATATTTATTGATGTATGCACTGGTACCATATTTATTTGTTTGTTTTGGTAGTTCATAAGCTCATCATTGACTGATGCACAAAAGATGTGGCTTACCACGTTAGTAGAAACGTCTACAATTCAGGCAGCATATTAATCATTTCCTTGCAGAGGGTGTGAAAGACGCCAATTTAGATTTGTATGCCCTCTCTTATTATGATATAAAACCTGCCAAGACAATAGTAATTACTAATTAATGTCACCAGAGGACTAAGGAAACAAGGCAAACATCTGTACCTTTTCATATCAAATTAATCAGTTGCGTACATAAAGGTGAAAACTCATAAAGATGGCGTAATAAGTTGAAACGTGTTGATGGCATCTTCAAAACAAGCTCAGTTGATCAGTTCATGTACTATGCTATACAATTTTTTATTTTATTTTTCTAATCAATAATACTCAGTGAACCGTGTTAAGAGTATAACTGTATCACTTTTCAATTTGTTGAGTTCTATTGGTGCAAATTGATGAAAAGTCCAAAATACACCTACTTCAATGCAATACAAGAAACTGAAAGGTCTAATGAGTATCAGAGTAACTCACAACTTTCTGATCGCTTCCTCCTGTGGAGATGTAGTCATCATTGGGGGCTACAGCAACCTGGAATTTATTCCATCAGAAGTGAAGCATAAAAAGGGTAAGGTAAAGGGCCCACCGGCACCAAATAAAATATTGCAATAGAAGGCTCACCGCATTAGCACAGCGAGTATGAGCAACAATATGTCTGACGCAAGGTTGACCTAGAGTAACATCCCACATTCCAACACTATATGCAGAATAGATTAGACGATTAGTAGTTAGGAATTTCTGTAGCATTAATGCCTACATGTGCAGATTGATAAATCACATGATGCAAAAGTCATCGTGTTAGTTACTCACCTCCCATCACCACTTACAGTAACAAGTACAGGTTCATTATGCAGCCATTGTGTGGCATTTACCCCCTGATCACCTTCATCAACATGACTAGATAAAAGAAAATACTCAGATTCATATAAAGTTCAAACCAAAACAGATAGAAAAGGCAATGTTATATTGGAACAACAACAGGCCATAGTAATAATAGTGTTTACAACATAATTTAAAAATCTTACAGTACAACTCAATGACTCTAGATAGGCAGGACATGTCTATTATTGTGCTAGCAGGACTACCTAAGATGACAAAAGTAGCCCCTAGGCCCTAAGTCACACACAAGCGGTGTTTTATAATATGTGCAGCTGTTGTGGATGCATTTGTGGGCCGCCAATATGGTCGGCGTGGGGCCCACAAAGCCCACAACTAGGCCGGCCAGGCCCTGCAGCCGCACCAGGAAAATATTTAGAAGAATTAATTAGATAATGTTTAGGAATAAAAGGGAGTTATAGATTGAATCAGTTTAGATAGAAAGAAATAGACTAAAAAAAGGGAAGAAAAGAATCCTAGTCAGTTTGGGGGATTATCCCCAAACAGACTAGGAGTAGGCTGCGGCCAAAGGGGGGGGGTCCTGTCCCCCCTTTATAAGCAGCCCCTCTCCCTCATGTTTTGAGCATCCAGGAAAAAATAAGAATCCCCGTTGAGGGCTGTTCTTCTCCTTGGATCACGGTGGCTTCGAACCCTAACCCTAGCCGCCGTGACCAGCTACTTTGTCCCCCACGTTACGTACTGCGCAGCTGCCCCCACGCCTCCTCGCTGCTGGTTTCTCCCCTGCGCAGCCCTAAGCGCAGCCAAGGGGTCTCCCACCTCCCTGTTTCACAGCATTTGGTATCAAGAGACTCCGGGGCAGCGACCATGTCCGGCCCCGTGGACGATTCTGGGACTTTCACCCTCCAAGATCTCGGCAACATGATGAGCAAGATGATGGGGCAGATAGACACCATCAACAAGCGCTTGGACCGCCACGATATGCGCCTTGCGCGCTTTGAGAAGGCACCGGAGCGGGAGCTCTCCGGTGGCGAGGACTTGCAACAAAACTCACCGCAGGGCAGCAACCTTCCCCGCAGCTGCGGCAGCGGCAAGGGCGGCGGCGGTGGCAGCGGCGGCCATGGCGGCAACGACGACCACTACAGTACCAGGCGCCCACCGGGACGCCCGACCTTCGACGACAGCGGGCTGCGTCGTCACAAGGTCAATTTCCCCAAGTTCGACGGGGAAACAGATCCGCTGCCCTGGCTCACCAAGTGTGAGACATACTTCCGAGGGACACGTACGATGCCAGAAGAAAAGGTGTGGCTCGCGTCTCTCCACCTGGAGGGTGTCGCGGCCGAGTGGTACACTGCTCTAGAACGTGACTGTGGCATCGTGTCCTGGGAGCGGTTCGCGGACTTCGTCAACATGCGCTTCGGGCCTCCGCTCCGCTCCAACGACCTGGCGGAAATTAAAGATCTCCGTCGTACTGGCACGGTTGAGGAATATCAGCGTCAATTCCTGGTCCTTCTTTGTCGTTGCGAGGACCTCAGCCAGAGCCAGCAGATCAACCTCTTCACAGCTGGCCTCGGCGAGCCACTTAGAACGGATGTGGAGCTGCAGTTTCCCACTAATCTACAAACCGCCATGAGTCTGGCCAGAGCCTTTGAACGTCGACTTGCGGCAATAACAGATAGCGGAATACAGAAGGGCGCCGCCTCTCAACGCTCCACACGCTCTTCTATTGTGTCCCGCGCCTCTGCTACGGCCTCAAGTGGCAGTTCTACAGCACCCGCCCCGACATCGTCAACAACGGCATCTTCTCGCCCACGCTTCAAACGCCTTACACCCGATGAGATGGCTGCTAAGCGGGCAAGCGGCGAGTGCTATCACTGCCCTGAACGGTACACACCGGACCATAAGTGTGCCGGCAAAGGAATCTTCCTTCTGGAGCTTGACGACGATGATGACGTTGACGCGACCGTAGCTGATATGGGCATCTCCTTACACGCCCTGACCGGCATCGACTTCGCCAACACAATGAAGCTCCAGGTCTACGTCCACGGCAACCTACTGACAGCATTGGTCGACACAGGGTCCACTCACACCTTCATCAGGGAACCACTCATCAAGGAGCTCGGTCTGATGATGTTGCCACGATCAGGCGTCGGCGTCCGAGTCGCCAACGGCGACTCTATCTCCTGTACAGGCATTTGTCCACGTGTACCCTTGATGATTGCAGGGGATCGTTTCGACGTCACATGCTACGCACTCCCACTGGACGGCTTCGACTTTGTTCTAGGAGTCCAGTGGCTGCGATCTTTGGGACCCATTCTCTGGAACCTTGAGGACCTCACGATGAAATTGTGGCGCGGGGACCGTGAGGTGATCTGGACGGGGCTGCGAAGTTCAGCTCCGATATGTGCCTCTCTAGCACCACCTACTGATATGATGAGCGCCCTCCTGGATGGCTTCCAGGACCTCTTCGACGAGCCACGCGGGCTTCCTCCTGCACGACGCCACGACCACCAAATCAGGCTCCTGCCGGGCACAACTCCAGTAGCTGTCCGGCCGTACCGCTACCCCCAGCTTCTTAAAGACGAGATTGAGAAGCAATGCGCCGAGATGCTTCGCCAAGGCATCATCCGAGAATGCACATCTGCATTTTCCTCGCCAGTACTGTTGGTCCGAAAAGCCGACGGCACGTGGCGCTTCTGCATCGACTACCGCGAGCTCAACGCCAGAACTTTGAAAGACAAGTTCCCGATCCCGGTGGTTGACGAGCTACTGGACGAGCTTCGCGGCGCAAGGTTCTTCACCAAGCTTGACCTCCGCAGCGGCTACTTTCAAGTGCGCATGCACTCGGACGACATTGAAAAGACAGCATTCCGAACTCATCGAGGCCACTATGAGTTCTTGGTGATGCCATTCGGCCTCACCAATGCGCCGTCCACGTTCCAGTCGTTGATGAACGATGTCCTCGACCCCTACATCAGAAAATTTGTGCTTGTCTTCTTTGATGACATATTGGTGTATAGCAGGACCTGGGTCGAACACCTTCAGCACGTCAAGCAGGTGTTCCAGACACTACGGACAAACAAGTTGTTCCTGAAGAAATCTAAGTGCTTCTTCGGCCAGGAGACTGTGTCCTACTTAGGACACATCATATCCGCTCACGGCGTGGCAATGGATCCGACCAAGGTGGAGGCCGTGGAACGTTGGCCTACACCTCGGTCCTTACGAGCCTTGCGAGGTTTCCTCGGGCTCACCGGCTACTACCGCAAGTTCATTGCGGGGTATGGTGCGGTGGCCGCACCCCTCACCGCCCTACTAAAGCGGGAAGCATTCCGCTGGACTGATGATGCGCAGGATGCTTTCTCCCAACTCAAGCAGACGTTGATGACAGCGCCTCTACTTCAAATGTCGGATTTCGACAAGCGCTTCATCGTCGACTGCGACGCGTCCGGCGCCGGCTTTGGGGCGGTTCTACACCAGGGCGACGGCGCCATAGCATTCTTCAGCCGCGCTGTAGCGACTCACCATCATAAGCTACCGGCATACGAGCGTGAGCTAATCGGTCTTGTGAAGGCCGTACGTCATTGGCGGCCTTACTTGTGGGGTCGTCCCTTCACTGTTCGGACTGATCACTTCAGCCTGAAATATATCCTGGATCAGCGACTCACGACGATTCCCCAACATGCTTGGGTGAGCAAACTTTTTGGTTATGATCTGCAGGTTGAGTACCGACCGGGGCGCTTGAATGGGGCAGCTGACGCCCTGTCCCGCCGCGACGAGGAAGACATAGTTATTCACGCCATATCCGCGCCAGTCTTTCCACTCTTCGACTCGCTCCGCGCGGAGATCGCTACAGACCAGCAGGCGCAACAGCTATGTGCCCAACTCCGGGAGGGAGTCGCACCTGCTGACTGGGCTGAACGCGACGGCCTTCTACTTCACAAGGGGAAGCTCTTCGTTCCCGACAAGTCCTCCTTGTGGCCCTCTCTCCTAGCTGAGGCGCATGATGGGGGCCACGAAGGCATCCAGAAGACAGTGCATCGGCTACGCCTCTCCTTCTACAACCCGTCCTTGCTACGGCGGGTGCGTGAGTATGTCCGCGGGTGTGCTACGTGCCAACGCAACAAGACTGATCATCTTCATCCAGCCGGCCTGCTACAACCGCTGCCTATACCGTCGGAAGTCTGGAGTGATATCTCCATGGACTTCATTGAAGGTTTTCCGAAAGTTGGTGGGAAATCAGTGATCTTGACAGTGGTAGATCGCTTCTCCAAGTATGCCCACTTCATTCCCCTAAGCCACCCTTACAGTGTTGCATCAGTGGCGCGGGCATTCTTCGACGACATTGTACGACTACACGGCTTTCCCTGCTCCATCGTCAGTGATCGTGATACCGTCTTCACCAGCCTCTTTTGGTCAGATTTGTTCCGGCTAGCCGGTGTCCAACTTCAGCTCAGCTCGGCCTTCCACCCGCAGTTTGACGGCCAATCTGAGGTCGTCAACAAGATCATCACTGTGTACCTTCGCTGCTTGGCTGGTGACCGACCAAAGACTTGGTTGCAGTGGCTTCCTTGGGCTGAGTATTGCTACAACACTTCCTACCAGACGGCCCTCAAATGCTCGCCCTTCAGAGTGGTCTATGGCAGGGACCCTCCGGCTCTTGTTGGTTACCAACCGGGCGTATCTAGAGTAGCAGCAGTGGATAAACAACTAAAGAATAGAGATGAATTCTTAGCTGAAATCAAGAACAGGTTGGTACAAGCACAAGTCACCATGAAAAGCTATGAAGATAAGTTCCGCCGAGAGGTGGAATTTCAGATCGGTGATTGGGTTTGGCTGCGGCTTCATCAGAGGACAGTTGTGGGAGTAATGACGACGCCTTCTTCAAAGATTGGACCAAAATATTTTGGACCATATCAGATCATTCAACGCATTGGGACTGTATCATATAAACTTCAGTTGCCTCCTCAAGCAAGGATACATGATGTCTTCCATGTGTCCCTGTTAAAGAAATTTGAAGGTCCTACTCCCATACAGGTGGTGCCTTTACCACCACTTCTGCATGGACGTGTTGTACCTACGCCTGAAAAAGTACAAAGGGCGCGTTTGAACAGAGGTGTCTGGGAGCTACTCGTCAAATGGGCAGGACATTCTGAAGCTGATTCATCATGGGAGCAACTAGAAGATTTCAGGATGAAGCACCCCTCCTTTAAGCTCGAGGACGAGCTCTTTGTCGGGAAGGGGGGAAATGTTGTGGATGCATTTGTGGGCCGCCAATATGGTCGGCGTGGGGCCCACAAAGCCCACAACTAGGCCGGCCAGGCCCTGCAGCCGCACCAGGAAAATATTTAGAAGAATTAATTAGATAATGTTTAGGAATAAAAGGGAGTTATAGATTGAATCAGTTTAGATAGAAAGAAATAGACTAAAAAAAGGGAAGAAAAGAATCCTAGTCAGTTTGGGGGATTATCCCCAAACAGACTAGGAGTAGGCTGCGGCCAAAGGGGGGGGGGGTCCTGTCCCCCCTTTATAAGCAGCCCCTCTCCCTCATGTTTTGAGCATCCAGGAAAAAATAAGAATCCCCGTTGAGGGCTGTTCTTCTCCTTGGATCACGGTGGCTTCGAACCCTAACCCTAGCCGCCGTGACCAGCTACTTTGTCCCCCACGTTACGTACTGCGCAGCTGCCCCCACGCCTCCTCGCTGCTGGTTTCTCCCCTGCGCAGCCCTAAGCGCAGCCAAGGGGTCTCCCACCTCCCTGTTTCACAGCAGCAGCCAACCTTTCTAAACCTCGCCAGCGGATTTTCTTAACATTTATATTTGACACGTGAAAACAAAATGTGCAGTTTTGTCCAGAGAGATATGTTCATAATATCATAAAGTTATCAGGCTCTATAAATATGTTAAAGATTTATGTATAAGTTAATGTTCAAATTGTGTCTCCACAACAATGTCCGGACTTTACTCTTTTATAAATGGAGGGAATACATATTTCCATAATGCTGAAATTAACTTCTGTAAGATAGGCTGAAATTGTATATATGTACAAAATCAAGGTAGAAAGGTCTGGTATAGGGGGGGGGGGGGGGGGGTTAGTATTTGACGAGCCCAACAATATCAACTACCAAAATGGTCGGACAGAAACTACTGGATTAGTATTTGCTAAAGTGGATGGTGACAATTTGTACTCTGTTCTAAGTTCTGACACACTATCAAATGAATGTTGCCCATTTGTACAACATACTATTATGTTGTGCACTTCATCTTCAAAATCAATCCGGAAAGGCTCAGAGCAAAGGCCAATGGGTCAAATCCTGAAAAATGCAGAATGAACCTGCTAGAAAATTGAGTAGTTGAGCCCCAACCGAAGCAGGCCACAGCAGTTGACTAGCAAAAATAATAAACAACCTATAGTGTCAGTGTACAAATGGAGCTGTAGGTATGGGCATTCAAGTTTAATGATTGATTCTGCATCTTCAGCACATCAGTGAGAACCATAACATGACTTTCTTCCTTGTAAAGGGAGAACCGCACACATATAGTTTTAACTGTAGTTACATTTTCTACTTTTCCTAAGTACATGGCACTTCACTGGAAACCAAATAGAAAACCAAAATGCATGTCAGATTACTAGAAACAGCACAACATGCATCCAGTGAAAAAATAAATTTAACTTCAAATTTTCTTGCAATAAGTCCACCATTAAAGCTCAAATATTGCCAAAGATGTTTCAGATATTGAATTAATCAGTAAGTGCAGTAAGGAGTAATAGCAACATTAACATTACCCTGGCAATTGACTTGTATATTCTGCTGTAGGCATCTGTTTCCCATGGCTTAAGCAATGTAAAGGCCGAAAGAAACGCATATCTTTGCTTCGTGAAACACCCTTGCTGTGATTCGGGACTAGTCTTGTATCCCAAACCAAAGTGTTATTTGATGTGCTTGAAGCAGAAAAATAAGTACCACAGTTGCTAAATGAAGCGGATGTGACCTGTTAAGCAGCACCATATTAATTATCAGTTCTCAGAGAAGAAATATGCTAGTAAAGCTAAGAGATCAGAGCTAACGAATATATAGACTTTACAGCAATGTAGTGTGCCCTTCATTACATGAGAATCAACAAAAGAAAAGACATAATTTACACATGACCAACTCAAACTAAGATAAGGAATCTATATGCAACAGTATGTCAATACTCAATACCTCACAACCAGGTCCCACTGACAAATGATTAATTGCAGAGCAAGCACGGATGTCAAATAAGCCAATAGTCCCATCACCAGAACCTGCATGTTTCAGATAAGAATAAATTATTACAGCTTTTACTGTGGATTCAATGGAGGGGTTTTCATGCAACAGAAAAGGGCATGAAACCTGTAATGATAGTGTTGCCAGCAGGATTGACTTTAAGGGAAGTAATATACTGGGAAAGGGATATGTTAGTGCTCTCTTAATAAATATTAAAGTCTCTCTTAAATACAAAAGGAAAAGGTACATACAGAATCACTTGCACAAAAAGACAGGTAAGACTCTGGAGATTCAATATCCCATAATTGTACCACTGCTGAGCCACCATAATCACAGTCACTTCCACATGCCAGAAGATTTTCGCTACAGAACTCCATCGTATCAACTGAAGGATAGACCATATCCTGGGACCTACAATAACATGTAAATTGTAAACTCAGGGTTTGGGGGCAGTTTAATCACTTTTTTAAATTTTCACGGGATTAAGAACAAAATATGGAAGTATGTGAAGCCAAGAAGTTAAATTAAAAAATCAGCTTTTGAAAGGTCGGCGGCAAAAGCAAACGGGTGTGTATTCTCACTCCCAGAACAAAATCTGGATGCCAACATTTTTTTCCAATCAGAGCATCTAAATATAGAACAGATTAAGTAACAACAACAACAAAGTCTTTGTCTCAAGCACGTTAAGGTAGGCTAGATATGAAACCCAAACTGGGCTTCATATCCATAGGAATGGATGGTTTTGATGCTGGCTCACCAAGCCTATCACAACCCTCCTCCTTTGTCCGGGCTTGGGACCGGCTATACCTAGAAAGGCATAGGCGGAGTTGTTTCAATCAGAGCATCTAAATCTGACCAAATATATCTTTATCAAGATAAGTATCTCAATCAAATCCCTTTCGATTAACTTTTAGAAACCTCACCACCACCACCAACAACAAAGCCTTTAGAATAATATTTTTAGTTCAAAAATACTCCGTCTGGTTTTTAATTGATGATGTTAGAACACCATTTTTAGTTCATTTTTGAACTAGAAGTGTTGTTCTAAGTTCTAATGACTTCAATAAAAACTGGAGTGAGTAATCTTAAAGATAATACTTTTTTGCCACTAATACTTCAACAAAAAAAAGAATCTGAACAAGATCAGTCCTCAATATAATATTGCATACGTGTACGTGTGTGCTCGCATGTTATTAGATAGTTCCTCCTTCCTCTAGAGAATGACTGATGATTATGTTTGATTGTTTCAAAGGCAGATGATGGAATTGGACATTTTTCTGCTTTGTAGATATGCAATACAAATCCCAAGGAATGCCGCTATGCAACATTAAACTTTCATGCTATCTCATTATAATATAATTTGTATCGCACAGAAGCACCTGCATGATTAGATTTTATGAATATTCTTTAGATTATTTATTTGCAATCATAGCAGTGCGAGAACATCAGCTCGTACGAAGAAGATAATCAGATGGACGATGTAAAAGGAAACCTGCGTTACCTCAAGTTCGAGTTTAAATCAGAAGCAAGTTCACCTCTCAAAGCATTCCACAGTAAAAGCTTTCCATCACCTTTTGCTCCACTAGTGACAACAAGACCTGCAAATGTACACCATGTAGAAAGTAACACGGAAAGGTAAGGTGAAACAAAAACTACAGAGATAATTCATGCAGAATTTCTAAGAGGAAAAAGAACAGAATGGACTAATCAAAATAGGTAGCACAATTACAGCAAACAAACAACAATACTTAGATACCCCAAAACAAACTTGTTCAAACACCCATCGGTTGTGCCAATATTTCAAAGCAAACAAACAGTAGGAGCAACAGTCTTGCAACAATCCCAACAAAATCAATCACTATTATAGCAAGAAATACACATGAAAAAAGAACCAGCTGTGACACAAGTAATCGGCGGAAAGATGGAAACTATCATGAATTTGTTGTCTACTTCTATTTTCTCCATACTACTGCAACAGACCAGAGAATAACACATAAAACTATAGAAAGCCATCTTTTTACAAGAACATAAGGAAAATCAGAGTTGTTCAAACAGTGGGAGGAAACTTCATTTTGTGTACTTCAATTTTGAGGAAACTTCATTTTGAGTTTCTTGTACAAGTATAAATCAGGTCTCTCAATCTAAAGAGCAACCACTTGCTCGATTCATTGCCAGACATGTGCATCGATCACATGGTTAGTAAAATAGCTACCGTGCTACCACAAGTCATGTTCACCTTGTACTACACAGTACACAGAATGTCAGAAGCTCCCAGGAACAACAAAATTATCAGAACCTAAAATTCACTTGTTTCTGCATTACCTCATTTATCGACAATTATCTAAGCAAACTTTAAAAAAACACAAAATGTTTGCAACAGAAAACTGCCATCAGGTAAAAAAGAGGTGCCTAGAAACATAATCCATCTACATACAGATGCTTGACAATCTGGACAACAGCAGGCGAAGTGTAACATTAATGTTCTATATGAGCGTATTTGTAAGATTCAATAAATCTACGACACTATCACACCACATCAAGTCAATTCTAAAATATAGAATTTTCATGCTTTGAAATATTCTTCTGTTTTCATAACTGAAGGGAGTAAAGTAACAGATGTAGAAACTTAGTGTGCGCAAAGAACTAGTGTTGATGATGAATATACGTACATGATTGCCACTTATTCACTGCCATAGCATTAATTTTTTGAGTATGTCCCACCAAATTATGGTCATCGCCACCCAGTGTATAGAGACAAGACCCTGTAATGCAGTCCCATACCTGTTTTTGAGTTACAAAGAGAGAAGCAATTAGCATCATCATTCTCAGGTCTCTTGCAGTGATTAGTACAAAACAAAGTCTATAGTTACCTTTAACAAATTAGAAGCACAAGATACTACACTTGCACCTTTGACTGCAAAGGCAATAGACTGGATCTGAGAAAAATATAGGTAGAAGTAAGTAACAAAGCTAATCACCGTAATAAACTAATGAAGTAAGCATATCGAATACCAGACTACAGATACCTAAAGGAATAGCAAAATAAAGAAAATCTACCACAAAATAAAATCTACCTGAGATGGCCCCCATTTTTTCATTATTTTAAGCCTTTGTCCCAAGCACGTTGGGGTAGGCTAGACATGAAACCCAACAATTTTATTTTTATTTATTTTTAAATGAAGTAAAAGAGAGGAAGAGATACAAAAGTAACAAAAAAACTAAGATTCTGGCACATGAATTGTTACTTTCCATGCAGTCCTATCATGAGCTAAGTCTCTTTTACTTTAAGAAAAAACATTTTTCACATGATGGTGGTTGTAACTCTTAAGCTTCTTTTAAGTTTTATCCAACTCAGAAGCAGGCTTGTGAATGCCCGCCTGGACGCCTAGGCGCCGGCGGGGCGCCTGGAGGCAGGTAGCGCCGGCGGGTGCGCCGGCGGCGGCGGCAGCAGAGGAGGCGGGCGGCCAGCTCGGTGGCAGAGCAGGCGGGCGGACAGCTAGGCGGCGGAGGAGGCGGGCGAGCGGGCGGGCGGAGGCGGCAGATGGGCGGGCGGGCGGGCGGAGGAGGCAGACGGGCCTCACGGCCCAACTATTGTGGACTGTCGGATGAGATCCGACGGTCCTCATTTTCACTGGGGTATATAAATAAACCCTACCCTAGTTTTCTCCTCACCCTCTCTCCCTCTTTTCTCCACTGCCGGCGGTGGCGGCACTGTGAGGCGGCGGCGGTGGCGCTAGGGGTGGACAGCGGCGGCGGCGGCACCGACGGCGGGGCCAGGCGAGGTGGCGGCGGGCGGAGGCGGCGCCGGCGGCGGCGACGCCCGGCCAGGCGAGGCGAGCCGCCCTGGCGTCCGCCCGCCACCGACTGGCCGCCTAGGCGACGCCTTGAAAAGGCTGCTCAGAAGGTATCATATTATGCAACCATCAAGGGAAAAGAACGAAGAGATTTTCATGCACTATCTTAGAACACATTCAATGAGTAAACTCACTGATAATAATTAATAGACTTATATGCCATACCTTGGTATTGTGACCCCTAAGCTGAATAGCCCTTCCAGATAGAAGATTGAAAAGCAATAATTCGTTGGGTGCCTGAATTATCAAGATAATATTTAGTGAATTCAGAACAACAACAACAACAGCAATAACAAAGCAATGAACCTAGAACAACTACAACAACAACAAAACCTTGTAGTCCCAAGCCAAGTTCAAGTGAGATGAAACCCACAAGAACTAGCACAGAAAGGTAATGGAAGGAAAGCATAAGGAAAAGGAATATAAAGAAATACTGAATTTAAAAGTTTGGCTGAAACCGATAGCTTAGATCACGGTTCAGGCGTGTGGATTGCTAAGCTGATTTCGGTGTACTCGTAGCCATGGATAATCCTTTGTTCATAGTATTCTTCAAGTCTCTCTTCATAGACTCATAAACTCCTCCCATGTCAAGTTCAGTCTACCCCTACCTCTCTTTACATTGTGCAGGAGCCTTACTATCCCACTACATACTGGTGTCGCGCGCGTGCGTGCATGCCCGACCTAGACATCTTAAATGGCATTCGACAAGTTTCTCCTTGATTGGTGCCACCCCTAACCTCTTCCATATATTGTCAATGCAAACCACATTCAGAAGTTTAACACAAAATATAGTAGAGCCTCGTATACCGGTCTGCCCATAAACCCTAACTAATGTACAAAGTGAAAAATATAATAGGACATAAAAGTATAAAACAAAAAGATGAGTTTTCAAGACTCCAGTTGTATGGCAACATGTCAACACAGCCATTTGAAGGCCACCACTCTATTTTTCTTGACTAGAAAATGCAAACCAAATCACAAATTGAAATTGCACTAACCTCATTAAAGCTAGAAACAAGCTGAGGCAGCCCTTCTGGATGAAACTTTACATCAAGAACTTTGCGGACACCTTGCTGAGTAGCAGCACAGTAAAAATTAAATAAGAATGTGTAAATAGGAAAAATAAATACAGAGCACAATCGAGCATTGCTTGACCATTTGGTTTTGAAAAAAAAAAGTGTGGAGGGAGCACAATTGAGGTAACACAACAACAATAACAACAAAGACTTTGTCCCAAGCACGTTAGGGTAGGCTAAATTGAGGTAACACAACAGTAGAAATTAAATATGACTTCACATGCAAGTTTAACTTAGGGAACCAAGAACAGCTAGACTGGATGGTATTTTGATGGTTCGGATAATTCTGGACTCCCCCTGTAATCTACCAACAATGTTCATCTATTCATCTTTCTGTATAGAAGTCAAGACTACATCATTGCATGTGACAGTGCAGCGAAGAGACAAGGTTAGCTTTTTTTCCGAATCAGATTATTCCATTATATTTTCCATAGGGAAAGGAGACCAACTTTATACAGAACGGGGGTTCAAAGAAAAGTGGTAAATCAGGGGAGCGTCCCTACCGACCCCTATGTCTATCAGAACTCTATATATCATATAGGGGTAACACCGATTCACCCAAGTTCAGCATGCAGGCCATTAAAACAAGAAGGATAGTTAACAGACTGTTTAGAGATAAGTTATATATTTAACAGAAGCTGCACAAGATGATCCATTTTGACGTGGGAACTTGGTCTATTTTTTTAGTTACATGCAGAATCAAGTATGCATTTCGTAAAAGTTTTAATACCAGGAGAGCATTTAAAATGCATAAATAAAGATTGTCAAAGCAAAACCATCACATATTAAGATTTGAACTTGCAGGCAATTACACAACCACATATACAATCCATAGTTCCATACCCTGTCATGAGGCTGAACAGAAGGAGCACTTGATGTATACGCACATGAAGTTGGACTCCATGATAGGTAACTTTTTCTCACGACATGTACGGCTGGCCCTTCAAATTGGACTGCAGGTGAATTCCATCCTGTATTGAAATCAAGAAAGATTTATCATTTAGAAAATCAGAAAAAGGAGGTAAAATTTTGAAATGGTGGACTGAGTGCACTGTTTAGAAGAATAGAATGTAAACGAGCATGCCTTCAAGAAATGGGGTCCATTTTTCACAATTCCGTCCAGCATAGCCTCCATAAGAACAAGCCTGAGAACAGCTGGCACCAGTTTCACGTCCCTCAAGACAGAACAATATATTTTTCTTAGTATCTTTATGTTTCAAGTGTGGATTAGCATGTCCTTTCCAAAAATCAAAACTTCTTGCACCATCACTACGTGATGTAGAATTTCTATCATTCCACAAGGCTCCTGCCACGGTTTCACCATACTTGGTCAGGTTGATACATATCAGTAGTTAACATATTGAAATTATATAACAGCGTAAAATTAATATTTTACTTGATCAAATAGTATCTAAACATTGAATAATATTAAAAAAACGTTTTAACACATTCATGGGTGGATTACAGCATGCTAAGGACATTGTAGTCCAATCTTCAAGTACAAAAAGGATATCCAAGATTGACAGGAATATCACCTTCTGACCTTCATTCCAAATTTGAAGTCACTTTATTATGTGTGTGCCTATAAATTTTTAAGGTCAATATGCATAAACAATTTTGATTTTTTTATGGCACAGAAACGGTGTTAGCAGAATTTCAAAAAAAGAAAAGAAACACTCTCAATCCAATCTGTATTTGCTAAAATATAGTCCAAAAGCTGAAAAGAGCTAACGATTCTGAATAGAGATTGTACACGTGAGCCAACAATAAAAGGATGCATCGATCGACTTGAACTGAACACAACAACAAATGACAAACCTGTCAAAGCTTCACTATAGGACCATGCAGGTGTAACAATTATAGGGTTTCTCTTTCTGTTTTGCCCAAATTCACTATCTGAGGCTACAGATGGGTTTGACTTCTCATTGACATAAAATTTTGCTGTCTCTGTCAGGGCTGGTCCACTAGCAGTTGCAGCCCCTTCTTGTAAACCTATGTTGATCTCTGAGTTTTGAAATTCCACATACGATGAATCTGTTTCTTTAATGGCAACAGTACGACACTGCTTTAACAGCACAGTGGTCAATTGATTCTGCAAATCAGTTAAACTAAAGAAACATCCATGAATAAGTGAGTACAGACCACTAACAACACTTAGAAGACAAATAACCCATAGTTGGCTACATACAGTTCGTATTTGAGCAAAGCTTCTTTCCTTTTGGGCAATGATGTCTTCTTGTCCCTAAGAGATGCATTTCCACCTTGAAATCTGCCAGCTGTGCTACTCTGAACTCTAGCTGCACTTTCACCAGAGAATCTACCTGCAAGATGGCAGAACACTAGCTTATTATGGAGGAGCTTAAAGGTACCACTTCAAGAAAATATGGAAAAACATTTAAACCTGATATTAGAGGTGTAGGTTTTCGCAATGTTAATGTGCTTTCTTCTGGCATCAGTGGAGTGACACTTGGTTTGACAGTGGCTCTAGCCGCAGAAAGTTGTAAAGTCTGAAATTTAAGAATCAACTTTTGTGAAGCCGGTATCTTCAGATAAAAGGTAGAAGAACTCAAATCCAGTTCCGGATCACGTAAGGACAAAAGAGAATTTTTAATATGCAAGGTCAGCAAGATGTATTTGAACAAAATATCATGTGAACATATGAGATCTCATATATTCCCTGTCGAAAGCATAATAGCCTTTACCAAAATGCCAAGAGACCACTTTAGCAAATGTAACAACTAACAAAATAAAAGGGCATTTCTTCAATAGAACAATCAAACTGTTAAGAAATGCATTCACCTTTGGCAACTTTCCCCTCTTCTTCAGCAGCTTCAAGTGCATCCTCTGGGTGTAGTGTATTAAATGATACTTGGAATGCTTCTCAACCAGCCTGTCCATTATCGTTGGGTTCGATGTAAGCCAATCCGATATCTGCTTAGTCTCTACTAGTGATTCCATCTCAAGAGATTCCAACCACTGGTAGACAGGCTTCCATAGATCAGTGCGCTGGAACCTGTATGGGAATGCGCTCTGCTCTGCATCTAAAGCCTGACATGAAGGCAAAACGTATGTGAATGATGAATCAGGTTTGTTAATCAATTGTGATGAATCTAAAAATCAACTATGTGTGAAACAGATCTGGAGAACATACAGAGCGGATTACATAATTCAGTTGAGATACCAGTATACTCCAAGAGTTCCAAACTAGACTAATAGCCATTGTAGTTGACCTAATTGTGGAACCTCTGCATAATCAGGAAACCTAATAGACTGAATTAACAATCAGCATCTCCAAATTCTAATGGCTTCAACCCGCATACCACTTTATTTCTAATAGAAACATATAGTAGCACACACTCGATTCCCAACGACTGACTGATGGAGTAACCCATCATCCTCGTAATGGACGAGGAAATTAATTGATGAAGTGTGCAAGCTGATCAACCCCATCAACTAAACTACAATGGAGTCACATGATGATCTGCAAATCGTATGTGATACGTAAAGGACGTGAACAGGAGGAGTAGGATGACTGATTACCTGGTCCCCGCGGAGGGCGAGGATGCGCTGTTGAAGCTGGGAGCGGGGTAGGGAGGGCAACTCGGAGCGGTGGGCGTCGATGTAGGCGTCGACCTCGGGCTCGGTGGGCGGGCGGCCGTCGGGGAAGGACTCGAGCCAGGCACGTGCGGTGATCTCCCATTGGTGCGGCGGCCGCGTCGAGGAGGAGGCGGGCGGCGCCGCAGAAATCTGGGGTTGGGGAGGGGTCGGGTTGGGGGTCGTGGACGGGACCGCGGCGGGGGGAGGGGTTTGGGGGAGGAACGACGGGGGCAGGGGCAGAGGCGCGTCCGGCGGGAGCGCGCGGAGCGGGAGGATGGCCTGTGGCTCCGGCATTCGCGGCGGCGGAGGAGGCCGGAGAGACGGCGGGCCAAGTGGGTTTTGGGGGGTTTGCTTGTGCCGTGCCTTCTCTATGGCACGGCGAAACTATTGGAAATGCGAATTAGCAGGAGCTGCCTCTCCCGCGAGGGATGAAACGTGGCAAATGACAATGTATGCATGCGAGTTTGGAAGAAAAAAAAAAGATCGAAGTTATGAAGCTGTTTTTGAAGCGTCTGGTTGTATTTAAGCAAGTATATCTTATTTACTCCCTTTGTTCTGAAATAAATGACGTTTAGGATAAAAAGATTAGTTCAATTTAAACTAAATTAGTTGTCCTAAACGTCATTTTAATTCAGAACAGCGGGAGTATGTCTATATGGTTCTTAGTGACATCAAATTTGAAAGTATTTTTTTAATATCTCTTCTATTTTGAAATAAATGATGTTTAGTATAACTAATTTAGTTTAAATTAAACTAGATTTTTTATGCTAAACATCATCCTATTTCAGAATATGGAGTATAAAAACTAACATACTCTCGCAATTACTCACTCTATAAATACACACCCACATGCTAGTAAGGTGACACGACCCCAAGGTCTTGTCGAGCCAGGATCACGCTGAGGGGTGTTGCGTTGCACAACACCGTATAACACACGTCAAAGGTACAAAGCGGAAGCGGAAATTTTATTACATAAACAAGTTTATGAACATGTTTACATCAAAATAAGTTTAGTCCACACTCGCGGGCGTAGACTAAGCATCAAGTGCACGTTCAGCCCTTGAACGTGTCCTTGCTAGCACACACGCACACTAACTCTGCGGCGTGCACGACTCTCACTCGACGGGGTTCCCCTCCTGGGGTTCCGTCTCCTCTTCGGGAGTCCCTTCCTCATAGAACCCTGCAAAAGCTTCAAACACAAGCAGTGAGCACGAAGGCTCAGCAAGTCTGACCCGTCTCACCTAAACATGGAACTTCTACATGAGGGAAATGGGTTACATGAGGTAAAATCATTTGCAAGGACTCGCCTAATTAGTAGAACCTTACTTTCAAGTTTTAGCAGCAGGTTGTGGAGAACCTTACGCGAAGGTACATGAGAGAGCCGCAATCAAACAAGAAACGCATTTCTCTCATGTACTTTGCCCAAAGTTGAAAAGAACTTTAGTTAGCTCTAAGCTACAGCATATCATTAACAATCAATGTCCATCTTTCAATCAGCAACATTTTAACATGCAACTAGCCTGTTCTTTCTACGTCACGGTACAGTGAACAAGTGGTACTCACTGACCGCGAGGGACGGCGATTATAATCGATTTACACCTGCAGGGTTACCCGAACAACCCGTCACGTACGCCCGTACTCGATGTTGCCTACAACAACCATCACGGACGCCGTACGCGACTACCTTTCACCCGTTAGCCAAATATTGAACCGGTCCCATCGTCCCGAGCAAGAGGTCCCTGCACGCGCATCTCTGTGCCGCCAGCTCATTTACACCTCGAGCTCTCAACCTACCCTCTGAACGACGGGCAATGCCTCAATACCCAGCTACCCGAGTTACATCAGTTTCCCGGTTCCCATATAGCCGGTAGGTTTTCGGTACTGTTCTAGCTTGTTCAACAGGCCCGCACACGGCTCGGTCCTCAATCGACACGAGCGAAGCTACAACACACAGGCCCCAACGTCCTGTTGCCCTTACTCTCCGCTCGGTCTCATTTTCTTGCCATGTGAAATCATGTGCTATCTCTACCCGAGCAATGTGCCTCTAGCCTATTCTCGCGAGTAGTTCCAACTACTCGACTTGTACCGAATCCTACTCTATCCTAGCAATGCAGTAGCTAGCGGGGTTTGCAATCCTAAACCCCAACCCATGGTTTTCTTGGCTATGCAGTGGGGTTTCCAAACAAGACTCTAATGCACAGAATAAAGGAAACAAGTATGTGCTTAAAACAATAAAAATTTATAAAATGGTTAATGCAAACCGGAGCTTGCCTTGCTGCTCTTGGTCGTAGGCTAGCTGTTCCTCCGGAGTAACGAAGTCTAGGACTTCGGGTTCCTCCTCGACCTTAGCGACTACATGATAAGAGCAATGTATGTATTAATTTAAATGCATTTATATTAACTTTGAAGTTGTGAAATCTACAATCTTTGCTAGACGGACCCAATGACTGTGAAACTTTTACTGTGGCTTGGTTACAACCTAAACAAAGACTTGGTCAAGTTTTAGTTGCAGCAAAGCTCATTTGAGCCCTCCACAAATAATTATGTCATTGACCTTAATTGGAACTCTTAGGGTGTTCTAGGAATTTTCATGAGACAAACTATGACTTTCTGGAAACTAGATTTTCAGAGGGTTCTAATGGAGTTGGTCTCACTTAATTTGGAAGTCTCTAACTAAAGATATGAGCTAAACAATTTCAGAGAAAATTCTGAAAATGTTTCTGAACATTTTCTATTTTCTCTGGAACAGTTTCACTAATCACACCATTAGGTGGACTAAATGAGCTCAAATGGATCTGAAATTTTTATGGTAGTTCAAGGATATTTTGGTGAATATCCCAGCAAAATTTCAGGATTTTCCTCCACAGGATTCTCCAGTTAAAATTCCTAACAGTTTAAACTTTAAGGAATTAATTCTGGAGAAATAAGGAATTTCATGAAGTGAAACTTGATTTTCTGGAAAGTATTCAGGGAGCTGAATCCAGCAAAATTTGGTTCACTCAATTTGGAGCTTTCTAGCCAAAGTTACAAGGATTTGAAGTTTGAACTAAAACTGAAATTCGGGGAAAAGTTTAAACTCTGGCTTGTGGGCCCCGCACACAGTGCGTCGTCTCCCTCCTCGCGCCAACTGCGCAGCGGCGGCGTTCTCCGGCGACCCTCGCCGGAACTGAGTTCCCGGCCACCCCCTGGCCCGAAACTTGCCGCCTGCCCCTTTTCCGACCCCCTGGACTCGATGGTAGGGTCGCCGGCCGCTGGTGATGACCGGAAACCCGTGCGCACCGGTGACAGCAACTGCTAGGGTTCCGGTGAGGCCGGTCCCGCTCTCCCGTGCACCAAATCGACCGGAAATCGGTCGGAGAGCATCAGTAGGGCATGGGAAACACGAACTAGGGCTGGGTGGAAGCTAGAAATACCGGCAACTAGGCTCTCGACGGTGAGCCGAGGTGTTCAGCCGTGGCGGCGGGGAAAACGGCCATACCATGGCCGATCCTCGATGGTTTTCTCTAATTCCAGTTCGAGCGTGGGCGCTAGCGTGCATAGAAGCTACTAGGTAACGAGCTCGTCCAACCTTCGTGCATAGAGCACGAATTTCACCCGAAGGTGAGCTCGGTTCTTATGAACTGATCACGAGTAAAATTGGAAATTCTCGGCCGAGGGTTGATCAATCGCCAAACGGCTTTCGGCTACTCCATCTACATACAATCACGCACCTTTCTTGTGTAGAGAAGAGGACGTGACAACGGCTGTGCCGTGCTGTCCACGGGAGCCCGATCAGCGGCGACATTCGACTCGCCGGAGAAATGGCTCGTACAGCTCGAGGAAGCTTGCTCACTGGCCAACACGGAGTGTGGGAGGTTGCTCACGATCCCTTGGTGCCGTTTTGCTGTGGAGGAGGCTGTGCTTTGCGAGCGATCGGCTTGATCAAGCGGGAGCTCGAGCGGCGGCGATGGCAGTGGAAAAACAGGTTGTGCACGTCGGCAGCTCGGGGAATGGCGACTGAAGCACGCCGGGGAGGGAATAAATAGCCCGGCGGCCGGTCTCCGGCTTGGGGCGCGCAGCAGGAGCTGGCGCCGGCTGCCCCCTTCGGTGGCGCGCGCGCACAGCAGCCGGGAACCGACTGAACTGTGGTTCAGTCGGTTTGTTTTGAGGCAGAGGCTGACATGTGGGTCCCACCCCTCTTTTAACCTCTGAAATTTACTCCTAACAGCTGTGGTAAACAGTGAACCCTATTCTACCCTTGGCAATTCAAATTATTCACCCAAGAGCCATTTGAATTGATCAAAGTTCAAATGAGGTGTGGTTTGAATGAATTTCAGCACAAGTTCAGTTTGAAATTCAAATAAAGTTTGAATTTCTCCCCCTTAGCTCATGTCAAGATCAACCCCAAATGGAGTGAAAATTGGTGTGTGAGCTCACAAAAATGTGCTGAGCAAGAATATGTCTTCCACTTTCAAATTCATGGTATAAAAACAGTTTGAATTTGAATATGTTTTCAAACTGCCCCCTCCCATCTATACCCAAAATGACCTCAAAAAGGTTTTGAATTTGGGTGAAACTTGGCATGGACATCCTTAGCAAAGTGTAGGAGTTTTCATATGCCCAGCCCATCTATATCACATGTGGGAAGTACCACTTTTGCAATGTGTGAGTTTGTTCTCTAATGAGCATGTTGATAATTGTTACTTGCTCTTCATTTGTGTTCATCATTTTTCCTCAAATGAGGTGTGTGGTGTGGTGATGAACACTACAAAGGTGTGTCAAAAACTGAGACCCTTACATAAGGGCGTTTTGAAAAGACTGGACCAATTGATCTTAATATCCACTGAGTCATCACACAACACATTCGAGCATGTGACTTGAAGCCAGATAGGTAAGGTCAACAATAATAGACCTAACTAATTCAGCTACTCCCAGTTTATAGTTTATCATATATATATATATTAAAAATATGCACAATATATCTCTGTCTCCATAACATTACCCGAGAACCATTGTACTTCAAAAGAATTAATATCAGCTAGTTTTTATTTGAGAAGATGTGACAAACAAAAAAATTGCACCTTATACTTTAAATAACATGGTTAGAAAGGGTTACAATTACGTGAGGTGAAAGATAAATCAATAGAAACCCCAGAAACAAGAAACATTGGTTACACCATCATTTGAAATTCTTGTTTTAAATACTACTTCCATTATAAAATAAACAACGTTTAGAACAAAAAGTTCAGTTCAATTTAAACTAAATTAGTTGTTCTAGACGTTATTTAATTCAGAACAGAGAAATAATATTTATTGAACAACAAAGAACATTCCAGTTTTACGAGACTTTTGCAAAAGCGTAGAGCGCAATTTCAGTCGTTACAGGCCCTCTGAGCGTCAATATTCAGTGGCGGATCACGCTTCATCTCTTTCCTGTCACACTACACCGACCTCAGAAGCCAGCGCCTTTCATGGCCGCCGCTGACCCCGCTACGGCGGCCTCCTTCTCAAGGCTCCCTTTCCGCCGAGCTTCTGTCTCCCTGGCTCCGCTCCGCCTCCCCTCCCAGCCGCCTACGCTTCAGCCCGGCCGCCTCCGCCTCCGCGCCTCCTCCACCATCGTCGCCCTCCACAAGCGCAACCCCAAGCGCCTCAAGTACGCCGCCGAGCGCCAGTTCACGGTACTTTCTTTCTTCAACGCCTCCTCTTCGCGCTCCATTTTCTGTTTTAGCTCGCGTCTCGCGGGGCCTCTTGTGCTAAGAGCAATCCCTTTACTTGTCCTCTGCCCCGCGCGATCTCTTTACCTGTCCTCTGCTCCGTGCGCGCGCGAAGAGAGGGGATGCGGGAATGCTGCGGGTGAAGGTGGAGCCCTCCGGCGAAGACTTCTGGAAGCTGGACCCCGTCATCCACCTCATCCACAGCGGCGGAGTCGGGGTGATCCCTACTGACACCGTGTACGCCGTTCGTCTATTCGCTTAGCCTCTTCAATTTTAGTCCTTCGTTTTTGTGGAACTACCTAAACTTGTATGTACTGGGAGTATGCCATTTCCTAGCATCTGTTAAGGTCCGAGCATACTGACTGTATTTGGCATTGCAACCGATGACTTGGTGCAATTGCTCTCGATAGCCCATGAAGCATATAATCTGTTGTCTAATTACAGTATACAGGCAACAGCCGAGCATATGTGGATTATCTGTGTGCAAGTGTTTTTCACATGTTTTTTGTTCGGTAGCTTTGGTTTCCCAAGGAATTTGGACTTAGAAGACTGTTTTGCTTATATATGCTTAAATGGCTGATAAGTAACATTCGCGCTTTAGGCCTATTTGATTGGTTGGGTTTGGTTGACCATCTTCAAAGAGATATAACCATACTTTTAATATTGAGATATAACTATATTCTAAATATTTTTCAAGTTTCATATTTTGGACGATGCTCTGTTGAACACAAATAATACAAACTCTTACTTTGACAGTTACTCCATTGTCTGTGATCTGAGTAATAATGACTCAATTGAGCGCCTTCGCAGGTAACTTTATTGCTTTGATCAATTTTGGCATGATGATTAATGTGACTTCATTTCTTTCTGTGTTGCTTATACTGAAACAAGGCTTTTTCAACGGGAATTGACAATTAATTTTTCTGTTCTTTATGCAGACTCAAAGGCATTGGTGATTCAAAGGCAAGATTAGCAGGGCCTAAAATACTTTTCTATGAAGCTACTTCTGCATATGTGCGATGCGCTTATACTAAATTTGAATTATGCAGCCTCTCAGCATCATGTGTCGCTCGCTCAGTGATATTGATACCTACACAACAGGATTTCCTCGAGGTACCAACCAAGGGCAAGTAAACATTTTCCGTGCCATCAAGCGTGCAATACCTGGTCCTGTAAGTGTATCTGCTTCTTCACTTTATACTGCCACTGTTACTTGATTACTGAGTGCTTTGAGTTAACTTGGTTATTATAATCACGCACAGTACACCTTTATTTTACCTGCAACCAAGCAATTCCCCAAACAATGCATAAAGCATGGTCGGTCCACAAGGTATGCAAAAAGGAAACAAGTTGGTGTTCGACTTCCAGATGATCCCATCTGCCAGGCAATATTGCAGAACCTGGATGAACCTTTGATCTGTACAAGGTTTGCAGTATGACTCTGTCCCCCCCCTCTCTCTCTACTTTCTGCTCCTTGTATGCTTCAGCTTCTAGTCAATTAGGATTGCAGATGCCTGTTCTGCTTCATAGTGATTTCAGTCCCAGGCTTCCAGAAAACAGTTCAGAGGATGTTCTCGATGTTGTGTTTACATACATGTGTATTCTCAGTGGGTTACCATTGACATGGGTCTGCCTCTAAATTCTGGTTCATTTGCATCAGTAATAAAAATTTATTTTAACTTAAGCTGATAGAAGAACTTTGTATAGTGTTGATCATTGTTCTGATAAAAGAAAGGGATATTTTTCCTTTTAGATTTTGCTAGGATTGTACTGACTTGTATTTTATTATCATTTGGAGGAATTTAGTTATGTTTGGGAGAAAACATTTATCATTTTATCATCCTGTCATTCTCAAGTATTATAGTTTTCCTTTTTCTTTGCTTACAGTGTTAAATATATGTCAGAAGATGAATGGATACTTGACCCAGTAATGATAGCTGATATTTATGAGCCACTGGTATGTTGGACTTTCTTTGGTACCAATATCATAATTCCACTTTTCTTATTTTCAAGAACTGGCAGCAGCAGCAGAAGAAGAAGAATGCCCATCATTATATTAAGTTATTAAGGAGGAAAAAACATAGTTAAACAAAACTATACAAAACTGAATAAGAAAACAGAAACAAAGCATAACATTATTTTTTTGTTTTCTACTTTTTTTCTTCTGAGGAATGTTTGCCACTTCTCTTATAGAAAGGCATTATCTATCTCACATGGCCATCTATAAGGCTCACATATGAAAAATAGGTGAGGAGGTAATATTAGTTTGTAAAAGTTTCATTTGATGCCTCTTTGCATCTATTTCAGTGTCATGCATTCTAGTTAATGATAATTGCTTCTCCGGAGAGTACCATGCACTCAGGGAAGTAAGTTAGCAGAATATTGCAGTTATAGCGAAGTTGTCTGCCCTGTAATTGTAGTTACTAACAGAGTTATGCTAACCTAGATTTTTACTCTTATAAATGCATGAAAAATAGTAATGGATTAACGTAAGTTGCTAGCTAATTAGCTAAACCACTCTGGAACAGTAACCAACTATTCGTCTCTGTTGGTTTAATGTTTTTCCGTATTATAAGCTGTCTTGGGACAATGGTTAGTCCTTAAGGGCTTGTTTGGCTAATAAGAAATGGAGTGTAAAATGAACTAATTTCTACTTCAACCCTCCTCAATCCACTTCAAATGGAGAGTATTTAGCTGTATCCAAACAAGCGCTAAGACGGATTGGGCATGATACGGTTTTATCTTTCTATTTTTCAGGGCCTGGATTTCATTGTTGACGGTGGTGTTAGAATCGCTGATCCTTCTACTGTGGTAGATATGACGGGAACTTACCCTACTATAATTCGTCAGGGAAAGGTAGAAATTCTACATGCTAGGCCTTTCTTGTGTATTCCTCACCTTGTACTTATTGCGCAACGCACCTTTATTTCAATATAACGTATGTAGTAGGAGCCTTTGCGCTACTATTCTTCATAAAAAAGTGCATTGACTAACAAAAATAGTACAGGGGGGGGGGGAACTTAGATTCCTTGTGTTCCCTTCACTGGTAATAGTAGTGTGCTGTTAATGTCTGGAAGTTGTAGGATACGTGCCAAACCTCCCGTACATGTATTTGGCACTAGCATTTCTTGGTGAGGTATTTAGCATATTCATTATTTGTATTGTTATTTTATTCCGCCACCGGTCCTGTGAATGGATGGGATCCTGCAGATCCGTTCTTGTACGTGGACGCGCTTACCATTCTTCTCATGGTGTAGGGTCCAAAGCTCGATTGGATGGTAACAGAAGATGAAGACCATGAGGCGGGATCGACGCTGGCTTTCAGAGCGGCGGCTTGAAGCTTTACTTTTGCCTTAGTACGTGGGTATAAAAAAGTCTGCAATGCCCCTGCTGAAGCGTGTGCTCTCTTCACCGTGTAAAACGCTACTGTATAGTATAACCGAGTAACATGGACACCAGGATAATATAGTAGTGTAATATAAATACGGGGTTCTAGAAAAAATGGATAACAGTGTAAGTATGCATGCCAATGTAACTTGGGATGGGAGTGCACCCGCACCGGCTGTACTGTGCTTGCCGAGAACCGTTTCCGCCGCGGCACCTGTTTGGTATCCCGACGCGTCCCCGTGAAAGCGGTGCGAGTCCCGCACTGCGTCGCCTGGTCAGTGCAGCCTGCAGTGCAGTTAGTTCTGGGACCCGGGTCGGCGAGAACAGATGAGGCCCCCCGTGAAATCAGTTCCTGGACCGATTTCGGCATGCTCGGAGCGGGCACCTGGACCTGGACGCGCGCTGCGTTGGAGTTCTGTATGATTGTGTACCCGGTACAGGTACGTGGTCCAGCGGTCACCGCTCACCGGCCGGCTGGCTTCAAAACCACATCATATGCGCCCGGACGACCCGCGATCTGCACAGTTGCATGTACGGATGGCAATAGGTCGAGTCGACAAAAACCTGCAGAAACAAAAGATTTTATGGGTGAAGTTTAAGATCCGCACCCGCGGATCAGAATTCGCACCAGCACCCGCATCCGTCAGGTTTCGAGCAAGTTTCGGGTGCGTTTGACTTTTTTATAAATATACTACCATGTTTAATAAAATAAATCTAAAAATCATCTATTTTGAATGGCAGTACAATAAAAAATATCAAGTTGCTTATAAAGATTATAAATATAGGTTACGATAAGTAAGATGAAACAATTAAATTATATAAAATAATCAGTTTTAACTTTAAAATTATAAACATAAATTATTTCGGATGCCCATCATCAGTTACCCACAGGTGCGAAATAAAACCCGCACCCGCGACAAGTCGGATCGGGTGCGAGTTTAACCCACGGTTGAAAAATCTGACCCACACCCACACCCGTCCGATAGACGCAACCGCGTGTGGGGGGTTACCATCGCTACTTGCACCTTGCACGGGTACATACATGCACTGCAGAGACAGTAACAACCTCACATTTTTTATCTTCTCGTAACAGCCCACGCGCGGGGGAGCCCGGGGATGCTGACACGCGACTACCATCACACGCTACGCTCCTAGCCTTAGGACCACGACCACCTAGCCCGTACGCAGCATGTCGCCATCGCTTTCACCACCCCGCCCGCCCGTGCGTGTCGTTGGATTGAATCCATGGGCCTTCCCCCTCCCCTCCCTCCCGTCGTCTTTACAGGCCGAACTGGCCACTGGCCTCATAAGCCAGCTGCTACACACGCACCGAGAAGGTCTTTAGGTAACTAACATCTGCATCTAATACACTGGATGGCTTTCTTATACTAGCGTCTGGAGTCTGATCCACCGGTCTTATTCCTCGACGAACTGAGCCGCTTCTTTTGGATCGACGACGGACCTGCGGACCACGTCGTAGCGGAGGGAGTAACGACGACTTAGCGGAGCGTGTCGTGTACTCCCTTCTCCTCCTCTTCGTTGCATTGGCAGCATGTCTCGAGCTTTCCTTCCACTCTCCGTGTGTTTGTACCGCCTGCAATACAACTGCGAGTTTTACCGGTTCAGTTTCGAAGGAACAAGCCGTTTATGACTTCGACAAGTACACACACCCGCGTTTTGATCTGATGCCCACGTCGTACGTACGTACGTACGTACCCCGATTAATCACATCGCGCTCGGTCTCAACGTGCAGCGGCACCTCTCCACCACTCCATCCCGCCCCAGCGTAAGAAGTGCGGCAAAACGACCCGGGGGGGGAGGGGGGACCCTGTCAGAGTTTGAACGCGTGTTTCGTCGATGAGCGTGACGGTCTGCCGATGTGTTTCTGTCGAAATGCACCTATCGATCGTAGACTCGTAGTAGGTAGACTTTTATGTGATGGTGACTCGTAATCTCGGAAGACTAGTAGTATCCTGCAGAGCCTAACCAGGAGTCATAATAAGTAGTAGGGGGAAGGAAAGAAACGAAAAAAAATAGTCTCAAACCAAACTCCGAGACCCCTACAGGGCCTACTACTACTACTACTACCTCCAATAATTGGGGCAGCACCATTGACCACCGCGACGCTTGCTGCCCTTCTTCCACGGGCGTATGGCAGCGTGAACATGGATGGAGGAGGAGATGCGTGGGGCCCGCTTGCCATTCACTGCCCCTCCTTTAGAACTTTAGAGTGCCTGTCAGGGATGGACGGAAAGGTTGCAACCCCACCTGCCCTGGCACAGAGGGGAGGCCATCACTCACTGGTCACTGGCCCTGGCCTTGCTACAGCTCCAGCCCTCTCCCTCTCTCACACACTCTCTCTTTCATGGCCTTTCCTCAGCTCCAGCTGTCTCTGCGAGTACTGACTGTTTCGCCAGTTCCTGCGGCCGCCCGGGCCTCGCTTTTGTTGCTGCAAAATCTCTGTTGGTTGGTTGCTTGCTTGCTTCCCATTTCTCCCCTCATCAGCTCACCACGCCTCGCCGCTGCTCTTGATAACCTAGCTCGCTCGTCCTCGTACCCTCCACTGGCAATCCCGCACTGCAGCTTGTGTCTCGATCTGATGCATCGTTTAGCCGTCGTAGGTCCAGTACTGTCGCTGCTACAGTGACTTCTGATGCTGTGCTACCGGCTCCATCGCTGCTCGCAAGAAAACGCCCGCGGAGTGAGAGGGAGGGGAGCCGGACGCGTCACCCCGAAATAGCGACCTGAGAGCGCGCGCGCGCGCGCGTGACGGAAGGGAGGGTTCCAGCCTGGGTCGGCAGTAGCTGCCATGCCAACCTAGGCGGCCGGCCGGCGCCGCGGCGGGAGAGGTCGGCGGTTGGTCGCCATGGACTGGGATCTCAAGGCGTCGTGGGACCTCGCCGAGCTGGAGCGCGACGCGGGCGCCGCCGCGCCCGCGGCGGCGGGGCCGCCGTCTGGCGTCCGCCACGTGAATGCGGCCGCCACCGCGCCCGGCGGGTCCGAGTGCTCGGTCGACCTCAAGCTCGGCGGCCTGGGCGAGTGCGGGCTCGGCCGCGGCGCCGCGGCGCCGGCCGAGGACCGCCGAACCAGGGAGGCTGCGGCCGGGAAGGCGCCGGCGTCGCCCGGGCTAGCAGGCGCGGCGAGTAAGCGGCCGCGCCCCGCGAGCGGTAGCGGCGCCGGCACCGGCGCCGGCCAGCGGTGCCCGTCGTGCGCGGTGGACGGGTGCAAGGCGGACCTGGGCAAGTGCCGCGACTACCACCGGCGGCACAAGGTGTGCGAGGCGCACTCCAAGACGCCCGTCGTCGTCGTCGCCGGCCGCGAGATGCGCTTCTGCCAGCAGTGCAGCAGGTAACCAACCACTCCCGCCAATTCCTCCCACCCCGCTCCACTGATTTTTTTTCTGTTTTCGTTTGCCAAATTTAACGCCCACTAATTCTAGTTAGTCACTGCTCGCAGCAAGCAAACAATCTGTTCATCTGCAGCAAGACCTTTCCATTTCGCTGCCCTCTCAGCTCCATAATTGCTTCCTAACCTAACCTGTATCCCGACGCACCTCCTTCCCATCAAAATTCATTGCCTGAATTATTGCTGCGCTACGGCTTCTCTTTTCGCTGCTGCTGTTTCTGCACTGCTGACTGCTGATGAGGAGTCAGTGCTGCAGCTACTGCTGCTCGCCCACTTTGTTTTTCTCTTCCTGACGCGCTGCTGATGAGAGTTCACGCTGCTGAAAAGTGGTCGCTGCTCCCCGGCTGCCAGCCAAACAAAGATCACACCGGCAGTGATCCGTCGGCCAGTGTTCTCGTGAGGAAGTTCACGGTTTTGCCGGTTGAGTCGACCAATCTGCCGCCCTCTCTCTGCACGAGCGCGACCCTCCCTGCTGAATTCGTAGTTGGAACCGGCCGGGTCGACGTGAGCTCCTGCGCTTTTCTACGTGTTCTCGGTGTGTGGGACTGTCAATACCTTTCCTCTGTTCAGAATCAGTTACAGGCGGCAGCTACTGTCCTCCTACCACACCTGCTGGTAGCTGCGCGTTAGTAGTATCTTTGAAAAGAAAAAGGCAGTACAGATGTCCCGAACCCAGAAAGTTAGCGCCACTCAAAAAAAAACTGTCCGAAAGAGGTTTATGGATGTACCCTGTGCAAAGCGTTTTGTGGAGCCGTTTCTGTCCGGTGAAAGGACCATACATGCGAGTCCCCAGATGCATGTGCGTTCTTCGGGTCGGCTGCAAGCTTTCCATGTTTTAGCACTTTCACAAGATTAATGCCAGTGGCAACTGGATACTCAAAATAACAATTAGCCAAAAAAATAAAAGGTTGCAACAACCTGATCTTGTTAGATTCACCATGAAAAATATTTTCATGATGTAACCCTTTCTGTTTGAATAACACACTTTAATTGGCATTTTAAGTCAAAATGATATATTGATAACTCAGACAGTGTCCTAATGGACTTAAATTTTTTATTGGATCTAGCAGAATGCAATGTAAATGCAGTAACGGTCCTTCAAAAGAAAATGCAATAATATCGGTGGTACAGATAATTTTTTTTCTGCTGGTTGTTGGTCACTTAAAATTCGGGATCTGTTGTTCTCGTTTAAATTTCGAAACAAGCCTACCCCAACATGCTTGGGATAAAGTCTTAGTTGTTGTTGGTTGTTGTTGTTGAAATTTTGAAACAAATATTAACAGCCATCACAATGCACTAGTACTGGTGGTAGTGGTAATGAGTTTTTTCTGTTGACTAATAAGTTTTCCAATGATCGATTAATGATTCTTTTGTCAGTTTGTGCAAAATCAGACTATAAATTCGGTAGCAGTCAGTGCCCCAACAAACTGTCAGCTTTCGTATCAGTTTCAAAAAAAAAACTGTCAGCTTCCTGATACCAGTGGAGTTTGGATGTAGTACATTGTGGTCCAAGTTCAACAGGTCTTACAATATTTTTTCTCTCCTCGACAGTTCCTCACTACAATAATTTATCTAAGAAGAAGGCTCCGAAGCACTGAAAGGGCTTATCTGCATATGAAATTCAGTAGTCCTTCTGTGCTGTGTTCAGTATAATAAGAACTCTAAGAACGCGCGTACAGTAGAATAAATATTGGGGAACACTTATCTTAATAATATTTTAGCGAGAAGCATCTTCATATGCTGTTGGGTACTGTACTTAACTACCAAAAGGCCAGCCTAGGAGTGTCTTCTCTGTGTTTACTAACTTAGTAGAACAAATACCGCAGAGCATCCTAATAAAATTATCTATATAATTGCTCTTCTGGTCCTGATTGACTATGTTATTGTTTCCTCTGATCATATCTAGCTTACCCCAACGTGTTTGAAACAAAGGCTTGGTTGTTGTTGTTGTTGTCTGTTAGTGTTTCACTGTTTTTCTTATGCTGCCAATCATAATACTATGCTTCTGAAAATGGTAATCTACTACAGGAAAAAATTGCTATGGCTGTAGGCCTACTTCCAACAAGTCATTAAGGTTTTACATTAATTGTCTGCACTTTTCCATTGTATTATTTCATTTTCCAATACCCAATGGAGCGATGAGGTGTTGGTAATAAATGGATAAACATTTTAGTGAGAAAGGTGGTTCCTTTAGCACATTGATTGTGCAACTTGCTGATCTTACTAGACTAAGATCAGAAGCAGGGTGTAGAACTCTATTGTATCACCTTAACACCGTTGAGTTTAATAAATGCTCATTATAAAAAAAGACTAAATTCAGTTACCTGATCTTAAGTTGTTATTTCTTTAGGTTTCACCTTCTTGCGGAGTTTGATGAGACCAAGCGCAGTTGTAGAAAGCGCCTAGATGGGCACAACCGTCGACGCAGGAAGCCACAGCCAGATCCCATGACTTCTGCAAGCTTTATCACGAGCCAACAAGGTATTGTTCTCCTTTTGATACTTCTCTATGTTTTACAGTGCGTACATGACTACATGGTTGAAACAGATTCTTATTTCCCATCTCTTGTTGGACAAGGAAATAAATTATGTGAAATAGTACAGAGCATACTTAGATCATGTAATAAGATTGCCAGTTCAACTTAGCCCTTTGATTTTAATCTTACAGGCCGCCTTGCCTAGTACTTTTAAGTTTTAACATGTTTGACAAGGTCACCTTGTTCAGCGTCTTGTAAACCTGTACCTCAATAGCATTGCACGCCATGTTGCACAATTCATGCTTTATTCAGCAACTCCCTGGAGTAAATGAATACCAACCAGTCACACAGGATAGTACATTTCATCCTTCTTGATGAGTTCATGGCAAACTGACTAGAAGTTCAGTTAGGTGATCCATATGAGGCTTCATTAGTGAATCTGCAGGACACTGGGGCACAGACGCCAAATAAATATCTCAGAACATGAATTTCCTCATTGACAATTGCAATCTGTCTTTCCTCCATCTCTCTGAACAACTGAGTTTCTTAAGATTCTGCATGCTTTTACGCCACGCCCTTATATGTATCTATCTGGTCATTTAATTTCCGATAAAGATTTAATGCTTTGACACATGATTTTCAGAAACTTGTGGAATTTTGAAAACCTTGCTAGCTTTCATATTACAGATCATCTGATCGACATATATACTGTCACATTCAGGGGCACGATCCTCACCATTCACAAATCCTAGACCGGAGGCAAATTGGCCAGGGATAATCAAAACGGAAGAGGTCCCGTACTACACTCACCAGATCCCTCTGGGCGCCAGCAACAGGCAGCATTTGGTGGGCTCCACGTCTGCCTACGCCAAAGATCAAGGCCGGCGCTTCCCGTTCCTACAGGAGGACGACGAGATGAGCTTCGCCACCGGCGTCGTGCTGGAGGCTCCAGCAGCGCGCCAGCCACTCCTCAAGACGGTAGCGGCTCCCCCCGAGAGCGTCGGCGTCGGCGGGAGCAAGATGTTCCCCGACGACGGGCTGGCTCGAGTGCTCGACTCGGACTGTGCTCTCTCTCTTCTGTCAGCTCCGGCCAGCAACTCAGGCGTCGACGTCGTGGGCCGGACGGTCCGGTCCACGGAGCAAGTCCACATGGCTCAGCCCCAGCAGCTGGTCCCCGGCCCGCAGCTCGGCGGCTCGTCGTGGTTCTCGCGCCCTCAGGCCGCCACCGCCGCCGTCTCGACGACGACGACGACGACGACGACGATGGGGCTGGAGGGCGGGCAGCAGCAGCTGATGAACCCCGTGCTCGCCGCGAACGACGGCGAGATGAACTACGGCGGGATGTTCCACGTCGGCGGCGACGGGTCCCCGGACGGCACCTCCTCGTCGCTGCCCTTCTCGTGGCAGTAGCTAGCTAGGCCGTACGTTCGCGCGCGGTAGCTGTGGGTCGATTCTTCCCGTGAATTTCGTTAGAGCTGCTCGGTTTAGTTGGTCGATCGGCATTGGTTCTGTTCGTTCTGCATTCCAAATTGTTTCCCCCACCCCACTACTTTCCAGCATCCTGTGATACCTGTAGCTGCAGCGTGTGTGGATTCTCTTTTTGTTGACTGTCTCGGAACCGAACCTTGAGCTCAGTGTCGTTAGCTGCTGATGCACCGTATAGTCAGTTGGTGAAGGAAGAAGGAAGGAATGATCGGGTTGTTACTGCCGAAGGCGTACGTAGAGAAGACGCGTACGGTTGCAGAGGTCAGCTGCTGGGAGCCGCTCCCAGCTCCGGCCGGCCGCGTTCGTCGGACCTGGAGGCGCCGGCCGCCGCAGTGTCGGTTGCTTGCAGGCCTTGGTGGAGCAGGCCTGCGCGCTTCGATCGATCGGTTCCAGCCCGACACTGTGAATCTCCACCGGCAGAAATCATCCGGAGCCGGAGACGGAGAGCACGCTAGCTGGATTACCCTTACTCCGAAGTCGTCAGAAACCAGCGCGCTTTCAATAAAAAGCTACGCGCGCGAGCGAATCCCGTCGTGGAAAAACCTTTGCTGTACGTGTAGCACGTACACGTATACTGTGTACAAGTTACTCCATCAGCCAACAGGTTGCACGCACGTATACGTACACACACCCTCGCACAAGCGTAATAAATAGTACTACCGTTCATGGCGTCGTAGTACAGCGACGCATGCAGCAGTGGCACTGGTGACGATGATCTATCCCGGCAACAACAAGAAGAAGAAGAAAAAGACAGAGAGGGAGTGGTGCATGAGCCTGTAGCATTCCTCTTCTCGATCCGCATCGTGGTATCAGTGCAGCAACGACGCGAGCAGCGGCGGACACTGAGCTGCGACTGCGAGCTCGATCGATCGGGCTGCCAGCAGAGGGGAGGAGACGTCGACGACGTACGACATCGCGTGCGTTTACATCATCGCGTCGCTGACACGCCAACCGTCCGGTGGATCAAGTCCAGTCCGTGGTGTGATCGATCGATTGATTGATTGGCCGCGCATGCATGCACCTCGACGTCGATCTTCGAGGACCGTAACGTCGCGTCCTTTTGTCCGTCGGAGGAACGGGTGTCCGGACGAAGAGAGAGCGGCTGCTGGGATGGGTTCGGATCACGCCAATACGCCACGCCCTGCAGTTCCCTCACTGTGCATGCTCGTTTCATTACTCTCGAGTAAAAACGGGGACGGCCGGCAGGACCGGCGCGGCAGGCGGATCCGAGACACAGCGCGCGCCTTCACATCGCACGTACGTCGTCCATGCATGCATGCGTGCGCGGCGAGAACCGCCGGTCCGGGCCCCCGGCGCGCGGCTTGGAGGGGGCACTGGCCGACGCCTGAGTAGTCGACGGATCGCGTGTCGACCGCAGCTGCTGACCGACGACGCGTCGTCGTCGGCCGGGGCGGACCGGACCGGACGGACGGCCGCCGGCTGACTCTCTTCAAGTCTCAACTCCTCCGAGGAATTCACGGCCGGGGCCACTACCACTACCGGCTGTGACAAGCCGATCGACGAATGGTCCGCGGTGCAGCGAATTGAAGCTGCCCCGGATCGACGACAGCGACTCGACCGGAGAGCTAGCGCGAGAGGACACACGCCGGCCGGGCACGCACTGCAGCCGACGTAAAGGCGGGCATGTGTGCGCACCCGCCACCACTCCTCACCCGTCACCAGCACTCCCTCCCTCTCTCTCTCTCTCTCTCTCTCTCTCTCTCTCTCTCTCTCTCTCTCTACGCCGGAGCCGCGCGGCCGGCGGGGGCCACCGGGAGTAAAGCAGCGGAGCGGGGAGGGCGGGAAAGCGACGGGGGGCCCACGGGGGGTGGGCGCGGCGACCCATTCCTAGCCTTCCGGAAACGGCAACCTGAGGCCGGGGGCCTAGGGTTCCCCCCCTCGTTATGCTTTGCCGGAAGCGGCAACCTGAGGCGGCCCACCGGCTCCTTCCCTGAGCTCACCTCACCTAAGCTCCATCCGTCCATGAGACATGAGCCCCACCACCACCACCACCACAGGCTCCTCTAGCTACCTACCTACGCACTCCCCTCGTTATTTAGACACCCACACTCCCACCACCACCTCCACCTCCTCCTCCCGCTTGCTTGCAGCTCCCGTCTCTCTGAGTTCCTCTAGCTAGCTGCCTGCTAATTTGCTTTTGAACCAACCAACTGCTGCTTGGCTTGCTTGCTCGGTGAGGTCGATCGATCTGGCGGCGGAGGCGGAGGGCTCGTGGGCCGGGAACGGGAAGCGGGAGGGGGAGGCGCCGCCGCCCGCGACCGCGATGGGGAGGGGACGGGTGGAGCTGAAGCGGATCGAGAACAAGATCAACCGGCAGGTCACCTTCGCCAAGCGCCGCAACGGCCTGCTCAAGAAGGCCTACGAGCTCTCCGTCCTCTGCGATGCCGAGGTCGCGCTCATCATCTTCTCCAGCCGCGGCAAGCTTTACGAGTTCTGCAGCACGCAGAGGTAACACACACACACACACACACACGCTCACCGTACGTCCGTACCCCCACACACTTTGATGCGCGTCCGCTGGAGCTAGGCAGCTGGGGCCAGCCGCGCCGCGTCTCTCCCGGCCATGGTTTCGCCTAGATCTGCGAGATCAGCCGTGGGTGAAGACGAAAAGAAGGCTGCTTGCTTTGAGACTTTGAGTACTGGTGGATGGAGCTGGGTCGTCGTGTAGGCTTCCCGCGAGACGAGATCGATCCGGGAGTGGTTTTAGGGTTTCTTCCTCCGGTCCGTTTGCTAGATCGATCGATCTTTGCTCTAGTTTAATTGCTGGCTTGGGGGCCGGCCTTAACTGGTCCGTCGGTCTTATCAGTGAGGCACTGGCGTCAAAGTTTACATCCTGCGATTTCATGATCCATAGTCTATAAAACAACAGCAGATCTTGCTGAAAACATATCTGTATTTACTAGTAGTAGTATGCAACAAAGTCCTGCGTGGATCTAGTTGTCCTATCAATGCTTTAGATCGAACTTCCCTTCATTCAGGATAGATCAATCGACGTAATGTTTCCCAAACTCCATATATACTATGGTTTCAGAAACGAATTAAAGCCATAGCTAGAGAAAAAAAAAGTTACTAACAGTTCAGTTCACTTCGTGTATGGATTGAGAAATACCAAGTTTGTGATTAAAAATCGTCTCTTCTAAAGAAAGGAACCAGCTGAGTCAGTTTTGAATGTGTGGTAACCATATATAATCTGCGTGCGTGTCATTGTAAATTGATTCTTCTAACCCTTAATTAAAATTTTCGATTCAACTTTGGCCTGTTTTCTACTCACGGCATGTTGCATAGCTCCTCAGCATCTGTCGTGTAGCTCCTTTTTACGGTCAGTACGGTCAAACATCTATGTATAAAGAGACTTGTTTCCTGGTCACTTCATATAGATCAATGATCTAGCTGGTTTCTCGAAACTCCATCCAAAGGCGAGGCACAATTCGGTCGTTGTTGAGTATCTCATATCATCCTGTCTGGTGAATATATATGTTTATTTTGCGCAGCAAGACCGAATTCCCTTTCTTGCATTGTACACAATTAAACGAGAGACGCCCTAAGACACCACATGGCTCCTACCCACCAGAACCCCTACAACATTCGACCAAGTGATAAGACCAATAATATAGTTGGCCATCACTGACTAATCATTTTTTATGTCGTGGTGCAATATTCATGCCCTAGGTCATGCACACGTAATGAAGATTCCTTGAGTCGACCACCCTACAGGAAGCAAAGGATCATGCACTAAAGTCATGAAAGAGTAAAATAATTTGAATTTCATGCAACCTCGCCCGTAGGGTCCTGTGGCTGTATCACCATCATAGTACGGTTTGCCTCGACTCTTTCTTGACTGTACCATCGTGACCACGATTCCTTTCTCCCATGTCTAGGCCATCTATATCTTGGACGTTACCTTGTTTAGCATTCCCCTTCAGACTAATACCAAGTATATCTCATGTGCGGATTGAATATTTTGCTCTTGTAAGATGTACCAGTATATGCAACATTTATTCTTGGTTATGTGCATCCTAGCTATACAGATGTCGGATGTGAGAGCTCTTGAAACTGTATCAGCTTGTTACTAACTCTTGAGTATAATAATGCGCAGTTTCTCAAAAAAAGTAACATTTATCCAATATGTCTTTCCTTTACTGAAACTCTCTGATTTTTTTAATGCCATATCTACTTGCAGCATGCCCAAGACACTCGAAAAATATCAGAAATGCAGTTATGCAGGGCCTGAAACAGCTCTAAATAATAGAGAAACTGAGGTAAACTTTTCTTTTCTGGTGTCTAGTTCATACATACAAATGCACAAATATCAAAATACATAGAAACCAAACTATATCTTCCTTATTTTTCATCTGTACATATGATATTTTCATAATCAAACAAGCCATGTTCTAGTTTATATATTTATTTGCAGGTAAATACTAGTTATTTACTAACCCAAAAAGAAACAAATACAGAGGATCAAATACTGGCACGTTCTTGTACCAATACTTAATCACGTGTACATTTCATGTGTGACAGCAAACATTTCTATAGATGGCTCACATTTATAGACCTTAGAGTGTGCTCTTAGCTATAAAGTCTCATCAGGAAGCTGTATGGCCTTTATATATAATTCAAGTCTACATGCACGAACTAAAACACCATGTTCCACCTCAAGTCATTCGCAACATAATAGGATGAAATACACATAGTAATAGCTAGGACAACAATCTTTCGTCAACTAGGTATGTGTGCCTCTCAACAGAATTGCTGCTGTGGTAAGGTTCCACACTGGTATTTTTGTGCTTGTAAGAAACTACAGCCAGTTACATTGTAAATAGATTTTCTAGTGAATATGGTTTTTGCATAGGCGTATTATTATAAATAATGCAATAAATGAACATGTGCATGATTTTTCATCATATGGACTGTTGATCATTGAACAATACATTCTGCCTATGATATATTCTTTTTGTGATCATTCGTTCAGCAATTGAAAAACAGCCGTAATGAGTACCTCAAACTGAAGGCACGTGTTGAGAACTTACAGCGAACTCAAAGGTAAGCTCTACTTTTTGTAACTTGGGATAATTCATTTTTCCGTACAGAAGTAAGAGAATTCAAGAGAAAAACTTTTATGATTAAAACTGATCTCTTTGGAAAACCTTTCGTTCTGAGTATGTTCCATTTGTTCATGTTGATCAGCAAATTCATGAAGAAAAATCAACACTGCAAGCTATCCTCTTAAAACTAAAAATACTGGAGTCGAAAACCTGACAATTTTCAGATTCCGTAAGTTTTAGCTCTACTTCATAACAAGGAATGAAATGTGCTAGACTCTGACATTAACAGGCTTATAGGTGAGTAACCTATAACCCGATACAACCATTCAATCAACAGATTGTACATGTCATATACAAACACTTGAATGGCACAAATGTTGGACTGGAATTAGCTTAAATGAAAAAGAAAATTGTACTACTGTCTGGATTTGTCATGGCTGTAGTGTCCCTTTTGATCAGACAATGCAAAATGATGGTTTTCATCAACATATTTTCTTTGATTTAATAAAATAAAAGATAGTTTCACATTTTCTCCATCTGCTTATTACAAGTTTTCTTATGTATGTACAATCACAGGAATTTACTTGGCGAGGATCTTGATTTGTTAGGCATAAGGGAGCTTGAGAATCTTGAGAAGCAACTTGATTCATCCTTAAAGCACATAAGATCGACGAGGGTAACACGCAGCTTTGTGACTGCTAAGGAGTTTCTTATTAAATATAAGTCGAATGTTTAAGTAATTTTAGCACGAACTGTTGCTGTTTTCGATCAATCACATTGATTAAGCTGGGATGAATTGCTCAAAAAACGAAAGTGCAAACGATGAATTGTTATATTTGTGAAGTATATTTGCAACTAAGTTTCCACAAGACATCTACCATCTGTTTTTTCTGAAACAGCATATAAGCTTTGTCGACTAGGCCCACCTCTCATAAATATGAATTTTCTTTGCCTATATAATGTTGCGTTTATATTAAGGTGTGCATGTAGCATGCTTTTAGATCACAATCCGACCTATTTTTTTTATTAATCTTTGTAGACACAGCACATGGTTGATCAACTGACAGAACTTCAGAGAAGGGTATGCTCTAACAAAATAAATTTGGAAGAGTTTGGAAGCATCCTCTAAGTAGTGAATGACTTCGATTATTCAACTTGCAGGAACAAATGTTTTCTGATGCGAATAAGTGCCTTCGAAGAAAAGTAAGTTCTGAACATTTGTATCCACATTATTTGCCAGTCAAACAAAACAGTCATGATATCTTTTTGGTTTCTATTAAAAGAATTATTTTTTTTGAAAAAAATACTTATTGGTATAGAGTTTACGGTGCAATATGTTAAACCCGAACTTGTTGTAGAGGAGTTGCGAATGGAACAAATTTGTTTTAGGTTTTTGTGTGATGCTTTTCATACACTCGCATTCCTAACTAAGTAAATGTGGCCTGTTCGTTTGCTAATGGTAACTCTTGTAGTATACAGGTAATACATAGTTGGAAAGATGTTAGGAGACTAATATAACACATTTTTTTGCAAATAAATATAACACTCTTTTACCCCGTTCATCTCTTGAACACGCAGTCAGCTCAGTTATCAGAATTTCTATATGGCAACACATAGGTTTTTTATGCAGTGAGGATAGTGGTGACCTTTTTCTTTGTGTTGAGGTGTGCAGCTGGAGGAGAGTAACCAGGTTCTATGGCAGCAAGCATGGGAGCACGGCGAGCGGCAGCCGGAAGTAGAGCAGCAGCAGCAGCAACAGCTGCACGGCGGCAATGTATTCTTCCATCCCTTAGATGCTGCTGGTGAACCTATCCTTCAGATAGGGTACGTACCTCCTGCCTCTCTCTGGATCTCTTCCTCCTCCTTGGAACCAAAGGAACTGGCCTAAAGCACCACCACTAATAAAAGGGCTCCACCTTTTGCCATTCCACAGGTACCCTTCTGAGGCGATGACTAGCACGTGCATGACCACCTTCCTGCCCCCATGGCTGCCATGAGACAACCGAGAGCTACTATACCGCGTGCGTGACTCTGAAACACAATAAGGCCGCAGCAGCAGCAGCCGCTTGGATATGTTCTGCAACCGCCGTGACAGATTTCAGCTCCATAATTCGATCTCAGCTTGTGTGTGTGTGTGTCTGTGTGACTTGTTAGCTTTTGTTCTGAAGATATGGAACGTATCCATTTAATTCTGGAGTAATAATGTATTATTACTACTACTACGCATAAGATCAGACCGTGATGGTTTCGAAAGCTGACTGCAACTGTTGTGTGATGTCCTGGTGGTATGGTATGGTATGGTTGTAAACGACATTTAGTACATGTATGTTTTACTGCTCTATATAAATGTAATGTTGGATGTGTTTGTTATATGGAAAAATGTCATCTGTTTGGAAACTATGGTCCTGAAAATTGAAAAAAAAAACAGCAAAATCTAGCGACATCTAGATGTTGTTCTTGGATCTAAATGTTTGCAAACGAAGCGGCAGGGTGTCCTATACGGCATGGAGAAGGGGTGGGAAATGTACTGTGAACAACTAGTTGAGAGAAAAATACTTTGATGGGCCGCTCCATGTGAGACGGGCCTGTAATGTTGACTTAGGCTTGCATCAGGGTAGAGGAAGAGGCCTGGCCTGTTTTCGACAGCCCAGCCGATCGGACGGCCCGTGTCCTTGCAGCAAAGCCTAGCGCTAGGTAAGGTCGCGCCAAGTCGTCGGCGGCCACGGTCAGGCCGGCGGCCAGCGTGCACCATGCAGCGCTGAATATGTGGAGGGCAGTTCAAATAATAATAAAAAAAGAATGCGTGGACCAAAAAAGGGGCATCGCGAAAACATTTGAACACTCTTCTCTACGAAACAGGATCAGAAATCACATACGAACAAATTGGTGAAACATGCCTCTCTCGAGAAAAACAGAATCACGAGTCACAGAGAGAATAAATTTGGACCGTCTTCATTTCACATTCCTCAAAAGAGACGTTGCCCTAGCAACAGCAGACACGACATAAACAATCCAACACAAAGCATACCGAGTCTATCTCTGCAAATAAATTGCATCAGCTGAGGAACAGACATGAGTAGCAACTCAATTCAACATTCATCACTCGACATGAAATCCTGAACCAGTTTGCTTAGGCGCGATTTCTGTTTGATTTCTCTAACCGTAGTTCAGGCGAAACATGTCATTCTGCACATAGTAGCTCGCTCCAGCTGGCATCAAGTGGAACACCTGCGGAAACAGAGAATCCGAGTAAGCAACCGTTGCCGTTGCTCAGATGCTACTAATCATCCCCGCTCTTACACAGAGCTCCTACCAGCAAAAAAGAACTGACCCCTTCCATGCAGGTAAAATGGCTCAAACACACACAAACAAAATAGAAGGTAATCAAGAACCATCAACAAAAGCAGCACTCTTAAAGGTAAGAAAGAATACACCACCATGGCCTGATTTATAAACCATGGATTGACAAAGGAGAATAATAGAAAATTAATCTGCCTACATCTGTTCACAAGTTCTTGAAAATAACTACCGGATATTACTTAGATCCAATGATAACACTATAATCACTAAACAGGTTGCAAATATGATGGTTTAATTCAATCTTAACACAAATACAGAAAGAATTCATGCTAATATATGCCTTATAAGTTCATAATCCTCCAGAGCAAAGACCGTAAATAGACATATCAGACAAGATATGGGCAAATAGACTCCAAGCACAATCAACAAACTGTTTCAAATCTTCAGTGCAACATAAAGAATTTCAGAAGTAATGCAAGACAGAGCATGTTCGATCATACAATACAACAACAAACAACAACAACCAAGCCTTTATCCCAAGCATGTTGGGGTCGGCTAGACATGAAACACAATATCAATGAAGTAAAAGAGAGGAAGAGATATAAGAACAAGAAAAAAAGAAAAAAAAAACAAGACTAGGATTCTGGCACATGAATTGCTAACACAATGCCAATACAAAAAAATACAGGCTAATGTATGACTTGTAAGGCCATAACCCACAGGAATAAAGATGGTAACAAAAGTACACAAAAAGAGATGAATAGAAATTTTCCCAAACACAAGCACAATCTACATCTAAGTCCGAAACTCCAATACTTCAAAACAGGAACAAAATGGTGCAAATCATCTTGCATCATGATAATCCAGAAAGATAAGGGGCATGATAATCAGATCCAGGCATAATCAGGCAGGACCCATTTCATCATATGATGATGTGATGTACAATCTATGAAAGGAAAACAGAACTGATGCCACAGATCCATGCATGATATATGCAGGAAGTTGCAATTCAGCAGCAGCACAGATACTATTACAAAGATGAACCCAGTGAATGAACTGAAAACCGCTATAGATTTGGATAATCGCGCATGCAACCAAAAAACAACTAGCTGCATTTCAATCAACATAAAAATCACTATGATAGCACACCACAGAAAGTAATAGTAAAGGTAAGAAACAGCATGATAACCAGAAGAGAACAATACATCTTAGGAGTTAGGACTTAGGAACACACAGACACTGTCATATCTAAAAATCCAGCCTGTACATATTGCAGCTAAAACCAACGAGCAATCTAGACGAAACAATGCACTTCGCATCATAGTATTATGCGAGCAGAAGGCTGAAGTTAACACAAACGCTTTGATATCAAGATCCAACATGACAACCGTCGATTCTAGCTAACACAAGGTCCATAAAAACTCAAGCCTTTTTAAACACAGTAGTGATTCACAACTCCAACATCAGTAATCGCGGACCAAACAAATATACAGGTCTCGTCATTCTAGCTAAGTAACACCACAAGATCGAGAGGAATCAGCACAGTGGTCATAAATAAGAGCAGATCAGGTGCCAGATCCGCGCGGACTAGGCACAAACATGCGGAGCCTAACTGCTACGAGCGCGCGCGCAAGAGAGAGAGAGAGAGAGAGACGGGAGGAGTGGGATCGGACGGTAAGTTTAATAAATACCTGAGAGAACCTGAGGGGCGGGTCCTCAGCGGAGGTGCGGATGGAGCCGGAGACGAAGACGAGCATGCCTCCCTGGGGCCCCGAGGGCTGGCAGTCGACGGTGGCGACGGTGTGCTGGCACTGCTGGAACGGGAGCGAGGTGAGCTTGTTGGTGATGTTGGCCGCGCCGAGGATCTTGGCGCCCTCGAAGGTGAGCATGGAGCCGTCCTGGTAGAGCGACGCCAGCGCCGCGCGGTTGGCGTCGAACGTCGCGTAGTAGTGCTCCACGAACGCCCTCGCCACCGCGTCCGGGTCCATCGCTATCGCCCCGCGCGCGCCGCCGCCGCCGCCGCCGCCTAGGGTTTCGAGCTCTGGTGGTGGTGGTGGTGGTACACGGGATGTCGTGCGCGTGTGAGGTGGGTGGAGATGGAACGTGAAAAGAAGTGGTGGAGCGGCGGAGATGGCGTGGAACGGACGCGATGCTGTCGGACCTGGGCCTGGGCTGGTAGGTTGTACGGGCCGAGCAGAGGGCGTCCATCGATGTCGGCTTTGGGGCTTGTGGTATCGCCAACTGGTAGTACAAGTCCAGTCCAGCCTAGCCCAGTGCAGCCCAGTCCAGCGCAGCCCAGTCCAGCCTATCCAAGCTAACATTCATCTATGCGGCTCCATGAAATGCATACTACTAATAAACTTAGCTGGCTCCCGTGTCTGCTCCAGCGATCCTGAAAACCTTCTCGGTGCCGCGTGCACTGCTGACCCCACGGAAACGAGGCTGACACCAAACTCTATCGCTCGGTTGGTTGCTTCCCCCTCCCGCCGGTGGCGTCGCACCGCGACACGTCTCGGCGATCGTCCGTCCAGCTCCAGCCCCACCGTGGAACAACCTGTCCCGTCACCGACCCTCACCGCGCGCCACGGGACAGCGCAGCGGACTCCGCGGTCGCGGCCGCCCGCTCGCGCTACGATCTTGTGGCCCGTGGCCGCGCGCGCTGATCAGTACCCGCGTTTGTCGCCTTTCCTTCCCCCGCGGTCGAGTCGCCGTCGGCCACGGGGACACGACCCCACCGCCCAAAGCGCGAGCTCAAATCAGATCCTACCCTGATTTTTCCCGGACCCGCTCCGCCTCTGCTCGACGCCGGGAACGCACACGCTTATCAGCGTTCGATAAGGGGGCCAGGCCTGCCGGAGCGCGACCGCTGCCGAGACCGCGTGCCAGCCTTCCCTGGATCTCCGGGATTCCGATCCCGACAGCTGGCCGCCGTGTGTCCTCTCCTCGCCGCTGCGACGGCCCGGTCGGTCGGGGGCGGCGACAATGGTGGAGGTGGGCAGCCGGGTGCGCGGGTTCCTGCGGAACCGGTGGCTGGTGTTTGTCGCGGCGATGTGGATGCAGTCGTGCGCGGGCGTCGGCTACCTCTTCGGCAGCCTGTCACCCGTGATCAAGGCCTCGCTCGGCTACAACCAGCGCCAGGTCGCCGCGCTCGGCGTCGCCAAGGACCTCGGCGACAGCGTCGGCTTCCTCGCCGGCACGCTCTGCGCCGTGCTCCCGCTCTGGGCCGCGCTCCTCGTCGGCGCCGCGCAGAACCTCGTCGGTTACGGATGGGTCTGGCTCGCCGTCACCCGGCGGGCACCCGTGCCCCCGCTCTGGGCGGTGAGATCCCGCCGCCTCTCCCTCTCCTCGCTAGTTTTTTTTCCTCGTCTTGTTTCCGATGATTCCGTTTCCATTTCGTTCGTTTTCCGCGGCTGCATTGGTTGGTTGAGTGGTCACGCTCGCCTCGCCTGTCCGCGTCTTGCGTTTGCAGCCGCCTTGCTGATACAGTTCATCTATCGCGCGCGTTTCTAACAACGCTTGGACTTCTTGAGTTCTTCCTGCTCGTGGCTTCCATTGATGATTGAAGCGTGCACGGTGCTTTGTGCGGAATTCATGTTCAGTTCTAGGTCTTAGTATTTATTATTAATGTGCGGTCGTTGTTGATGTTTCAGTTTCATGCAATGGCGTGATAGGATTTGCTTTATACTGTTTCTACTGCTCTTCTTAGGTTCTACGATAGGGACATTGGTAGGCAATCGTGTCCCGTGTCAAATCTTCTTTCTTCAAGAAGCAATGGTTTTGTTTTGCTAAACACATGGTGGGTGTTATGTTAATCTAAAAACAATGATTTGTTGTCACGCATCTTGGTCTGATTCTTCTTCTTATAGTAATAAAGTACTGCATGCCTACTCTCATGGACGGAGAGTCACTCCTGGACTCTTTCAGTTGGAAAAAGACAGCGTTCAGTGTTTCGGGATAGTTTTGCAGTTGAATTCCATCACTTTCTCTCAGACCACAGTGTAAAATTGCTGCGAATTTGACATTTCATCTATAATACTGTACTTCTAGGAGTTTCATTGGTTCAAACAGAACAATATTTAAACACACGATTTGTTGAATCTGCTTTCCTGCCGTCTGAGGTGTACTTCGCTTGGCAGTGTGTTAGTGGTCGCTCTCCCGCTTCCCATGTGCCAGTAGTTGTACTTCCTCATTATCTAACCCCCGGAGAACCCACCAACAGGTAGATCCCCTCCATGAATCAGCTGCAGGAGAATCACTCTCTTTCTGTGGATATAATAAGTGGAATAGCGTCCCTATGAGTAGGGAGAAAGGATTCCCCAATCGTGCTTTGATGCTTTGGTTCCTGTTGCTACTGTAATTTGTTGTGTGAAGTCTGTACGATCAGAACTAGAAACCAAGAATTTTCCATGTCAAATGCTTTTATGTCAGGCAACATAAGAGATATTCAGTAGTTCAGTATAAGCATGGGATTAGTGCCCTCAACTGTCCTTAAGGATGGAGAGTCGATGTTTGTTTTGCATCCCTTGTTGACAGTTTATTTAATTCCCAGACGTTATCATGTGGAGATCATTACCATTTGAAAATTTTGAAAAAAAGTATAATATCTCCATTTGATCACAATCTTAAAGTGATGACCTGCACGTCCCTGAGAACTAAAAATACGGTGCCGGCTCTGGGTATTTTTTCTTTCCATTATTCATTTCAAGCTACAGCTCACTATAGATTATTAAAGCTAAATGCCTGCAAATAAATTAGTGAAAACATGATGTCTAGACTGCAACCAACTTTCGCTAGGGTGCACATGCAATACTTGCGTAAGTAGTTGTTGATCTGGTTTTTAGCCTAACCTGTGTCTTTGTCAATCAGTATAGTGTCACTGTTTACTTCAACAGTATGAGACCTCTGATGCAGGATCCCAAATCCCTGTTTTTTATGAAAATGCGGATCCTTCGTAACTGTCAGTTTTCATGCTAAATGTTTTTTCATTCTGTTCGCAGATGTGCATTCTAATCTTCATTGGTAATAATGGCGAGACATACTTCAACACAGCCGCACTCGTCTCATGTGTTCAGAACTTCCCTAAGAATCGTGGTCCAATTGTTGGTATCCTCAAGGGATTCGCCGGTTTAAGTGGAGCAATCCTAACACAGATTTATGCAATGATACACATGCCTGATCATGCTGCACTTATATTCATGGTTGCAGTTGGGCCAACAATGGTAGTTATAGCTTTAATGTTCATTGTAAGACCAGTAGGTGGCCACAGACAAGTACGGCCTTCTGATGGCACAAGTTTCACGTTTGTGTACAGTGTCTGTTTGCTCTTGGCAGCTTATCTGATGGGTGTCATGTTGGTCGAAGACCTTGTCGACTTAAGCCACTCAGTGATTGTCTTATTGACCATCATTCTGATAATCCTCTTGCTAGTTCCGATAGTCATCCCCGTGCTGCTCAGCTTCTTTTCAGACAGTGACGAGAGTATCTATGATCTACTGTTGCCATCACCTCGGAAAGAAGAAGCAGGCGCATCAACATCTCCTGAGGAACAACATGAGGTTATACTTAGTGAGGTGGAGGATGAGAAACCTAAGGAAGTTGATCTACTTCCAGCCTCAGAGAGGCAAAAGAGGATTGCAGAATTGCAGGCAAAGCTATTTCAGGCAGCTGCTGTTGGTGCTGTCAGGGTTAAGAGAAGGAGAGGTCCACGGCGAGGAGAAGATTTTACTCTGATGCAAGCCCTCATCAAGGCGGATTTTTGGCTTCTTTTTTTCTCCCTTCTTTTAGGCTCTGGATCAGGTCTCACTGTGATCGATAATCTTGGGCAAATGAGTCAGTCATTGGGTTATGATGAAACCCACATTTTTGTCTCAATGATTAGCATTTGGAACTTCCTTGGACGCATCGGTGGGGGGTACTTCTCAGAGATTATTGTGAAGTAAGTTTCTGATGCTGCTTTTGTTGTGTGCCATTTGGTAAATATTTTGCTTACAGTTTATTACAAACATTCTCTAATTATGGATTGGATACTTGTCAAATGCTTTCGGCATCATAGTTTGCATCCATGATGCCTATGCTTTTATAAAAGTATAACTAGTGTTTGTTCCTGCCATAACTGCAGGCTGCTACTATACTGAACAGATCAAAAGGGTTTTCTATTGACTTGCTCATGTGAACTGGAGTTTTAATACCTGGACTAATTGTTCTGATAATCATGAATAATACTCTTGTTATCAGTTAATGAAAAATGCTACTATGGAGTTTATGAAATCACAAATCTAGAATATATATCTTCTTCACCTGGACTCTTTCTTCTGATTTTTCTGTTGATGATTACCTTCTTACTTTGTTTTTCTCCCTCACCAGAGATTATGCATATCCAAGAGCAATTGCTTTGGCCACAGCTCAAGTGATAATGGCAATCGGGCACTTTTGCTTTGCAATGGCTTGGCCTGGGACAATGTACATTGGCACACTTCTCGTTGGACTTGGCTATGGTGCCCACTGGGCAATTGCGCCAGCCGCTGCCTCTGAACTATTTGGAGTGAAGAATTTCGGAGCACTCTACAATTTCCTCACGGTTGCAAATCCAGCTGGATCCCTTGTATTCTCAGGAATTATTGCCAGCGGCATCTATGACGCTGAAGCTGCAAAGCAGGCTCACCAGCACCGCAACTCTACTTTGCTGGCAATGCCTGGCAGAGTTCTTGACATGGTCTCTGACATCGCTCCAGCATTGAAGTGTGAGGGGGCCATTTGTTTCTTCCTCTCTTCCCTTATTATGTCTGGGTTCTGCATCATTGCGGTTGTTTTGAGCATGATCCTGGTCAATCGGACGAAGATTGTGTACACAAACCTATACGGAAAACCCCGTACATGAAAGATCAATCCTCAGGGCAGACGGCATGATATAGCTGCAGAGTCATCGAGACAAATTTTATTTTTGGGTTCTTATGCGGTACACCGACAAGCCTTGCACAAATTTGGAGAGTTTTCTCTACTTCTGCATATCCTTAGAAAGAGTAGAAGGGTGAAGTTTTGATCTTTCCTTCTACTAATGAGTTATTCTTCGAGTGTTGCAAGTACAAAGTGCTGCGGATAGGCAGAGTCCCTATAATCGCAGAAGAACAGATCCTCAAGCGATACTCTAGGTTCATGTCGCTGATGGGAAGTTCAGCATCGAAGTATATGAAAAACCTATGGTGGAAACGTATTTTTTCCCCTGGAACTTTTCTGTATTCAGTTGTAAATTTGCACATATATGTAATGAGCTGGAGGACACGTTGTAAGCATTCTCAGAATGACTGGAAATCACAATCTCTCTGCCCAGTTGAGAACTATTAGGAATACGATAGATTTGTCTGGAAATAGGCAAGCTGAATAAGTGAATCGTGTCCCTTGGTGTATTCCAACATGTACACTTTCTGAAAATCATTTTATGATCCTATTTTTTTGCGAAAGAAGTACTACTAGTTCAGATGATGTATTGGAAGGTATATCCATGATTTGTAAACCTGAGTTAAATATCATATGCTTCGTTTACAGAAGTAACATAAGTCACGCTTTTAGTTGAGGTCCCTCTGTTCTGAAATAAATAACGTTCAGGATAAAAAATTAGTTTATTTTGAACTAAATTAGCTGTTCTAAACGTCATTTAATTCAAAACGGAATGAGTATTTGGAATTTGGAAAGATGATACTCCCTCCGTTCTGAATCAGTTCTGAAATAAATAACGTTTAGTACAGCTAATTCAATTTAAATTATAATATTTTTTATCCTAAACATTATTCATTTAGACTTCGTAGTTGACAAGTTTATTAGAATTTCGCAAGCACGCCGCGTCCTCCTTAAACTCAAGCCCGCAAGCCCATAAAATTCGTAAGAGATCGGCCCTTCGAATTGGCCCTCGACTCGAATCGGATCCCGACTCCTTTCCTTCCTCCGCAAGCCGCCGCCCGTAACGCGCCGGTCTCCGCCGCCGCGCCGCCGCCCTCGGGCGCGATGGCCTCGGAGTGCTGGTCGTGCCAGGAGCCCACGTTGGTGGCCGACCCTGACACGAACGCGGTCGTCTGCACCTCCTGCGGCGTCGTCAACGGCGCCGGCGCCACGGAGTTCGTCCACGCGGCCACGTTCACCGAAGACGGCCGGCTTGACCGCAGCGCCAGCCTCCTCGTCCGCCACCACTCCGACTCCGCCTACCGGGACAACAAGCTCGCCACCGCCTCCGAGACCATCACCTCCATCGCCACCCGCCTCGGCCTCTCGCCGATCCGCGCCGCGGAGGCCCTCCAGATGGCCAAATCCGCCACCGACGGCAACCTCGCCACCCCGGGCTCCGCCTTCCTCCCAGCCCTCGCGGCCGCCTGCGCCCTCCTCGTCGCTCGGACCCACCGTCTCCCGCTCTCCCTCACCGAGGCCGCAGCCGCCGCCTTCTGCCCCGCGCACTCCCTCGCCGACCTTGTCTCCCGCGTCGCCGTGCAGCTTTCCCTCCCAACCGTCCCCTCCTTCGACTACGCCGCCGCGCTCGATCGCGCCGTGCGGCTGTCGCCCTCGCTCATGCGCGCCGCGGAAGACAAGACGGAGGCGATTCTCGCCCAAGCCCGATTCCTCCTCCGTTGCGCCGCCAAGTGGTCGCTCACCACCGGGCGTTACCCACTGCCCCTCATCGCGGCGCTGGTCGCCTTCTCTGCGGAGGCGAATGGGGTCACCTCCGTCTCGTTGGAAGACATTGCCCAAGACGTCTCGGCAGGACAGAAGACCAGCCTCCGCCGATACAAGGAGCTCACTGATGCGCTAGTGCATGTGGCACGGCAGCTGCTTCCCTGGGGCGCCGACGTCAATGCCAAGAATCTGCTCCTGAATGCTCCCATGCTTCTCCGGCTCATGGAGATGCGGTCTCAGTCGGACCCCTCGGAGCGGTTTATTGAGAGCTTCACTCCAGACATGGCTGGTACTGTGCAGGCGCACCCATCCGTTGATGATGATGATGAGTCCAAGTACCTCCAGATCGTTCCCTTGTGCGCTGAGGATTCTGATATTGAGAATTCTGTGCCAGAGATAAAAGGATTTGAGGATCAGAAGATCTCAGAGAAGTGTCTATCGGATGCTTACCAAAATGTCTTGAAGAGACTTGCTCAGGCACAGGAACTCGGGCAGGTCGGTAAAGGTGCTAACATGAAGAAGTGGAGAGAGGCTCTCGAGTTGGAGCCATGGATGGATTCAATGGATGATGATTGGGAAAAAGGCATACCGCTTGAGGAATTGGAGGATATCGACATTGGCTATGATGCGCCTCCACCATCGTTTACTGCTAATTTGGAGTTAAAAAAGCAAAGGAGAGCACGTATTGAAGCTGCTAAGCAACGAATTGATGCAATTAGGAAGGCTCCTGCTGCGATTGCAAATCATTCGCAGCCTGTTGCAAGAAATGAAGATGTATGTCTTCCAGAAAAGTTACCCAAGAAGAAACGAGGGAGAAAGAGGATGGATGACAGAGATCAGATGATGCTCCGGGACATTGTGGTAGCAAAGCCAAATGGTCCAGATGGCAGCAAGAAGAGGCGAAAAAGAGTTTCCTTAGACGGTATTGATTGGGAAGATCGCGTTATTGAGCTTCTGCTTTTACATGGTGCGAGTGAGACAGAGATCGAAGAAGGCCAGTACAGAAGATTGCTGGAGTTGCACGTATTCAGTGCAGTAGGTGGAGGAATATGACAAATGGTGCTGCAATGGGATAGGTCCTCACTAGATGATCATGATCTTGCTTACTGAACATAGGTTCTTACTGCTCAATTTTTATTTTTTATTTTTACAATTTTTTGGGTGATAAGAAAGTTCATCCAGATTGCAATTTTGTGAGTGTTGGACTGTTTTGGGCTTGGCCCGTGTACCGGCCCACCTATGTAACTATATATGTGTACCCTACCCCCTAAGATTAATCAAGCATTCATTTATCTTCTAATATGGTATCAACCTTGATCCTAACCCTAATCCCACCTCCCTAGTGCCGCTTGCCTCCACCCCTGCGCCGCGCCCAGCATCGCGCCTCCTGCCCCGTGAGCGCTGCGCGCCTCGCTCCCCCGCTGCTCGCCGATCTGCGCGCCTCGCTCCCCCGCCGCGTGTCTCCTCGCTAGCCGCCGCCGCCTATGGCGCGATCTCCTCTGCCGCCAGCCTATGGCGCCTATGGCGCGACCTCTTCCCTGCCGCCAGCCGCCGCCGGCGCGGCCACCCGTCCCCAGCCGCCGCCAGCCCCCTGGCCGACGCCACTCTCCCACAGCAGCCGCCCCCTACCCTCCCTATGGCGCGGCCTCCTCAGCCGCCGCCGGCCGACGACCCCCTGGTCGGCGGGCCACTGGTCGGCGCGGCTGCACCGCCCTGGCCCGGCGCTGCTGCGCCGCTGCAGCAGCTGGCTGGCGCGCCCTTCCTATCCGGCGCGCCTGCGCTGCCCGCGCAGCCTGCCACCGGTCGGCAGGTGGTCCACTCGCTGCTCTACCTCGACGCACGTACGACTCAGCGCCTGGTCCGGCAGCCGGTTCCTCTCTTGCCGACCCTACTGCCGTTGCCTTCATGACGGGCTCCAGACTAGATGGTCTTGCTGTTACTACCGCCGCTGCTCACAGTGCGGCCACTGCTCCACCCTACGGCGTCGACAGTACCACCTCGACGGCTGCGGACACCTCCGGCATCTTCGCAGCCCTCGCTGCCTCTCGCGAACGCGAGCGGGCACTTGCTCTTGCTCTGGAGCAGGAGCGCGCTTCGGTAGTTGCTCTCTCTCACCAGATCCAGGAGAGCGTTCACCGATCGCGGAGCGCTACACACGAGCCTACCTCGGATACCAGTGCGCACTCCGCATACTCGGCGTCTCTCATCGCCGCTCTACACGCCCAGGCGGCTGGAGTTCAGAACATTCGGACACTGGTGCCGATTGTCCTGAGTTCTAACTCCACCGCCTACGCCCGCTGGCGTAACGTGTTCTTTCTCACGTTGAGGCGGTACCAGCTTGAGGACCACGTCCAGCGGGATGTCACCCCGTGGGACGACTCTTGGATCAGCATGGACAGCTTGGTCCTATCCTGGATCCTTGGGTCTCTCTCCGACGAGCTACACGACCTGGTCGGACAGCGCGGCGGTGGCACCGCGCGCCGGGCCTGGCAGATACTGGAGCACCACTTCTTGGGGAACCGTGCGACTCGGGCTCTTCACATCAACGCACGGTTCCAGACTACAGTCCAAGGTGACCGATCCATCTCTGCCTACTGTGGGGAGATGAAGAGCATGGCTGACTCCTTGCGCGACCTTGGTGAGCCGATCGCCGACAGCACACTTGTACTTCGGGTCCTTCAGGGCCTGAATGAGCGCTACAGCCACCTCCGCTCCTGGCTCCTACGTGTGGAGCCACCACCGACCTTTGAGAAGGTCTGGTCTGATCTCGAGCTCGAGGAGATCACGACTGGTGGACCTGCTACCTCTGGGCCTGCCACAGCCTTCTATGGTTCTGGGCAGCCCTCACGTCCACCGACTTCTGGAGGACCACCACCACGACCACCTACTCCGTCTACCGCCCCGAGTGCCTCTGCTGGCTCTGGGAGTGGTAATCGTTGACGTCGCAGCGGGAGGCACACAGGACGAGGTGATGGCAGCACTTCTGTGTCCACTACTCCTACTGGTGGTGGTACTGGTGGTACCGGCCGGGGAGGTGCGCCCTGGCCCACACCTTACAACCCGTGGACTGGCCAGATCACTATGTGGCCTGGACCGTCTCCGGGTATTCTTGGGGCGCCCCCGGCTTCTTCTGCTCCTCGCCAGCCACGACCTCAGCCGGCGTACGTAGCCCACCCGGGTTATGGCGGACTCGGTCGCCCAGCGGCTGGATCGCCGACTTCGCTCTACGGTGGTGCTGATTACCCTGCTGGGTACTCGGAGCCACCAGCACCTTACCAGGAGCCACCCCTGGGATGGGACCGCCAGCCACTGGCATCGTCGTTCAGCACCATGCACCTTAGACCGTCGGCTACTGATTGGGTGGCTGATTCTGGCGCTTCCTACCACACCACTCTAGACGTCGGTATTCTCTCTTCTACCCACCCACCTCATCCCTCATTTCCTTCATCGATCGTTGTTGGAAATGGATCTGTTCTCCCTGTCACCTCAGTAGGTGACTCGGGTTCCCCGGGTTCATTCTATCTTAACAATGTTCTTGTCGCTCCAGATATTATTCAAAATTTGCTTTCCATTCGTCGCTTTACCATTGATAACAATGCTTCTGTTGAGTTTGATTCTTTTGGTTTGTCTGTGAAGGATCTTTCCACCCGGCGCCTTCTTCTTAGATGTGACAGTCCGGGGCCCCTGTACACTCTTCGACTTCCTACTTCCGCTGCATCTCCGTCTTTTGCCCTGGCTACGACAGCTTCGTCCGCTACTTGGCACCGCCGGCTTGGTCACCCTGGCGCTGATGCTATGTCCAAACTGTCTAGTAGTTCAGTTATCTCGTGTACTAGGGGCACACATGAGTCGTTATGTCACGCTTGTCAGCTTGGTCGCCATGTTCGGCTTCCATTTCCTACTTCTGTAACTCATGTGGAACACATTTTTGATCTTATTCACTGCGACTTGTGGACATCTCTCATTATCAGTGTCTCTGGTTTTAAATATTATTTGGTGGTGCTCGATGATTTCTCACATTTCTCTTGGACTTTTCCTTTACGTTTAAAATCTGAGACATTTGACATCCTCTCTCACTTCTTTGCTTGGGTTTGTACCCAGTTTGGACGCACTGTCCGTGCTCTACAGTGTGACAACGGACGCGAGTTTGACAACTCGAGGCTCCGTGACTTTCTTCTTGCACGTGGCATCCAGTTGCGCATGTCTTGTCCATACACATCTCCCCAGAATGGCAAGGCTGAGCGTATGCTTCGCACCACTAATGATGTCATGCGTTCCTTAATGTTTCAGGCCTCTATCCCTGCTCGGTACTGGGTAGAGGCACTCCACACTTCCACTTTTCTCCTTAATCGCCTTCCCACCAAGGCGATTCATTAATCGCCTTCCCACCAAGGCGATTCAGGCACCTACCCCATTCTATGCCCTGTATGGCACTACCCCTCTCTACGACCACCTTCGTGTCTTCGGGTGCGCCTGCTACCCTAATCTTTCCGCCACAACTCCACATAAGCTTGCGCCCCGCTCTACTAGGTGCGTCTTTCTTGGGTACTCCCTTGATCATAGGGGGTATCGGTCCCTTGATCATATGGTATCAGCTAGGTAATCAAGGATTAGGGCTTAACCCTAATCCCCCTCCCCTGATGGCTGTGCCGCAGCCGCTGCCCGCCGGCGCCCACTCGCCGCTGGCGTCCGGCGCTCCCTCGCCGCCTCTAGCCGACGGCAGCTCTACCGCGGCCGCGCCTCCTCAGGCCGGCGCTCCCTCGACACCTCTGGCCGCCAGCTGCGTCACCGCGGCCGCTCCTCCTCAGGCTGGCGCTCCCCCGCCGCTTCTGGCTGGCGGCCCCTTCCTCGCGACCCCCCTCTTGCCTTGCGCCGCCTCCGCTTCCTGCGCCGCGCTCGGCTCTCAACCGCCGCCTCTGGCCAGCGGCCCCGCCGCCACGCTCCAACCCCTGGCCGCCGCCTCCGCTTCCAGCGCCGCGCCCCTACCTCTGGCCGCCCCCACCGCCCATCCAGCCCCCAGCGCTGCCACCCCTCGAGCCGGGCTCGCTGCTGCCGTCTGGCCCACCGCCGTCGCGTATGCAGCATCACACGACAGCGCCGCTGCTTGGCCCGCAGCAGCTGCAGCCGGCCCTTGGGCCGCCGGCCCTGCAGCCCCTCACAACGGCGCCGCCTGGCTCGCAGCCGCTGCCGGCCCCTGGCCCACAGCCGCTGGTGTATCTGGATCTGCTGTTGCCTACTCGCTTGGCACGACTGTCGAGGGTTCACGCGTGTTGTCTTCCTTCCCGGCGCCACCACCGCCGGGGCATGTCGCGACCCGTTCAACACCGTCGGTCTACCTGCGGGGTCTCACGCCGTCTGGCCCTGACTGGGTGGTAGACTCCGGTGCCTCGTACCACACCACCCCTGACGTCGGTATCCTCTCCTCTACCCGCCCTTCCCGTCCCTCTGATCCTTCATCTATCGTTGTTGGGAATGGGTCGACTCTCCCAGTCACCTCAGTAGGTGACTCGGGTTCGCCGGATTCGTTTCAGCTACGTGATGTTCTTGTTGCCCCTGACATCATTCAACATCTTCTTTCCGTTCGTCGTTTTACTACTGACAATCATGTTTCCCTTGAGTTTGATCCTTATGGTGTAACTGTGAAGGATCTTACTACTCGACGCTTTCTTTTTCGCTGTGATAGTACGGGTCCCCTGTACACGATGCGTCTTCCTGCTTCCGCTCCGCCTCTTGCCCTGACTACGACAGCATCTTCGACCATTTGGCATCGTCGGCTTGGCCACCCCGGTGTTGATGCTATGTCGAAGTTGTCTGGTAGTTCAGCGATTTCGTGTACTCGGGGTACTCATGAGTCTCTTTGCCATGCTTGTCAGTTGGGTCGCCATGTTCGACTTCCTTTTCCGCACTCTGTCACTCGTGTCGAGCACACATTTGATTTGATTCATTGTGATCTTTGGACTTCACCTGTTCTTAGTGTCTCTGGATGCAAGTATTACTTGGTGGTCGTGGATGATTTTTCGCACTATTCGTGGACTTTTTCCTTGCGACAGAAGTCTGATACTTTCGGTACTCTTTCTCACTTCTTCGCTTGGGTGTCCACCCAGTTTGGGCGCACGATTCGTGCGGTCCAGTGCGACAACGGGCGCGAGTTTGACAACTCTACGTTCCGTGACTTTCTGCTTTCTCGCGGTGTTCAGTTACGCATGTCATGTCCGTACACTTCCCCCCAGAACGGTAAGGCTGAGCGCATGATTCGGACCACCAACGATGTCATGCGCTCCCTGATGTTTCAGACTTCTACCCCTGCTCGCTACTGGGCGGAGGCGCTTCACACTGCCACCTACCTCAGTAATCGCCTTCCTACTAAGGCGATTAGTGCTACCACCCCTCACTTTGCTTTGTTCGGCACCCACCCTCTTTACGACCATCTTCGGGTCTTCGGGTGCGCTTGCTACCCGAACCTCTCTGCCACAGCTCCCCATAAGCTTGCACCTCGTTCGACTCAGTGTGTTTTCCTTGGGTACTCCCCTGACCATAAGGGGTACAGGTGCCTTGACCCCACCACCCGTCGTATCTTGATCTCCCGACACGTCGTCTTCGACGAGTCTTCCTTTCCCTTTTCCACCCCGTCCTCTGACTCCGTCACTGAGTTGGATTCCCTCTTCTCTACTGACCCCGAGGCCGCTTCTGTACAGCGACCTTGTCGGTTACCTCTTGCAGGTTACCCACCCGCTACGCCACGCACGACTTCGGCGTCTTCCACGCCACCTGTTGTGCCTTACGTGGCCCCGGCGTCCCTGACACCACTTGCTGCGCCACGCGCGGCACCGGCGTCTCTGACGCCACCAGCTGTGCCACGCGCGGCACCGACGTCCCTGACGCCACCGGCTGCGCCACGCGCGGCCTCGGCGCCCCCGACGTCACCCACTGCAGCACGCGCGGCCACGGTGTCCCCGACGACGCCTGCTGCGCCAAGCACGGCCTCTGCGTCCCCGACGTCGACTACTGCGCCACGCACGGCCTCATCTTCCCCGACATCACCTGCAGCAAGCCCGACGTCACCAGACGCACCAGGAGCAGCACCGACGACGACTTCTCGCTTCGCCGACCCCGTACTTGTCTACCAGCGACGAGCACGGGGGGGCGGCCCTACTCCAGCTGCACCACGTGTGGCCCCGAGACGAGAGAAGGTCGTTGTACCCGAGCGCCCGGTGTACAACCCTCCTCTTCTCCACAGGGATCCTGGTCACGTCCACCCGATGGTGACTCGACGTGCATCCGGGTGTCTTCGTCCAGTTGAGCGCTTCACCGGAGCTACCTTCTCGTCGACGACTTCTCCACCGACCGACTCTTCTTCGATATCACCCATACCTACTTCCGTGCGGAGCGCCCTCGCCGATCCTCACTGGCGCCGCGCTATGGAAGAAGAGTATGAGGCTCTTCTTGCCAACCGGACCTGGGACGTGGTTCCCCGTCCTGGTCGTGGCAATGTTGTCACGGGCAAGTGGGTGTTCACGCACAAGAAGAAGGTGGACGGTACCTTGGAGAGGTACAAGGCTCGGTGGGTACTCCGGGGTTTCACTCAGCGCCCTGGAGTCGACTACGACGAGACCTTCAGCCCGGTGGTAAAGCCGGCGACGGTTCGTACCGTTCTGTCGCTAGCTCTCTCACGTTCTTGGCCTGTCCACCAGTTGGACGTCAAGAATGCCTTCCTCCACGGTACACTGACTGAGACGGTGTACTGCAGTCAGCCGGCAGGGTTTGTTGATCCAGCTCACCCAGACATGGTCTGTAAGCTGAACAAATCCCTATACGGACTGAAGCAGGCACCCCGAGCCTGGTATAGCCGGTTCGCCTCCTTCTTGGTCTCACAGGGGTTCGTCGAAGCTAAGTCGGACACTTCGCTGTTTGTCTATCGACGTGACAGTGACACTGCCTACCTCCTACTGTACGTCGATGACATTGTACTAACAGCGTCTAGTCCGGCTCTGCTTCGGCGCACCATTTCTGCTTTACAGCAGGAGTTCGCTATGAAGGAACTGGGCCGTCTTCACCACTTCCTGGGCATTGCGGTCGAGGACCGACCAGGCGGCTTATTCCTTCACCAGCGACAGTACTGCCTGGATATCCTCCAGCGAGCGGGCATGACCGAGTGCAAGCCTTGCTCCACTCCAGTGGATACTCAGGCGAAGCTCTCCGCTACCGACGGGACACCCGTCTCTGACCCCACTACTTACAGGAGTCTTGCAGGTGCTCTTCAGTACCTCACCTTCACCAGGCCGGATATCTCGTATGCAGTTCAGCAGGTGTGCCTCCACATGCATGACCCGAGGGAGCCGCACCTCACCGCTGTGAAGCGGATTCTTCGGTACCTACGAGGTACTCTCGACTACGACCTCCTCCTTCGACGTGACACGACCTCCGAGCTGGTCGTGTACACCGATGCTGACTGGGCAGGCTGCTCGGACACACGACGTTCTACTTCTGGGTATGCCGTCTTCCTGGGCGGTAACCTTGTCTCCTGGTCCTCGAAGCGACAGCCCGTGGTGTCGCGTTCGAGTGCTGAGGCAGAGTATCGCGCCGTGGCTAACGGCGTAGCTGAGGCCTCCTGGCTCCAGCAGTTGCTTCAGGAGCTCCACACTTCCGTCGCCAGGAGCACCCTCATCTACTGCGACAACGTCAGCGCCGTGTACCTCTCCACCAACCCGGTCCAGCATCAGCGCACGAAACATGTGGAGATCGACCTTCATTTTGTTCGTGAGCGGGTTGCACGCGGCGAGATTCGGGTACACCATGTCCCGACGACGACACAGTTCGCCGACATCTTCACGAAGGGCCTCCCGTCGTCGCTGTTCTCCGAGTTTCGGTCCAGTCTCAACATCTGCAGTGGCTAGATGTTGTGACTGTGGGGGGGTGTTAGACACTGTGATTATGTGTGTCACAGGGGCATATTAGTCATTAGTGAGGGATTAGGGTTAGGGGTGGTTTAGTCATTTCCTCTCATCTAATCTCTCTATATAATGGACCCTGTACCCTCATGATGGAATCATCCCATTCCGTCCAGATTTATCCCTCTAATACTACCCACCGTATTTTGATCTCCCGGCACGTCGTCTTCGACGAGTCCTCTTTTCCCTTTTCTTCCTCCACCGCTGCTTCAGCTGCAGAGTTTGACTCTCTTTTTACTACTGACACCGAGGCTGCTCCACCACAGCTGCCTTGGCCCTTTTCTGCAGGTACGTTACCCACTGGGTCACGGGTGGTCCCAGCTCCCACGGCGTCGACTGCTGCACCTTACGCAGCGCCGGCACCTGTGGCGACTTCGGCTGTGCCTACTACAGCCACGACACGGCGGTCCACTGACCCTGCTCTCGTCTACCAGCGACGAGCGCGGGTTGGTGCCCAGGTTCCGTCGACCCTGGGGACGACTGCCGCGCCACGTGCGGCCCCGGCGTCTCCTACGATTGCACCACGCGCGGCCCCGGCGTCTCCTCCTACTATTGCGCCACGCGTGGCTCCGTCGTCTCCAGCCTCGACTACTGCACCTCACGCAGCCCCGGCGTCTCCGACCTCGACTCCCGCGCCACGCACGGCCCCGGCGTCTCAGACTCCTCCTGCGCCATGCGCGGCTCCGGCTTCCCCGACGTCACGCGCTGCGCCACGCGCAGCCTCGGTTCCGCGGTTTGCCGACCCTGTTCTTGTCTACCAGCGACGAGAGCGGGTTGGTGACTCTACGCCTGCTTGTCCCGAGCCCTCGGTGTACCACCCACCGTTGCTCCACCGAGACCCCGGACATGTTCATCCGATGGTGACTAGACGTGCTGTTGGGGTTCTCCAGCCTACTGAGCGTTTCTCCGGAGTGGTCCTCTCTTCGACGACGCCGACACCGTCCACTCCTCTTTGGTATCACCTATACCGACTTCCGTCCGTAGCGCCCTCGTCGACCCTCACTGGCGCCGCACTATGGAGGAAGAGTATGCGGCCCTACTTGCCAACCGGACTTGGGACCTTGTTCCTCGTCCTCCTCGTGGCAATGTTGTCACAGGCAAGTGGGTTTTCACGCATAAGAGGAAGGCGGATGGCTCCCTGGAGAGATATAAGGCACGTTGGGTACTTCGGGGCTCCACTCAGCGCCCTGGAGTGGACTACGACGAGACCTTCAGTCCGGTGGTTAAGCCAGCGACAGTGCGGACTGTTCTGTCGTTGGCTCTCTCGCGTTCTTGGCCAGTCCACCAGCTGGACGTCAAGAATGCCTTTCCTCACGGTACTCTGACGGAGACGGTGTATTGCCCTCAGCCGACAGGGTTCGTTGACTCAGCTCGCCCAGCCATGGTCTGCAAGCTGAATAAGTCCCTGTACGGTCTGAAGCAGGCACCTCGAGCCTGGTACAGCAGGTTCGCCTCCTTCCTTGTCTCCTTGGGCTTCGTTGAAGCCAAGTCGGACACGTCACTCTTTGTTTATCGACGGGAGGATGACACTGCCTACCTCCTTCTCTATGTTGACGACATTGTGCTGACGGCGTCCAGCCCTACACTCCTTCAGCGGATTATCTCTGCTCTCCAGCAGAAGTTCGCTATGAAGGACTTGGGCTTACTTCACCACTTTCTGGGGATTGCAGTTGAGGACAGACCAGGCGGCCTGTTCCTTCACCAGCGGCAGTATTGTTTGGACATCCTCGAGCGTGCGGGTATGGCTGAGTGTAAGCCATGCTCCACACCGGTGGATACCCAGGCAAAGATCTCTTCTGTTGTTGGGACTCCTGTCAGCGACCCGACTACCTACAGGAGTCTTGCAGGTGCACTACAGTATCTCACCTTCACCAGGCCGGACATCTCCTACGCGGTTCAGCAGGTGTGCTTGCACGTGCACGATCCGCGGGAGCCGCACCTCACCGCTGTGAAGCGGATTCTTCGGTACCTGCGCGGCTCCATCGACTACGACCTTGTACTTCGACGTGACTCGCCCTCTGAGTTGGTGATCTACACCGACGCTGACTGGGCAGGATGCCCAGAGACCCGCCGCTCCACCTCTGGCTACGCCGTCTTCCTGGGGGGGGGGGGGGGAATCTTGTCTCCTGGTCCTCGAAGCGGTAGCCCGTGGTTTCTCGCTCCAGTGCTGAGGCGGAGTACCGCGCCGTGTCTAACGGCGTGGCAGAGGCGTCTTGGCTCCAGCAGCTACTTCAGGAGCTCCACTCTCTCGTCGCCCGGAGCACGTTGGTCTACTATGACAATGCCAGCGCCGTCTACCTCTCCACCAACCCCGTCCAGCACCAGCGCACGAAACATGTGGAGATTGATCTCCATTTTGTTCGTGAGCGGGTTGCACGCGGCGAGGTTCGAGTTCTCCACGTGCCGACGACGTCACAGTTCGCCGACATCTTCACGAAGGGACTCCCGTCGTCGCTGTTTTTTGAGTTTCGGTCCAGTCTCAACATCTGTTGTGGCTAGATGTTGGGACTGCGGGGGGTATTGAACTGTTTTGGGCTTGGCCCGTGTACCGGCCCACCTATGTAACTATATATGTGTACCCTACCCCTCTAAGATTAATCAAGCATTCATTTATCTTCTAATAGTGAGGTTCAATCAAGTAATTGTGGAAAGGACATGCTGTGATTGAGAAATGATACACAATGGTCCATTGGTGTTATTTTTCTTCACTGTAAAGCAGACACAGAAATACAACCTATGAAAGATATGGTGGCCAGCAATTCCTTGCTAAGACGACTAGGATATGCTTTTCGTGCATTGCTATATGGTTTATGAAGGGCTTACTTTGTTACACTCAAATTCATAAAGTTTGTTCTACAAGTATCATAGCTGAAAGCACATAATGCTAAGACGACTAGGATATGGTATTTCAGTCTTTTTATTTGTTATCGATCTTGTCATTTAGTCCTTATATCTAGCTGAAGGTTGAATTCTGAAGATCTAACTATCTGGTACTTCAAATGGGCGTACACATTGTGGGGACTGGGGAAGGTCTCCCATGCATTCTGGTACTTCAACTGATTTTTTTTTCCTTTGTCCAATGCCATTCTGGGGTTCAAGCATTGTTTGTAACTGAAATCTCTGGTGACTGTACAAAAGCATCTTTTCTCTGTACAACTAGGATAATTGTTTAGAGATAATTGCACATCCACAGTCAGGGGGGGGGGGCTAGTCTTAAGTTTAACTTTGGTGTAATCATCTTCCTGCACGTGGCATTGGAATTTAAGAAGAGTGACTTCATACGACATCTTTGTACCGTTTTTCCTTTTTGTTTATACATGGTTAAATCATTATCCATCAGATGCAGGGAAGGGGAGGAGCCAAAGGATGATAAGAGGTTTTTCAGGTGAAGTGCGATATATTTGAAAAGTAAAGCTTAGTGAATCTGATAAGTTTTGTTCTTGGACTGATAGAGTGGTGATGCTCTTTCAGAGAATACAAGGACTTTGGGTGAATGATGTTCTTTTTGTAGGCATTCAGGAAACTCCTTTGTTACCTTCAAGGTTTAAGTTGCACTTTCTGCTTCCTGTAAGCCTGTTCAGTCATCTATATATCTTATATATTGATGCAACCCATTAAGTTTTATGTTTAGAATTTATTATCTTATGGTTTTCTTTCTGTTGCCTACCTCAACTTACTTGGGACTAAAAGGCTTTGTTGTTGTTGATTGTTATTTTTCTGTTTTGCTTAGCTATTTTAATTCTGTCACAGCACCGCACGGGGTATCAACTAGTTTGCTTTGTGCTGCACTCTGGAGTTGTTAGTCACACGTAATGATAAGTACAAATGACAGCATGGAAACAGCAATCAGGAAGCAAAGACAATGGCCAATCTCAGACACGGTTGCCCTCACTTGGCCGTCCATTTTGAAGCAAACAAGAGTCATCTGCTTAAAATTTCTTCCGTTCCTACGGCTATGACTTCTGATGGCAAAGTTGACATGCTGTTTGGAACTTCAAGAGTCAGCTGGATGAAGAAATACTCTGAACTCGTGATCTCCTTTTTTCAGATCATGAGATCAATGGTTGCACGACTCCTCCAAAGGCCAGCAGCTGATAATAAATTCTTTAGATGTTCTGCCTCAACATATATTCTACTAGATAAAAGTGCTCAGCCGCTCACATGTCCTCTTTTAGATTTTAGATTTGGTTCGTACTGAAGTTTTTGAAATTGCCCAATCAAATTTACCAGCTGTGTGTAGTTCCTTCGAAGTGTGGTTTATTTTGGCCTCTTTATGCTGCAAATCTTCGTCCTTCAATATTTTTTTAAAAGAAGAATAATATCTACATTGTACCAACTGGATGATAAGCCAAAATGTATTTTCCCTTTAAAAGCCCTATCAGCAGATCATCCTCTTCAAGTAAGGATCCTCAAGTAATGTATTTTACACTCTTCAATCTGTACAAAAAAATGCACCGAATAGAGGCAAAACAGAAACAGTCCCAAAAAAAATAAGCAAGAAAGAAAACCTTCAGACTTCGCAACTGTATGCAAGAAGAGAACCAATCTCGATATATGTATCTCAACTCAAAACACCATGAGATAATTAATCTGGATTACAATTGTTGCTGCAGCAGCAGCAGCAGTTCTCTAATGGTTGAAGGCGGTGCAGACTTTCCTGATCTGTCCTTGGTTTCCGGTCTTCACCCCTAACCTCCCCAGCCTAATCATGGCGTCGACGAAAGCGTCGAAGAAGGCCTTCTGGCTGCTGGCGAACCGCCTGACGCTGGGCCGCGTGGCCACGTCGGTGTAGAGCGCCTGGTCGGAGGTGAAGAGCCCCAGGCCGTTGACGAGGTTGGCGTAGTAGAGGTTGTCGAAGGTGACGGGGCTGACGGGGTCCATGTTGACGGCGATGGTGGGGGCGACGTTGCGCGGGCACGCCTCCTTGAGCTGGTCGGCGTAGTCCGGGTTGTAGGAGGGGTCCGTCGGCGCGCCGCCGCTGTAGCTGTAGAGCCGGCTGGTGAAGCGGGTGCAGTGCGCGAAGCCGACGGTGTGCGCGCCGGAGAGCGCCACCAGGTCGACCAGCGACAGGTTGTGCTTCCGGAACATGGCGGCGAGCTCCTCGACGCGCATGTGCTCGCCGGGCAGGCTTCCCTTGACGTCGCTGGCCCTGGAGACGAGGCCGTCGAGCCGGCCGAGCTCGACGCGCCAGTAGGGGCCGGACGACTGGTAAGGATAATTCAGCAGGTCGCCGTCAGTACGTACTCAGTGGCATGACTCAGAGGTTGTTGTGCTTGCTTGCTTACCAGGTAGACGACGTCCCTGGTGGCGAGCGCCAGGATGTCGGCGCAGGAGACCACGCCGGGGCATCTCTTCTCGACGGCGGCCTTGACCCGGTTGACGGTGTCGAAGCCGTCGCCGGCGAGGGACACGTTGTCGGACGCGTCCTTCTCGGCGTCGTCGTTGGGGGACGCTATCAAGACCGAGGCGTCACAACCCTGCGAGTTCCGAGTGAGCGAGGCAAAGAAGGTCATCCACGTACAATCGTCACTGAATGAGTGGTAGCTGTTGAATCGCTCGCGCACTATCAGCTTTGAAATCTCATCGTTTGTTCAAAACTTACCTCGATTAGCTAGATCAGTTTATTTTTTTTAAAAAAAAAACTAATCAGCATCAACCAAACAAACAAAAAACAGAACAGAGAAAGTGTTCGTGACGTGGAGAGACCTATTTAAAGAACCGGTGCGCGACGTGAATCCACGCACCATTCTACGCGTAGGGACAGTGCAGGTCAAACCCCGGGGGGAATTAAATAAAAAAAGAGAGAGGAAAAAGATTAGAACGTGAAGAAGCCAAGCTGCTGCTTGACTGGCCCAGGCCGGCAGCGAACGACACCATGCGCACAGCAAACGCATCGTCAAAATATTCTCCTCCCAAACACGCATGAAACTAGTACTAGCTAGCTGGTATCCACTGGGAGATAATACTATAGATGCTTACGCGTTCGAACGGAAAAGACAAAGTCTCGGCAAAATGAGCTGCTGGTTGGTGATAAACAGCCAAAGCTTCTAAATTTTTTTAATGCAGTTTTCCACCGAATCCGTATGAAATTTGAAAGAAAAAAGAACAGAAGAAAAGAAAAAACAGAGTGTTTTCGGTGGTGGGCGTGAGGGGAAGGGGTCCCGCGCCCCCGACACGGCCGCAGTTTGATAATCCACGCAGCTGGTGAAAAGTCGCGCCGGCACATGCGAGGCTGCCGCGAGTCGACGACCACGCGAGGGCCAGGCGAGGCGACGCGATCGATCGAGCTGTTCCCAGGGAAGCCGCCCAGCTAATCGCACCTGGATTTTCTGTACCGCTCTACCGTCCATCTCAAGGCATGAGGATGCTTCTCAGCGCTGGAACAAGAACAAGAAGAAGAAGAAGGAGGAGGAGGAGAAGAAGGCTCCAACCATGGCAGAGCAGGTGAGGAAGAAGGGGGGGGGGAGTCGAACGCGGCTAAATCAGTTCACCATCGAAATGCACGGCGCATCTCGAATGCGAGAGATGGAAGAGCAGGGAGGCGCGTCGTGTTCTCACCCCGACCATGCAGTCGTGGAAGAAGAGGCGGAGCGTCGCGGGGATGGTGACCACCGTCTCGTTCTTCTTCCTGGTGACCTCGTACCGGACGATGGACTCCAGGTCGGGGCAGCTCGACCTGTAGTGGTCCGGCGACAGCGTCGCGTCGCCGCCGGGCGCGGCCGCCAGGAGCGACGCCGCCACCGCCGCAATCACCAGCGACAAGCACCTTCTCCGCCTATCCATGGCTGCGCCTGCGCGTGGCGATGCAGGGGAGCCCACGCGGAGGAGGAGCAGGGGAGAAACGAGAAGGGGGGACGGATGCGAGCGCGGCTGAGACGGCAGAGGAAGGAAGGTTTTATAACGGTGGCGCTGATGATTGCCTGGCCATCTGCATCTGGCTGGCCAAAAAAACCGTTTCTTTTTTTGATGATGATGAGGAGGAGACTGAGCAGGGAGGGGGTGGTGATTCGGAAAACCGTGTGGCGCGTGCAACCACGCAAGCGCTTCGTGCGGCGCGCTTGCTACTCGCTCATTGATACTAGTAGCCGCCTCTTCATAATCAGCTCGTCTCGTCTCGTCTCGTCCGGGCAGGCCGCATCTGGGATGGGACCCAAAAACTTGGCCCCAGCCGGACCCAGTTCCATCCCGGAATCGCCGCCCCAACGCGCGGCATCCACACTTTTGGCTACTCTACTACTAACCCTGCAGGCTGCTGCAGGGCTGCAGCCGGCCTTGTTCTAACGTGCGCGCATGCCACGCGCCACACGGATTTCGGAGGTCGCGCGCACGACGCCTGCTCCGTCGACCTGCCTGCCCGTCCTCCCTCCCTCTTCTGACCATGTCGGTGCGTGGACGCGTTCTCAGTGCCGGCGGCGGACGCATTCTGGATCGGATGGTCGGGGATGACCAACAGCGGCGTCGCGGCCAGGCACAGATAACTGACAGCTTCTTTCATGATTTGGCATTTTCGATTTAATATTCCATTACTAACCTTTTTCTTGTCCGATGACGCCGAACGCGACTAACAGCATGATCAACTCTGCCACACAGATAAAGAGACAAAGAACGAACGATCCGTGGCCGTGGGACATCATGAACCCGGCAAGGCGAGGCTAAGCAGGAACAAGGAGAGCCGCTGCTGCGCCTACGCTCGCGTCCAAGGGCAAGGGGTCAGAAGATGGACGAGAACACCGCGGAGATCACGGCGGCGGCGGCGGCGGCGGTCCCCGACTGGAGCTTGGAGTCGCTCGCCAGGGTGGCCGCAACGGCGCACCACGTCAATGACCGATCAATCTTCTTTGTACCGTACCACTTGTAGTGTGACACACTTCTTCGCGGCCTCTCCAATTCTGACTTGTTCGGGAGACCAACCTATCACGCTCAGAAAGTTACAGCGCAGAACGTGAGCACCCAACTCTAATGGTTTCAGATATCAGGCTCCCGTTTCCGGGACGGGATACGGCTCGGCTCTTATAAGTATTCCTTTTTAATTCGCGCAAAAAAAACAACAACAACCGAAACACAGTTCAGTACGGAGGTAGAACGAACACTGCACGGCACGGCACGGCACGATAACAAGGACAGTTCGATTTCCAGAGTTCTCATCTGTAGAACCACCACAAAAGATACGTGCAACGTGAGCCCTCAAACTAGTACTACTGCATTAGCGAACATCTAGCAGCCATACATAACAGCTACGTCGGCGGCTACCACTGGGAGCTGCCGGGCCGGGGTTGCTACTACAACAACATTTCAGACCCTGGATGTTCCCAGCTTGCGCTCAAAGAGCCTGCGCAGAAGATACACCTGCATCACGCTGGCGCCGATCAGCGCCAAAGACTCCAACAGCGCCTTGTGCACCGCCCTCCTGCTCATGTTTTCATTCACTGCGTCACAGCAGGCGAGACATGATGAGCTAGTTGCTAAAGGTATATAATACCTACTTGGCAGGGATATTATCCAGAAAAACAGCTGAATTCGGTTAATGCTGATGTGGTCTAAGCGTAGCAATGCCTCCACATGATAACATTAGAAATTTTAGTTTAGTACACACAAGGACAGCAGAAAAAAACCGTACTTTCACACAGAGGTGACACAAGAGACACTTACGTATTGCTTGCCGGTCAGTTTGGGCCTCCAACCAGTGTTGTTCGAACTGAATGTTGTAAAGAGCCTCATCTAACTTTGCAATCTGCTCGAGCAATGGCGCGAAATGCTCTGCGTAATACACAGAGAAAGGGAAGCTAGGTGCTAAGTTTCAGTTCATTCCCAGAGTGAAGGAAACTACAAATATTCTTACCATCTTTGGCATGCTGGTCGAAGTATGAGAAATGGCCGACGTGCACATCAAAGTCAACGGTTTCATGATACGGGGATTTATTGGTGAAGCAGAAGCGATGGACGCCTCTCTTCTGGACTATGAACTCAAACTTATCACTGGTCTTATCGCGGGAATCACGGACTTGAGCGCCATTAGGGTCTTTAACCTGTCATTAATCAAAGATGGTGTCAGGTCTAACCGTAGCTTATACTAGTGGGTACACAAATAAATTGTACCAAAGCTGCTCTAGTTAACTGGCCACCAAAATAGGTCTACAATCACATCAGGTACAATACTAAGCACAACTTGAAGCGGATTAAAAAAACAGCGTGATCAACAAGACAATAAGGGTTGAAACTGTGACAATCTGATCAAAATAATTTAGAATGGTTGTCAACAATTTAAATAAAATCATATACCTCATCCAAACACAAAATTATAAAACTCGAAGAAGAAGCGTAATGAAAGAATTATTTTCTCGTTCCACAAAATGCATCACATATTCTGAAGGTTCCAACGCACCGCATATTCGAGATATACAGTTTGACACACTGCTTACTTGTTGTGTACACATCTAGCACAAGATAACTAAAAAGGAATCAGCCCCTTACCACAAGATCCACTCCTTCCTCGCTGTAATGCCACGAGGCCTCCGCCTTGATGACCACGAAGGACACGTGAACCGTATCACCCTCGTACTCCACGTTGTGCGAGAAGCACTCTTCCCGATCGATCACGAACCGGATGGCCGCAGCCGGGCGCAGGAACAGCAGGACGCAGAGCGCCGATAAGCACGCGGTTCTCCAGCTCACCCCCTCCATCTTCATCTTCTTGTGTTGGCGGTGACAGCTGATTGCGCGGGCATCCTGCAGAGAGAAATTCCCGAGCTATCTATCAGACACAGGAAGGTTGGCACGGGAACAGGGGAAGCGGATCTGGCGGTTTCGTGGCGGAACGGATCAGAAGCACCGAGTCGGGGGTGGAAGGAGAGGGGGGGAGGCTAGAGCGGAAGTCTTGGGCTGGGGAGAGACGCCGCTGGCGCTGTTGGGTGTCCAGGCCTCGGGGCTCCGGAGCTGCCTGGAGGCGCGGAGCGAGATCTGGCTACAGACAGCGAGGTTTCCTCTGTCGCCGTGTGTAAGAAGTCGGGGAGGGCTATGACGAGGAGGAGGTGGAGACCGCTTAGCAACTTACCGGAGTTGGAGAGCTCGGCGGCGGTCGCCTCGTGCTCCGGCGATCTCTTCGCTGGTCGGGTCCGGGCGGAAACAAAAGCGTCAGGAAAAGAAAAGAAAAAACAGCAGGAGACGGGGTCGAAGAGGCTACCGTCGTTGTAATGGAAGGAAAGCGGATCAACGAGGAGGGTGGGCCGCATGGATAATGTGCTGGGCCTGTCTGGGTTGGGTTGGTTAAGGCCCGCGGCCTAATGTCTGGCCCAAACGAAGATGCCGTCCGGCAGCATGAGCCTTAGCAGGTGTAACCAAGCAAGTACACGTAGCAGCAGACAGCGATCTGTGTTGGATTCTGGCACATGCACATGCCCTGTTTTGTTTGTTTGGCTCAGCAGGAGACAAATATGTACATATTTCTTCACCAAACATTTAAATATAAAGTGAAGATTTATCGGTTCTGGCTGAGAGGTGCAGTGAGCTGCAACCAGTTATACAGCGTGTCATGATGATTCATGTAAAAGTTGTTGCGGTTACCATTACTAGCATCAACATGTAGACGTGAGCTCGCGCTAAGGATCCTTAGCCTACTGCGTTTCTTGCAATTCGACATGATGGAGAGTAGTATAACTTTGTGAAGAGGTGAAGGAGCCTACAATGTTATTTACAGCGTCAGCTTCAAAAGGGAACAAAAACACCACTGATTTTCTCTCGGTGGCGCTACTTGGCCAGAGGAAGAGATAGAGAGAACGGTGATTAGAGAGATTGTTATCATCCGGGTTTTAGTAACAGGTCTTTTCGACAATGAATGTGTACTGGTTCATGAGAGAGGGAAAGTCTACCGTAACTGACATATATATTGAAAAGGACAGGATTCCAACCAGATAACCTCATCAGATCCAAAAACAAAACACTCGAGCTGGCCACACATACGTACTCTCCAGCCCCTGTTCACTGGCCGGCTTGGTAATGCTGATACAGCAATGCTGCCCATGGAACTGGTGGACTTTTCTCATTCTTACTACTACTACTTGCTTGCTCCTGAACCCAAAGCAATATTTTCCACGCGGCAACCAGCACCACCGGTCGTGTAGCGATATAAGTTCGCGACAATAGTACGCCGTGCATCTTGCCTGATCGATCCTGAGTTATTGCCCCCCCCCAACAGTTCAGAGAAATTATTGGCTAGCTAGCTAGGGCCTCTGGTTTTTCAGAGGAATTTCTTCTTCCTGAACATGCATGCAAAAGAAAAAGGGGGTCTTTTCCATCGTGATCCCTAAAAAGGAGCAAGCCTTTTTTTTTACTTTTCCATCGTGCCTGCGGCGACGGACGACGACACCCCTACGCGTGTTTCGATCGACATGTGATACAATCGCCGCTAGCTGGGATCGTCGGGCGAAGTTTCCCAGCACGTTCGGACCATATCTCCAGGCTTTATTAATTGAAGTTCTGAAGTAACTGAAATTGACCGGCGACCATATTTGTAGCGGACCGACTGAAAAGTTTATAGGATCAGGAGTACACGGAAGTATCTAAGGGTTTTGTCCAATCCCAAATCTTATAGAAGTATACTTCCTCCGTTTTAAATTATTTGACGCTGTTTAGTATTACATAAATGATCAAACACACGCACGTCAGGCAATCAAATGAAGCATGAACCAAATGAGGCCCCACTCTTGGATCATGGATGGTCACTAGTACTAGTAGTAGTACCATACGGCAAGAACCAAGCATGTCCAATATGGAGAGGCAGGCAGGCAGGCAGTCAGGCAGAGAAACGAGGACCGACCCCCCCCCCCCCCCCCCCCCCCCCCCACTGGGATGGTCTTTTCCCCCAAACATCTCCCTTTAAACCGGTGAAGGGACACCAACCCAACACCGTTGCCTGCTGCCCACACGCACACAGACAGACAGAGAGACGTACACCGGATAGAGAGGAGGGGGGAACCAAGATGCACACACAAATCCACAAGCGGCCATGGGTGGCTCTTGTCCTCCCTCCCTATCTCCTCTACCTCCATGACCGGATATATATATATATATAACTAGGAGTAGGTGAGAGCTTCTTCGGAGGACAAGGGGAACGGAGAGGGACGGACACCTCCATCCACTGCACACTCAAGATTGGGGAGTACACCCCTTCTGCCTCGCCTCCTTCTTCCCAACCAGCGCACACCTCTGTCTCTGTCTCTGTCTGCCTTCTCTCTCTGCTCTTGTGTAAGCGGGAGAACCTGGGACAACGATGGCCTGTGGGTCTCGAAGCGACGAGATGGTCGACGAGTTCGAGAAGCTCGTCATCAGGATGAACCCTCCAAGGTTTTCGTCGTCGGATCCGCTCTCGTGTCATTCCTCCCCACAAGACAAAGCTCGTGTTGTTCGAGCGTTTGATTCTGCGCTTTGACCCCGTGCCATTCTCTGACCGTGCTGGTTCCTTGCAGGGTTACCGTGGACAACGACTCCGACATCACCGCCACGCTGGTGAAGGCAAGCAACCTAAACGCAGCTTGCCCCCTGTGATTCTGTGTCCCTGCGAGTTCTTGCACCAGCAGATGGCGAGCATTTCTGAACGGAGGTTTCTCCCTCCCCTCCCTCCCTTTGCAGGTGGACAGCGCCAACAAGTACGGGAGCTTGCTGGAGGTGGTTCAGGTGCTGACCGATCTGAAGCTGACCATAAAGAGGGCCTACATCTCGTCCGACGGCGAGTGGTTCATGGATGGTGAGTGATGCTCTGCTCTGCAGCCTCCCCTCCCTGTCTTGGAAAGTTTAAGAAGATGAGCGTCTTTTAGGGGTGGGGGGTGATGCAAAGATGTGGCCTTTGAGATGTTTCCATCTTTTGATCTTGAGTGGTGGGTGTGGCTTTGCGCAGTGTTCCATGTCGTGGATCAGGAGGGGAATAAACTTTATGATGGCCAAGTCATCGACAGAATTGAACAGGTAAAGTGCAGGGGATTTCTTTTTCTTCTTCTTCTTCTTCTCAAAAGCTCTTTTCGTAGCCCCTCTCCATTTTGCTAGATTTTTATCTCCCATGCTTCAGTGAAGGTGAAGCAACCGCTGCTAGCTTCCTCCTAGTCCTAGCTTGTGTATAGGTCCCTGTCGCTGCTCACTACCAAGAACAGAGCAAGCAATCTCGTGTTGGTTCATGATCTGGTCGATTCTGTTTCAGTCTTTGGGGGCTGGATCGCTCAGTTTCCGGGCGCCGGAGCGGTCGGTCGCCGTGGAGGCGGAGGAAGCGCAGACGACCATCGAGCTGACCGGCAGGGACCGTCCGGGCCTCCTGTCGGAGGTGTTCGCCGTGCTGACGGACCTCAAGTGCAACGTCGTGGCGTCGGAGGTGTGGACGCACGGCGGGCGCGTGGCGGCGCTGGTGTACGTGACGGACGCCGACACGCTGGGCGCCATCGAGGACGCCGGCCGGCTGGACACGGTGAGGCGGCTGCTCCGGCACGTGCTGCGCGGCGGGGGCGGTAAGGGTGCCGCCGCCATCTCGGCGCGCGTCGCGCACGCGCAGCGCCGGCTGCACCAGATGATGCACGCGGACCGGAGCGTCGGCGGCGACGGCGACGTCGAGCGGGGCGGCACGCCGGCGGTGGCGGTGGAGGACTGCGCCGAGCGCGGGTACACGGTGGTGAACGTGCGGTGCCGCGACCGGGCCAAGCTGCTGTTCGACACGGTGTGCACCCTCACCGACATGCGGTACGTGGTGTTCCACGGCACGGTCATCGCCGACGGCTCGGAAGCGTACCAGGTTCTTCGCCTTCCCCTTGCATGCCATGACCTTGTCTGTACTTTGCACTGCTTCTTGAAAACTGTTCGCGTTACTGCATCCGCGCAACGCATTCTGCTCTCGAAAAAAAAAACAGCAGCACGCACACACACACACACACAGTAGTACAAGTAGCGTACAGCATGTCTCTGACGCTGGCTGACCAGTGCCGCCAGAGATGCCAAGCCCTGCTGCTTGCAGTAGATCTTGGCATGTGACACGGAGATCCTTCCTAGTTTGGCGTGACTTGTGTCCTGCACAACGAGGCCTCGTTTTTCTTTTTTCCTCGGCAGGAAAGGACACATGCTGATGTCGCGTCGTCGTCTGGCCTTTGCAGGAGTACTACATCAGGCAGCTCGACGACAGCGCCGCCACGTCCGGCGATGACCGGGACCGGCTCCGGCGCGCCCTCGAAGCCGCGATCCAGCGGCGGTACACCGACGTGCGCGCTCACCCCGTTCCCGCGCCGCTCGAACCGCTGAAGCCCGAACACGTTCCGAGACTAAACGCGAGCTGATACTGGTTAAAAAACCGTTTGCATGCAGGGGCTGCGGCTGGAGCTGCGCTGCGAGGACCGCGTGGGGCTGCTGTCCGACGTGACGCGCGCGTTCCGGGAGCACGGTCTGTCGGTGACGCACGCCGAGGCGGCGACGCCGTCGCGGGCGGCGGCGGCGGACGTGTTCTACGTGGTGGACGCGTCGGGGGAGCCCGCGCGGGGCCGGGCCGTGGACGCCGTCCGCGCGGAGATCGGCGAGCAGGTGCTCTTCGTCGGGGAGGGCCACACCGCCGCCGCTGCCGCTGCCGCGGGGTCCAGGTCTCCGCCGGGCGGCCGGCGCTCGCTGGGGAACGTGATCAGGTCCCGGTCCGAGAAGCTCCTCTACAACCTGGGGCTCATCAGGTCGTGCTCCTAACAGTCCGTCGGCTAACTGATCTCCCGGCGCGCGCGTGTTCCGTTTCGAGCCGAACGCGAAGCGTCTTTGAATGTCGGAACGCGGGTGGGCGCTGCTCTGCAGGCAATAAACAGTGGTAGAATGGAACGGAAAACTGTGGTCTCCGCCATGGGATCTCGGCGCGCATCTTCCCGAGATGAGAATGAGACGGGCGCCCACGACGACGACGACGACGACCGATGCGGATCCGAGATCGCCGCCGGGGCCCTCCCCCCCGGATGGCGACGACCCGCTCGCCCCGCGAAGACGAATCGAATCGAATCGCATCGAATCGCGTTGCCTGGGAGTGGCTACCATGTCAGTGAGGCACGCACTTCTGGGCGTGGGCCGCCCGGTCCCGGCACTGCTCTCTTTCGTCTTATCCATCCAATCCAACGCGGGCCAGCTCGGTCCGGCGGCTCGCCTCGTCACCGCGCCAGCAACAGGTCACCTACTGCCTGGCCGTGTAAGAACTGAGAAAACGGAACGCGACGGTGACGACGACGAGGGGGAAGGGCAGCGTATTCATGGCTGATCGCGGCAAATTAGTCAGTCGCCCAAGCTAGTACACCGGATGACTACGAGAGATCAGCGCCCGTGATTACTATAAACTCCTCCCGCTCCTCTCGCTCTCGCCTCCTCCTCCTCCCCCTCCTCCTTCCCAGTTCCCAGACAGACAACGCCGTGCTGAGCTGCACAGAGCGGCTCAACTCAAGCCGCTCTCCCCACACCCTGAGCCTCGCGTTCTTGGGCCGCGTCGCCATGGTCAGGCGCGGCGAGGCCCGGGCGGAGGAGGAGGAGGAGGACGACGACGAGTACGCCAAGTTGGTCAGGAGGATGAACCCGCCGAGGTACGCGGTGGCCCGAATCTGCTAACGGTCTGCCTCAGTTTCTCGTCTTTCCTCTCCTCGTAAGTTGGCGTGATTCGTTGTCCTCGACTCCGAGTTTCCTTTTGCTCGTTCTGTTCATTTCTGCCCTGCAAACTTCGACGAAAGACCAGCCATAGGTTTCCAGCGATTTTCACTCGAATATCACTTGGATCTGCTCATGGGTTCCGTCTATGTGATGCTGAATCACTTACGATTTGACCTGATCATGCACAATCACGGTAGGTACACGGTGTCCCTCATGATTCATGAACAATTTACTTCAACCAGTCAATGCGTTCCTAAAAACAAATTGACGTGAAAGAAAACATTCCTTTTTAAAGGCACAAATTAACACAAACTAACTGTTCCCAAATTCCATTCGCCATTACCTGTTGCCGTCTTTCTCGCCATTACGTTCGCCAAATTAACACCGGCTACTGTGTTGTCCGTTGCAGAGTTGTGATAGACAACGACTCGTGCGACAACGCAACTGTCATCCGGGTGAGACTGAACCTCACTTTCATGCAGGACCGCGCTGCAGACTGAACATTAGTGGCGTCTAAAAATTCCAGTACTTTTGTACTGTAAGAGTTAGTGAAGCATCATGACCTTGATTTGCTTTCTTTCTTGACAGGTTGATAGGGCCAAGAAGCACGGCATCTTACTGGAAGCAGTTCAGGTCCTTGTCGATCTCAACCTTGTTGTCACCAAGGCGTACATTTCTTCCGACGGCAACTGGTTCATGGATGGTACTAAATTTAAGCCTCGCGGTTTTCAATCTCTTTTTACTTGAAAACAAGTAGTGAACTTTCAAGATTTTTTTTTGGTTCATTTCGTATTCAGTGTTCAATGTGACCAATCAAGATGGGAGTAAGCTGGAAAATAAGGAGATCATCGACCATATTCAGGAGGTAAGTGAAGACAGATAGGTTCTGGTGTTTGTGGAAGATGATGCCTTTAACTTGCTGATTGATCTTGACCAGTGCCTGGAGTCGGAAGACTACTACCTTGTGACCCGGGCAACTGAGAGAGCCAGCCCCGCGCCGTTGGAAGATCAATGCACCACCATCGAGCTGACCGGCACGGACCGCCCAGGCCTCCTCTCCGAGGTGTGCGCCGTGCTCGCCTCCCAGAGCTGCAACGTCGCGAAGGCCGAGGTGTGGACGCACGGCAAGCGCGCCGCCGCGGTGATCCAGATCACGGACGCGGCCACCGGGCTCGCCGTCGACGGCGCGCGCAGGCTGTCCAGGGTGCAGGAGCTTCTCGGCAACGTGATGCAGGGCGACGTCGACGGGCTCGCCGGGTGGGGCAGCAACACGGGCGTGTCCGTGAGCGGGGCGCGCCTGGAGAGGCGCCTGCACAGGCTGATGCTCGACGACGGTGGCGCCGCCGCGGGGGACGAGAGGGCGAGGCCCAAGGCCGGCAGGGTCTCGGTCACGGACTGCGCGGAGAGGCGGTACACGGTGGTGATCCTGCGGTGCAGGGACCGGCCCAGGCTGCTGTTCGACACGCTGTGCGCGCTCGCCGACCTGCAGTACGTCGTGTTCCACGGCACCGTCGACGCCGAGGGAGGGAGCACGGAGGCCTACCAGGTAGGCATCGGAAGACCGCAAACCACAGTCTAACGGACGGCGGCTCATCGCGTCTCCTGGCGTTCGTTGTCATGCAGGAGTACTACGTACGGCACGTCGACGGGCACCCGGTGCCCTCCGACGCCGAGCGGGTCCGCCTCGCCCGGTGCCTCGAGGCCGCCGTCGAGAGGCGCGCGCACCATGTACGTGATCACCTTGTTCCGCCATTGGCGTCGAGGCGGCATCAACACGGACGCGAGTGACCCTTTGGTATCATTGCAGGGTCTCGAGCTGGAGGTGACGACGGAGGACAGGGTGGGGCTGCTGTCGGAGATCACGCGCGTGTTCCGGGAGAACAGCCTGTCCATCATCCGAGCGGCGATCTCCACCAAGGACGGCAAGGCGGAGGACACCTTCTACGTGTCGGACGCGTACGGCAACCCCGTCGACGGCAGGACCGTGGACGCGGTGGGCGAGCAGCTCGGCCACGCCGCGCTGAGGGTGAAGAAGCGGGACGCGCCCGTGAAGCCCGTGCCGGAGAGCAGCGCAGTGTCCGTCCTGGGTAACCTGCTCAAGGGCTCCCTCCAGGGGTTCAGATTGATCAGGTCCTACTCTTAGTCATGGAGATAGCTTAGAAGTCTATACCACCAGTTTATAGAGGAACAATAAAGGGGCCGGAAGCTCTGCGATGTAAATATGCACAGAAAAGTCACACGACATGATCAACTCATTCTAACCACTTTAAATTTGGCAATAAAAACAACTGTTTACTTTGTCGGGAAATAAAAACAACACTTTACACTATACATTTGTCGTTTGTACAGGTTTTATCAGCACAAACTTGAATTTGGCAATGCAACAGAGGAAGGTAAGATTACAATCCAACCTACTGAACCTTCTTTCTTTCGAAATGAGGATTTCACCAATAACATTTAGGGCTTATTCGGATACAGTTAAATACTCTCCATTACATTCCACTCATTACGCAAACAAGAACAAATATGCAAGTTGAGACATGGATTTACCAGCATGAGCATAAATTCTGAATTCTTACATGGTTTCTTTTTAGCATGGTCTCACAAACAGAACTCACTAGTCACACACTGATAGGGAGAAGTACAAGATTTAAAAATGCAACTTAGGTCATCCGCTGCGCAGCCTCCTTGGCAAGCAGCTTTTCCCTGGCCCGGGTCTTCGCCAGTGACTTGGAGCCCATAATACCACCGCCCCACTTCTTCCTGACCTCGTCATACTTGTCGTTGAAGTTTGCCTGGGAGTCAATCAAGTCCCAGTCAGCACAAAAATCAATAGCAAGAAATTAGATACTGAGATTCAGATGCCCAAAACCTCCTACCTTAATAGCCTCCAGAATCTTGCTGAATTCAAGTTTGTCCTCGTTCTTAACAGTGGTAAGGCATAGAACAGATGCGGTCTTCTTGTGAACAATCTGCAACAACAACAACATTGTAAGCTTCTATTTCTTCCCAGCACTTTTGAAATAACATGCAAAAGATATATCAATGTAGTCATAATACCGATCCAAGGCGTGCTTTTCCCTTGACAATGCAGTATGGAACCTCCATTTTCCTGCAAAGCGCTGGGAGCCACACAACAAGCTCGATGGGGTCAACATCATGAGCTATGACAACCAGCTGGGCCTTGCTCTGCAAAATAAAGAATACAAGTGTGAATAAGCAAAATGTAATGATCACCAAAAGTGAACTCTCTGATAGCACCCAGAAGTGGAACAGACACAAGAATCGAGTGCACATACCTGCTCAATGAGGTAAGTCACATGGTTGAGGCCATACTTGACGACAATGGGTTTCTTGGCCTCAACTGTTTTCCCTTCATTCTCAGCCTGAGCCCTCTTCAACAGCCTTTCCTTCTTGGCGGCTTTGTCCTCAGGGCGGTACTTAAGAAGCATCTTAAACAAATTTGTAGCTGAAATAAAAAATCAAACCTTGAAAAGTTTTTAGAATAGAAAAAATGGAAGGATCTAATATAATTTTTAGCTAGACTTAAACCTAATTCAAAGTTGATGGGTTTGTGACTTGAGACCAAAATTTTGTTGGTTTGAGAAATGGACTCAATATGATTACATGACAATATACAAGTGTCAAAAGGAGGATGCAGACCGTTTATGAAGGGTTAGTTTATCAGTGATTCACAAATGGAGACATCTACTTCACTGAAATCAATTTTAATGCAGTTCCTTATCAGTTAACTTCAGAATTGACTGTAATGGTACATAAGTATCAAAAAAAGCTTGTGACAACAAAATAGTACATGCCTTATTCTAACCACTTGACATAGATTCTTTTCCAAACATAACACTCAGCATAAATCAGTATCTTCAATGGCTACAATTAAACACTATTTTTGAATAAATTTATCTTTTGTACCAACACTTCTTATTTTCATATACCGAAAGGTTTATAGAACACCAGTTCCAACATTGACATTCATCCATCACAGAAATGATTCGCAACCCAGGTCTCTACTTACAACTTCAGTCATTCTTACGTTGGACAAATTCTCAGCCCATCACAGCCAGCAATATCATAAACTCAAGACTTAGCGATCCTAATCATGATTGACAACAGTCGAAATCTTAGAACACGGATGGACGGAAAGCGTACCAAGGTTCTTGTCGAGGGTACGGGTGAACTGGTTGAGTGCCGGGGGCACCTTGAGCCTCTGCTTGAGGATGCGGCGCTGGCGCTGGATGCGCACGACCTTGGGCCACTTGACGAAGCGGTGGAGATCCTTCTTTGGCGGCAACGCACCACCGATCCCGAACTGCTTCGGCCTCTTCTCGAACAGCGGGTTCGTCACCTTCTCCTGCACCAACCAACGCCACCAAATCAGATAAAGAACAAGGGACAGAGAGAGAGAGACCGAAGTTTCAGTGAGAGCGCGTGGGTGTCAGGAATCAGCGACCTACCGCCTTCTTCTTCGTCGGGACCGGAGCCCTGCCGCCTCTCTTCGGGGCCTGCAAACCAGCACGGGATAATTAAGAGTCGCCAGATCAAACACTGCTCCTGATTTTCGCAAGCAAGGCATCCCTTGCCGAGCGCGGCGAGGAGGTCGCCACCGAAGCGGGGAGAGGAACGTACCATTCCGCCGGCGGCTGGTTGGAGCGAGCGGGCGGGGCGACGGGCGGGGTGGAAGATGGAAGAGGCGAGTGGATGCGGCGGCAGGAGCTCCGCAGCCGGGCGGCGAATCTATAAGTGTGGGTTCGGAGCGACGTGGAGCGTTGGGTGTGGGGCATCGTTGGGCATGGCGAGGCCTCGACCGTCCGTTCTGGGGATTAGGGTTTCGAAGGTATTTCTGGGCCTTACGGCCCGGTAACTGAGTATGATGAGGTCGTATTAGACGGGCTGGGCCGGTCGTATTGTGCTGGGCCAATATGAATTACTCCACACGTGACATGGCAGGTTTTGTTCCACACGCTCACTACAAGGCCGCCGGCCGCCGATCGCCGACGTCAGCACGCCGGCGTCCAAACGGCCGGCCGCCGGCTCCTGACTTCGTCCGCCCGAGACGATGTGGTGTGGGGCCCATACCGTCTGTCGATCGAGCAGGGGGGTCGTTCTCACGGTGGACTTGTACCACCAACCGGCGGCCACACACCTCCTCCTCCGAGATCTGCGATTTTTCAAATTGGGCCAGCACATCCGATGCGATGGATGGAATCCCCTTAATTATTGCCGAATTATTTTTGGAATCCGATGAACGAATGCTTTGCGTATGGGCCCTAGAAGATTACCGTTTTGCACTATGGTCGCGATAAATTTTGATCATACTCGTTCTTCTCTACTGGAATATGATATCTGAATTATCCAGGTCCTCGATTGCAATTCTCTCAGACCAAGTCCTGACCGCATCAGCAACAGCGAGTCAGCAACAAGACACCGCCTCCTCGGTATAACTGACGCGCTCCAGCCCAGAGACGGCAGAGGACGCCGCCGCCGCCTCCGCAGCTAAGCGAGACTGCAGGAACGAACTGCTTGCTCTGCCTTCCGCCCGTCGCGCAACCCCCGCCTCCGGCTTCCCGCTCGGTCTCGTCTCAGGTAACGCACGCTTCCCTGTTCCTCCTCGCGATCTCACGTTCCCCTCCCGCCGCGGCATTTCTCCGCCCGCCCGGATCTGGGCGTCGGCTCCGCTTCGGTAGGCTCTCGTCGGGTTAGGGATTATGGCCGCGGAACTGCGTTGCTGTTGCCGTGGATCTCGGGGTAGGACTGGGTGGCTGCGGAAATGGGGGCCTCGCCTCGTCGTCAGCGGTGAGGGGGCCCGGTGACGGGGCGTAGCAAGGCAGCCCAGCCAGGTATCCTTCCATTGTAATCGCCTCTTTAATGCGCCGCACTCCCCTCCGAGCACTTTGTGCTGCTACTGGATGGATGGGGGGGCTTCACTTGGCTGTGACTGCGAGTCTGAGAGCCATTATCAAATCTGTTTGTTGGGCCGATCTGGTTCTATACGTTAGTGAGAGCTCAACAGTCAACACCATCCATGTTTTGGTGGATTGGATTATCAGTCATTCTTTCATTATTCGCGATTGTGTGACTTGACTAGCTTCGGGTAATGATTGATCTGCTGGAACTGTCTAAATTTCAGCTTGAATTGCTTATGATTTTTTGTGCCTCGATTTTTTACTTGTTATCTGTTGATCCAATGGTTGACTGCAGTTGTACGTCTATTTGTAGGAAATGCTCAAAACAGTTACCACAAATACTCATTCATATCTTTCACCCTTTTATGCTGACTCATAATGCAGGTGGTGAACATGTCAGCAAGCGCTTTGAAAGATCTCAATATTTCTCAACCAGAAGACCTGGAGAAAGGGAAAGATTGTTCTGCGAAGTCCTGCACCAACAGGCCTGTGTCAAATGGCAATGGCAACAAATGTGTCAACAAGGAAGAGAATGCCCCTCCTGCGTGTCCTGATGCGGTGACTAATGGAAATGAGGCTGCAAATATAGACGTTGAGTATATTGATTCTGAGAATCTGATAGATCTACCGGATGTTGATGCAACTCTCAGTGTATGCCACTAATTTTCTTATTCATGATCTTTTGTTGTACAATACAATAGATTTTCTTTTTGGTTCTAGACAAAGCTGAGGCTTGTCATTTTCTTTTTTTCTCCAACAGACTTTAGTTAGAAGGTTGGATTCAAAAGATTGGGTTATGACATGTGAAGCTCTCAACAATGTTCGTCAGTTGGCAAAGTACCACAAGGAAATATTGCAAGAGCTGCTGTAAGTTGTTTCCTGACATTTGCACTTGAAAATTTTGTTTTGTTATTTACAGACATTTTTGTTTCCTCTGACACCCACTTCCATGATACTGTTGAAAAAATTGTACGCCATCCCTTGTATCACTTATTGTATATGAACTGTTTGAATCGCAGGGAGCCTCTAGTTCCTCTCATTGTGAAATCTATAAAGAATCCTAGGAGTGCTGTCTGCAAAACAGCACTAATGACATGTGCTGACATTTTTAAGGCCTTTGGTGACCTAATGGTCGACTCAATTGATCTGCTGGTCTGTATTGCCATTCTCAAATGTGCTATTTAGAACTGTATGCATTATAGTCTCTCAGAACACCTTATTCTTTCAAATGTGTTGACAGCTACTGCAGCTGTTTCTAAAAGCATCACAAGATAAGCGCTTTGTTTGTGAAGCTGCTGAGGCAGCTCTTATATCGATGACGAGTTGGATCTCCCCCTTGTTACTGTTACCCAGAATGCAGCCCTACCTCAAAAACAGGAATCCACGAATTCGAGCAAAAGCATCAGTGTGCTTCAGCAAGAGTGTACCTCGCCTTGTAAGTGAATGTCTCACCTGAAATTTTTTCATGATGGTGGCTTTTGTAGACTTTCTGTTCTTTCCACTAAAGCAACTAATGATTGGGTGCAGCGTAATTAAATACTGCTTGTAGTTTATTTATCTGATATCGCAAATGCACAATTGGGTATAAAAATTGGACCCTCTTTTGTGCTAGTCTCTCTTTTCTTCGTCTTGTTTAGTGTAACTCCAATTTCTTCCAGGGATTTTTCGCTTTATTTTTTAGTGATATATATGCATGTTTTGAACTTGGACAATCTCTTTATCACGATGTGTAGCTGGTACATGGCCAAATACTGAACTAGTTGTTATGTTTCCTTTTTGTGCAGGATGTGGAGGGTATCAAAGAATATGGAATGGATAAGCTCATCCAGATAGCAGCATCTCAACTAAGCGACCAGCTTCCTGAATCAAGGGAGGCTGCTCGCAGCCTTGCATTGGAGCTGCAGGTATTCTATGAGAAGTCTCAGGCCTCGACTTCTGGTGAACATGATGGCACACTTTCGGAGTCACCCGATGCTGAATCATGGGAGGCCTTCTGTCAATCAAAGCTTTCTGCATTAAGCGCACAAGCAATCCTCCGTGTCACTTCTACTCCAAAAGACGGTGTCACTGGTGTCACCTCTACTCCAAAAGAGGCCGTCACCCTGGGTTGCTAGCACAGAGTTAGTAGATGAGATGACAAGGTTGCAATTTTCAATTCAAATCACTTTTTTGTACATGCTTAAGGTTGGTCCTCCGTTACGTCCAGTTTGGAATTCAAAGTTCAGGTGTGGCCGCGGTGTTGATATTGGTGCGAGATCTATAGTTGACTGTATAATCCTTTTGTCCTACTACTTGGTGTTGATTGGTCCGGTGAATGTAGAATTTCTGCAATGGTTAATTGTACACGGGTCCTTCAAGGTTGTATGCTATAGGAGTGTTTGTGTTTCATTGAAAATTCCGTATACCGTTCGAATTTGAAGACGCCACGCAGATTCCAAAATCCAAATTGAACATTGCATTGCACACTGCAACTGCGAGCAGTTACCACGAGTCCACGAGCGTCGAGCTAGTACTATCTCACAGAGATGGCCTTGGACACAAATTCCAGCTACGTTGTGGGGGGTAAAACTGAAAACTTCCAGCCTCCTCTCCTGTTTGGTCGGGTCACGTTCCCTCGTTCGATCTCCCTCCCTATTTGGCCGCCGGGTCGTCGTCGGAGGGGAGATCACTGCCGGCGACGTTGCACAACGACAAAGGTTCTTCCACAGAACACTCCTCTCATCGAGGGGACGTGGGATCATCTTGTGCGGCCAGCGTACGCTCCTCCAGGTGAGAGCCGAGATCTGCTCGGTCTCGTCTCGTGCGGCCAGCGTCTGCCCATCCAGGTGAGAGCCGAGATCTCATCCCCAATCCTCTAGAGATTCCTCCTTCCTCCTTTTGTACCTGATATTTAGGCTGGATGTATCGGGGATGGCCGATCCCTGCGCGAGGGCGGGGGTGGGGGCGTGGACGGGGACATGCAGATTTCATCCTAATCGGGGATGGGAACGGGAATTTTCATCTCTCGGAGGAGAGAGTTCTCTCCGCTTGAGTTAGGTAGGACAGCCGCCCTACCTCGCCCTACTGCTAATTCGATATATTCCGTTGCTCCTTGTTTTGATTAGGTTCTTCTTCTTCCTCAAGAGGAGAAAAATCAATTGCCAGAGGTGGGGAGGAGGCTGTTTTCAAAGACTTTTGGGTGTTCAGCTGAACCCCACATGCGCTGCATCAAGTTTGCCACTGCATCGACATGAGGCTCAACAAGGTGGAAGTGAACCTGAGAAGACTGCTGGAGGCGGCTCCGCGGCAGCAGAATCAGGCTAAGCTTGTCCATGTAGGCGTCCCTGATTCGGTGTTCCTATTGGATATCTGACAGTGTCTGTTTTTCAGTACCAACGCGGCATGTGGTATCTGAATCTTGCCCATCGAGTGAAACCGTGCACTAACAGCCTCCATTCTATTGCAGTATGTGACCACAGCCAGGGAGATGTTGGAGCAGCTAGGAGCAGAAGCCACATCAGAAGGAACATCGAGGTGTGTTTTCTGTGAACACAACGCTGAAGGCTTTTTGAAAAATTGATACGGTGATATGCTTGGTACATGTGACTCACCAAATTTTTGTTAAGGATCAATGATTACAAGGGAAAATGGAAAACCTGTTGCCATATGACTGTACCAAATTTTGTTAGTCCAATGTTGACACTACACAAATCCAAATGTTGCTCTTGCAAATGAATCTGCTTTGCTGCTATATTGTGTTGGTTAAGAGTATGTCTCAGTATTTTGTTAAGCCTTCAAACACCGTCAAATGGGGCTATTATAATCTATGTAAATGCCTTTTACATTCTGATAATGCAAGAATGGTCTTAAAATAAAGGAAATGTATATCGTGGAACTACTGAGCACTATCTGAATAGCCTTTCCTTTACATGCAAGTGGTACAATAACTTGGCTTCTATAAAATTATTCTTCTTTAAATGAAAGGCACAAAAGATACCCTCTTCAGTCTCCACAAACGCATGATTTTCTCATTCATATTTCCTAGAAAGTTGTTTCTGGAATCTGGATACTATTTCTATTAGGGTGTTGGACAAAGGTCGTAGTATTAAGTTCCTAGCATCTTCTGGTTCATGGCAATTATAATTTCTTGACCCTTTGCTTGGTCTTTTCATGAGTCTTCATATACCTGTTTCAGTGATCTTAGCAATTGGTGTAGCAAATCACACATTCACATACATTGAAACTTTCTTCTTGTGCTATATTTTCTTTCCACGAGCAGAAGATCATGTTTCTAATGCATCACTCTTTTTTCAGTGTTTCAAAAGCTAAGCTTTCTGAGTATTCAGAAAGGATTGAAGCACTAGCTGCCAGGATCACTGCTTCAGTGGTACATTTTTATTATCTTGATTGACGTTGCCATTGTCATGCTTAAATCATTTGCCATTGCTTCATAATAGAATTTAAAGTAACCACAATGGTATCTATTTTTTTCATCTGAACATGTATCCCTTATATCTCTCAGATACACTTCTTATTAGCTTATTCCTGTCGCTGCAGCCAGAAGATGAAAAACCAATTGTTGAAAGCAGAGAAATAGAAAGCTCTTATGAAAAGGAAAAGGCAGAAGATTCAATATCCTTATCAGGATTGCGAAGGCGATCAACGTAAGTTATTTTTTGTCTCTTTTCCATTTTCTTACTGTTACATCTAATGAACTCGCGGATGTAACTGAGTAGAGCTCATGGGAAGGTTGGTCCAAACCATCATGAGAAGAAAGGAGATATCGGGGCCCCTATCAAATTGGATGCAGAAGCTCAGGCTCATATTGAGAAGCACAGGTATGCTATATTTTGTTTTAGTTTTTGCAAATATTCTTTCCTATCCCGGGCTCCAGCTTAGCTCTACCATTAGCACAATGGCATGCCAGTTGTATTCCCTATTCTTCTCCACAGCTCTTAATTGCACACAGCGCATCCGTTTACAGGGTCTATTCATTGATTGATTTCACTGAGATTGCTGTGTTGCAAGCTATCCCCATTTCCCATCTTGTTTTGTAGCTTAATACCCACGTTATTCTTATCTGCATTTTCTCTGCTGCATACAAGCTACCAATCTGATCCATCATCAACTGTTCTCACTTTTCACCGAGACTGGGCTATACTATAACTGTGTCATGTTAAGCTTTTACTTGTTAAGACTCTATTTGGGCATGGTAACTGTAGGCTTACAAGATCACCAATTGAATATCCTGACTGTTTTCTTACTGATACGGGATCTCCTAACTGTACAGGAAGTTGCAAGAAGATTTAACTGATGAAATGGTCGAATTAGCACGCCAACTGAAGGAAAGTAGCCTTATGATGAACCAATCGGTCAAACAGACCGAGAAGGTGCGTTTTGTTTCATTTGTTCCTTCACTGCTCTCTGTGGTGCTGACATTGGTTCCTATGGAGACAACGGATTTCTGTTGATACTGCACAGAAGATAATGCTATCCCACTCGCTTACTATTTGTTGACGTCGCAGATCCTCGACTCCACTGAGAGAGCTGTGGAGCATAGCCTGGCAAGCACTGGCCGCGCAACCTCACGCGCAGCGGAGGTCTACTCGCTGACTTCCAAGACGACGTGCTTCCAGTGGCTGCTCATCTTGATGATGACTTGCATGTTTTTTATGGTGGTTCTGCTCATACGTATCACCTGAGTCTTTCTGCAACCGATCGCCTTTCGGATGGAACTTTTAACCGGCTTTAACATGGCCATACACTTGTTATGAAGTACTAACAGATTCGATGGTCGCAGCTCGTAGTTTAGTTTGTAACTTCTCGTGAACCGCCGTCACTGTTGCTTGGTGGTGTTCTGCTCTGCCGGGCACAGAAGCATGGGTGCTCTGGGTTGTTACGCGAAGTGGGATGTTTAACTATGCCATTGTGAAAATTGTAGGAAATAACACATTCAATCCTTTTGCCAAACAGGTAAACAGGAAGATGATCCATATAAAAACTGAACACAATTCATGCAGGAGTTGAAACGAAAGCAGTACACTCCAATCAACACCCTGTGGTTAATTCATCCATTTTCCGCTTGGTTTCGACCTCGTCGTCATGGGATGTGTGCTGTTGCGGCTAGTGCAGGTAGCCTTGGCCGTGGCACGAACCACATGGACTTTTTGTCAAAGCGGCAAGGCAGCTCATCCACAACCGTCGCCGTGTCGTCCAGGAAGCTGTACCTGTACACGCTGCATAACCCCTTTCCGGCCGCCCACCTGCCGATGAAGTAGGCGCACCCGCCGCCGGGCACCCCCGGCCCGCCCTCGCGTCGATGGCGAAGCTGCTTTTCCAGCCGAGGAACAAGCAGAGGTGGTCGCCACGCCTGTGTGCTCCCTCGGCACCCGCCTCGGCGTCCCGTCGTCGTCGTCGCTCACCTGCAGCGTGCGGACGGCCACCGACGCCGGCGAGTCCGCCGCCCGGCGCGTGCGCGGCGGTGCATCTAGGGCGTCGATGCACAGCAGCTCGCCCCTGGAACTGGAGCAGGTGCCTGACGTCTCTCTCAGGCATCAGCGGCAGGTCCTGCGTGGCGCGCACGACTCGGTTCAGCGCCGAAACTCGGACTTCGGTTTCTTCGAATACATGGCGATCGAACTGCTTAACAGCACCTGGTAGCCTGCAATTAACGCAAAGATCATGTCTGAAAGAGTCGGTTTTTGATGGGTAACTGCTCCTCCGAGTATATATAAGTCAGTGCACTGAACGACTGAGGTGACGTATGCAGAGCAGAGCAGGAGCCAAGCAATTCTAGCGAGGAAGAGAAGATGACGAAGGCCCTGCTTCTGCTTCTCGTCCTCCTCCTCGCCTTCGTGTCCGTGCTTCCGTCGGCCAGACCATCCGCCAGCGTGACCGGCCTGCCCCAACTCCCGCCACTTCCCCCGCTGCCACCACTGCCGCCGCTCCCCCCGCTGCCGCCGCTCCAGCTCCGGCCACTCCCTGTTTCACCAGGCGCGCCGCCGCCGCCGACCTGCATGGGGCCTCTGGCCCCGCTGTTCTCATGCGTGGGCTTCCTCACCAACACGAGCGTCCACGCCCCGACGCCCGGTTGCTGCGCCGCCCTCGAGTCCGTCCTCGTCGACGGCACAAGCATAATCTGCCTGTGCCATGTCCTGGGCACGGACATCAACAGCTACACCCTCGCCCACGACCCCGTCGACCTCGCGCGAGCCCTCCTCCTCCCGGCAGCCTGCGGCGCCGCCCTGCCGATCCGGGCGTTCTTCATGTGTTTTTGTGGGCACTTTGATGATCTCGTTGCTCGCTTCTCTCTCTCTCTATATATATATACCGTTGCTTCGTCAGAGACCTGCTGACTGGTTGGTTTAATTTCTTGTCTCGACAGTGGAGCAGGTGCCACCCATGCAGCTGCCCCAAGGTTCGCCGCCGGCTTCGGCGCCTCCAAGGCCTCCGCCGGTACAAGGACCACGAAGGTCCGGTGGAGCAGGGCGAGCTTGACGAGGAACATAAGCTGCAGGAGGGTGGAGCAGCTGCAACTGGAAATGAAGCATATAAGCAGCTGGTGACGAGAAACAACACGTCGCTGTCGGTTATGCTCCGCGCACTACTGCACGTCGATTCCATCCATCGGCTGGACCAATCAATCGACGAGTGACAGGATCGGCCGTCGTCGTTTCTCTTTCTGCTGATGGCTTTGCCAAAGTTCATAATATGGATGTGACCTACAGCTCCTACTTTTGCCACGAGTAAACGTGATGCTTAATTGAACTGATGATTTTATTCTCTCTCTAGCAGTTTCCCCCCTTGAAGTCTTACTGTTTACTGCTACTTGAACATGCATTTTTTTTCCTGTTTGCTAGTGGAGTACCATGCATGCATGCTCATGACAAGACAAACTGCTGTAAAAACTGAAGTGACTGCAGAGCTGTTACACATAAAGAATATGTTAAAAGTTAAAACAGATGCCACGTTACAGTCTCATCGCCCCGTACATGCATGGACACCAGAGGATTCGATTGTAATAAGACTGCAACGACGACTAGATCGACCATGCACACACACATGCATCATACAGTAGGTAGCTAGCTAGCTAGCTTGCCTTATTAGTACCGATCAACCAGACTACTAATTAACAGGTAATTAGAGAGGCAACTTACGCTGAATAATGGTACACTAATGACACACACACGATAACAATCGAATAGCTGATTAACCAACTAATAAACGACGACGACCAGCTGATAACTAACGTACGGCACCACACCGTCGTAGTAGATGCTTGCTTTTGCAGCTTCTGTCCACCCGCGCGCGCGCGCATGTCGTCGTCGACGGTCACGCCACGGCGGCGACGATCTCGATGCCGATGACCTCCGGCTGCTTGTGGACGCCGAGCTCGGCGTTCCCCGCGGCGAACCTGCAGCTGGTCTCGGTGGCGGTCGCCGTGGCGGCCTGCTTGTCGTGATGCTGGTCCCTGTCGCCGACGACGGTGGCGGCGTCCTCGAACATGTGCACGGCGCCGAGGATGGAGATGGGGGTCACGGACCGGATGACCACGGTGTGGCCGGTGGGGAGCTCGGTTGCCTGGGCGGCGCCCTTGATGGCGCCGCCGTCGGTGGTGGTCGTCGGCAGCACGGCGGCGTTGGTGTTGTTCCCGGGCTTGCGGTACCAGAAGTAGAGCCCCATCTGGACGCAGCTGAAGAAGAACCCACCGACGTTCGGGTACTGAACATTATCGAATGGAGAGTCAATCGATTGCATCATTCATAATCACAACGTGTTTAATTTTGAAGCTCCAGCTGCAAGTCCTGCAACCAGTCTTAGCTAGTAGTAGTAGTTATATACCGACCATGACGTATGGGTCGTTGGTGAAGAGCCCGTAGCAGAACCATGCGACGGCGCTGAGCGTGAGGCAGAAGGACAGGCTGATGGGCAGGAACTCGACGCTCTTGGTCTTCACCACCTTGACGATGATGCTGAGCGGCGCGACGAAGACGGCCATGGAGAAGGCGAGGCAGACGCTGCCGAGGAACTTGACGCGGTGCGCCGCGGCGACGAGCCTCAGCGTGGCGAGGACGACGAGCCCGAAGGCCGCCACGTCCAGCAGCAGGAAGTAGGCGACGGTCCGGACCCTGGCCTTCCTGGGCGCGTACGCCAGGTAGACGGCGATGTAGGCCGCCTCGACGCCGCAGCCGAAGGCGTTGATGGTGAGCAGCGGCCTGGAGTTGGTCTTCACCAGCGCGTAGAAGATCCAGAGCACCGAGCTGAAGAGCGCCACCACGTACGGCACCGAGCTGAAGCCGCCCGTCGACTTCTTGCGGTACACCTGCACAAACGTCGTCCTATACGTACGTACACGTACACACACCAACGTCGACAGATCAAACACGTACGACGGTCAGCGCCAGAGATCGATCGATCGCGTGAAGAGATGAATAGATGGATTCGATCGGAAACGATCAATCGGAAAGTGATTCTTACACTGGTGCGAGGAACACCAGGAAGGATATGATGTTTCCTGCAGAAAAATTAAAATGAAGAAATTAGAGGGATACGGCTTTTGTCAGTGATACTATTCATCAGCATATTAATTTAATTTTCAGACATGCATGTACACTCTAGCTAGCTAACATGTTCAATCAGAAAGGAAAAACAATACGGCAAAAGTTTTATTAATCTATTTCCAGGGGTGCCGCTAGCTAGCTGTGCAATATGGCAAAGTTTGCAGGAGCACGCCTTCATCGCTGCTCAACCAATCGCCATTTCAAGGAGGGAGAGACATATATAGTACTGACGCCCCAGAGAGTGCATGGTGTGAGCTGTTGCACATTCTAATTTTAAATTTTTTTTATGATAAAGACAGCTGTTGTTCGTTCTCTATACTGCGCGCTTTCATTCGTTTCTAATACAATTTAATCAGTGATTAAATGCACACAATAATGGGACACGGTACTTTCGTCAAGAACTATCTATATATAGCTGTGGATTGTGGTGCGCTCCTAGCTAGCTAGCTAGCTACCGATCTTTAGTTGAAAAGTTGCTAGAGATCGAGGCGATGCTTTGCATGTGTGTGTTGCAGCAGCCAAGAACACAAGTTGTTACTAGGTTTTGGAGGGGCGCTACTAGCAGCTATAGCTTGGGTATGTATATGAGCTGTGTGTGCCAGTAGTGATCAGTGTGTGCTGAACTAGAGAAAGAAAATAGATCAATATAATGGGGACAGCTGAGAAAACTTTTAATTAGAGACGGAGCATAACAAGAAAGCAATTGATGTCTCGCTCAACAAGACTGTTTGTTGTGGAGGCCGCCACACATGCACGATCGATCGAGCAGGACGCAACACGAAACATGCATGCATGCACGGTCATGCATGGCTACTAGCTAGCACGGATCGTTACCTGCAATGCCGGAGAGGGTGACCGCCGGGTGAGCCATGGACAAGAAGCCTGCCATTCTTACGTACGGTGGTTAACCGACGACGACGACGACGACGAGGGTGTTGGGTGAGGAGGAGAGCAGGAGGAGGAGAGAGACTAGCAAGAAGCTGCTAGAGCTCAAGAAGAAGAGAGATCTTCGTTTTCTTCTCCCTGGCAGAGAGAGAAGAAACCAGAATCTCTTTCCTACTCCCTTCCCTGACTCCTCCTCAAGGAGAGAAGCTAGCTAAAGCTACAAGGTGTGGTGCTGCTATAACTGCATGTGTGGTTTGGACTTGGTGATGGATAGTGGTTTATATAGATAGATGGAGGCGCCTCCATCTGCCTGATTCAGGGCACTGCTGCTGGGTGGTGCTCGACAGTTGGGTCCAGTCCGATCCTAGCCGCGTGATATGCATCGATCAACCAAACTGGTGAGACGATATTGTATGCTGCGTGCACCAGATGATGATCGTGGTCATATAAATGGTGTATCTAATCCGAACTTTTTCGTATAGGCGATTTCTCTTTTTACGTTCAGTAAGAAACAATCTGTGTGCATGCCAGCTTGCTCTGTCTGTGTCAATGGATTTTATCATGCATGTGCCTGAAGGTAACTAAGATCAAGACATTTCAGCCAGTACTTTTGCATTTGGAACATGTGAAAATGTGCTAGCTGGGTGTGGGGTTGTTCACTTTTTTTGAAAGTAGAGAGAGAGAGAGTTATCGCAACTTCTGATTATGCATTGTATACATTTGCAGAAAATAAACATGCTAACACGGAGCACGATCAACCTGGTTGTTGTGTAAGAGAAAAATCTGAATTCTGTATTTTCAGACGTCAGACGGGAAACGACTCTTCACATCTGATCTCGCTTGTAACTGTACAGAATCAGGGAACAAATGTGTAAGCAAAACGATCATATACCATCCTGAGAAAGCAAGCAATTTAATTAGTTGCTAAAACTGGACGCGCCAATCAGCCTTATAATCATTGGCAGCTACATTTTGGACTTGGTATTAGTACAAGCTAAGTACGTGTAACAGAATGCCTATATCAAAACTGATATCCCTGATTGGTTGCAAGCAAGCTTCCATAATTAATACTGTTTCTAAGATACACGGCTCTTCCTGGTTCCTGCTGTTGGCTAGCTAGCTTGTACACATGCAAGTACGGTGGTTCCACTACGACGTATTTTCTCCTCCAATCAGATCAGCTCCTGCCGTATTCATAGAAAGCTGGGCACGGTGGAGGACAACATGTATGCTAAGTATGTTGATGATCAAGCCACTTTTCAGTGTTCATGGGAGAACTGAAGCAGATGCTTTCGGTGTGGCTAAGCTATGTGCTACATACTCCCCACACCAGTCAATCTGTACTAGAACCATTGCTCTTGACGTCGGCTTGATTTTCTTAGAAGAAAATCGATCAGGTCAGCTAAACTGTTCATAGTAGCTTATGACGTAGGTAGGAGTGACTTTTACTTTTATTTACCTTTTTCACTGTATCTCTTCCTTTTCTGAAGAAAACATGATCTAGGCCGGGAGGATATTTCCTAGATCTTGATTAGAATAACAAGGAACTGAATTGATTCTTCTGAATATCTGTCCAGGTCTATATCCAAATATCTATATCCAGATATCGACCTTAACCGAATAACAAGAAGTGATTAGGATATATTTTCAGAAAACAAAATTAAATTTCAACCTCTGCGTAGTCTCAGGCAACATTGTTTTAATTACATAGATAAAAAATAAGGGGAATGACATAAAATCAGTACATAAATATCAATACTACAAGTTGTTTGCATCCAGTGTCTATTCATTTCCCTTGTCATCATCATTATTATTGCCCATGTAACTGCTTACTAATAATCCGGCATGCAAGCTATCCAAGATAACCACCACCGCAGTATATATGAATTTGTGAATGACTTAATTATAATAGGGAAACTGAGGATGAACTCTATTAATAAATAAATATGAATGAACAAGGGGCTATTCTTTTCAAGAAGTTGTTAACACAAGAATCAAGCTTCCATAATTCTTTCAAAGAAAGAATTAAAGATGATCAAGAAACAACTTCTCGATTCTATAATATCTTTTCTTTACCAAGAGCCTGGGAATGCAGAGTCAGGGGCCCTTCAGGCTCACATAACACCGGCAAAAAGCACATCAAATTATTGTCCTGCTTTGAAGCTTTCTGCAGGATAACACACTTCATGGCCATCTTTCCTTCTGACAATTGTCTTTTTGCGCCGCTAGGTCTTGAGGCATCAGGATTTGTCAAGATTGGACTTGAGTAAATGCAGACCAAAGGTGCAGGCACACCAAACTGACTGTGAAATGGTCTACTTCGAAAAGAAAAATAAATATTTTCTGAGGCAATAAAAAAACTGGTTTCCTCGTACACACGACAAAACTGCTGAAAATTGAACCAGTAGGTTGGTATTTTTAGTAGCTCTTACTCAGCTGGGACAGTTTCTGCTCCGTGGAATAAATGTACTCATATCCCCATCAATCAATAAACACAGGGATACATACATGTTCTCGATCTGTCAAGGAATGGAAGGCCAGCTCATCAATACCTTTTAAATCAATTTTGGTGTAGCTTGTAAGCAATGCTAATAGGAATGTAACCAATTTTTCTGTTACAGCTCATACTCTAAGATGATAGTTTACTTCTTATTTTTTGGGGTAGGATGTAGGTGCTAGATTTGATGCTTTAATTTTTATGTGATACTATATTGGGCTCTTCCCTCTTGCGTCTTAAGTATTCTTTTCCAAATATATATTCAAACGTCCAGTGCTGAAAAAGGTTCGAATTTTGATGTTTGCTTGTGTCAGGACAGTTCGTCAGGTTTGTCGTTTTTTTTCTTCTTCAAATGAGCCCAGATAAGCTAGTCAGTTCTTGTCATGCCAATATTAACCATCGTTTTATTCTAAAGGCATATGCATGTATGCTATCTTGTCTGAAAATGCAAAAGATAACATGATCTAGATATTGTAGATGCAACACCTAGTTTGACCTGATTGCAATATGCTTACCTATTGTTGTATAGGGACCTCCTATTTTTATCTGTGCCAAACTACCTAACCCATAAGTTGCTGGCTTGGATTGGTAAACTCTTTCCTCCACTTTTTCTCTGTGCCGAAGAAATATGATTCCATTTCTAAAGAAATATTACTAATGATCAAAATCCACATATATACAACAGTTAAGTCAACACCCCTTGGGAGGAAGCTAGAACTTTTAGGTAACAGTTCCATTCTCACATGAACTTGAAAAAAAAATTCCTGGGTGCGGAACATGGCCGGACTAATTAAATCTACAGCCTCACAAGCACATTGTGCAAGAAGCAATTCGTTCCCCAGCTAGAATAACTCCTGGATTTTTTTTGAAGAGTCACCAATCTTCTCACTTTCGCTGAACTTCTTGATGCTGCTACATTTACCGAATCATGAACTTGGAGACTGAAAGATGTGGTGTCTAGCTACCCACTACATTTCACCAAAATAATGGCTGGAAAAAGAGAGATCACACGCGCAAAATAAAGGAGCAGTCCACTAGCTAGCTCTCTCTGGTCGATGGTGCATGCAGCTAAGCCAGAACTGAGCATGTTGCTTACTGAAGAACAACAAACGAGGGACCCGTTGCTTGGTTCATGCATGCATCTTCCTTGCTTGACATTTCTTCACGTCCAAGGAGCGATGGATAACCAAGGCTTTTATTTGTGGTATTTGTTTTACAGCCACGTAAAAACTAGTGTTCAATGTTTGAGGATCTGACCGGGTGTGACATGACAGGCAGCATTTCCCAGCCATGGACATACAAGGCTGATCTGGCAGTGTCTAATAACTAAGTCGCCGTTGATCAATTCCTAGCTTTGCTCGAGGGGCCGGCAGGGGAAAGTGAAACATTGTAGATGCAGAAGGCCACAGTGCACTGTTTCTGTTTACTTTCTCACATTCCATTAACCTTGTCCTTGAGGCTGCTGGGCCGGGTGGAAGAAAACCACCATGGCGATGAAGAGGTGTGGAGAATGAGCTCAGGCACGTACGCTTTTGCATACAGTGTGTTCATTCAGTTTGGAGCGCTGCATGCTAGTTGACAGGAAAAGTTTCATGAAAGAACATAAGGGAAAGCACCAGCCAGCTGTCCCTAAATAACCAAACAAACGGTGACTGCAGCCACTTGTAATAAGCCAGAAAGAACTTGCATGGGGAGTCATTACCATCAGCTATAGGGACGAGGGAAGAACAGCCGGCCGTCACAATCTCTGAATAGCCAACAACAATAATGCCAGTTACCAATTCACTAATGAGACAACACGTGCAATAACTTAACGCGTCGTAGTCTTGACATTGATTATTACGCGTATATATAATAAACTGTCAGTACCATTGGAGAGGAGACAGGGACTGCAGGTGGTATATATGATCTTTCTTTCGACGTCAGAATGGGTCTGAATCCTTATTAGCCCTGTTGTTTCAACTGAAACCAAACATTATATTGAAACCCAGACGATGGCCAGTAGCTAGACGATCGATGGCTTAACTGACGACATGCATCGGCCAAGCCCTTTAATTACAAGTGACTTAATTTGTTTCGCGCTTCGCAACAACAACGCGACCAGTAGAGATGGCCAGATCGATGCGTGCTGGTGGTGCTGGTGGTGGTGGTAATGCTGTACCCATTATTTGTTGGTTGGATTGGGATCGAGCTAGGTGCGTGCAGATCGATCGTCCCGGCCGGCGAGAGGGAGATAAGAGATGCTGGCGCGCGTGCAACTTGGGTGGTCGGGCCGAAACCTGCAGCCAACTTACTCTTGCTAGCTAGCTAGCTAGTGGCATGTACTCGATCGCATTGCAGTTCATGCATATGGGGTCGATCGAGCTAGGCGATTTGCTGCCAATATTGCCCGCTTTATTTGCCTTTGTTGCCTCCCTTTCCTATCTCATCGCATCGCATCCCGGCCAGCACAGCACAGCACTTGTGAGTTCTGACCCTACGCCAACGACGACAACGCCATTGCAGAAACCACTGAGGACGGCACATCTCTCTTCTAGCTGAGAAGAGGCGTTGTTTAATTCATCTGAAGGCACCAGCACACAAGTTGGCCACGGTTACCTTCTTCGTCCCAAGCATTAGCCTGCATATCTCTACTTTGCTGGGCATAGGTGAACGCATGCGCCGTGCATGCGGCAAAAATCATGGCATGTTTCGATCGAGCAGCAGGGGATAAATCATGGCGTATATGTACTCTGGGATTTCACAGGGATTCTTGCTGCCGCCGCGCCGTCCACAATGGAGGAGAGGCCAACCAACCAAGCGCGCGCGCGCGGCCTTCGCCGTCCCGGCCGGTGCGCCCGCACGCGCACGCTATCAGATGCACTACAGGAATAGGTCAACATACCACAGCCGGATTAACATACGATGGTCAGCCGTTGTATATAAACTTATATGTGACGGTTCGAACAGGACGTCGTATATAAACTTATATACGACGGTAGAGCCGTCGTTTATTAATTGTCTGTCGTAAATAGACCTTATATACGATAGTCAACCCTAGACTGTCGTACATATACCTTATTTACGACAGCCAGCCACACTGGTTGTCGTATCTAAAAGAGGATGTCGTAAATAAGCTTATTTACGACAGCCACACCAAGAGCCGTCGTAAATAAGTCTTATATACCCGCGGGCCTGGGTCGGCGCGGGCATTCACGCCCGCGCCGACCCGAGCCCCCCGCAGCCCGAAATGCCGCCGCCGCCCCGGCCGCCGCCCGCCCGCCGCCGCCAGTCGCCGCCCGCCCGCCACCGCCAGCCAGCCGCCGCCAGCGCCAGCCGCCGTCGCCCGCCCGCCACTGCCGCCAGCCGCCGCCGCCCCGGAGGTCCCCGACCGCCACCCAACAGCCGCCACCCCACCCCGGTGGCCGCAGCCTCGCCACAGCGCCGCCCCACGCACTGCCTAGCCCCACCGCGCTGCCACGTCGCCGCACCGTCCGGACCTGTGCCCGGCCCGTCGCGCCGCGCGCCGCCGCACTGTGCCGGTCCGCCTCCACGCCGTGCGCCGCCCGCCTCACCGTTTGCCGCTCGCCGCGCCGCCTCCACCGTGAGGTAAGTCGCACGCCTCCCTCCCCATCTAGAAAGCTTGGTTTTTTAATTACCAATTGTTTAGATTATGTTTGTTTGTTTTTGATTGTTTAGTGGCTAATTCTTTAGATTTAGATGAATTGATATGCTTAGGTTTAATTATTGCCCAGGTTTATTTGAATTGCTAGGTAGGTGTTTTTTCTAATTGCTTAGAATTGATAAGCTTGTTAACTACGGTAATTATGCTTGTTTAGATTAGTTGTTAATTGCTTAGATGATTAATGCATATGAGTTAATAGTTTAATTGATTATTGTTTCGATTGTTTAAGTGTTTAAAAGTACTATATGCACATAAATGGGCTTAGGGCCCGATACGACCCATTTAGTGGTAACGTATACGTCTACACAAGCACGATGTGAACAACCTAGGCCGCCTCGCCCTACCCCCACCCTCCCCCTCCCCCCGCGGCGTTTGGCCTCCGATCCCCCATCCCCCTCCCCCCCCCCCCCCCCCGCGGCTTAGTCAGCGCTCGGCCTCCGACACTCTGCCACGGAACTGCCAATCCTTCGGCGCTCGTCGGCCTCCATTGACCGGCTGCCGCGGATCTGCCGGCGCTCAACCTCCCACGAACGCAGGTCAGTCTGCTCCCCCCTCCACATTGCTTTCCTCCGTCGACGGCGCCACCCCCGCCCCTTCCTTTCCCGGAAGATGTATCACCTCCTGTGCGCGGGTGCCGCCGCCGTATTCACCCGCCTTACGTCGGGATCTAAGGCGATGGGACGCCTTACGATCCCCAGGCGCCTTACCGCTTAAGCGACGCCTTAACAACTATGGTTCTTTTCTTCTCTCTATTGTTCTTTCCTTTCTCTCTTTGAAATGACTCAAATGAAAGATTGACGTTGTCGAAGTGTGTGGTCGACACTTCCCCCGGACCTGCTCTGGGCAGCCCGCGGAGGTTCTTTTTCGGAGGGGCTAGTCCCTTGCGGAGAGCTTCAGCGTAAGGGACGAGTGACGGAGAAGTTTGACACGGCGAGTTTTACGTGGTTCGGGCCGCCGGAGCGTAAAACCCTACGTCCACGGTGAGCAGAGGTGCTCGCTGTATTGCTTGTTGCTCGGAACCGGAGTCCTGAGCTTGAGGGTGAGTTATGTCTAGGGTGCGAGTTGCTTGAGTGCGAACCCTTGCTAACGTTGCCTACCCGAGCCTTTTATAGTCCAAGGCTCGAGCGGCTTACAAGGGGGGCCCGAGACCCGACAGGTGGTCCCGGGGAGATTGCCTGCCGACTATCGTATCTGCAGTTATGTCGGTAGTTGTCTCTAACGAAGGCTTCTGAGTCTTCGTTCTGCCGCCCTGCCCATGCCGCAAGCTAGTCGTAGTGGTTGATGACGGCGGGGGCGGCAGGGGATGTCTTGTCATTGTGTTTATTGGCTGGCAGGTTCTGACACGGCGCGCCAGTCTGCGATGCGACTGGGTGCAACGACACCTGACAGAAGCGTGCTCCGCGTCTTCGCGTCTTGGGAAGGCGCGAGCCTTGAATACCTTGTACGGGCAAGGTATGGTGCGTCTTTACGCCTGCTGCCTATCGCGCGGGGGCAGGCAGCGCCGTCCTACAGGCCACGTGGCGGGCCCGGAGCTCTCCTCTGAGGAGGGGGAGGTCCGGCCCCGCGGGACACGTGGAGTCTTCGGACCTCTCCCCGCGGAGGGGGAGGTCCGGCTTCTGTCGGCCATGTGGCGGGCCCGGAGCTCTCCTCTGAGGAGAGGGAGGTCCGGCCCCGTGAGACATGTGGCGCCTTCGAAGCTCTCCCCGTGGAGGGGGAGGTCCGTCTGCTGCTGGCCACGTGGCGGGCCCGGAGCTCTCCTCTGAGGAGAGGGAGGTCCGGCCCCGCTGGACACGTGGCGCCTTCGGAGCTCTCCCTGCGGAGAAGGGTTAGATCCTTAGGCATTTTTCCCTTGTGCGTGGGGGTACCCCATATCAAGGGTACCGACAGTGGCCCCCGGGCCCATCTCGGGAGAGATAGCGAGCCCGAGGTGGGGCCTCCGTCTCTTCTGTTCTGCGCACTTCCTCTAAGTCCCGTATTGACCGCTGCTGGAGCATGAATAGTCGTGGGATCGTGGGAGCGTGCGCCCACTTGATGGTTGCTTTTACTGCGGCGGTTCCCAAGGCTGCCACTTCTACATGTTGCGGCGCTTTCTTCGGGAACCGCCGAAGCGCCTTGCCGGCTCGTCTTCTTGGGAGACTGACTCCTTGACCCACCGCTTCAGCTGGACGGTTTGGATCCACCTGTCATCGGTGCTCGGTCTTGGAGCCGAAGTGGTTGCCCATGGGGTGTATTCGAAGAGTTTCAAATTGCTTCGAATCGTTCCTGGAAAGTTTTAAAAGGGGATCTTACCCGCATCGCGGCTTCCCTTCGCCCTTCCCAGCGCTTGCACTTTCCTTGAACTCTTGCGCCTTTGTCTTCCTGTCCTTGAGCTCTCCCCCGCCATGGCTTCCAACCTGCTCCCGACGCGTCTCGTTCGTTCTGCCGAGCATGGGCCAGTGCGCAGGCTGCTGGGCTGGCACACGGAGGAACAGAAACGCCGGCTCCGCCGGGGATCTCTCCCCCTGCTCCTGGAAAAGGGGAAGATGGTCTTCTTTACTGCTTACGCCCTGGCGGGGTTCGTCCCGCCAATTTCTTCCTTCTTCGTCACATTGCTCGAGACGTATGGTCTCCAGCTCCACCACCTCTCTCCCAACTCATTCGCAATGGCCGATGTCTTCGTCCATTTCTGTGAGATGTTTGTGGGGGTGCACGCTTCAGTGACGCTCTTCCGCTACTTCTTCGTATTGCGGACGACTGGGCGCGGCTTGAAGACCCAGATGGGAGTGTACTATTTCCAGCATCGCTGCAAGGACCCAAAGGTCTCTAAAGTACCTTCTACCTTTCAGTGTGTTGAGGTGGTAAAACTATAGGGAGAGCTAGGTGGTCGTGCAGACCGACGAGCACGATCGCCTGCAGCTCTCAACCGTTGGCCCAACCACCGAGCGCCGCTTCTGGGAGGAGGTCCCAGAGTTGGAGCAGGAGTACGCACCAGTCTTGGAGCGGATCCGGTTCCTGGCCAACGAGGGGCTAACGTCCCTGATGGTGCTAATAGATTTCATGTCGCGCCGCATTGCGCCCTTGCAACAGCGCAGCCGCCCAACATGGTACTACACTGGTGAGCACGATTGTACCAGGTTGGAGAGGGGTCTCGGCTCTGATCCTTCCGATGAGGAGCTGTACGAGATGGTGGGCAAGGTCAGCGGCAACTTCATCCCCAGCGGCGACCCCGCCTTCCCGTCCTCTGCCACTCCGCTCTTCTTAGAGCCGCAGAGGAGGTCAGAGCTGCTGCGGAAGATGTCGAACCTCGATGACATCGGGATCGCCGTTCGTCAGGTCGGGGATACCTTCCGGGGCATCTCGATCCCGGGAACTGAGCGCTCCGGATCGGAGTGCGAGGCGTCTGTCGCTGCCCAACCCGCCCCAAGGGCCGGCGGAACTCAAGCCGCCGACAAGGGCAAGGGGAAGGAGCCGGCCCCCGGGCAGCCGGAAAAGAAATGCGCCCGGACTCCTTCAAGGGCGCCGCCTGCACCGAGTCAGGGAACCGACGCACCCTTGCACTCATCTCCCGGAGGCGCTAGTCCATCGAGTGGCGACCCGAAGAGACCCCGGGTGTCCCACTCCAGCGGGTCTCTTCCCGGACAGCGGCAGTCCGAAGAACCCCAAGTGACCCGCCACCCTTCCTCAGGCGGAGGGGCTTCTAGGATGGACGCCGGTGGGGCGACGCCAGGGAGTGTGCCGGGGGTCTAGACGCCACAGCCCGCGACCGTCCCAGCCGCAAGTCTTGGCGGTTCAACTGCGGCCCAGAGGCCGGGGCTACAAGCCCGTTGGAGCGCTCATGTCGCCCAGTAAGTGTTGCTCTTTCTGGCTTGTAGGAGTAGCGTTCTCGTCTCCTTTCTTGGCCTGAGAGCTTTCTTTCCCCGCAGGGTCCGACCGGCTGCCGGGGGCGGGCCTATCACCCGGCCATCTCCAGTCGGCGGAGGCTCCGTGCCACAACATCTAGTAACCACGGTGGTTCCAATGGCCCCCAAGCTGGCGGGGGCTTCCTTTGTGCCGGCGGGTTCACCCTCTGCAGTGGCTGCCCAGAAGTCCGGTGCTGAGGCTGGAAGGGCCGCTGTAGGTGCAGTTGCTGGCTCCCTGGTTCCCTCAGGACAACGTCTTGCTCCGGTTGCTAAGGCACCAGCACCTCCACCGGTCTTAGACGCGACAACGGAGGTCAGGGGCACGACTCCTGTCCCCGTTGTCCCGACGCCCATGTGGGATGCCCTGGGGCGTGTCCAGACCAGCGCCCGACAGTTCCAGGTCGCCTTTGAGCGGGAGCGGGGGGCGCTGGCCGGAGAGAGGGAACGCCTTCGTAGCTGGGAGCACCTCATGTAGCAGCGGACCCAGGAGGCTAAGGTGGAGCTTGACTCGAGGCAGTCGAGACTTGAGGCCATGAGTGCTCTGCTCGACGCTCAGAAGAAAGCCATCAGCCGCCTGGATTCAGAGACCCGGCGGCTCCGTGCTTCCTACCGCGAAGCCCTGGCCCAGGTTGAAGCCAAGGCCGAAGCGCGCTCTACTGCCGCGGAGGAGCTGCGGCTGCAGGTAGCTCGTCGAGAGTGCGCCGTCGCCGATCGGGAACATGCTGTAGCGGCCAAGGAGGAGAAGATCGCCGCACGGCTGAAAGCCAGAGAGGGCGAGCTGAGGGCTCGGGCTGAGGAGCTGGAGCTCCGCGAGTCGGCTGCCGCTGCGAGGGAGGAGCAATCCTCCCGGGAGCGCCACGAGGCATTGGATCGCGAGCTCGCGGCTCACCAAGAGGTAGAGAAGCTCCAGTCTTCGCGGTCTACCGAGGCCCAGGCGGCCTGGGGCTTTATTACCGAGGCGGGGTCCGCCTTGGTTCCTTTTGGTTTCAGCCCGGTGCGGACGGAGGCTCCAGCGCAGGAGATGTCAGAGGCAATCCCAACACTTGAGTCCATCGGCGGCAAGCTGGGCCGGCTCGAAGCGGTGATCGCCGACGAGCTTGAGCTGGAGGGGCGGGCCTAGCGAAGGAGGTCGCTACGCACGTACTGGCGTGCTTCCGGAGCCAGGATCCTTCCTTCTCTCTAGAGCCAGTCCGTCTAGGGCCTGTTGCCGAGCTGGAGGGAGCTACCAGGGCCGAGGTTGAGGATGTGGCCGCCCTTGTGGCCTCTAGGTTCCAATGGGAGTCTGGGGACTCTTAGGCATCTGCCCCCATGGCTAAAAGGCCCTGTACCTCCTTCTCCTTTTTTATTTTTGTTGAGTCTGTAGCCCAGCTCATGGAGCCTTGTGTGAATAGACTCTTGTTATCTTCTGCGTATGTGTGCTTTAGTCTTCTTCTTGGTTTTACCTGGCCGAGCCCTTAGCTCCGCAAGGTACTCAGAGGCCTTGACCAATCCCGAAGCTCTGCACAAACACCTTCCCCGGGTCCTTACTGTATTAAGGGCCCCGGAGGTCTCCAGGACCTGCCCCATGAGAATGGGGAGGTCCGGACCTGTTAGCCACGTGGCGGGACCGGAGCTCTCCTCTGAGGAGAGGGAGGTCCGGCCCCGCGGAACACGTGGAGCCTTCGGAGCTCTCCCCTCGAGTGGGGGGGGGGAGGTCCGGTCTCTTCCGGCTACGTGGCGGACCCGTAGCACCCCCCCCTGAGGAGAGGGAGGTCCGGCCCCGCTGGACACGTGGGGCCTCCGGGGCTCGCCCCTGCGGAGGTGGCGAGGTCCGGATTTTTCGGTCTTACCTTGGAGTTTCGGTCTTGCGCGATCCCGTAGCGGCCCCCTGGTAGGTGTGTCCCATTGATTGGGTGCTCCTACCATACTCCTGCGGGGAGCTGAGGCTGAGAGGTCCTGCACACAAGTAAGGGAAACGTAATTCTCCTTGGGGGCTCCCCCTCCCCTATCTCATAGTCTTATTTAGCTTACGGTCCCCATCCACTTGTATGGTGCTCGGGGCCCCGTGGCCATCGGCAGGTACCTCCAACGCAACCGCCTTTGGTAGGGCAGCAAATGCCGACTAAAGGTGAGAATGAGAACAGGGAGTTGAGCGCATGGGGAGCATACGCCGGAAGTGCGGTCATAAAAATTTAATACGTAATTTAAATGAGCACAAGGGAAAAGCAAAGTAAGACAGGTTTCTTTTCACATAAATTTTCATAGGAGGAAGGCAGGCTAAACATGGAGGCCACGACCTGTCCCATTAAAAAGGGAAGCAAGACTCTACGCGCTTGGGGTCGGAACCAGGCGAAGCTGAACGTAGTCCTGGACCGTCCCCTGAGACTTAGCGGCTCCGAGCGCTGTTCCTGGGCTCTATGGAATCTTTTATAAAAGGAAGAGGCTGTCCTACTATTGCCCTAGGGATAGAACTTACGGAGATGCTCTATGTTCCAAGGGTGCGGGAGCGGGTCCCCGTCCTCGGTGGAAAGGCGTACGCACCCGGGACGGCACACTTTTGTGACTCGGAAGGGACCTTCCCAACTAGGGGAGAGTTTGTGGGTCCCTTCGCGAGAAAGTATGCGCCGCAGCACCAGGTCGCCTTCCTACAGCTCCTGGACACGCACAGACCTCTGGTGGTAGCGGCGGAGCGCTTGTCTGTACCGTGCGTTACGGAGTGCTGCATGCAATCGGACCTCGTCGCCGAGGTCGATGTCTCCACGCCGGAGGTTGTCCTGTGCGGCTTCGTCGTAAGCTCGGACACGGTGAGACTTCATGGTGATTTCTAGGGGGAGCATAGCTGCGACCCCATACACCATGAAGAAGGGTGTCTCTCCGGTGGCCCGGCTCTGGGATGTCCGGTTAGCCCATAGTGTGCTCGGAAGCTCATCCACCCAATTGGCACCATGTTTCTTCAGGCTGGCATAGGTGCGGGTCTTGAGGCCCCGAAGAATCTCGGTGTTGGCCCTCTCGACTTGCCCATTGCTCTTTGGGTGAGCAACAGAGGCATAGCACACCTGGATGCCGAGGTCTTCGCAGTAGTCTTGGAACACGTCACTGGTGAACTGGATCCCGTTGTCGGTGATGATTCTGTTCGGGACCCCGATACGGGCAGACAATCGACCTGATGAACTTTACTGCGGATTGCTTGTTGATGGTGATGACTGGTGTGGCTTCCGGCCACTTGGTGAACTTGTCGATGGCGACATAGAGGTACCGGAATCCCCCGACGGCTCTGGTGAATGGTCCCAGTATTTCCAACCCCCATACGGCAAACGACCATGAGGGCGAGATCATCTGTACCACATGAGCCGGTGTATGGATCTGCTTGGCGTGGAACTGGCACGCCTTGCAGCTCTCGACCAGCTTGACGGCATCCTGGAGTACTGTCGGCCAGTAGAAGCCATGCCGAAAGGCTTTACTGACAAGCGTGCGTGAGGAAGAGTGACTCCCACATTCGCCTCCATGGATCTCAGCGAGCAAGTCGCAGCCTTCCCCCTGGGTTATGCACCGCAATAGGACGTGGTTGGCGCCACGCCGGTAGAGATCCCCTTCTACCAGCACGTATCTCTTAGCTATGCGCACGATCCGTTCAGCGGATACACGTTCATCACGGAGGATGTTGTCTTTCAAGTAGTCCCGGATCTCCGTGATCCATGCATCGGGTCTGACTTGAGCTTCTGGATCTTGAGCGCTGGGTTGCACGGAGTCCCCAGTGACGCTTACGATCCTTGGCGGCGTCCATGGCTGCAGGGCCGCCGGGACCGCCAGCTTCGAGGTGCTGGTCCAGCCCCCTTCGCCCGGCTCGGCGGGCTGGGCTGTGGGCCGCAGCAACGTCCTCTCGAAGACTCCTTCGGGCACAGGGGCTCTGGTGGAGGCCTTCGTTGAGAGGTCGTCAGCTGCGGCATTGCCAGCGTGCGGTACGTGGCGTAGGTCCAAGGCGAGGAAGTCTTTCTCCAACATCTGCACGTGGAGCAGGTAAGCAGCTAGCTGTGGGTCATTGCAGGAGCATTCACCCTTAACATGCTTGATAACTAGTTGGGAGTCGCACTGTGCCAACAACTGGCGAGCGCCTAGAGACAGGCTGTCTTTAGGCCAAAGATGAGTGCTTCATACTCTGCCATGTTGTTGGTTGCCTTGAATTGAGACGCACCATATACCCAAACTGCTCCCCCGATGGCATGAGAAGCAGTACGCCGGCACCGGCCCCCTGCTTTCGCGAGGAGCCATAGAAGAAGAGCGTCTAGTGAGGCCCGGTGAAGACCGGAGCTCGGTGCTTTGGTTCACCGTCTTCGTGGCCCCCTGGGTCAGCCTTTGTTGGCGTCCACTCAGCCACGAAGTCAGCCAGGGCTTGGCTCTTAACTGCATGGCGAGGAAGGAAATCCAACTCAAACTCCGCCAGTTCCACTGCCCATTTAGCGACATTGCCAGTCACGTGGGGGCTGTGAAGGATAGCCTTTAGCGGATAGGAGGTGACCACCGAGACCCGGTGGGCTTGGAAGTAGTGGTGGAGCTTCCTGGACGCCACGAGCACTGCATACAGCAGCTTATGGACCTCCAGGTACCTTGTCTTGGCGTCATGGAGGACCTCGTTGATGTAGTAGACAGGCCTCTGGATGGTCCGGACCCTCCCTCCTAGGGCAGAGATGTCCTCATCCATGGGCTCAGGCCTACGGGAGGCGGGTGGGTCCAGGGAGGCTGCCGGGAGCTGAGACTCGAAGGCTCCCAAGCCGCCTTGAACCTCCGGGAGGTCCCGCTGATTTTCCGGGAGCTCCTAGAGGTCCCGTTGGGCCTTCGGGAGGTCCTGTTGGACTTCCGGAAGGTTCCGTTGGACCTCCGGGAGGTCCCGTTGGTCCTCCGGGAGGTTGTCACGGAGGTCCGGGGGTCCGTCTTGGACCTCCGGGGGGTTGTAATGGAGGTCCGAGAGGTCGTCTTGGACTTCCGGGGCTTCCTGGCGCCTGTCTCCTGCTGCCGGAGCAGGCTGTGGCGACTAGAGGTCCGGCCGCTCTGCGACGAGGACAATACTCACCACTTAAGTTGTCGCCGCGATATAGAGCAACAAATGCTCTTCGGGCTCGGGGGCTACCATGATGGGTAGGGTCGTCACGAGTTGCTTCAACTCCTGGAAAGCTTCTTCCGCTTCGTCGATCCAAGAAAATGGGTCGGATTTGCGCAGGAGCTTAAAGAAGGGGAGTGCTCGCTCTGCTAGCCTCGGTATAAACCGACTCAGCACGGCTAGGCATCCCGTGAGTTTCTGGACTTCTTTGATGTGGGTGGGGGGCTGCATCAATTCGATGGCCTTGATCTTCTCTAGGTTAGCCTCAATTCCTCGGTGTGAGACCAGGAATCCTAAGAGTTTTCCAGAGGATACGCCAAACACACACTTGTCGGGGTTCAGCTTGGTGCGCGTAGAGCGCAGTTTGTCAAAGACTAAGGCCAGGTTATCTAATAGGGATGAACTCTGCCTGACCTTAACAATGATGTCATCGACATACACCTCAACTAAGTCTCTTATCAACTCCCCGAAGGTTTTGTGCATTGCACGTACAAAGGTGGGGAGAGCGTTCTTTAGGATATAAGGCATAGAGACATAACAGTACAGGCCGTCTACTGTGATGAAGGAGGTGTGCTCTTCATCTTCTCTAGACATAGGGATCTGGTGGAAACCTGAGTAGGCGTCTAGGAAGCACAGCATATCAAAGCCCGATGTTGAGTCTACTATTTGATCTAGTCTTGAGAGAGGGAATGGATCTTTGGGACGTGCCTTATTGAGACTGGTGTATTCGATGCACATCCGGAGCTTCCCGGCAGCCTTCGGGACAACGACGGGGTTCGCAACCACCGGGGGTGGTGGACTTCCCGTATGAATCCAGCGTCCAGCAGCTTCTTGATTTCTTCCCGGATGAAGTTTTGCCGCTCGATGGACTGCTTGTGGGTCTTCTGTTGGACTGGCCGGGCGTCGGGGAAGACCTTCAAGTGGTGCTCGATCACCTCCCTAGGGATCCCCGGCATCTGCGACGGCTGCCATGCAAACACGTCGACGTTGTGCCGGAGGAAGGTGACGAGCGCGCCTTCCTATTTGCTATCCAGGCCCCCGGCTACCCGGGTGGTCTGGGTGGTATCGGCGCCAATTTGGACGAGCTTCAGGGGGACGTCGCCCTCGTCAAGGGGTTGCACACGGGGTGCTGCGGTAGAGGCATGGTGGCGTGCACTCGGGTGGAGCCGATCTGGTTCTGCACTGCCAGGGGCTGGTACTCTAGCCGTTGCAAGCGCTTGGAGTTTTTCCAAGGCTGACACTGCGGCAGTGCGGTCTCCACGAATCCTGAGGACGCCTGTTGGTGTAGGCATCTTCAAGACAAGGTAGCGGTAGTGGGCTACTGCCATGAATCGGTATAGGGCTGGCCTGTCAATTATGGCGTTGAAGGGGAGGTCGATCTCTGCCACATCGAACAAAATGTACTCTGTCCGATAGCTATCCGGTGCCCAAAAGGTCACCGGAAGGCTGATGCTGCCATAGGGAATGACCTGTTCTGGCCCTACCCCTGAGAACGGGCTCGATGGGGTGAGCTTGGCCATCGAGATCTGCAGCTTCTGAAAAGCTGCGCGACTGATGAGGTTCAGTCCAGCTCCGCCATCCACCAAAACGTGGTATATCCTCACGTTGGCGATGGTGGGAGCCACCAAGAGCGGTAGTTGGCCGGCCCCAGCCATGTTCCTGGGGCAGTCGGTGGCATCTAAGTTGATGGGGGTTCCCATCCACTTGAGGTGCGGTGCGGCACTCGGGAGGGGAGCCACCGACACTACCGCTCGACGCAGGGTCTTAACCGCGCTTTGGGAGGAGGGGTCAGCGGACCCACCATAGATTACGTAGAGCATCTTCCAACGCTCGTCATCGCTGGAGCTGGAGTCCTCATGGTTGCGCACCGCTTTGGAGTCTTTGTTATTCCGTACAACCTACCACCTTAGTACGAGTTTATGTTTCTTAGCCTCATTATACCAGGACCAGATCATCCGGGATCACGTATCAATGTGATGTTGAAACCATTTATTGAACAATTGAAAACGTTGTGGATTGGAGTTGAAGCGTATGACTGTTACAAGAAGCAGAAATTCAACCTTCGAGCTGCTGATTTATGGTCTGTCTATGATTTCCCTGCGTACGACATATTTTCTGGATGGAGCACACATGGTCGTTTGTCGTGTCCCATATGTACGTCCGACACAGAGTGTTTTCGACTTACATACGGTGGCAAGATAAGCTACTTTGATTGTCATAGGTGTTGGCTTCCTCGAAACCACCCATTCAGGCAACAGAGGAATGTCTTCAGAAAAGATATTGTTGTCACTAAGTAACCACCTAAACGCCTAAGCGGGTGTGAAGTATCCGATGTGTTGGACTCACTAGTCCCTGATTAAGCTCGCCCTAGATTCTTTGTAGGTTACGGAAATGTTCACAACTGGACTCATATATGTGGAGTTTGGGAGCTACCATATGTGAAGTCATTGATACTGATGCATAATATTGATGTAATGCATCAGGAGTGTAACATGACCGAATGTATCAGAAGCACATGAATGGATATCACGGACAAAATGAAAGACAACTTAAAGGCTCGAAAGGATTTGGCCGAGATTTGTAATCGACCTACTCTTGAGCTCTCTGAAAGCGGTGGTAAGCCACGTGCTTCTTTCGTGCTTCGACCTAATGAAAAGAAACAAGTTATGGAATGGTTGAAAATTTTGAAATTCCCATATGGTTATGCTGCTAGTCTAAGACGAGCCGTGAATGTTAAAACGGGAAAGCTCACTGGGTTGAAGAGTCATGACTATCATATAATAATGGAAAGACTTTTACCTGTTATGTTTCGGGGATATCTGGATGATGCGGTGTGGAAGGTGCTAGCTGAGCTCTCATTATTCTATAGGCAGTTATGTGCCAAAGAAATAACGAAAGACATGATGGAGAAGTTAGAAAAGGAGATACCTGTACTTTTATGTAAGATGGAAAAAATATTTCCTCCTGGTTTCTTCAATCCAATGCAACATCTTCTTATACATCTTCCATTCGAAGCAAAAGTTGGTGGTCCTGTGCAATATAGATGGATGTACCATATTGAAAGAGCATTGAGATATTTGAAAACTATGGTTGGCAACAGAGCAAGGGTTGAAGGGTGCATTGCCGAAGCATTTACTCTAAAGGAAGTAGGTTACTTTTCTAGTTTCTACTTTACAGAGGAAAACAATGTCAATACTTCGGCAATACGATACAACGTAGATGACGAACCACCAGTTAGTGATCTCTCTATTTTTGAATCGAGGGGAACTACTGTTAGCAGCAGCACGACATACGAATTTACTGAAGGAGAACGGAGTGATGCTTTACTCTACATGTATGCTAATATCGATGGCATGGAGAAATATTTCGAGTAAGTGTTTCTCTTACATTTATGATGATTATTGTATTTACCAATACATGTATGCTAATGTCGATCATATATGTTTTGTGTGTACAGCGAGTTCCACAACCAAAACTGGAAACATAAGCATCAACCAATGAGAAAGCAAGTAGAAACGATGTGACGGGCTAGAATTAATGGAGGGCCTAATTTCTTATTCTGGTTTCGAGTTTATGTATTAGTGAACACCGACATCCATCAAGATTTACGACAACTATCTTATGAAATAGTGAAAGTTAGAAGCTATGGTCGATATGACGTAAATGGCTTCCGATTCCGTACAACTCAATTCGAAACTCTTCGTCCTCTCGCAACAACATCAAATTGCGGAGTTGTGACGAGAGCAATCGACTCAGAAGGGAAAGAAACCAATTACTATGGAATCATTAACAAAATTCTGAAATTTACTTTCGCTGACAATAAAGAACTTCGAGTTGTGTTCTTTGATTGTGATTGGTTTGATAACAATCATGGAACTCGAGAAAATCAATTTGGCATGGTGGAAGTGAATCACAACGAACGCTTACGAGGTTTAGATACATACGTTCTTGCACATCAAGTGGAACAAGTGTATTATCTACCTTATCCATGTAAGAAGCTTAGCGCTTGGTGAGTGGTATATAAAGTGAATCCTCGTGAGCGCTTGTATACTCCTGGAGATGATGGTTATCATGATAGTGGAGACACTGAAGAAGTTTACCAATACGAAGAGTTGCGAGACTCTTTTATCGTTGAGCCTGGTGCAGGATTTGATAACTTAGTAGGAGACGTTGCAGATGTAGAGACATCTACAATGCGAAAGCGGAAACATAAACAGCTCACGACGACAGATCGCGATGTTGATGATCGTGATGTTGATGATCATGATGTTGATGAATTTTGAAACTGGTTACGAGTAATGTTCTTTTAAATGAGTGTGACATTAATTATCGCTTACATTACTTTTGAAACTGATTATGAGTAATGTTTTTTTAAACTGATTAGGATGTCGTCAAGCAAGGGTTCAAAGGGTTCGAAGGGGAAGAAGGCGCTGAGTGTGAGGGGTTTCCTCCCCTCGTAGGAGAGAGACGACTACATCTACGGTTCCACTTACAGCGGGAGCAGACGCACTCAGCTGTTAAGTGCGTGTCCAGAGTTGCGGGACAGGGTTGCCTGTTTGCAACGTACAGAGGTAAATTTTTCTACAATGCACAAAATTATTAAATCACTTTTTCAATTTAATTTACTTACTTTACCATTGTAGTCTGATTTGGACTATGAGTCCGAGGCCAGAGCGGCACCTCAGGAGACGGGTACGCAGCGCAGCGTGCCCTCAGGGAGCGAGCCCTCTGGTAGTCAGGCCTCTGGCAGCCAGCCCTCCGGCAGCCACCCCCAGGGTAGTCTGCCCAGCGAGCCCGAGGGCACCCAGCCCGAGGACACGTCCGATGACCAGCCTTCTGGGTCACCAGACGTGGTGTCGCAGCAGAGGAGACGTACGAGGAGTAACTTTGTTGGTCCTCCACCGATTCCTAGAGAGCCGGTAATTATTCGTCCGGTTGGAGACACGTAACACATTAATAAAGTATTCATTTCTATTTGTTCTCAAAGAATATGATCTTACTTAATGACTTAACAAACGTCTTTTTAGTTCTTGGGAGGACCTCTCGTACGACGGGCAAAAACACCACAGGACGGTGAACGGTTGCATCGGGAACTTAGTGCGTCTGCACTACCCCGGTGCAATCGATGGACGTGCAGCTACGTCGTGGGACGACTACGCGCGCGTTCCTCACCTGGAGAACGACAACCTACAGGGAGTCATGTAGGCAGATTTTTGGGTAAGTAACTTTCATAAATATTTGAAGTTTCAATTCTTTATGTTCTTTCAAATATTAATGTGCGTATATGTCGAACTGTGTTGGCTTACTACAGCTCAGGTACCGCCTTGAGGACCCGACTAAGCAGATGGATCACGCTCGCTCCGTGTTCGAAGTGAACGCTCGGAAGCTTGTTATGCAAATGCTTTCGAACGCTCGGAGTCAAGTAGTTAACGACTACTTAAAGCTTCACGACCACGAGATTGTGTCATTCAGAGACGCCTCCGACACGTACTTGACAGAGGAGCAATACGCAGAGGTAAGTTGTGTAATCTTTAAATTATTCACATTAATTTTGCTAAGTAACATCTAATGAACTACGCATGTGTGCAGGTTAGTGTCCCTTGGTTACAGGGACGAACTGAAGATTACCGAGCCCTTTGCAGGTATTGGGCTAGCGATGAGTTCATCGCTAAGTCCAAGAAGGCTCGAGATGCCAGAGGGCGTTCAGGGAAGCACGGTATGAGCGTCCAGGGTTTTGTGCGAATGGCTAAACGGATGGTAAGTTTCTTGGTAGTTTTTATTATATTCATAATGTAGTATTGTTCGTACTAACATATGTTTACAGGAAAAGGAGACCGGCGTGTGACCGGGTGCTACTGCGGTCTATAGGAGAGGTCATGCTAACCCTTCTCAGCCGGAGCAGTGTAGTCAGTACGTAGCGGAGCGCCTGGTAAGTTTCATGACGTCTCAAATTTGTTGACACTATATTTGTTGTTGAACTTACACAATTTCATTGTTTTTCAGACTAGGTATGGACAAGAGGCTGTGAGGATACACGGCGAAGGGTTCGATTGGGAAAACTCCCCCAACATCGACCCTCAAGCCGCGTATGCAAGCGGAGGTGGAAAAGCACACGGAAGGTGAATTTATTTACTTTTATTGTTTTCACTTCAAGATTATTTAATTTTACCTTGAATTGATTTGTTTTTTTGTAGGCTTGCCATATTCTCTAGAGTCGTCAACTCTAGGGAGGCACGACCTGCGAGAGGCAGGTCCTCGCAGTCTTCGGCTGCTGGCGCAGGCTCCTCCAGCCGCCGTGTCACCGAGAGATCTCGAAGTCATGGCGCTTCGGGAGAGCTTGGCTCGGCAGGAGGAGGCCTTGGCGAGAGAGCGAGAGAAAAACAGTGCTGCCATGGCGTACCATGCGTCCTATATGGCACAGATGCAAGCGGCAATAGAAGTAAGATACATACAATTATACTTTAATTACATTGCATTTCAATTGGTTTTGTAAATTGTAATGTTTGAAATGACATGCGCTAGCTCGACAGCAAGGGCAACAAATCCAGATACCGTTGTGGCAACCACCTCCGTTCGTGCTGCAGCCGTCGCCACCACAGTAGCAGTTTCCTGGAGTACAGGTACAAAAAGGAAGTTACATTAAGTGGAAGCCCCAACCGCTAAGAATCCTAATGAACCTAGAAAAAGAATTGTAAACTTGTACATATGTCACTGTGTTTCGTAGGGATCAGGGACGGAGGCTCAGACTCCATCACCGCAGCTAAGGGCGCTAGGTTGCCGCGGCAGGATGACGACTGCTTCGCTCCCGGAGGTAGTGGAGGGGCTAGTAATCAATAGATTTGTGATTTTGTTTTTGATTGTGTGGATGTCAGACTTCGTGATTGTGGATGTGTACTATTGCACTTTGTTGTGATTTTATATATCAAACTGTTTTGTTGTTGTCTATTAATTTGGATGTGTGGCTGACCATCGAGCCAGGTTAGCCCTTTTCTGTTTTTTTTTTAAAAAATAGAAAAGCTTATATACGACGGCCTGTATAGTTTATATACAACGGTCGCTATACAGGGCCGTTGTAAATAAGCCTAAATTATATACGACGGCTGGACCCAGGTTGTCGTATATAAGCTCTTATATACGACAGCCAGGTCTCAACTGCTGTCGTATATAAGCTCTTATATACGACAGCCAGGGCCCAGCCGCAGTCGTATATAAGCTCTTATATACGACAGCTAGGGCACAACCGTTGTATATAAAGGCCCCGGTCCACTGGGCCAAGTCTACGAAACGGACCGTTGTATATAAGTGGTCGTCGTATATATACTGTTATCTACAACGGTGCCGTCATATATAACTATATATACGACAAAATATATACGACGGCTACAAACCGTCGTATATAAATAATTGCTGTCGTATATAGGTTATATACGACAGCTTCTAGTTTATATACGACGGTTTTAGCCGTGGTATGCTGACGGGAATTGCTGGTGTGGCTCCAACGCTCCTCGGCTGATGTGGACGCCGCCGGCCATCCACTGTCCTCTTCCGGAACGGCATGCATGCAGTCTCTCCAGGTTGGCTGGCGTCCATGTATGCCTCGTCGCGCGCCCCACTAGTTGGTACTCGCAAGTGTCATCGATCATCAGCTGCTGGTTGCCAGCAGTGTGCCAACAATCTCATCCTGCCCTAGCTGCGCGTCGGTCGGTCGTTCCAGCGCGTGCCGCGGCCACTGAGGAGGATGATGATGATATGATCGCCGATGCATTATTAAAGCGCGCGTGGTCGTCGCCGCCGCCCGCGTGTCCGAGGTTTGCATGCGGGGATATATGCATGGTGGACGACGACCGGTGGTGCCGGTGGTGGTGGTGCGATACGATACGAGCTCTCGCTACTAGTGCTAGTGGTGTGGCGTGGAATACAGTGGTGTACCACGAGCTAGCTAGCGCGCGCGCGGCGCCGTTGCTTATTCGTCTACTACGACTCAAACTCAACAGTGGTTGGTTAGCTAGGTTCTGGCCAGAGCTAGCCAATGGTGGAGTGCCCAGTCATACTGGAACAGGATCCCACTGCACTCGAAAAGAAGCTGGAGTAGTATTATATTCACACGCCAACACTTTAGGTATTGTTACAACAGTAGTGTGTCCAAGATGCTAGCTGGTTGTCTCGATCGAGGGAGACTGAAGAAAACTCTCGTACGTACGTAGCTGAATCCCCGAGTCTAGCTAGTCCTTTCGCTATCGATCAAACTTTTTCCCAGGAGAACCACAGCGCGATCGAGCCCCAGATCATAGGGTTAAGTGTTTCCAGTACGTAGCGGCGGCGGTCGCTTAATTCGTTCACGCGACTCCGTGCGTGCTCTGCTGCATGCGCCGCCGTCGACTTCGTAGCTAGTAGCCGATGAGGTCTCGACAAGAAAAGGTCATGCTTGCTCCACCTCGGCTTAATAATGCTCGCTTTACTGGGTGGTCGATCGGATCCTTGAGCCAGCCGCGCCGAATGAAGCAACAGGACGGCGGCGGCCAACAACTTGGCGAGTTGGGTCCATATGCGTGCACGCCTCTCGCCCTCGCCTGGCCTCGCCTGGACTGGACTGCCTGGGTCGATAGGCTCCGGCCGGTGGCCGCCGCCGGGAGCGAGGTCACTTGCGCTCTCGTCTGCGTGTATCCTGACTCGGCCGCCGCCGCTTTTGCCGTACGTATGCCGCACAAACCCTGCTCCGGCCCTGCCTGAGACGCCACCACCAGTCCACCACCACCAGCCTTCCCAGTCCCAGCAATTTGCGCCACTGGTGGGGATGGAGATGGATATTCCTCTGACGAAGATGCTCACCTGTACCAACCCTCAGAGACGGTGAGTGCACCCGTCGTCCCCAGCCCGCACTGCATGCACAAGGCCACTCCCGTTCTCTATCGATCGATCTCTCTTTTCCAGTTGAGATGAGAGATCGTATCGTATCGATCCTGGGTTTGCTGTTCTTCCATTTACTTCAGGTATGCTACCAGTGCGTAGTGCTCTCTCCAATTTTAGTTCAATTTCAAACTAGATTTCTTGTTCTGATAGATTCACCACTTACAAGAGCCCATTTAAACTGTGACTGCAATAACCATTAGCTACGCGCGAGATGACATTCTGACAACATCTGCACACCAGCGCGACAAACCACGTACCCAACCTGATCCAACAATAATATATACAGATAAATCATCCGAACTGGATGGGAGTTTAATTATATGTGCTCTTCGGCTACTACCTTCTTAACACACAAAATAAACCACAACAGCAGCAGCAGGAGCTCACGCGCTACAAGGGATGAACAACAGGAAGCGTGTTTAGAATTACATCGATCCAGGGCCTTGCCCTGGCACACGTGGTGGACACATGGCAGTCTGTGTTGAGACATGATCAACAACCCACTAAATGCAGAGTTGAAACACACCGTAGTTTTTTTTTTCTTTCCTTTTGCTAGGGCGCGCCTCTCGTTGCGGTATCAGTATGGCCAACCCCACTAGCTTCCACATCAGCCATCTGCAACGCGATGGTGTCCACTGAGTCTGAGGTTTCAGTTCTGTGAACCCGACTTGAATGCATCGAATGCATGTCGGCTTGGCCTTCCATGAGCTCAGCTGGAGGATCATCTCTGTCTCTGCTGACATCTGGAGATGCATGGGTGACCCTGCCCGCCTCCTTCTCATCAAACATGCCCCCAAGACCTGCTTCCAAGTCCCTAATATCAGCGGGCATCCTCGGCTCATCCCAAGCTAATGGCTTCCTTCCCATTTCAAGATCTCCCACAGGCTTGCCCATGTTGGGGCTCACGAAACCTCTAGATTGCACAAATGTTTGTTGCAGCCCTTGCTCTACTGAAACCCTTTTCCGGAAATTGTTCTTTGAAGGGGGGATAGCAGTGCAGAATATCTCTAGAAAGTTGTTCAGAATACCTCTATTATATGGGTTAGCACGACGATCATAGCGGTATCTGAAATTCTCATACGTTGTCTGCAAAAGATGGGTAGCGTTAGCTATAAATTACACATGCAGCATTAAGAACTCTTTTTTTCCTAGAACACGGGAAAAAGAACAAATGGAATTCTCTAACGCCTACCTGGTTGGTGCTCATCAGATAGAAATGGAAGACAGACAGACCACCAACAAACCACACACAAAGAAAGCAGTAGCCAATTAGAGCAATAGAAGCTGGTGTCTTTAACATGGCCTTCCCAATTGACAAATGCTCAGCTTCTCTAATCTTGAACACATACACCCAGCTGAAGGCAAATACATACAGGCAGAGCAATGTGGTCGAGAATACAAACATATAGAAGAACCGATAATTACGCTGCATACATATGCTGACGATCAGGCTCAACAAATTGTAGATTGTAAAAACGATAAACATAACTAGAAAGAAAAGCTCTGAAAAAATACCAGTGCAAGTGCACATGCATAACATGATAGTTTTCTAAAGAAAAAATGCCTATAGAACTGCTGAAAATCTAAAATAACTTACCAATCCTATACATTGGCCAACCCATGGGCAGTGATGGTCAAACCGTTCCACACAGTTATTGCAAATAGAACAGTGTGAGCATCGAGGTGGTCGGTACAGCATGCACGTATCACAGTATTTTACCCTTACACTGATTCCATTAACAATAACTTCCTTCGTGCGGGGCAAACGTAATTGTTGCGGAGTCTGACCTCCAATGTCACTGGTCCCATCAATGGCTTCAGGTTCAGGAGGATGAGTATTACGAGGTATTATACCAGGATCTCTACCGGAGGTAAGAAGAAGCAGCGTCAAATCCTAGTAAAGGAAAAGGAATCCAGTTATCTATATACTAAAAAGTTCATACATCTTTGAAAAATGAAGCAGTAAACTCATCAGCGAGTCAAATGAGCTCGATCAAAAAGTAAGCACAAGAAAATAAAAATTCTAAGGGGGAAAGAAAAACTAACCACTTATTGTACTATAGTAAAGATGTGATTAGCGGTTATATTACTATGCTTACATAAACGGTGAAGACGACCACCACTACCATCACTGAGATACCCCAGTGATCGGCAAATTCACTCATAAGAGGTCTTGCGACAAACACACAGAATACCACAACTGGTGCAATGATGAGGGACATAGTGAGAAAGATGGATCTCACATCAGGCCCAAATATGAATCTCCCCTGCAAGAAGAATTCCTGCAAACAAAACAGACACCAATGTGAAATTCCATTAACGATGCCTCAACTAAGTTTTGAAAACACCAGCAAACATACACAAAAAAAAAGACTCGATTGTTCCTGAGTTCTCACATTTTTTTAATGGGAAAGCCTGTGCGCACTATGTTAGCTAGGTACAAAATGAACAATGAAATAGGCAATGCCATAGTGAACAGATACTTTTAAGTTCAAAAGTCGAAGTAAAAAAAAGGGCAGCCCGGAGTATGTAGCTCCCGCTTCCGCAGGGCCCGGGGAAGGGTCCGACCCACTTGGGTACTTTGTACGCAGCCTTTCCCTGCATTTCTGCAAAGAGGCTGTTTCCAGGACTCGAACCCATGACCTCATGGTCACAAGGCAACAGCTTTACCGCTACGCCAAGGCCCCCCTTCTTGAAAAGTCGAAGTAAAGGGAAAAAATAGTGTCTTTGCAGTTTAGATTCAAAAGTGTTTCCAGATCATCATTGAGCTATAAAAGGCGAAGAAGTAAATGATTGACTAATGACGACTTATTATACTAAGCTCAAAAACTTGTAACATGCTATTTTCAAGCCAAGAGAACAGACAAGCATTAGCAAACAACTGTAGTTTATCCTGATGCTGAAGCTATAGTGACCACTTATGAAGATACAATCAAATAAACAGTAAATGCAACATAAGATTTGAAGCATATATAATATGGCAACAAGAACACCACCCCAGGCAGAGCTTGTGACACTGCACTAGGTCAAATAGAACTGGTGCATAAAAGACTATTCCAATTTTGTTGCGCACGTGCTGTTCCAGCAGGCCCACAGGTCAGACGCGCCACCGACCAGCTTTTCTAACCTCTTAAGTACCAACCAAAGAATCAGTTACAATTACAATTAATTAAAGTCGAGGATAGGTCAAATGAGGAGCCCTGAAACAGTAATCCATACAAATGTCCCAAATCATAGTTATAATTGCTGAGGCATATTTTGTTGTTGAGGCTTTAAACATGATGCATATCACATACCCATTTCATTTCGCCAATGACCTAATTAACATACCAATTCAAAGTCCCAAATAGCCACTAGAAGCATCTTTGAAGTCATTGGTGTGAATGTGGAGGAACTAGTTAACTCATTAGTCATTATAGCAAAGTTTTATCATTAAGTTGGTTGGTAGTGTCTCTCCTACATACTAGGGCCAAATAAACCTACCTGATCAAAGAAACATTCTCCTCATATAACTCAAAAACATCTATAACGCACCACATGACCGAGGAAATGCAACGCATTCTCACTAGAGCCACATATGCTGGAAATGATGGCAGGGGTGCTTCGTATTTTTGAAACGGGACTTACATTTCATACTAAACACACAAAAAAAGTTTGAAGTACATATTATTCAGTAATCGTTGAATACACCAAGCAGCCACATGAAAGGACAGTGTAGCACGATAATTATCCCGGCCGGCGTCCCCACCACCTCACCAAGCATCACACTAGCAGGGTATCATCATCCAGCCTGTAGAGTATCTACGGGTTCGATTACGTCAACATCTCGCCCGGTCACTGGATCGACCGCAGAGGCCACCCAGATCCGTGACCGCCGCACGGCTCGAGACAGAGACAGGGAGACGCCGAGGGCGAGGGTGGGGAGGGAGGGAGACGGATTCCTTACATTGCTTCCTCGCCAGACCTGGTAAACCCTGGGCTGCTCGCCGTCCGGCGCGCCCCCGCGGCCGCCGGGCGGCGGCGGCGGCATGTACATCCCGCCGGCGCAGAGGGGACCGGAGCCGTGGCGGTTCCAACCCTCCCTCCCTCCCTCCCTTGTCGCGCGCGGTCGACGACGGGCCAACCGGCCCCTTTACCCGAGCGCGGCCTCTCCCGCCCCTCCCACGCGCGACGGCACCGAGACGTCCTCCCGGCGATGAGGCGGCGGCGTCCGCGGGAGGAGGATTGGAGGACGCGAAGACGAGGAGGAGGGGGAAAGGGAAAGGTGGGAGGAGGAGGAGGTCTTCGGGTTAGGTCGGAGGGGTGGGCTCCGGCGCTGGCGCTGGCGCTGGCGCTGGCGTCGGGACGTGCGCGCGTGTCGTGTCGTGTCGTCTCGTCTCGTCTGCCTGGACCCTGGCGCGGGTTCGCGCGCAAGGGGACGTGGACGTCTCGGGGTGCGCGTAGCAGCGGGGGTGGTGGCCCCGAATGGTCGATTCGTGGACCGGGCTAGGCCTTGGGCCGGGGAAGAAGGTTCGTCATGGGCCGTCAAATCGAATGTCCGTTTCACCATCGGAGCAGCATCTTGGTCATGCATCACTCCTCTTGTTGATTTCAGCTCGGCCAGCCAGCCAGCCCACAAGATTCGCCCATTTTTTCTCAACTGAAGCTAGATCATACTCGTCGGCTCATCATACGCACGGTTGAGTGGAAAAAATAAAAATGTTTGATGGCGTACGTCATTTTCTCTGATCTACACGTGCGTACAGGGAAGATCCAACGAGGGAGCAAGGTGTCTCGAGCACCCCCTTGTACTATCCAAGTATCCATCACGTTATAGTGCCCCTTCCTAAAATATTTTATGAGAAGAGGAATTGAGAAGAGGAAAGGGAGAGATAAAGGAATACTGAGGAAAACAAAAAGAAGAAGAAAAAATTAGAAGACCAAACTCTTGTATGTGTGAGCGTCGAGTCCCTGCCCGTCGGTCTGTCCTCCTGCCTCGCCCTCAGCGCCGTCGCATGGTTCTCCTACGTGCTCTTCACCAACGACCCATACGTCATACAGGAGCTTCAAACACACTGTGATTGTGCACGATGCGATCGATCGACTCTGTTCTGACCAGCCGCCGATGCTTGGATGTTGATATTGTTCAGGTGTACCCGAACGTTGGTGGGTTCCTCTTCAGCCGCATCCAGATGGGGCTCTACTTCTGGTACCGCAAGCCCAGGAACACCACCAACGTCGTCAGCGCGACGTGCTGCCGACCAAGACACACGGGCACGGCGCCGCCCCCGGTCCCGCCGGTGGAACTCATCCAGCTGCCCGCCGAGAGACATGCAAGGTGCCCGCTAGATCCGACGGCACCCCGAGAAGCCGGAAATCATCTAGACCGTCGCCGCGGAGTGACCACGGATGGACCGCGTAGAACTCTGCATGCGTCCGTAACCGATCTATATATGCGTGTCCTTAGGAATCGATCGCGTGATCAGGCACACTTCGCCCGTGCACCGTGAGTGCGCCTCTCTAATTAAGCTGTACTCCAGCGTCTGTATTACTAGTTTCAAGTATCCTCACTATGTAGTACTGTTTAGAAGAGACCAAATATGAGCTGTGCGACATGTCCTCTCTGATCAGCAGTGAACACCGTCCTGATCAAGAAAGAAAACGAAGACAACAAAACTATCCGTTGAATTGACAAAGCATACCTCAATGTTTCAGCTTTAAGATTCACAGCAACCTGAACATCGCTACCATCAAACACGGCAAACGCAGAACTGCTAATAATCTCAAACAAGTTGCAAATGAAGTAGAAATAATATTGAACAAGTTGTAAATGAAGTAGAGGATTGCTCTGGTACGTTCTTAACAGGGTTACAGGGGATATGCCAAAGTGCTAGCCATCGACTACACATGACCACTTAGTTATTAAAATCCTTCATGCAGGCAAATACAACCATCGAACACCCAGGCATCAAAACTTAAGTTTGAGCGTTATATAATAATTAGGTGAACAAAGTGACAATCCATAAACATCAGGCGGCAACAAGTGTTTATACTACTGCACACCATCTCTTCCATAAGTTTACTGAATGGTGCACGAGCACATACTCGACTAAACTCATTGGTAGTTCTGGTTGCCTCCCTGGCTTGGGTAGCCTGGTGCGCCACCATTGTAGCCAGGATTGCCACCACCTTGGTAGGGGGGTGCGTTGGGATTGCCTCCTTGGTAAGGGGGGCCTTGGTAACCCGGTGCACCACCTTGGTATCCAGAGTTTGCGCCAGGGTAAGCTGGGCCAGGGTTCCCCTGGTAACCTTGGTTACCACCTTGGTACCCAGGAGGTCCGCCTTGGTAGGCAGGTCCTTGCTGGTAGTTAGCACCAGGGTTGTAGCCTGCCTGTGGGTTCGGCATTCCGGGCTGGTAGTTCGGTGGGCTGCCAGCAGCATGAGGTGGTGGCGGTGGCATACCCTGAGCATGGTGCATTGGGGGACCCTCACGGGGCGGCACTGGGTTCTGGCCAGGTGGAGGCGGGCCACTGAAACCCTGCCTGGGAGGTGCATTCATGTTCTGGAAGTTAGGTGGGCCACCAGCGGCATGAGGTGGTGGCGGTGGTGGAGGCATGCCCTGAGCATGGTGCATTGGGGGACCCTCACGGGCCGGCATCGGGTTCTGGCCAGGTGGGGGTGGGCCACTGAAACCCTGCCCAGGAGGTGCATTCATGTTCTGGAAGTTCTGCTGGTTCTCTCTTCTTCTCTCAAAATTCCTTGATCTGTCGAAGTTGCGGGGCCTGTCATTGCGCCGAGACCTTTCATTGGCACGTGCATTGTTTCTGACCCACTCCTCATGGTATTTAGGATCATAAGGAACAGCTTCCCCGTTTATGAAAGGTTCACCTGAAACAGAAAGTAAATATAGAGTACAAAAAACATGTAGAGGTTAGTGCATCTCTTCTTGTCAGATTAAGAGAATGATTTAAATAAACAAAACTCAAACAATCAGTTTGCCTTGACACTAAGACAAAAAATGAGCACCTGGTTCATCCCACAAAATAAAGGCACAATATAACTAGCCAACCAAAGGGCATGCAATAAAGTGCTATGCCAAATATGACGCTTAATCTGTATTAGGTATTTTTCACTAGGCTCTCAAGATGCCAAACACATTAAATTATCTTGATAATTGGACAAAGCTCCAGGAGTTCATGACATTAGCTTATCTACACCATAAGAGCAGCTTTACCATTAAACCTCTTCACTCCATAGAAGTGGGCACGTAACTGGCAATTCAACTATATACAGGAAAGCAAAATTTCCAAGACACGAAGTTCGGATGAAAGCTGACATATCATTTACATCTGCTCTAGAACATGAAGAGTTTGCTCAATTTAATTTCTACTATCATATATGCAGGGTTTCCTCAAAAAAATCCAACAAGGAACCAACAACAATAACGTCAAACGCGAGACAGGCCACAATCCATGAATGAATATGGATGATGGCATGAACATACAAAAGAATGATGAATGATCTATATTCAGATAGAAAATTTACAATTCTTACCTCCATAGTCCTTATTTTTCACATCCAAGTATGAATCCGGAAGGACCCAGCGAACCTTGGGCAGCTCTGCGAATGAATAATAATCATAAGATCCAAGCAAGACATTAACTATATTCCGAAGTGAAAGATCCTCCTGGTCACATCATGAGAACGTACCTTTAAGTTTGTAAGAAAGTTCCTCAGATACAAGAGCACCAAAAGCAAAGTAGTGACGTGTTGACACCGAGTATATCTTCATCCTTGCTTCTTCCTCACTGAAACATAGAATTGGCTTTAGATGCTAATACTATATATATATATATATATATAAAACACCAAGAAGTACTGCATTTCGATCAATTGGTAATCGTGCAAGTATTTTCCCCAACATACCATGTCAAAGATCACAACGTCCTAATCACAGAGAAGCAGACGGACGAAACTACAACCATATCCACACCTCACTACTTTCATTAGTAAGATTCGGTTCCTCACCCACCAAAAGCTAGCAGAGCATACCACTCACAATTTACACAAAAACACATGCTCCCACCAGACAGAAACAACTAGTACGTAGTACAAGATCAAACAGATTTTCACCAGAAATTAAAAGGCCACGACCCATGGCCAGTTTTAAACAGAACTACTTATGAGATTCATTCAGGTCAAAATGATATCATACCCACCCAATGAGCCTCACATTCCACTCAACAAGACACTGATACGGCACATCTAAATACCTCGATTCCACAGATGAAACACACCGAACAATAATTTAACAGGAGGAAGCTAGCTAGGAGGAAATGGATCCGGTGTTGTGATATATACCTGCCGACGATCTGGGCTAGGGTCTTGATGTAGCTGTCGATGATCTCGTCACGCGTGGGCTCAGGGTTGGCGGGATCGCCGGGCGGCGGCTCCATGACGACGAGCCAGTGCTCGAAGTCGCACCCGTCGAGGAGAATCGTCTCCTTTGGCGGCCTGTTGCTCCAGCTTGGGGAGGAGTCCCGCAGCGAGGAGGTCGCCGGCTGCGTGGCGTAGCGCCGCGTCGTCCCGCGCGCCGGCCCGGCGGCCGCCGGGAGAAGGGTCGCGGCCGCGGCGAGCGGACGGAGGAGGAGGAGGGGGACGCGTCGGGACGCCGCCGCGTGGAGCGGCGAGAGCGCCGCTCGGGAGAGGAGCGCGCGCGACGCCGTCGCCATGGTGGCCGATACCAAACCCTAGGGGACGAGGCGGAGAGGAGATTGCGGCCGCGGACGGAGGGGATAAGGGTTTAAGCCGCGACTCTGCGCGAGTGGTGTGGTTGTTATAGCGACCGAATGGGTTGGTTTCAGAGGCCGAAATATCTGGAGAATGGCGGCGCTTGACATGGGCTCCGTTGGGCTTTCAAATAGCAAATGTGTTGCAAAATCATTCAGCCCACTCGGGCTCCCTCTGTTTGCTTCTCCTTTTTCTTAACCCAGTTCGACCACCTGATCGTAGGATCAGAACTCAGAAGCTAATCCAAACATGTTTTGTGTCTTAATTTTTTTAGACAATGAAACATGTTCTGTGTCTTAATTACTTGTGTTTCTCCCTTTACGATGTAGCAATCCAATCATAACGCTACTGATTTTGTTGCCCACGAAATGATTTGCTTGTGACTATTTTCCTTTTTCCAGTTACGTTTTTCTGTAGTATAGTTATTTTTGCATTTCAAAACATCATAATTTAAGACATCAGAAGTTCAGGGATCAAAGAACTAGAGCTTCTCAGCAGTAGACACATCAATGCAAGCAAAGGGGACGAAGAGCTGTGTTCGAAGAAGAAAAACAAAGAGAACATATGATGAATCGGTTTCATCACAACTCACAAGAGAATGACAGAAGTTTTGTGAGGACAGGCGCCACTCATAACATGATCAACACTAACGTAGGAAGTACATTATTTTTCCTTTCTCCCGAAATTCACTGCCATTCAAGTGTTCAAATGATGCTCAGAGGAAACCTAAGAACATCTGACGAAGAAAAAATTTTGGGCGCCAGAACCTCACTGCATCTCGAACCTCTTGGCAATCAGCACGCTCATGTCAAGATACCTCTGGGCACAGTTGGTAAGGCAGGTTGTTTCCCCGGAGCTGAACTTGCTTCCTGGAGTGCTGGTGATGCATTTGTCCCAGCAGACGCTTGTTAGCTTGCCAACCATTTCACCCACCATCGCCTTCTGCTGCTCTTGCTGCAGTGTCACAGAATTTCAGGTAAGAATATTTAAACTTGTATAAAGAAGATAACAAACATGTTTAAAATCTTGCACAACAAACGGAAGCCAGAGAGATCGAACAAAGAAGGATCATCAACAAATGGACTTGTTTCATGCTCTGTAGTGTGCATCTATGTATTACACAAAAAATTGGGTGCAAAACGTGAAACGGGAATTTTGTAAATTTCCATGTCAGAGTAAGCTGAAGTACAGCAAACACATAAATGATGTGTGTTTCAACTTCTGAGTTCTTCTTTTGATGCTACTGATATGTCATGCTCTTAGGTATTCAAATGAAAACAGGTCAACCACATGGACGTGGAGAGGAAAAACAAGTCAAACATACATGACCAATAACAGTGAGTATGACAATCTTGTGCAGCAAATCAAGTGAATCATATGTGATGATACTCTAGTACAACAAACAGGCAGCAAGAAGCGAAGAGAAAAATGCAACAGGAAACAACATAACTTGATGTTGTATTGTTTAGTCTAGCTACATCATGCAAGGTACACAAGTACACAAACATAATCATTTTTTAAGGGAAATAATAAAGGAAAAGGATTTTGGAAGCTCTGAAATGGTGATTCAAAAACAGTGCTAGTGAAGCCAGAGTTAAGCAAGCATCAAGCATGTCAGGTAAGTGAAAGCTAAATACTAATCCAGCATATGCTTCGCAATCTGCAACAGTATTGGATGAGCCCCATGTATCTAGATTAAAATTCCAGAAGAAGGGCAGAAGGCCCAAATTGTAATCTAACAGCTGAAGTGACTAAATTACGACATCTGGATTATAACTGCAAATCATTTTTGGCAGTTCAGCACTTCTAGAAAATGTGTCTCAAAAGCCAAACTCAAAAGACCAACGGGGAGAATGCCGTCATAATCAAATCAATAACCCCCAAATTTGAGAATTAGGTCCTCTGCCCCCCCCCCCCCCCCAGTGTTGCTCCTGTTGGCATACTAAAGCACATTCTAACAACACTATCAAATTATCCGATGTAAGGTCTAACTAGCATGAGGTGATGACCCAATAATCAAGCTACATAAGGCCTTACCAACTATTAAAAGGCTTGTGGACCCTATAATGCAGAATGGTGGATCCAATAGCATATAATGGAGTTTTGGAGTAAGGATCCCACTGAGATCTAGATCAATGACTGGATCGAACCCCACCCTAATAGTTTTTAACATGCAAGGGAGACCATGATTTAGTACGTTAGCAGGGAACCCAAGTTTCTAGCTAACACAGCTGGACAAACCCAGAACTCAATATGAACAGCACAACAAAGCAAAACATATTGAGAAATTAAACAAGCATCGCTCAATCAAACGAAAGATTTAGTCAAGGCAAACCTCATCTTTAAATCCACAACGTCCCCTCAGGCCTCATCCTGCCTCCTAAGAGGCTTCAGGATATCAACAGAGAGACAACGCTCCTATAACTATATATAAGCAAATCTTAGAATCCTACACACGACGCCCCAACGAAGAAATTACGCCAGCGCATCAGGACCTGATGACTTGCTATCCCGCCGCTACATCACGATCTAATGAGTCGGTGCCCGCAAAACCAACAGCAGCATGCCCAGATACAGCAGAACATTGACTTTACGGAACAGCAACAATGAATACAAGCAAGAGTAGAAAGTTCTCGCCTGGAGGAATCGCTGCATCTCCGGGTTGTCCATTTCTCTCTCTCTCTCCCTCTCGCGACCCTAAAACCCTAGCTTGGAGAGGGGGCGGAGAATCGGGGATTCTGGAGAACACGGAAACGGCCGCTGCGGCGCCGCCGGCTAGTTGTGTACTGTGACGAAGCGGGTGAGGCTACTCGTTGGGCTGGGCCCACCGGCGGCATCCAATTCGACTGCCCAAGGCTAGCGTTGCAAATCAGCATCGGCCCACGGCCTCTCACGTTCAAGGCCTCTGTTGGGCCTCGCAGGTCTCTACCAGGCTATGGCTCTTCGCGTGTTCGGCCCAATATGGAAGCGACCACACGCGCGCCGACCGAGACCACAAAGGCCACGCCGTCCGTCGTCGACATCGTCATCTTCATCGTCTGCTTTTCTCGGGGGAGAGAAGCCTTCGCGCGGCTTCCCCACGACCCCTGCCAGATCCAGGCCGGCCTCCTTCCGGCTCTTCCGCCTCTCCTCGTTCTCCGCAGCTTGCCCCCGCCCCCCTGTGGAGCGGAGATCCCCGCCCTCTCTGATTGGTAAGGAAACCTAACCCTAGCCTATCCCGCTGCTCGGGCAACTTCTCGCCGCGCGCTTGCTGCGCTTTCGTGCGGCTCGGCGCAGAAGACCCTAGGTACGCGGCGTAGGTCTGCTCGTCCCGCTTAGATCCGCGCCGCAGCGCTCGGCGGCTTGGTCCGCCAGCTACCTTTGACGGGCCAGCTACCTTTACGGCTGCTGTTCTCGGGCTACTCCGCCGAGCCAAGCATTTTACGCCGTAAATCCATGATAGTAAATTGTGTGAGTCATTGCGTGGAGAAGTGTTGACTTGGGCAAGCGCGAGTCCCCTGTGGTTGGTCTTGGTGCGGACTGTGTCATTCTCTTCTTCAGTTTGATTTGTGCCCAAAGAGACACCACGCATACATGTTAACTCAGTTTTAACGGACATGCTCTACAGCTTAAAACTTCTCTAGTTAAATGTTTCATCCTGTTATTCATGAATTGGCATGATGTCGCTTATTCACCTTTACCCATTAAATAGTTGTATTGTTTAGTCTTTCAAACTTTTCTGATGAACTTGTGCATAAAACGTAATACGTCGTGTGAACATTTGTTGTAATTCTTCTGTGGTTACATAGAGCTATGAGGAGGTACAGCCCTCCCTACCGTAGTCCCCCGAGGAGGGGCTATGGTGGTAGAGGTAGAAGCCCTCCACCTAGGAGGGGGTATGGTGGCCGAAAGGAGCAGGGTTCATGTAGTCTTTTGGTCCGCAACATCCCATTAAGTGTCAGGTACATAACTCTGGCCTCTTCATTATGTCTCATACCTATCACTATGATCGTATTGCTGTCACGAAACTACGAAAGACAAATGTTTTCTTCCTCACAAGTTATTGACCTCGGTTTTCTTCAATTTTGAAGGCCAGAGGATCTTCGATCTCCTTTTGAAAGGTTTGGTCCTGTCCGGGATGTTTACATTCCAAAGGACTATTACAGTGGGTAAGCATTATTGAATCACTTACTCTGGTGTCTTAGTTATAAACTATTTTTCTTTTGTTTTGCTATATGATGATAACTGTAGATAGTCTGGGTACTTTTGTAAGTTGTGGTTGCATCAGCTATGAATTAAATAAAAAATATAATCAGTGTTGGGAAAGCCAAAGCATCTTCTACGGTTCAGTGTCTGGACAATTTTTGCAACATGTGTCATGCATATGGGAGCCTTACTAAACACTCCTTTTCCGTATAATAACATTGATCAACTCCTATGAATATAACGTGTTAATCTGTACTTTGTTTTCCTTGTCCTGAGTTACATTTTATTTTCTTTCTCAATTGATTATGTGGGTTGTGTTGGTTTGAGATTTGAGAAGTCTTGAGTTATCAAGGAATGCTCTTTAGCACTACTAACAATTCATTTGTTTGGCAAGATAGAGTCTTGTCTGAATGAAGTCCTTCTACGAAGACAAGATTTGATACATTTGAGAAAATTAGTTACACGAAGAGAAGATAGGAGACATGAACTGTTGGTACATGAGAAGATAAAATGAAGTGAAGTTGATTTCAAATACTTTTGTTGCTTTTCATACATTGGGGATCTTGAAGCAAGCGATTTTGTGGAGATGTTCTTTATGAAGGTCACCATGCTTAGTCATTATTACACAAGAAATCGAGACTCTAGAGCTTGGACGTCTAACTGCTTTTTTGCGGCCCTTCCTTCCCCTTTGATGAAAATGTTAGTGAGTTGTCAACTGTGCTTCATTGAGAAACATAAACAGCATACTGAATTTTGAACGGCCATGGTAACATGATGGATGCACTGTATCTTTGAACACTTTATATCCCCTACCCCCTTATATGTTTGCTATTTCATCAGATTTCGTTATTCACTTTTCTAATGTGAAAGCAACATATGCAGAGAGCCTAGGGGATTTGCATTCGTGGAATTTGTCGATCCCTATGATGCCTCAGAGGCCCAATATCATATGAATCACCAGGTATTTTTCGGTCGTGAAATAACTGTGGTCCTTGCTGCAGAGTCACGAAAACGTCCAGAAGAAATGCGCAGTAGAACTAGAGTGAGGTATGTCATTACCATTGCAGTTATAAATTTTCTTCTTGCTTTTAGTGTGTGATTAAATTATCATTATTTCTGTACAGGGGTTATTCTGGCCATGAAGGGCGCCGTTCTTCTTACTATGGTAACTTCTTATGTTTTCCCCTTACATATCTGGAATTCTAGATGCTCTGATTCTATTCATTTATACTCGGAGAAAGTACACACTACCCCTTTTGCTACTGTTGCTTACTGGGGAACATAAATGTGGCTGCCTCGGTAGGTAATAGAAGGAGACCACTCCTAAAGGTTTCAAAATTGCTGATGTACAACAGCTGTGTTACTTGTCTCAACTTAGACCCTGTATTTGTGATTACTATTCAGATTGATTATTGAGGGCCGATGTGGTTCGTTTGTGCATTAATATAGATTATTTTCTGCATTTCTTCTATATCTTTTGCTGAGACAATTAAATACACAAATCCATGTACCTTTAAATACAGGCGAACAATCGCCAAGACAAGCCAATATATTTCCACCTTATATGATAGTTCTGGATTCGTTGCTACTTTATCTAAAATTGAGATTTGATAAGGCTCAATTCTTTTCATTTTTACTTATTGAACCTGCATATGCACCTGACTCAAATTTCCAGGTTGCCTTCAGATTCCTTTGTCTGAAATTTAAAATGACTGATAACCTCTCATGTTTCATACAGGGCGGTCTCGTTCCCGCTCCCGCTCTCCTCGTTATCAGGGCCGGCCCCGGTCAAGGTCATACTCTCCTGCACCAAGACGCCGGGATGGCTATTCTGCTTCTCCACGAAGAAAGGAGTCACATCGCACATCTCCTCCCCAGCGTCAGCCAAAAGAGCTTGATGGAGATATAAAGAGGAGATCCTATTCTCCAGCCAGTGGAGATGATGCTCATGAGAAGTAAGTTGTCATGTCTCTTGGCTACTGTATACCTGTACATACATCTAATAAAAATTGCAGTGTCAATTTTGATCTCATCATTCATGCATCCTTTGAGCATTCCTGCCTTGGTGTTTTTCACATAGGTTCCAGTTTGGTAATAGCAATTGGAAGCTGCAACGAGCAGACTATTATGCTTTAATTGGTGGAATTGGGTTACTAGAGTGTAATAGATGTGCTTTAATTGCTTTAGGGAGTTGTTATCACACTACATTTTAGTTTCTTATGTCATAAACCACAAACACGTAGTGTAGACTTGATCATATGATACTCCCTCGATTCTCAAGTAGTTGTTAAGACAACAAATGTAGTTCACATCCATGTTTTCAAGTCGTCCTGACTAATCACGATTAATCGTCCATATTGGTCATTGAAGCTTGATCAGGAGCAACGACTCGATCTGGGCGACTAGAAAACTAGTCGTCCGATTAGAGCGATTAGTCAGGCGATCAGGAGTTTTGCCGATTAGGGCGACTAGTGTCCTAAAATTGCTATCCTAACTACATCAAGCTAAAAGCGGGGCGAGTATTTGTAACAAGCACTGTTTTCAAGTCGTCCGACTAGTCGCGATTAGTCGTCCTTATCGGTCACTGACACACCATCAGGGTGACCGACGCGATCAGGGCGACTAGAAAACTAGTCGTCTGATCAGGGCGACTAATCGGACGACTAGTGGTCTGGACGACTAGGACGACTTGAAATTCTGTACTAAACTGTTGGTGGACATGTTTGGATTCTCCATCTTGTTTATTATGATATCTAAAGCCTCAATTTTGTAGACAGCGATTTTATAAATCTAGAGCCTCAATCTGATATGCAATCTGTTTTCTAAGCTAATTCTGCACTGAACTGTTGTTACAGTTGCTGATCTGAAGTTTTGTTCCCTAATTGCAATGCTCGATCTCTATTACTGCTAAAAACTGCTAAAAATTGTTGCTGATCTGTGTATTACTGCTACCATAGTGTTATATATATGTATAGATATATGTATGTGTCAATATATATATATATATATATATATCATCGACTAGAAATTGCTAAAAAAAACAGGACGACTTGGAGGTCGACTAGGGGTCGACTAGTCGTCCTAGTCGCCCTAGTCGCCCCTAAGGTGACTAGGGTCGATTAGGCGACTTAAAAACATTGGTAACAAGAGATGAACAGCAGGTAGTGTGTCACTGTTGTGCCAGTGGCCAGTGTGTTTCAGGTTCATGTTTGTAGCATACTTGGTAGTCTCTGTGTGTCTTCTGGTTCAGTAACTTATCTACCCTATCACACAAAATGCCTTGTGAAGTACTAATATTCTATCAAATATAAAGGCTCTGACGTATTTTGTGCTCTCAGGAGGTCACCCCCACCTGACAGTGACGGATCCCCCCCACCACACCGGAGGTCTCCCAGGCAGTACTCAGGATCTCCTCCAGGATCCCGCTCCAGGTCCGCTGACGAGTCCCCTGTCCGCAGTGACTGACAGATGTATGCTACGCGCGTAGCTGTGCATCTTATCAGCTTACCTTATGCTATTCACCTCTGGGGTATTGTATTCTGTCGTACTGTTACTGCTAAGTCGTGCTGTACTGTGTCAGTGCTTGGTGGTGAGTATGAATCGCCTTTGCTATAACTATCACACTTTTTATTTATGTATTGGGCTATAGCCCATTTCCTGATTCTCCAGCAATTTCTGTTGTTCGGTTGCGTGTGACGATGTTCATCATGTATTGAAGGAGCTTGGATTGCATCCATGGTTCATATCTCACTTGAAAATACGATGCTCTACTAGTAAGGATGCCTTACTGTACTGAGCTGGTAGAATATTAGGTGTAAATATTTGATTGTTCTCATAAGTTGCGTGGGTGTTTTCCATTATACAAATAATACAATACTAGCTGGAGCAACTTTTGAATGATATTTACACGGTCCTTTCAAATGAAATAGCCATCTCATGAATTAAGCCTGCAAAATACAGAACTGTTTATCCCACCCAAACGTGAACCATTTATGCACCACCAACTCAATCCAGTGATTTGGTGTGGCCCATCCGACCATCACCAGGACGATAAAGTTATACGCAGATGACTCACTTAACATGGATGCCTGGTCAGCAGAGACAGGTGGGTCAGTGACAGAGTTGCTTCATGGGCAAGCTCAGCATACCACGCAGCAGCAGCAGCAGACTAGTCAATACAATAGGCATGCATCCCCACTCTAAGGCATTGACAGTGGGCTTCACACTGTGTGGAGCCTGAGAAAGCAACCTGAAAAGGGATCTGTCAATGGGGTGGTGCAAATGCGATGATGAACGCATTACGCTTTGAAGAAAAGGGTATTTCTAGGCTTTAGCTTTCACTAATGGGGGCGCTCGGTTCTGATGTTCACACTGCTATGCTATGGTGTCCATGGGTAAACTTGCTGTGATGCTGAATCGCCGAGCCTCTACGACGTCACATTGCGAGGGACCGAGGCCCTGGTAACTGGAGGTGGCTTCCCATGAGGGAATCGCTGATCTTCACCTAACTGCTGATAGGTAGCTTGCTTGCTTTTTATGCATGATTTGAGGTTTTGCTTTTTGTTGAAGGAAAAAAAGAAAGTGGCATCACATCAAACTAATTTTGGTTGGACCCCCTCCTCATTCATTAGCCCTACAAGATCTCATATCCAGGTGTTCTCACTGGTCCAAACCTTCCAAGGCATCCAAAAAACGCCAAGTGAAAATCTGGGCACGAGGTGGCGTGTTCTTGAGCCAATATCGGCGACAACAAATCGACCGATTGTTTTATTGATTGCTAGTTTTTTTTTCATTTTCTTTTTTTTTGCCACCTGCCTTTTTTTTGTCAACCATGGTCAATTTATGGGCCCTGGCAACAATGCTGCCTGGGAGCCTGGCGGTGCTTGCTTCAAGTGCTGAAGGTGACATGTTGCTTGGCCAGTCCAATTTCTGCCTAACCATGTCCCCATTTGTGACGTTCTCTAAAAAAAAAGGCATACCCAGTGCTGAAAGCTTCCACACGTTGTGGGGTCTGGGGAAGGGGATTTCTAAGCAGCCTTCCCCTTGCTTATTTTGCAAAGAGGCTGATTCGAACCCATTTGTAACGTTCTCTACCACAACTAATTTATTTTCTGAAATCAAACTTCAGAATTTTTTTATCATAAAAAAATCGAACTTCAGATTTTTTTATCAAAAAAATTTGAACTTCAGATTGTCTCTTGTGGTTGTGAACATACCCTACAAGGAAAATCCACTTGTGTGTTTCTTGGAGACGTTCAAAGATGATGATTTGATGAAGATGGTGTGGAGCCTTATTATGTATTCTCTAGTTGACCACCTGGAAGATTGTTGTTTACATATTCCGAGCATATAACCATTTCTCATAAGATGGGTAAGAAGGATACGGTATCTTAAGCATATTTTAGGGACGTGACGACCCTAATTACAAAGTATCTTTTTCATGTATAAAAGGTGCAGCAACATTTAAAAACATTTGACCCGTGTGTTTTTCAACGGTGTGCTCAAATCAAATAGTGACATATTTGCAAGGGACAGGTTCAGGAGTTCACCTCCTGCGTGAAGAAAAAGGATGCCTTGTCGAAAGAGTTATTTACACCTTTTCATTTGAGCTCTATGTTGACCGTGCATGACAACTTGATCAGTATATCTTCTCATTTTTGTTCTAGAAAGAATTATTTACACCTTTTCTATTGAAAGGAAAATTTGCTCTAAGTCCTAAGATTAGTTTTTTCTTAAGGGCACTAGGATGAGATAAGATTTGTTAGGCAGTGAAGCGCAGCCTTTACATCTGCAAAACACTCAGGTCGAACATAGGACTAGCTTACTTTATGCCGCATCAAGCAAAGTAATATCTTTTGGTGTTGCACAGTTGACTAGCTAGGGCACAAAGTTGATGACTTGTGAGAGCCTAATAATTCCACCGGGGTGATCGGTTAGTTAGTTGGAGAAGATATCCAATTTTCTGCATAAACCGTGTTAGCAGAAGAAAACCTGGGTCAATTTTGTAAGGCCATGAGAATCACACCCAGCACTCAGCAGCAGAGAGGAATATTAGTCTGTGCTTTCCAACTGTCCCAGACTTCGGCCTCTGAACTGGGACATAAAGTATTTATGTAGTACAAAACCATATTGATAGCTAGATCAGCCTCCTAGGATCTTTAGGACATACAATATATTTCAGCTTGCATATATATATATATATATATATATATATATATATATATATATATATGGAAGCTGGCCTTCCTCTCAAAAAATAACATACAAAAGAAAGAAGGTTGCATCTTTGTTGCTGCATGCTTCATTATAATTGTTCAATCAGAGGATAAGAAGTGCAGTTGTGAGATAAATAGAAGATTTAACAGGCGGCAACTGGCCAAAAGAAAGAGCTTGAGAAAGCCTGATTGAAAAGATAACTGAACTTTCTCCAGCTCTACTTGTCACCCGTTTATATTCTACTCCCAATCAGAAGCAATCCCTTTGACCAATCCAATCAGACTATGTGTTGGCCTGCACTACCCTGTGCTCCCTAGATTACACAGCTCAACCTTTCCGAGTGCCATTACAGTGGATCATCATACTACTTCAAACAACGAAGTAGCATAAATCTATCCTGATTATACTAATTAATTCATACAACTCTTCGTCTAGAACTTATGGTCATTTGATCCAGAAACGTATAGGAATATTTTTCTTCGCGCCATTAATTGCAAATTTCATGAATCCCTTATCTGCCACTATCCAACTACTATAAATCTATTATAGTACTTCGCTTGTACTATATAATAATAACGAGGTGAGAAATTATCAGCGCATGCTTAGCATGCGTTGCCCTATTGGTAAAGCTAATATGCGTTGCTTGCCCTAGAATCCAGCCAGCTGTTTCATGTCAACGTGACATGTGACTGGAAGTAAATTAAATTCAGACATCACTGTCGTGAGGAGCTATCAGCTAGCTTACATCCATCGATCGATCCATGCTGGCCAACGGGCGCCATGACCATGAGGTTCAGATACATATATGGGTATCCGACAGGTGATGAGAGTAGTGGAGGGAGAACAAGAAAGCTTCGCAGCACGGCAACTTCACCAGGCGAGCGAAGAGTGATCTCTTGTGCGTGTGGAAAACTGAAATGATCCACAGATCTCGAGCGGATCGTGCATATATCGTAAACAACTCTGCTACTTTTCCTTCGGATTCCGGCCGGTGCCTCGGTGGTGCTGTAATTCATCTTCGTGCCGTCAGTTGCGTGGTGGGTTGTGTTTGGAGGCGTAAGGGTTAGAGTAACTGCAACCGATGTGAACGGAACGCTTGAGCTGATCTTCCCGATGCAGCCGTTTCAGAGGAAACTAACCTTTCTTCGGTGCAGAAATCTCGGCCAGGAATCAGTTCGTGCAGATTATCTGTGATGTTCGCTGCAGAACTCTCAGTTTCCAAGCATGCATGTCTAGGTATGCGATCCAGTTCATCTGCACCAGGGATTTCTGCAGCCTATCAGTTTGGCAGAGGCCGGTCTGTAAACTTTTAGCTATAGTCCCTTGATGCTAATAGAACAATAAGCAAGTTTCAGACATACGAATCCAGCGAGTACTTCAAGTAACCAGAGGTCCCTTTCGTGGTACCGTCGGAAGAAGGGACCAGCAAGGACGCTCGTTTTACGGAAGAGTCCCTTGACATGAAAGAGGGTATCTTGCTCTGCCTTTCAATCCATATGCCAAAAGAAAAGGTCCAACCATGCATGCACATGCACACAAAGTGCTGTTCAGTTATGAATACACTCCTATCTACTATATCTGTCCTTCATCGAACAGTCTAATAATGCTGGGTTGAGCGTTCCATGTAATCATTCGTTTTCCTCCAATGATCATGTACTGTTTCAGTTTGCTACTCTGGTAGCCATGGCAAATTTGAGCATCCGTTTTTTTTAACTTAAAACTAGGTAGGCGATTCTGTTGGTGTGCTCCTTAGTTTTGAGTCAGGACAACCCTACGACCTGCAGGATTTCCTGTGAGCCGGGCGGGCCACAGGGGATAGATAATACAAAGCGGCCAATGATTGGACCTCCCTTTTCCTCCAATCAGCAACACAAATAAATACCCTTTCTTGCAAAAAGTAAATGTTTTCTTTAAACTAAATAATAATAAAAAATAAAGAGGGGGAGCACAACATGAAGAACCAAACCCAGCTCGTGGGGGTGAAGAAGGTGAGGTGGGCCTCGCCAGCCACTAGTGGAAGCCACCTATCCTAGCAGTTCGAGCCTCACAGACCCAACCAAATTGGAGCCCTGAAGAGTACTATGCCATTGAAAACCAGCTCCACATGTTGGGTCATACACAATCAGTGTGTTTATTGGACTTGAATCCCACAAGACAGCCTCACTCAACGTGTTTTATAAAAATGGCATATTATGAATTTTCTCGAATACATATATTGTCTGATGTAGAGATCAGGATATTTATCACATTATCTAAAGAAAAACATATCGTCTGATGTAGCTTGTTATGACACACCAATTCGACTTTCAACGCGCGTATAAAATCTGGATGGGTTTTTACTTAACGTGGACAGGCAACCAATGCCAAACTCCAGGTGAGTTTGATTTTACTTGTACACTGATAGTCTAGATGGCAACGTCTCTTGATCATAGAATTGGTTCTGACATGTGCATGTTTGACACACTGCTGCTACCTGAACACTGCAGAATGGTTTTTTTCTCTATATGTATCCTCTCTGGAACAGCAACCTGACAGAGCCTGCCGATCACAAATATAATAGTAGTAAGCTGTATGTACACTTTGGTTTTTTGTTATAACCCAAAGATGCCATTGCCGTGCACTACAGCCTGCACGGGCCCACAACACGCAGCCAAAGATTTTGGCACAAAAGGCGAGTGCTCGAAAGAGGGAAGGAAGAGGAGGAGGAGGAAGAAGACATGGGTGCAGCAGCTCCTGCAAAAGCCAAAGCGCCAAAGATGAGCAGAGCAAGAGCAAGCAAGCTAAGGAAAAAAAGTTGATACTGGCTTGCACGGTTTGGATGGTTAGATGGATTCAGTTAAATATCCAGAGATGCTGATGGAGGGCAGTTGGTTCGTGGCTGATGATGAGGACAGCGAGAAGCACACTTGCAAGCTAGCGCCAAATCTGCCGGACAGACTGGCGAAACCCATGGTTGTTAAGCAGGCTCAGCTTCGAGGAAGAGTACTCGTCTCGCTATGGGACGGTGGTGTGAGTAACGTTTTCAGACAGTTTCTTGTTGGAATGATTGGAGCCTGGAAGCAGTATGCATATCAAGAAGATTTTAAACGTGGTCATGAAACGGAGTAGCAAAAAAAATTGTTTTGTGAGGAGCAGCTCACAGTTCATGTAACAAGCAAGCGTTAGCGTGGATTGGCATCTCTGGTTGATAAGCAAGAAGAGGTCATGAGGATGGGTTGTTACACCCAGTAAGCTAGGGGTGGGAAGAACTTATTGAAATGGCTTTGGGATAAACCCTGGGTGAATAAAATGAAACTCACCAAATCGAAAAGAAAAAAGGTTATAATTCAAACAGTCCAAATTAGGAAGTTATTTCATGTCTGAAGGGGCTCTGTTTTCAAAAAAAAAAGTGAGGAATTCTCATATTTCTACCGAACTGGAGCTATCAGACTGAAGTTACCGAAATTTTCTTGGAAAAAATCGTGAGCACAAAGAAATGATCTTTGCGTGATCCGAGAAGCAAATACTCTATGCATTCAGACGCATAGGCAAGTTACCGTGCGCATCAAATCGTGCAAAGTCCCACCCCTTCCAATTTACTACTAGTACGTAGTAGCCAAGTGTTGCAGTCAAACACAAGTGGGTGATTTATCGATCCGCTGCAAGGGATGGGGAAGGAGAAAAAAAATTGCATTGGGACACCAACGATTTCACAAGAGACGGAAGAAGAAGAAGTAAACTTCCTGAGAAATTCTAGAAAGAATTTATGATGCCGGCGATGGAGTTGGCTCCGGCCGGCCGGGCTTGTCATGTCGGAGAAGGCATCGAATTCAGCGGAGCCACGCACACGCAGACAGGATGGAGTACGCTTGACGCCACCTCAGATCCTATAAAGCCGGCACCCTTTTCCCCTCTCCTCTCAACGCCTCACCAGGAGCACCTCCCTCTCTCTCTCTTTCTCTCTCTCTCTCTCTCTCTCTCTCTCTATGGACGCGCCGAGCAGATGCACAACTCCTGCTCGCCGCTCTAAGTGAGCAGAAGCTGCGCGTTGCCATCACCAGCTTACTCGTTGCCTGGCTGCCCAAGTGTCGAGTGGTGCAGCACCTAATTAACACTAGCTAGCTAGCTAACTAGAGCAAAGCTAAGCTAGCAGATCACAGCTAGCATGGAGAGAGCGCCGGTGCTGGTGAGGCACGCCGGCGGCGTGGCGGCGCTGCTGCAGCTGCCGCCGGGGTTCCGGTTCAGGCCGACGGACGAGGAGCTGGTGGTGCAGTACCTCCGCCGCAAGGCGTTCGGCGTTCCGCTCCCCGCCGCCGTCATCCCCGTCGTCCGAGACCTCTACGGCCTCGACCCCTGGGACATCCCTGGTACACACGCGCGCGCCACAACACTTTGAAAATCTCGTGCACGCCTGTGTGTAACTAACATATCGTCCCGAAATAGTTAAGCCCCGGCACAAAACTGCGAGAGCTAGCTAGACACTGCTGTCAAGTCATATCGTAGACTGCAGAGGATTTGAGTCCCATATCGTAACGCTAACAAAGTTGCAATTTTTTTTATTTTTTTGCGCGTGGATCCAGGCGCGAGTGACGGGGAGAAGTACTTCTTCGCGATCCGGCCGGCAGCCAAGAACGGCGGCGGGAGCGCCATGACGACCGCGAGCGGGCGGTGGAAGCCGGCGGGGAAGGAGAGGCCGGTGGTCCTGCCCCGGCCGTGCGGCGGGAGCCTCCTCGTCGGCGTCAAGAGGGCGCTGGCGTTCGCGCCCCGGCGCCGGCGGGGGAGGAAGACGGAGCAGGCGTCGGCGGCGGCCGGCTGGGTCATGCACGAGTACCGCCTCGCCGCGACGCTGCACAAGAACGTGAGGACCACCACCGCCCCTTCTTACCTAGCTTACCCGGCGCGGCATCACTTGTTCATGTGTTGGTGGCATGTTTTGCTTGTCTGTTTGCTGTGTGTGCTTTGTTCGATTTCAACTGCACGTCAACTGTTTTTACCCGCCGTTCACCATTACTCAAAGTTAGGTTTTCGTCATTATTTAGTAACTTTTTTTAGGTTCTAATTAGCTCAATATTAGTAACTCTAGAGACATGTCCGAGTACACTGGTCGTACGTTCTTTTTTGTTCTTCGTCCAAATGTTACAGTTTGAACATAACAAGTAATTAACCATCTGAACAATTGAGAGATTTGGGGGGATCAAACCTCAAATTCACGGTAAACCCACCTAGTAAGCACACACAGTAAGACCTCAACTGTGAAAGATATATAGCCATAGAGCGAGTCGTAGTGGAGCATCCTGTGTAAAGCAGTTTTGTTTGGCGCATCCATTTTGTAGTTTTCCTACCTAATCAAACTGGCACATGATGGATATATGCTACGCGCGCATAACAAATCAATCCATGCCTAATTTGTGCTCTTCGTTCACTGACAGCAGGCTTGTCTAGCTGTAGAACACATCATCAACAACACAGTCATATATTTACAGATTTATTAATTCAGCTAGAATTTTTGTTTAGTTTGTTGAAGCTACACCCTTTGTTCTGATTTATTTGACGTTGGATGAACGTTTATCCAACGTCAAATAATTCAGAACAAGAGGGAGTATATTGTTTGAATGACGCCATCACACACGACACTGATCACACTGAAAGCTCCATAGACGGCAGGTGGCATAAACTCCTCCGCTCATTAGGGGGGGGGGAGCATCTCTCGCAGACCAGCGAACTGTCGCGACTTAAATCCCTGTCATGATCGGCAATAAACCGCTGTTTTGGATCGCTTGTTATCAGGAGGGGGTATCAGGTGGTTGCAAAATTTATGCTGGTATAGAGAGAGGTGGTTGTACTTAACTCGTACTCCTACGACCGCTAGCTAGTGGCTCATCTCTTCTCTCTTCTTCAGATAGAATACCTCGTTTGCTCCTCCTTCAGAACCATCCAACTAACTAGCGACACCCAAACTGCCTACAGTTAATTTGATGCCTTGATTAGCCTGCAAATACGAGTACCGACCGGTATCTGCACGAGCTGCGCGCCATGAATACGCTCTGCAGCTGCCGCACATGATGCGTGCCGATTTATTCGCTGGGGCCTAGCTAATTGCCACTGCCACTGCTGCACGAGGGAGAGGGAGCTAGGCGCGCCAAATTAAGAGGCGGCTCATCGAATTGCTGCTCGATCCCTGTGGTAGTACAGTACTTGCGTCCAGTCGTAACCAGATCCGCGTGCAGCTCTGAACGTACAGCACGATCGGCTGCATGCACCGTCGATCGGTACAGTACTGATCAGCAGTCATCGACCGACGGATCGTCTTTACGAGAGGATCCTGTCGACTGTTTGGAGTAGATCACTCCGTTTAGTACAGTGCAGCTGCACTGCTCCCTCTCTCTCTCTCTATCTCTCCATATTCAGTAGGACAATTTCTTCTGTTCTTCAGGCCAGCAGCTGTATTGTTGGAGTAGTAGTCCTCTGATTGCCAACTTGATGAAGTCGTGAGCAGTGTCATCTCCGCCGCAATCGTCGTTTGCTTGCAGCTGCTCTTTGTGCCATCGCTGTTGCTGGAATGTGCTCCATTTTGTGGCTACGTAGACTGACGTACGCTGACAGTTAATTTTGGTGATCGGCCTTGTTGCGCAGGGCTGCAGCTTGGCCGAGGCTGAAGGCGAGTGGGTGGTGTGCCGGGTCTTCAGGAGGAGCCGGCAGCAGCCGAGGAGGCGGGCAGTGCCGCCCGGCGACGGCACCGCGCCGAGCCGCACGATGCCAGAAGCGCCGGCGTCGCCTGCCAGCTGCGTCACGGATGGCTCGGACCAGGAGGAGGTCAGCAGCTAGCTAGCTAGCCAGAGCGCGCGGCCGGCCACAAGGGCTGACCGGCCGGGGTACGGTACTGCTGCTGCCTCTCGAAGAGAGGCTGATGCTGCATGAAGTAGCCTAGCTAGCCTTAGCTGGGTGCTCGATCGACAAGGAAACGATGAACGATGCGTCCTTTTCTTGCTTGCTTCCACAACATTTGTTCCACTTTATTTCCCCCCCCCCCCTCCTCGTTTTTTTAATCTCCGTGTAATGTAATGCATCGTAATTTAATTAGCGAGAGGCAGGCCCCCGATGAATTAATTAACAAGCAAGTTCAGGTTAAGGAGGCAACAATTAAGTATGTATGTATATGTAAGTAGCTGAAGCACGCAGTGAACACCTCTTCACGGTGAAGTTGTATCTTGTCTTTGGCTAGTAATTAATATTTATTCAAGGAAGGGAGACATGAAGCCGTTACAGCAATTGCTAGATCGGCCTTGTCATTTCTACTAGTCTCCCTGTTTTAAATTATTTGATGTTAGTTTGCTTATCATTTTTATTATTCACTACGTTTCAAATTATTTGACGTGGCATCTGTAAACAGGCTAATTAAAGCAGAAGTTTGCATGTCGACCGTGGGATTAAATTAGCTCTCTATCAACACCATGTGATACACTGTACTAATCATTTTACACATCTGCAATTTAGGAAATAAGTAACTTATTTCCTTCATTTCATTTCAGAATGAAAATACTACTGCTTATAAACTGTTGGAGGTTTAAGATTTTATTACGCCTGCTTACGGTAGTAGAAGAAGCAGGATTGATGAATGAAGCAGGAAAGCACCGTCAGTAGCAAGCACGGAACAGGATAAGGAGAGGGCTGCAACGAGGCGAGCGGTGGCTGGAGGAGAGGAGAAGCTTTTCAACGTGCGTGCGAGAACTGCGAGAGCATCGAGCCGATGGAGCTAGCTCGGTCAGTGGGAGTGCGTGGCGTGGGGCCGGCGACAGCCACTGCCTTAGCCAAGCGTATCTCTGCTAGATCTCGCTTTGAATAATAAACGTCGCGGATCACATCACAACAGTGACCACTGATCCAACATCTACTGCAAAAAAATAAGGCCCTCTCTCGGGGAAAAGAGAAGGCATATGTTTAGCTGCATGCTAAGAACACAGGCCCGCGGTGGTATATATTGGCTCGTCATCATCATGCATTCGTCAGTAGTAGCTAGCCAGTAGTAGGGCCAAACTCCATTAGAGCCATTGTTATAATCAGCCACTAATCCTTTCCTTTTATTGGATCAATCAAGCATCTAGACAGTGTAGACAGACGGTCTCTGCTGAATATCCGGGTTCAATCCTCCATCGATTATATTTGTGCAGCATGCAGGGCCGGTTCTTCTCGTTCTTAGCTAGAGTAGTGTGGCAATCGCTTTCTGATCAAACTTGGCTAACCGATTATATATAGGAGGATTACAACAGCGAGAAGAATCGGAGATTACAACAACCATAAGGATAAGACTGTACGTCGTGATCTACTTGTCTAACACTGCAGGCATATATGCTTGGCTGCTACTAGCCACTTGTTCCCCAGTTCCCGGATACTAAAAATTGCATCTTTGGTCGCTAGCTAGCTAGCTAAACTAACGCACGCGCGCGACGGACTTGAGCTTTATCGCCTCCGCACACATGTGTCCGCCCCGCGCGGCCGGCTGGGCATCTGGTCACCGCGCGAGGAGTGCGACGGCTTCGTTGTTATCATGCCGTGCGGCGTCCATCGTTGCTTGAGCTCTCTGAACTCGTGTACAGAGACAGTTTGAATACTGCTGAGTATACAGTCAGTCGTCCAGTTGCTGTGCGCGCCCTCTTGTCCCGAATAGTATAATATCCTGCAGAGAGCTAGCCATGGTTTTCACCCGAGAAGACGATGACGACGGCGACGACGCGCAGATCCGGTTTCGCGATCCGCTGCAGGTAAAGATCTATCGATGGGGGCTGGTCGATCATTGCATCGCCTCGTGATGATGAAAGATTGGCCGGGGACTGCGCGGCCGCTCCCGCGTCGGTCGGTCGGCCGGGCCGACGAGCTAGGAGTGGAGTTAGTAGTAGACGGATCAGGGTTGAGTTCTTCTGAGCGCGACATGGATGGATGGCAACCACCCAAGGGCCGGGGGAAGGAAGCCAAGTTGGAGAGCGGTGATGGCGAGATCTGCACGGGCGAGCGAGTACAGCTGCAGATGCCTACACTAGTCTGCCCTGGATCGGACGTCGTTTCTTTGCAAGGTAGCCCCACATGGCCATGGCCCGTGGGGGTCCAATCTCCAGCGGTCCATGGGTGAATCATTTCAGTACTGCACGTGTGTAGCTGTTACTGTTCTCCTAGTCATGGTATTGCACTCATCTGTATATAACAGTGTAGCAGCTTCTACTATACATACAATGGTCGGAGGAAGAAATCCCAGCGTGGCTTGTAGGTTTGTACAACAATGGGAATCTTAACAACATATACACGGGATGGATCAACACGGTTATAAAACAACTCTAATTCTTATCTAATCTTACATGCGATATACTTTCTCCATTCTCTTGTTGACTAGTTTAAAACTGAACTAGCTAACGTTAAGTATAAAAGAACAGATTAGTGATACATCAGTTAGCACATATATACAACAGAGAACAGACTACAGATGACTCGACAGTCACTAAGGTTTGTTTATGTTACCACAGTGCTACCGTGTCAGTGTAAGTGTGTCGCTTTCAGCCTGATGTTGCAACGACCGTGGACTTGTCCCTGCAACGCCGTTGGAAGTTCTGTAGGAAGTAATCACAGTCCACAGGCTACTAATCAGCTAGTACTAGCTAGCTCCAGGAGTTCAAGTCTCCCAATGCTCTCTCTCTCTCTCTCTCTCTCTCTCTCTCTCTCTCTCTCTCTCTCTCTCTCTCTCTCTCTCTCTTTCTGGTCACTCGCTCACGGGTTACTTTCAGGCGACTGGGTGCAGCTCGACCGGTCTCTGTATCCAGAGGAGGAAAACAGAACGAGTCGTCCCCTGCAGCCTGCATCAGTGTTACGTACCCAGCTGCGGGAGTCTTCGGTGACTTGTTGATCTCTCTTGGTCGGGCCACCATACCAGTCACCGGCGGCAGAGAGGCTCGCCAATGCAGAACTCTTATCGCGTGTCGCAGCTAGCGGCCTGTTCTTGACATTGACTAATTAACATCCAAGCACGATTAGTTACCAGCGAGGGGACTGTCTAATCCCCGACAGCGTCGGTGAGCGTTTCCCCTCTCAGTACAGCTAGCTCACCTTGCTAGCTTGCTTGGTTCTCTGCGCGTGTAGCTACAGACGATGTCGACGGTTTGGTTCTGCTACGTGCGCGAGGGAGAAGGCGAAATGCAAAATAGGGGGGGTAGCTGTGCTGTGTTGTCTGTTGATCGGTGGTGGGGCTGTGTACTTATCTGATAGTACCTCCTACCTGTGAACTGAATGTTTTGGGTCCGATAGATTGGATGCATGGAAACTGGCAAGCAGCCCAGCTCGCCATACCACTTACAGTTACAGTATTCGACTGGATGTTTTCGCGACCAAGATTATGTTCGACATGATGGACCGGGATTCTTTTACAGAGCTATATATTTCGTCTCTTTAATTTGGTTTCTGAAAATACAACATGAGCTACTCGCTTGCAGCGAGGAGTTTTGCCGACGAGAGGAGACTGCCAAGCTAGCTAGTTGCTCTCAAACCTCCCAGGATTCCAAGTGTGCATCCAAATTTCCTCTTTTTTTTTTCCTTCTCTGCAAACCATTACCCCCTCCGTTTCTATTTGCGTTCCAAGGCGGCGCGGCGATGGCGGCGGCGTAGCAATCCCAGTCCCCGACCCACCCCATCCGCCGCCGCCGTCTCGACGAAAGCAAGCAGCTTCCTAGACATAGACCACCCGACCCGAGCCAAACCCAACACGCCTACCCGTCCCTCCTCCCGCCCTTCGTCCTCCTCGTCCCCGCCCAAGCCTCGACCGAAGGTGCTGGGCCTCGCAGCGCGGATCGAGGCCGCTCGGGTCCGGAAGCGCGAGTCGCGCTCGCGCATCCTCGTCGGCACAGGTCGTCGTCCCGTCCACTGTCGGTTGGTCTAACCGCGATCCGTTTCGCCGTGTTACAGGTGCCGGGCCCAGCCGACGCACACCCTCCCGCCCGGCCGCGGCGGCAACGGCGGTGAGAGCCTATACAGTACTACGCGGCCGCCAAGGAGGGGTGAGCGTTTCCGCCGCCGAACCCTACCTGCCCCTGACCCGTGCGACGTCTGTCCCGCCCTGCCCTGCCCTGTCCATCCGTCTCGTTTACAACCGCTTCCGTCTTCATGGTTATGCTTGCGTATCATATTCTATACTACGTACTAATATCAACAGGATATGACCCGCGTGTCAACCAACGCCAAAGCGTTCTCTGACCGGACGGTCATTGGAGTTACCTGATAAACTCCATTGCTGGGCACTGAATTCTGGAAAGTCGTGTTTGGTTCTCTGGGATTCTCAGGTGCTTTTGCTGTGAACATCTCCAGACCTCTTAGGAACTTTTAGTTTTCTAAGGCGACATGGTACAAACTTCATGCTGGTGACAGATGTTTGCTGTCGATCGCGGGCATCATAGTGGGCGTTGTGGAGCACGCAAGGTATGGCTAATGACAATTTATATATTCTAATGGCAGAAACCAGGTGCAAGTGTATACTTTTATATGCAAATTAGACCATTTGGTTATGTGGAACGAGCCTGGTTACCTATCGAATCGTATCCTGTTTACTTGTTTTGATGCCTGCTCCCTAAGTGGTGCTACGTACTCTGCTCTGGTTTTGTGGCATTTGACCTTTAACTATGTCACTTCAAATCGAGGTTAATAACACTGTTTGTGGGTCATTTAGGTTCACCAAAAACTAGCCCATGCATGATTGGATAAATTGTTCCTGTGGGTTGGATAGATAACATGGTCAAATCTCCAGCGTCATTTCTGCTTCTGTACGGCTAAATTAGCCAAGTCGATTAAGTGCTATGCCTGAAGATCATCAGGCTGCTACTACAGTTGCACGTACGACGTCAGATACCTGTTCCTATCGTCTTCAGAGGGCCAAATGGTGCTACTCCTGTTTCTGCTGAGGCACTTGATTCTACCTTCTGCCTTCCAATGGGCAAAGGCCAAGGCGTGTTCTTGTACTTTTGTAGTGGCAGTGAGGAGTTCAGCCTGATCAAGCGTTTGGTTATGGATCATCTGGAAGATTCTTATGTTTCTTCTTTTTGTGTGTAGATAATAGTGACAAGGAAAAGATTGGTAACCATTGAAGAAGAGAAGGCTTCCGGCCACAACATGGAGTCGGCGCCGAAATATGGTCCGTCTCTTCCTGTGTGTCGTTTCTGTTTCTGTCGTTTGTTTCTACTACCCCCTTGTAGTGATGGGCTGAAACGTGTCGATCTCCTCTGCAGCATGGCTGTCGTAGAGGACAGCTTCGAGCGAGTATCTCGACGCAGCCCTATGCTGTTGAGTGAGAGGATGGTTGCTGGAGCCGATGTGCCCATGCCCTATGCTGCTTGCTGCCTGCCCACCTCGAGAGCATGGGATATGGCTGCTCCAGCTCCACGGGTCCATGCCGCCTCATCCTTCCACCACGCCTTGAAAGACACGGGGAATCGGGATTCCTCGCCTCGTTCGCTCGAAATCGTAACCCCATCCGTGGCTCGTCGCTGGTATATGTACACGGATCGATGGGACCTCCTCTCGCGTGTTTGGTCGTGCAGGAACAATACCTAGTCTCCGTCTCGCGAATCACTTTTTCTTTTAAATCTGATATTCCTTCCGTTCTAAAATAAATGACGAATTTTTTATTCTAAACATCATAAGAAAAAGTACTATTTCCTTGAATCGATGCAGAGTTTACCATCAAATTCGCAGCATCGAGAGCATCAAGTCGTTGGGAAGCCAAGACACGGACCAGGTTCAGGCCGACAGGCTCCAATTATTTCCCATCCTTCAGATCGATGCACATCGCAAAGAGAGTAGAGGTCTACTGGTACGGATCTGAGCCAGTGGGCCCACGCGCTTCAAATTTTTCTCTCGTGATTTTACGGGAGGGTCCTTGCATATCAGGTATTTTTACATGTGCTATTTTTATTCTGGACGAGATTTCAGAGATTGTATTTTTCTTTTCAAAAGATTGGAGAAACCTAATGTTCGAGCGTGTATTAACATGACAAAAAGACGTCTTGTATTATTATGGACATATATTGCCGCTGTATCCAATAGAAAGTCTTAGAAAAAAGATCGTCTTGTAGTAAGAGAAATGCTGCTAAAAAATCGTACAAGTTTAACTACCACACTGAACATTTTCCGCGTGCCAAGGTATCATGGTCGCCGCTATGAATAATACTCTTTTCGTTTCGATTTATTTGACGTCGGTCAGTTAAATTTTAAATTAACTATTGTCAAATAAATTAAAACAGAGAGAGTATAGGCAGATCACCAACAGCCTGAGGAGATCCAAAGTTAACGGCTCTAATGAGGCGACGATGTTTAAGTCACCGTCATTGATCGATCCAGCAAAAGCTGGAGGAGTCTGAGTTTACACCCGGGAAACTGTCACTGCATGATGGACGATACAGTACAGGGAGACCTCGACAAAACAACATAAAGTAGGTAGCTTGCTCTGTTAATATACTCCACGACCCAGCTGGTGACGCAAGATAATATGGAAGGATCTGAGGGACCTATATGCAAGATAGGTGGAATGGCCTCGGAAAACATTTATCCGTGAACGACAACCGAACAACAAGAACACAAGCCAAACCAAAAGAGACTTCCGCCGGATTGGAAACGACCAGATGCTACTGGTCTTACTAATCCACCGTTTCCCTCTGTAAAAATATCCGATTGTGCCTCCATCAACCACCTGTTGCTACTTTCGGAATTATTTAGCCACCATTGGGAAGACGATAGGAAAGGGGGGGCTCGCCAAGAACACAAGAAAGGTTGGGGGAGAGAAGCAGGGAGGAGGAGGAGGAGGAGGTTGGGGGAAAAGGGGGTCTGAGGGGAGGGACGGACTCATGAGGAATTGACGGTTGTTGTAATCAGATCGAGGCGGTCCAATCGCTGGCTACCCAATCCGATCTGGTGGCCATGCGGTTGATTTCTCGGGTTTCGTTTGTCAGGTAGGCTGGTTAATTTCTTGATTTTTCCAGTATTTTGCTTTGGGTTTCTGTAATTTCCTACGTCAAGTTTGAGTTTTGCTGCGTTTCTTTAATGATAATCTGTTTTCTTGGTTGCTGGTCTGATTTTGAGGTTCAGCCCGCTGTCCACATATTTAGACTGCTGATGTAGTTATGTGATGAACATGTACTGTATTGGACTCCTGGTTATGTGTAGTGTGAAAAGAAATAATTGCACTGTTATGGAACGTCCTTCTACTTATCCGTTGTTGATGCAACCATTGATTGGTAGTCCACTTGCTATTTTTGATGCATCAAGCAGAAGCTTCAGAAGCTGACAGTTATCCACTTTATGAGCTATAAAGAAAGTAACACTAGGATATGAGGTTAATTGAACTTCTGTTCAGTAATCGGTAGTGTGGTGAAGTCGTGCTCTATTTGCTTCTGCAGGTCTGTGACGTATCCCTGGGCATGGTTCATCCCAGGTTCCTGGTTGCTTGCTCAGGCTTCAACTTGTGCTTCATCTCTGGTTGCCGCAGTAGTCCTGGAATAATGATGATATCCTTGCTCCAGATAGGTTTGAGTCACATTTCCAAGTGTAGTTCTTCCCTTCCACCACTGATTGGTTTCAGTTGATTCATTAGAGCTTCAGTTAGGTGTTTTGAATGAAAGCAAAATTCTGAAGGTGCTTGTCATTGGATAAGTACGTTTTAGGAGCAAATCCAAATTTGTGCTTTTCCTCTCTTTCTGAGGATAACACAGATTGTTTGTGATGGGTTTACCTCAAGTTTCGTCAGTCGAGGATGATGCGCCTATCGCATCATGTACATCTGTATCAAGACCTCATTTCGGAGGTGTTGGTGCTTGTGATTTGGATGGGCTTCCTGCAGGAAGCTCAAGTAGCAGGGTACTTTCATATCCATTCATTGGTGATTTTAATAGAAAGACTACATTAAGTGCCCCGGCTGGGTCAAATGGGTGTTCCGGAGACAGCCATGTGTTTGACAAACCTGCAGACCTCCATGGACTAAACATTGATTCAAGAGATATGAATCCTAAGTCTTATCATAAACTTGTTCCTGCTGTGCCTACAAGGAGAGTTGTGGGCTTTGAATCAGACTGTTTTGGATTTCAAGCTTCTGACAGAACAGAAGCAGATATGGTCCATTCACATTTGGCCGTCAGCAATTCTCATTCGCCATTTGGTCAGCATGAACTTCAGGCAAGGAAACGGCTGTTCTCTCCATTGAAAAATGTGCTTCCTAAACAGTTTCAGGGTGATGTGCTCAATATTTCTTCTGGTGATGCTCACTTTAGGCATTCTGATACCGGTAACCTATATAATTCTGGCTTCCAAGATAGTAAAAAAGCAAACACAGGGTGCCTCAATTCTTCTGGAACACAGGTCTCACCAACCTTGAGTTGCTCCAACTGGAGCCCTGATTGGGGTATTAGTAGGAGGAATTCTGATTTACTTAATGATGGTCCATTACTAGGGTGCATGCAGTCTTTATCAGCTAGTGCAAAATTAGCACACTCTCCACTTTCTCTGTCTCCTCTGAGCCCCAAATATGTGAACAAAATAAACGTTACAGGATCTCAAAGACATGTTATGAGAGCCATTGAAAATGATTTTCTAGATTTAAAGGAAACAGGGGGGTCTGATGGAACTAGAATGCAGGAGACGTCAGAAGATACTAACTTGTTACATGATGAACTTGATGTTGTGACACCCAAATGGAGTTCTTTGAGAAGATGTCAGCATTGGGGTCCTGATTCTGCCCCTACATCTCCTCGAGTTGGTTATGTTCGCAGTCCGAGTCTTCTTGTCAGAAGGTCACTAGTCGGATCCTTTGAGGAATCCCTTTTATCTGGTCGATATTCTTATGGAAAAGACAGACAGGTATCTAGTTTCTTGTTCTGTTATTATTATATACTTGATTATCAGTCATAGACTGTAGATTTGGTTTCACATTTCATTTTGAGTGCAGACAATTGATGGCTTCTTAGCGGTCCTAAATGTTACTGGTGGAAGTTTCTTCCCCGCAACTCAGAAACTTCCGTTCTCAGTAACAAGCATTGAGGAAGATAGCTCCTTGCTGTATTACTCTTCTGTCGATCTTGCGGGAAGGTTGCCTACGAATAACAGCAAAAGCCCAAAGCTCCAAAGAAGCCTTAGTAACAATGATTCACGATCAACAAAGAGTCGTTTACGAATCCCTGTTAAGGGCCGCATACAACTGGTACTAAATTTATAACTGATTTTCTTGGTGAAATAGTTGTTCTGTATTGTGGACAGCATCCATTTGGCCCTCTTTGTGCTTGATAGGTTTAAAAGACCTTGTATGAACTTTCTCATTTGAGTAAAGCTATTGTGTCTGGCGTTCTCTTTTTTAGGGTAGATCTGTCTGCATCTGCTTTGATGAAATTGGTTACAGCTGAGGCGAGCTAAGATATTAACTTGATGCCTTTTGCTATATAATTTACACTGATGGCAGTTCTGAGTATCAAGATAGACTTCTTTCCCTGTTTTGAATAAATATCTCCTAATTATGTCTGTGAAGGACTAAGCATTTCCCTCATTTGCATCACTGAAACCTATGTTGCTGATGGCATTTTATTGACAGTGCTTGTATTGTTTAGCAGCTTTATTGTGGACAATTCAGTTCATTTTTTTTTTAAATTGGTTCATGTTTGGAATTTTTTTGCATATCATTATCTTGCAACTGCTGGGATCTGATTTACTGTTCAGCATTAGTGTTCTTTTCGAGTTGTATATTTGTATTTATATCAAAAATTGAAATTTTAACTCTTTACAGGTTGTCAGCAACCCGGAGAAGACTCCCCTCCATACTTTCTTCTGCAACTACGACTTGAGTGACATGCCTTCTGGGACCAAGGTATAACAAATTGTGACTAATGATTTATTACTTCTCGCCATATTAAATCCAATTCTTCGGCTGCTTTTGCACCCCAACCCTTGTGTGTAGCCTTATTAGTCTAAAGTTGATTACATGAGAGTTACCAAGTGGTTATCATCGACTAGAGTGATGGAAAAGGAAACAAATTTGAATTATTGCAGCGCAGGTGCCTGATAATTTTGAAACGTCTTTACCTTCACCTAGAGGAGTTGAGTGCTTTATTCTTGAGGGATAATTTATCAATCAAGTGGCCTGTTTTTTTTTCTCTATTCCCCATTCTCATCCTATTTCTCTTGTTGTGCAACGAGACAGACTTTCATGCGGCAAAAGGTCACAATATCTCCCTCTGTTTGTCCCTCTAATCCAGTCGAAGAAGGAAGCAGGGCCTGTGATGTTAATGTCGGGCCTGAGCCAGTCTCATGTGGAAGTACATCACGAGAACAGCGAACTCTATGTTCTGAATGTAATGGAGCTGATAGCCTGATACCACTAATGGCTAATCCAAACTGTTGATTTTGAGTGATGATCGATTCTTTTTGTCTTTGCAGGCTGTGGAAATGGACAGAACTGCAACTCCAATGACGAACCAGAAAATTGTCGATCGGAGAATGATTCTAACAGAGAGTCAAATAAATCTAGCTCTCCTGGAAATAAGGACAGTACTGGTTCTGATAGTTGCTTCTGTGAAACGGATAAACCTCGCTTAGGTGGAAGGAAACCATGCTGCTCGTCTTCTAAGATCAATGATTGTTCAGGTGGCCGCGTGCTTCGTTATGCTCTGCACCTGCGCTTCCTGTGCCCCTCCTCCAAGAAATCCTCAAAATCCATGCTACGGTGCAAATCCGATCCGTCATCGGCACCGTACAGCAGCAGTCCAGTGCCTGTTGAAGAGCGGAGATTCTATCTCTACAACGATCTTAGAGTTGTGTTTCCTCAAAGGCACTCGGATACAGATGAAGAGGTATGCCCCTGTATTACTACTCCCTCCGTTCGGTTTCGAAATACGATATTTCGTTACTCCGTGTAGACAATGATAAACCATGTTTTATTGTTTTTGAGAATCATTTTGTAATGCTTAATTAAGTTTACCCCAACAGCAATTCCTGACGTTCTATTATATCCCTTGCTCATTTCGTTTTGCAGCTGCGCGTGGAGCATGATTTCCCCGCTGATCCCAAGTACTTCGACATAAGCAACTGATGTTCGCTTGTGCGCTCTCTCTCTCTCTCTCAAGTATATATAGGTCGCGCTAACAGCGCGAATAAGCATCTGTAAATGTTTGTACCGTGATGACTGACTGACTTGGTCGCCAGTCCTTTACTTCCCTGTGCCCCATCTGTCGCCAGTAAACTGTACAGTTTTAATTAATCATGTGTTAATAAAATGATTCCTGTCATCTTGTACGCACTCCACCATAGCGTACCAGCATGGCTTCCTTTCGTGGTATTGATACTACTAATGTCAGTATGGCTGAACTGTCAGGGTTCAGACATCTTTGTGTTCTTACCGTGCACGTGGAAAGTGAGCTGTGTGGGTATTAGAGCGGCCTTTACGGAACACCTAACCGAGCGTGTGGTAAGGTGTGACGGGTAAATCAGTTTGAGCCATGTCCGAGTGTAACATCCCACAGATCAAATAGAGGGGTTTTAAAACTTTTCTAACAAATTCGAACCAAAGTACCCAAATTCAAAATTTAAAACATGAAATGAAACAAAAGAATCAAGGAAAATAAAAAGAAAAGAAAACAGAAACCGGGTTGGGCCAAAAGCCCACCTACCTTTAATTGTTTTCCTGCAGCCCACATCTCATTTACTTTCCCTAGCAGCCCAGCCCACCTTCCTTTGTCTTTTTCTTTTTCCCACTGACCGGCGGGGCCCTCCCGTCAGGCGGCTTCTGCCCGTTGCTTTTCTTCTTCCCGGGGTCCCAGCTCCCTCTTTTCTCTTCTGCTTTTTCTCCGGTCGCCGACCGACCCCAACCGGACGTCGGCTTTAGGCAACCGAAAGCCGACGCTGCCCCCCCCCCTCGGATACCCCCTGTCTTCACCCTCCGCCGCACTATAAAGGACCCTCGAAAACCCTACGCCTCCCCTGCTCCCTCTCCCCGCCGCGGCCGGAGCCGAGCAGGCCACCGGTCTACCCCTCGGTAAGCCGCGGCACTGCCCACTCTTCCCTCCCCGCTGCTCCCCGACGCACTAACCGAATCCGCCGCCTTCATAGGTGCACCGGCGACTCCCTTCCCGACCCCTCTAGCGTAGGCCGGCAGCAAGGTGCCCCCCGAGCCCCGGTAAGTTTGCTCCCCCGTCTACCTCGCCCACCCTTTCATCACTCATGGACTCTTCAGTAGCTAATACTGTTTTTGACGTCTGCCGCCCCAGCGTATGCCGAGGGCAAGGGAAACACAAGGAACCCCGCCTTACCACCGGCCTCGACGAGAGCCGAAGAACCCCGCGCGTCTACCCGCAGTCCGACCCTTCCCACGACGCCACGAGCCCCAGAAGACCCCTAGGTAAGGTCCCCGACCTGCTCCCCTCTGATCTCGTCGATTTGATAGGGTTAGGAGGCCCGGAGACGCTAGAACCAACGAGCTCAGAACGCTCCGATGGCGCGCCGCCGCGGAAACCGTCGCCGGCGGCCGTTTCCGGCCGGGGGAAAACCCCCGCCGTCCGATCGGGAGCCAACAACCCCGATTAGACCGGAGCGTACCGGTTCGGGATTTTAAATCCCGACCCCTCGCGCCCGATCCAACGGTCCTCTTTAAACCCATCGGTTCCCACGGTAATATTTGCACAAAACACCCTAGAGTTTCTGGCTCTACCTGAATAGGCCCCAGTTATTGCGGTTTGAACCTCGGGATTACTGGAAATTAGGTCTTTTTGTAGGAAATTGATGTTTAGACCCTGGTGACCCCCTGTATTAGTATTTTGACCCAGGGCTTATAGGAAAAGTTGCCAATAGCCCCCTGGACCCTCTGTAATTTCCATAAAACCCCCAGGCCCCCTGTAAATTATGTGTAGCACCTGAAACTCCTGAGAAATAGCATTTCAGGCCCTGAGGTTTCTATTTATACAACTAGAACCCCGTGTTATATTCTGAAATTTTACCCCTCCATCATTGGAGCATGCTGGAAATTTACCAAAATACCCCTGGATGCTCTGCTATGATATTTGGGCCCCAAAATGAATATGTTTTCACTTATTAGTCCATGTGCCAATTCTGAAAATTTCAGCTAAAACCTTTGCACCAATGTGTATGTTCACAAAACACCCCTGCAGACCCTGTTTTGCAAACTAGACCCTTAAAGAAAATCTGTACTAGTATGCTAGCCCACCATACTTGCTGTCATTTGGCAGATAAGCCCCTGCATGGGCTGGGTTTTACCTTTTGGTAGGGTATAGTGCTGAAAATTATTTAAAACATCTAAGAACATGTAATATAGATATTATAACTTAAGTGACCTGTTGTATTTTCATGGACACCCCCTTGACAGCCCTGAAAACACATTCTAACCCATGTAAGTTGTGCTGAAAATTTACAAGGACACCCTCCTACTTGCTAAAAATCACACTTAGGACCCAAATAAATCCCTAGCTGTGGTAAAACACGTTCACCTGAATATATATACACAGGATGGTATGGGGAGTAATCTTACTTTTGTGCCTTGATGATTATTATGTTAGAATGATGGGTGGTCTTAGCTTACTTGTTTCTCGTAATTTTTGCCTCACCTGTTACGACATGGACAAATCAGCCCCCGAGCTGACGCTGGACCTGCAAGCCCAGGACTTCGACGACCCCGAGCCGCAGCACTTCTCGAGAGGCAAGTGCCCTTGACCATATTTCTCCATTTTTAGGATTCTAGTTAGAAATGCATGCTTTAGGTCTTAATTTGAATCCCATGTGTTGGTTGTTTACTAGAATTTCTAAAAATTGCCTTGTAGCCGGGATGGGTAGACTAGGGTTTACTTTATGTCATTATTTTCATGCTTAGCCCTGCTTAGATGTCGGGATGGGAGTTATTACATTTAATTTCAATATATCATGATGTTTGTGATGATGTGGTGATGTATGTGGTGTATGAGGTGGGTAGTGTAGGGATCTAGCAGGCAGATGGGTTACGGTGGGTGCCGAGTGCACGAGACTCGGGTTTGTGTTTGGTTAGCCTGCGTAGATCCTAAGGACCGATTCGTGAGACCCGTCAACTGGCTTATACAGTGTCACCACAAGAACTGTTATGGGGCAGTGTGGCCAATTAAGTTGTTCCTATCTTTCCTTGTGTACACCAGAGAGATGTGTAAGTGGCGCAAGAGGGGGCTTCTGCGGCAGAGGTTTTAGAGTGCCGCAGCGGTGAAACCTTAGCGGATGTGCACGGGTTGGGTAGTGCAATGTAAAGGCCTTGTCGTGTACTTCTGACCCCACACCATAGGGAGTGTGAGAGGGCGGAAAGGAGTTTCTTGAGTCGCCGACGGGCGATGAAAACACGACTTGTGGGTAAAGGTACAAACTCTGTAGAGTCAAAACTATCTAGACAGTCGTGCTCACGGTCAAGAGCGGGCTGGTAACTCTCTCATGATTAGCGTGGGTTGTTTTGGTGTGGTTTAGGATGGTGGTTGGGATGGAGATTTACAGTGATAGTGGAGATCACTTGGAGATACGTTCGGGTTGGGCGGGGATGTCACTAAACAAATAGGACACTTAATAAAACTAAGGGATAGGTTGCGTAGTGCAAGAGCTGTGTCTAGCCTTCCTTGATTCTTGTCTCATCATGCATAAACTTTCCCACACTTGCTGAGTATATTATGTACTCAGGCGTTTGCCTCTTTTCTTTCCGTGTTGCTCGGGACCCGAGGAGGCTGCTGAGGATGACGTGGACGACAGCTTCGACCCCGACGCGCAGTTCTAGGCTGGCGTACCGCCGGACGGCGCCTGTGGAGGCCACCTTAGATTTTCCGTTGTCATGATGTACTTTTCTTTTGAGTCCATGAGGCATTTATGTACTCGAATGATGTAATCGCCGCACTTGGCTTAATATTAATAATTGATACTTTGCTCTTATTTATCTCGCGTGTGAAATGACTTGATCCTGGCACACGCGGGAGAACGCTTGGTGTCTATTGTAGGTACTGGATGTGAGAGAGTGGTATCAGAGCCAAGGCTGTCCCTAGGACGCGAGCCTATATAGAAACGGATACGAAATAGCTTTAATTTCAACTTAAAAACTAATTGCAACTATAGACATGCGTAAAATTTGCGTGAGTTTCAACGTTTCACACGACTTACCCCCTTTTCTCCCAAGCTTGTCTCGTTCAACACGTCAATCTTCGTCACTCGTACCTTATTCAAACCTAGTAGGGTTCGATTACCACGGACATTCCGACAACTCTCTAAGGTTAGGAGATACCCGGCCACGAAAAAAGGAGCGTTTAGTTCCGTAGAGGTAGGAATCACATGGGTATGGGTTGATTTGTTGCATACTTGTTTGATGTGTGATGCATGCATATTTACGGTTCTTTATATATAATTACGAGCCTCATAATAGATTTTTTTCTAGATTTTCCAGATTCTAAGATATTGTTGCTATATGTAACAGATGGCAGGTAGGAGACAAGGTCGAGGATGAGGTCGAGGGCGTGGAGTGCCCGAGGCCGATGAGCCCCCGGAGTTCCAGGTCCCAGGCTGGAACCGGCGAGCGGCTCGACGAGGAGCGGACTACATGACGGTGCAGGACATGTTGGCCTCTCAAAACCAGCTCCTGCAGGGCCTGGCGGCAATCATGGCCCACAACCACCAAGCCCCTCCGCCTCCACCACCACCGGCACCTGGACCACGGTCCAAGCTGAGAGACTTTCAGAGTACTCAGCCCCCGGTCTTCTCGAGTCCGGTGGAGCCAATGGACGCGGATGATTGGCTGACGACGATCGACAGCAAGCTGCGGTTAATCCAGTGCGTGGGAGGAGAGCGTGTCTTGCTAGCAGCTCACCAGCTAGCGGGACCCGCGACAGACTGGTGGACAGCTTACACCGCTGCTCACGCCGACCCTGAGGCTATCACTTGGGAGGAGTTCCAGCGCAGTTTCCGTAACCACTTCGTGCCAGCTGGTGAGATCAAGATGAAGCGGCAGGAGTTCCTCGGACTGAGACAGGGCGGCTCGACAGTGCGTGAGTACCTCACACGCTTCACGCAGTTGTCCTGCTACGCACCGGAGGACGTCAGGACTGATGACATGAAGCAGGACTGCTTCGTACGAGGTCTTGATGAGGAGCTGAAGTGTGCCTTATCGTCCAGCTACTACGATGAATTTCAGAAGATGGTGGACAAGGCCTTTGTGATGGAGCGACATATGCCAGAGCTCGAGGCACACAGGAAGCGCAGGATGGGATGGTAGGGACAGTTTTCGGGCAGCAGCAGCCGCACTCGCTTTGCGCCACCCCCAGCTACGCATACGGGCCAGTACGTGGGATCGAGTCCGCCTCCGAGGTACCCTTCTCCAGCATACAGGCAGCCATTTCCACAGCCACAGCGCCCGCAGAGCCAGCAGCTACAGCAGAGGCCAGCTTTCCCACCCCGCACAGCAGCGCCTACTCAGCAGGGATAGTTCGTCAGGGCTCTGGGCCCGTGCTACGTGTGTGGCGAGATGGGCCACCTTGCCAGCAGATGCCAGAAGAAGAAGCCACCACAGCAGCAGCAGCAGCCGCAGAGTCTCCCGCATGGTCGGGTGCACCACGTAGCTGTGGAGGAGGCTCAGTTGGCTCCGGATGGGGTATTTGGTACGTTCACAGTCGACTCGCACCCCGCTACTATTTTATTTTATTCTGGTGCTACTCACTCTTTTATTGCCAAGAATTTTATAAAAAAATATGATATGAGGGCAATAGCTATGTCCCATATGCTAGTGGTCACTTCTCCTGGAGGCGAGATCAAAACAGGTCAGGTGTGCCCAAAAGTGAGCATCAAGATAGTGGGAAGGGAGTTCAAGGCAAATCTTATTGTGTTGGAGTCACAAGGCCTCGACGTGATCTTGGGGATGGATTGGTTGGCCAAGTACGGAGGTGTGATCCTTTGTGCCACCAGGACCGTCAGGTTGTCACACCGAGACGGTGTTGTGGTGGAGTACACCTCTCTACCCCCGCCAGATGAGAAGATCCACCTTAACCAGCTCGACACTACTGAGGGGATTCGCGTGGTTGGCGAGTTCCCGGACGTTTTTCCAGAGGAGCTACCAGGTATGCCTCCGGACCGCGATATTGAGTTTGCTATAGAACTAGTGCCTCGCACGGCCCCTATATACAAAAGGCCGTATAGGATGGATGCCAAGCAATTAGCAGAGCTAAAGGACCACCTCCGAGAGCTTCTAGATAAGGGCTATATCCGTCCTAGCTCCTCTCCTTGGGGAGCCCCGGTCATATTTGTGCCAAAGAAGGATGGGACCCAGAGGTTGTGTGTAGACTACCGAGCCCTCAACGCCATCACAATCAAAAACAAGTATCCTCTGCCGCGCTCGAGGATCTGTTTGATCAACTCAGAGGGGCGTGTTTGTTCTCAAAGATCGACCTTCGATTGGGCTATCACCAATTGAAGATCCGAGCTTCGGACATTCCGAAGACGGCCTTTGTCACCCGATATGGTCTCTATGAGTGCACGGTCATGTCTTTTGGGTTGACCAGTGCTCCTGCTTACTTCATGTACCTTATGAACAAGGTGTTTATGGAGTACTTGGATAAATTTGTTGTGGTCTTCATTGATGATATCCTTGTATTTTCCAAGAATGAAGAGGAGCACGCAAAACACTTGAGCTTGGTGTTGCAAAAGCTTCGGGAGCACCAGCTATACGCCAAGCTCAGCAAGTGTGACTTCTGGTTGAAGGAGGTGTCTTTCTTGGGACACGTGATCTCCAAAGGTGGCATATCTGTGGATCCAAGCAAGGTGGCGGATGTGATGAAGTGGAAGGTGCCAGAGAACGTGAGCGAGATCAGAAGCTTCTTGGGATTGGCAGGCTACTACCGACGATTCATTGAAGGATTCTCGAAGATTTCAAATCCACTCACCAAGTTACTAGAGAAGGGGAAGACGTTCAAGTGGACGACCGAGTGCGAAGCAAGTTTTCAAGAGTTAAAGTAGAGGTTGATGACGGCGCCCATGCTAGTGATGCCTAACAGGCAGAAGGAGTTCACCGTGTACTGTGATGCCTCCGGGCAATGACTAGGATGCGTGCTCATGCAAGAGGGACGCGTCGTAGCCTATGCCTCTAGGCAGCTTCGTAAGCACGAGCGGAACTACCCGACGCATGACTTGGAGTTGGCCGTCGTGGTTCACGCTCTAAAGCTGTGGAGACATTACCTCATGGGAAAGAGGACAGAGATCTACACAGATCATAAAAGCCTCAAGTACATCTTCACACAGCCGGACCTCAACCTCAGACAGCGCAGGTGGCTAGAGCTCATCAACGACTTCGATATGGGCAACAACTATCACCCTGGAAAGGCGGACGTCGTTGCTGATGCTCTGAGCCGGAAAGCGCATTGCCACGCCTTGACGCTACAGCCCCAGTTGTGCGAGGAGTTTGCAAAACTCAACCTTAACCTAGTGACAAGCACAGAGGTAGCGGTAATGGAGGTGGATTCAATCTTGGAGCGTGACATTCGAGAAGGCCAAAAGAATGATGAGAGGATCCAAGAGATCAAGCAATTGATGGAGGAGGGCAAGGCTCTAGACTATAGGATAGATGAGCAAGGAACGTTGTGGCTTGGCAAGAGGATCTGCGTGCCTGACATTTAGGCCATTCGGCAGATGATCTTGAGGGAAGAACATGACTCAGAGTACTCCATTCACCCTGGGAGTACCAAAATGTATTAATATCTCAAAGGCCGCTACTGGTGGCACGGCATGAAACGTGACGTAGCAGAGTACGTAGCCCTGTGTGACACGTGCCAGCTCGTCAAGGCAGAGCATCAAAGGCCTGTCAAATTGCTTCAGCCACTCAAGATACCAGAGTGGAAATGGGAGGAAATCAGCATGGATTTTATTGTAGGATTGCCCAGGACCCAGACTGGTTACGACTCCATTTGGGTGGTTGTGGACCGCCTGACCAAGGTGGCTCACTTCATCCCCGTGAAGGAGAAGTACATGGGGGCAAAACTGGCTGAGTTGTACATGTCCCGAATTGTGTGCTACCACGGGGTTCCGAAGAAAATCGTTTCAGATTGTGGCACACAATTCACTTCAAGGTTCTGGCAACAGTTGCAAAAATCCTTGGGAACACAACTGAACTTTAGCTCAGCATATCACCCCCAGATAGATGGACAAACGGAACGAACCAACCAAATTCCGAAGTATATGTTGAGAGCTTGTGCCCTGAAAAACAACCAAAGTTGGGACAAGGACCTACCCTATGCGGAGTTCTCCTACAACAATAACTATCAAACAAGCTTGAAGATGTCACCCTTCGAGGCCCTGTATGGTAGGAAGTGTAGGACTCCCTGTTCTGGGATGAGGTAGGTGAAGGACAAGTCTTTGGCCCGGATGTGCTCAGTATTGCCGAGGAAAAAGTGCGTGAAATCCGCAAGAACCTAAAAACTGCACAATCGAGGCAGAAAAGTTATGCGGACACACGCCGGCGAGAGCTGACCTTTGAGGAGGGAGACTATGTGTACCTCAAGGTGTCTCCCATTCGAGGTCTCCGTCGTTTCAAAGTGAAAGGCAAGCTAGCACCCCGATACATAGGACCCTTCAGGGTTGTGAGTAGAAGAGGAGAGGTTGCTTACCAACTTGAGTTGCCTCCTCGCCTGTCAGACGTGCACGACGTGTTCCACGTCTCACAGTTGAAAAAGTGCCTCAGAGCGCCCGAGGAGCAACTACCCCTGGAAGATATCAACGTGCAAGAAGATCTCTCCTACGATGAATGCCCCGTCAAAATTCTCGAGAGGTCAGAAAGAATTACCTGGTACAAGAGGATCCCGATGTGCAAGGTACAATGGAAGCACCACACCGAGAGAGAAGCTACGTGGGAGCGAGAAGAAGATATCAAAGCAAGCTATCCGCATCTCTTCAAGTAAGTCACTTCAAATCTCGGATCGAGATTTCTTTTGAGGAGGGGAGTGTTGTAACATCCCACAGAGGAAATAGAGGGGTTTTTAAACTTTTCTAACAAATTCGAACCAAACTACCCAAATTCAAAATTTAAAACATGAAATGAACCAAAAGAATCAAGGAAAATAAAAAGAAAAAAAACAGAAATCGGGTTGAGCCAAAAGCCCATCTACCTTTAACTGTTTTCCCGCAGCCCACATCTCCTTTACTTTCCCTAGCAGCCCAGCCCACCTTCCTTTGTCTTTTTCTTTTTCCCACTGACCGGCGGGGCCCGCCCGTCACGCGGCTTCTGCTCGTTGCTTTTCTTCTTCTCGGGGTCCCCGCTCCCTCTTTTCTCTTCAGCTTTTTCTCCGGTCGCCGACCGACCCCAACCGAACGTCGGCTTTAGGCAACCGAAAGCCGACGCTGCCCCCCCCCCCCTCGGATACCCCCTGTCTTCACCCTCCGCCGCACTATAAAGGACCCTCGAAAACCCTACGCCTCTCGTGCTCCCTCTCCCCGCCGCAGCCGGAGCCCAGCAGGCCACCGGTCTACCCCTCGGTAAGCCGCGTCACTGCCCACTCTTTCCTCCCCGCTGCTCCCCGACACACTAACCGGATCCGCCGCCTTCATAGGTGCACCGGCGACTCCCTTCCCGACCCCTCTAGCGCAGGCCGGCAGCGAGCTGCCCCCCGAGCCCCGGTGAGTTTGCTCCCCCGTCTACCTCGCCCACCCTTTCATCACTCATGGACTCTTCAGTAGCTAATACTGTTTTCGACGTCTGCCGCCCTAGCGTACGCCGAGGGCAAGGGAAACACAAGGAACCCTGCCTTACCACCGGCCTCGACGAGAGCCGAAGAACCCCGCACGTCTACCCGCAGCCCAACCCTTCCCACGATGCCACGAGCCCCGGAAGACCCCTAGGTAAGGTCCTCGACCTGCTCCCCTCTGATCTCGTCGATTAGATAGGGTTAGGAGGCCCGGAGACGCTAGAACCAGCGAGCTCAGAACGCTCTGATGGCGCGCCGCCGCGGAAACCGTCGCCGGCGGCCGTTTCCGGCCGGGGGAAAACCCCCGCCGTCCGATCGGGAGCCAACGGCCCCGATTAGACCGGAGCCTACCGGTTCGGGATTTTAAATCCTGACCTCTCGCGCCCGATCCAACGGTCCTCTTTAAACCCATCGGTTCCCGTGGTAATATTTGCGTAAAACACCCTAGAGTTTCTGGCTCTACCTGAATTGGCCCCAGTTATTGCGGTTTGAACCTCGGGATTACTGGAAATTAGGTCTTTTTGTAGGAAATTGATGTTTAGACCCTGGTGACCCCCTGTATTAGTATTTTGACCCAGGGCTTATAGGAAAAGTTGCCAATAGCCCCCTGGACCCTCTGTAATTTCCATAAAAACCCCAGGCCCCCTATAAATTATGTGTAGCACCTGAAACTCCTGAGAAATAGCATTTTAGGCCCTGAGGTTTCTATTTATGCAACTAGAACCCCCTGTTATATTCTGAAATTTTACCCCTCCATCGTTGGAGCATGCTGGAAATTTACCAAAATACCCCTGGATGCTCTGCTATGATATTTGGGCCCCAAAATGAATATGTTTTCACTTATTAGTCCATGTGCCAATTCTGAAAATTTCAGCTAAAACCTTTGCACCAATGTGTATGTTCACAAAACACCCCTGCAGACCCTGTTTTGCAAACTAGACCCTTAAAGAAAATCTGTCCTAGTATGCTAGCCCACCATACTTGCTGCCATTTGGCAGATAAGCCCCTGCATGGGCTGGGTTTTACCTTTTGGTAGGGTATAGTGCTGAAAATTATTTAAAACATCCAAGAACATGTAATATAGATATTATAACTTAAGTGACCTGTTGTATTTTCATGGACACCCCCTTGACAGCCCTGAAGCACATTCTAACCCATGTAAGTTGTGCTGAAAATTTACAAGGACACCCTCCTACTTGCTAAAAATCACACTTAGGACCCAAATAAATCCCTAGCTGTGGTAAAACACGTTCACCTGAATATATATACACAGGATGGTATGGGGAGTAATCTTACTTTTGTGCCTTGATGATTATTATGTTAGAATGATGGGTGGTCTTAGCTTACTTGTTTCTCGTTATTTTTGCCTCACCTGTTACGACATGGACAAATCAGCCCCCGAGCCGACGCTGGACCTGCAAGCCCAGGACTTCGACGACCCCGAGCCGTAGCACTTCTCGAGAGGCAAGTGCTCTTGACCATATTTCTCCATTTTTAGGATTCTAGTTAGAAATGCATACTTTAGGTCTTAATTTGAATCTCATGTGTTGGTTGTTTACTAGAATTTCCAAAAATTGCCTTGTAGCCGGGATGGGTAGACTAGGGTTTACTTTATGTCATTGTTTTCATACTTAGCCCTGCTTAGATGTCGGGATGGGAGTTATTACATTTAATTTCAATATATCATGATGTTTGTGATGATGTGGTGTATGAGGTGGGTAGTGTAGGGATCTAGCAGGTAGGTGGGTTACGGTGGGTGTCGAGTGCACGAGACTCGGGTTTGTGGTTGGTTAGCCTGCGTAGATCCTAAGGACCGGTTCGTGAGACCCGTCAACTGGCTTATACAGTGCCATCACAAGAACTGTTATGGGGCTGTGTGGCCAATTAAGTTGTTCCTATCTTTCCTTGTGTACACTAGAGAGATGTGTAAGTGGCGCAAGAGGGGGATTCTGCGTCAGAGGTTTCAGAGTGCCGCAGCGGTGAAACCTTAGCGGGTGTGCACGGGTTGGGTAGTGCAATGTAAAGGTCTTGTCGTGTACTCCTGACCCCACACCATAGGGAGTGTGAGAGGGCGGAAACGAGTTTCTTGAGTCGCCGACGGGCGATAAAAACACGACTTGTGGTTAAAGGGTACAAACTCTGCAGAGTCAAAACTGTCTAGACAGCCGTGCTCACGGTCAAGAGCGGGCTGGTAACTCTCTCATGATTAGCGTGGGTTGGTTTGGTGTGGTTTGAGATGGTGGTTGGGATGGAGATTTACAGTGATAGTGGAGATCACTTGGAGATACGTTCGGATTGGGCGGGGATGTCACTAAACAAATAGGACACTTAATAAAACTAAGGGATAGGTTGCGTAGTACAAGAGTCGTGTCTAGGCTTCCTTGATTCTTGTCTCATCATGCATAAACTTTCCCACACTTGCTGAGTACATTATGTACTCAGACATTTGCCTCTTTTCTTTCCGTGGTGCTCAGGACCCGAGGAGGCTGCTGATGATGACGTGGACGACGGCTTCGACCCCGATGCGCAGTTCTAGGCTGGCGTACCGCCGGACGGCGCCTGTGGAGCCCACCTTAGATTTTCCGCTGTCATGATGTACTTTTCTTTTGAGCCCATGAGACATTTATATACTCGGATGATGTAATCGCCGCACTTGGCTTAATATTAATAATTGATACTTTGCTCTTATTTATCTCGCGTGTGAAATGACTTGATCCTGTCACGTGCGGGAAAACGCTTGGCGTCTATTATAGGTTGCATAGCCATGTGGGGGGAACAAGATCAGCGGCTGGTTCGCCGTGTGCAGGCTCTACCGCCTCTACTGCAACAAGGGCGCCGTCTCCCTCGTGCTCGCCTTCGTCGCCTTCGCCGCCCGCGGCGTCGGTGCCAGCCTCTCCCGCTACCCCAGGGCACCCCCTACTACTACGGACTCCATAAAATAGTGCAGTTTCTTAGGAGAAGTCCAGATATACATGTTGCAAAAAGGATGGTAACCGATAACAGAACTTAAGAAGCACTAAACATGTTGCCTTTTTTGTTCTTTTTTATTTGACAGGATTTGCTCTTGTAAGTTACCTGGGCGGGCGGCACTGAGGGCGCAGTGCAGTCCCATAGCAGCTGTTCGTCGTTATCGCCGCCACCGATGAGCTCAGGGCAGTTCGTCGACGCCATCATGAGCAGAGACGTGTACGGCAACGGCACCTCCTGCGCCGCTAGAGGAGGCAGCGGCGGGGGCGGCTGCTTGTCCGGCAAACGGCCGCTGGACGCGGTGGAGCTCCGGCGAGGCGTCCGAGGGCTCAGATCCGAGTGCGCCTGCGCCGTGTCCACCTCGCGCCGCGCCATCTCCGCGAGCTGGTGGCACAGCGCCTCCCCCTTGAGCCGCCGGGCAGCGCGGGAGGAGGCGGCCACCTCCGGCGGGTCGCACGGCACGTGGAGGTCGCGCAGGTCCGGGTCGACCGCCAGCATGGAGTAGTCGAGCGCCGAGAAGAAGGCGTCCTCCTCCTCCTCGCCGCGGAGGTCGAGCCCCCACGACGCGGCGAGCTCGGACGCGGAGGGGCAGCCGGAGAACCCCTCGACGGGCGCCCCCGCCGCGCGCCCGCCGCAGCCCTCGCAGAGGAACGCGGGCCCCCCCGCCGCGACGCGCGCGGCGGCGGGGCGCGCCGCGCAGCCCCCGCAGAGCGGCGCCCGCACGTGCTTCTGCAGAGCCGCGCCGCGTCCGCGCGGCAGTGCAGCGCCGCCGCCGACTCCCCGCAGTAGTCGCACGGAAGGGACCGCCTCCCCCCGCCGCCACCGCCGGCCGCGTTCTTCATCTCCCGCGCCGCCACGCCACGACACGCCGCGACAGAGACAGACCCCGAGGCGCGCGTGACTCACGAGGCAGGCAGGCAGGCAAACCGCCGCATCGAAACGGAGTCGAATGGAGACTCGGAAAGAGAGGATTTGCGCCTTCGGGCACGCGCCAACGCCGCGCAACGTAATAAGGAAGACGGACACGGACGCGGAAGGAGCAGCACGAGGAGAAGGAGAGAGAGAGAGAGTCCTACCGCGTACAGACTCTTCTTCGTGGCCCAGCTATATATATATATATATATATATATATATATATATATATATATATATATATATACGCGCGGACGCGAAGCTCTGATCTCGTTCGTTCGCGCGCGGTCGATCGTCGAGCTCCTGCAGGTCTCGATCGAAGGGTTGGTTAGTGTGACAATGAAGCCGTTCGTCAATTCGCCGGCGACCATGACGACGACGACGACGATGGTCGAGCTCGAGTCGCAGGAGACGACGACGGCGGCGGTGGAGACGACGAAGTCGACGCGGTTCGCCGCCACCGCGGCGCACGTCAGGGCCAGCGCCGCGCTGCGGCTGCTCGCGTTCGCCGCGTCGGCCGGCGCCGCGGTGGTCGTGGTCACCAACAGCCAGGAACGGTGGGGCATCACCGTCACCTTCAAGATGTTCGACGTCTGGGTGTACGTATATACTATATATATACAGTATAGTAGCTTCGTCGTATTCTCTTCTCAGCTCGCCCCCTCACTTGACTGATCGATCGATGGATCATGCATGGCTGCTCGATCGGCGGCGACGACGGAACGACACACCTGCAGGGCTTTCGTGGCGATGAACTTCATCTTCTGCGCCTACGCGATGCTGACGGCGATCTACGTGGAGAGGGTGGTCAGCACGAGCTGGCTGCACCACGCCGATCTGGTACGTACGTTTTACGCACGACGTCGATGGCGTTCGGTTCGTCAACGATTTTGCCAGCAGTTACAGCTTGTACATCTCATCACGTACCATGCATGCATGCACGCAGTTCATGGTGAACTTGCTGACGGCTGCGACGGCGGGCGCCGGGGCGGTGGGTTCCATAGCCATGTGGGGGAACAAGATCAGCGGCTGGTTCCCCGTGTGCAGACTCTACCGCCTCTACTGCAACAAGGGTGCCGTCTCCCTCGTGCTCGCCTTCGTCGCCTTCGCCGCCCTCGGCGTCGGTGCCAGCCTCTCCCGCTACCCCAGGGCACCTCCTACTACTACGGACTCCACAAAATAGTACAGTTTCTCAGGAGAAGTCCAGATATACTACACATGCATACCTTTCAGCTTCTTGCGACATGCATTAGTCCGCCATGACTCTCTTTTATTTGATACGCATGTAGTATGGTGAAATTCTCAGGAGAAGTAATAATGCTAGTAGTCCCATCATATTGGCCAATAGTCTAATTTATCTCTTTTTTTGTTTAATTATTCCTCTAGTTTGAGTATGAACATATTCTTCTCCAAACAGCATAAATTTTTTGTTCTGAACATTCTCAACAGTAAACATAATAGAATTTATGGTGCAAAATATCTTGTATAATTAAAACACGTCACTGCAAACTCTTGCACGTAGTTAGTACTGTAAGCTTCTAGCTAGAGTATTTCTGTTCTAACGGCAACAAGAAATAAAGGGGTCGGTGCCGTGCCTCTTACAAGAATGCTGCATTATCTCTGGTGCTGACGGGGACCACGATGCTTCAACGCAAAAAATTTGGCCAAAACAGAGCTTAAAATTCAGCGGCAGCGTTGTCATCCAGCACCATACACCAGCTTCATACATATGTAGCTCGCTCGCTATACTCACCAAAAAAGCCTGAGAGCTACATGCCGCTAGCTCCGTCTTCGCCGGTCACGGTTCATCGGCCATTGCCAACATCCAGCGCTTCTGCCGACTTGACGAATCGGCCTTTCACTCGTTTCCTCGTATCCGCCCTCAGTTTCCGTGACTCGTAGCGGATATGCTTGTCATACCTACAGAACAAGGACCACGAGGTTCGTGAGGAAGCTGTAATTGTTTCGTGGCGCTGCAGAATTAGTTGATGTCAACGACATGCAGGTCAGAGTCAATCCATCGATCCCTACCTGCGATTTTTCCTCTTCTCCCTGTACCGCTGCATCGCGTTGTCCCTGTTCTTCGCGAGTGTCTCGCTGTCCATCTTCATGGCGGGCCTCTCAGCTCCAGCTGGGGCAACGGTTTGATCCCCAAAGGAGATCTCCCTGGTGAGAGCTGGCCCTGAAGTGGGCACATGGTTCTCGGAGGTTGTTGGTCCCTCGATGGTAGAGGTGCATGAGCTGCCTTTCCGTTTGTTGCTCCCAGTGCTCACCTGAGAAGAGGAAAATTCAGCTATATACCAGAAGCTATGCAGGTTGAGAAAATTTCCTAGATAACTAAATTTGTAACGAGGTACTTCTCTACATAAGTGAAACCCAGAAAACATGGTGGGGCATTGTATCGTGATTTCTGAGTGGTGACGAAATTAACCTCTAATGTTTCTTCATGAAGAAACAAGATACCTCCATAACTTGGTGGGCCAGAGGACGATGCAACAAGGACATGTATGGTGGCCCATAACTATCCTGGTGACTGAAAACAGCTAGACGCGTCGATACACATGGGACCATGGGCCCTACTTTTACATGAACAGCTGTTACGAAGATAAGATCTGCATATACTTAGAAGCACGACTGTCTCAAAGCATTCAACAGTAAGTGACACGTCAACATCAGAAAAAGCTCTGTAATGAGGTTGATTGGAACAGTTAGTGGTACAGCAAGCCATCAAACATGCATATGGGACTCAACCCACATGAATCCATCACATAGAACCTTGTTAAGTGTTCCATGAGGGGCAAACATGGGTGCAAGTTAAAGGATGGTGCAAATCTTTAAGAAACAGGTATTTAATCAGGAACATGTTTTCTTCTTTGACTTTGCTCCTCTGCAATTTGGGTTACAAAAATATGCAGACGGTAGAAAAGTGCATGCAGTATGGAATAAGTTTTGCCTTCACATGGACTATATGAGAAGAATATACAGTTGATGCTGTTACTAAGTTAGGTAGGTGTCCACATGTGTTGTACAGGCACAGCCCTAAACCAATCAACATTCATCCAATTTATGCTAAAAAAGGAGAATATGACTTACATTTTTTGATGGTAACTGACAGCTACTCGTTGACATGATATCTTCGGCAACAGCACCATATCCTGAGTCATAAATATCTTCCAGATCTTTCGTTGTCCCCAAAGAAATTTCCTTAAGCATGTCACTATAACTCTTAATCATAAAGCCTCCACTGTTTGGGCCAAACCCAACTTCAGCCTTCTCATCGTGATCCCTTGATCTTCCTAGATTAAAGTCCCATATCTGTCATGCAAAACACAATCAATGATCCGCGTTGCTTATATAAAGCACACTCAATATATAATTTGAATAATAGTTGAGAATTTTGAAGCATCTGCGGTATGGGGGATGTGATTTCTTCTCAATTCAGCAGGCAATAAGATCAAATAATGATATTTTGCGATGGTGCATGATTCTTGAGCAGATTTATGAAAGGTATAGGATCCATTGCATATTTGAAAAGTCAAAACACTCTGAATGTCCCCCAATAATTTTCTAATAGCGTGCAAAAATAGCATACACCGCTTTATCCGTATCGCGATAGCAACAACTTTTAGGAAAGAGATGTGAAGTTCGCATACTTCCTAAATGAAAGACACCTATCTTGACGGCCCAACTTGTGTATTCAATGCCACAATAACAATGGTCCATGGACCTTTATCACAACTACAAGCAATCTTTGAAAGAACCCAATCATAAATGATGGAAGGGAAAAAACAATTTATCGATAGCTCTTTACTGAAAGCTACTGAAACCAATCTGTTGTACTGGCTGATGAAAACTAGAGCACTAAAGGAAAAAAAAATGCAGCGACAAGTTAGCAAGCACTGACTACTACCTGATCATGCACAAAGCATAGAGCCATTATATTCTGATGGCTCAGGAACTGTCAGCACTTGTATTCATCATGAAACTACACAAATATTTCGGTGTGCGTAAAATCAAATGGTTCTGTCCAACCCCTCACCTAATGGAGATGTGAATTGTTGTTCGTGACTTAGTTGAGAAGAAGAAGAAATGACAAGGAGATACATCCTACATCCAGTATGAATCATCTCGTTTGTACTGACTGACCTTAACGTGTGCGCGGCAACTGAACGTTTGAGCAACCAATAATGTATTACCTCATATAAGATGAAAGAGCAAGAAATACAATTGCAAAAAGGATGGTAACCGGTAACAGAACTTAACAAGCAATAAACATGTTGCCTTTTTTGTTCTTTTTTATTTGACAGGATTTGCTCTTGTAAGTTACCTGGGCGGGCGGCACTGAGGGCGCAGTGCAGTCCCATAGCAGCTGTTCGTCGTTATCGCCGCCGCCGATGAGCTCAGGGCAGTTCGTCGACGCCATCATGAGCAGAGACGTGTACGGCAACGGCACCTCCTGCGCCGCTAGAGGAGGCAGCGGCGGGGGCGGCTGCTTGTCCGGCAAACGGCCGCTGGACGCGGCGGAGCTACGGCGAGGCGTCCGGGGGCTCAGGTCCGAGTGCGCCTGCGCCGTGTCCACCTCGCGCCGCGCCATCTCCGCGAGCTGGTGGCACAGCGCCTCCCCCTTGAGCCGCCGGGCGGCGCGGGAGGAGGCGGCCACCTCCGGCGGGTCGCACGGCACGTAGAGGTCGCGCAGGTCCGGGTCGACCGCCAGCATGGAGTAGTCGAGCGCCGAGAAGAAGGCGTCCTCCTCCTCCTCCTCGCCGCGGAGGTCGAGCCCCCACGACGCGGCGAGCTCGGACGCGGAGGGGCAGCCGGAGAACCCCTCGACGGGCGCCCCCGCCTCGCGCCCGCCGCAGCCCTCGCAGAGGAACGCGGGCCCCGCCGCCGCGACGCGCGCGGCGGCGGGGCGCGCCGCGCAGCCCGCGCAGAGCGGCGCCCGCACGTGCTTCCGCGACAGCGCGTTGGCCGCGTGCACGTGGCGGTCGCACGCGACGCAGAGCCGCGCCGCGTCCGCGCGGCAGTGCAGCGCCGCCGCCGACTCCCCGCAGTAGTCGCACGGCACGGACCGCCTCCCCCCGCCGCCGCCCCCGCCGCCGCCTGCCGCGCTCTTCATCTCCCGCGCCGCCACGACACGTCACGACACGACACGCCGCGACAGAGACAGACCCCCCGAGGCGCGCGTGACTCACGAGGCAGGCAGGCAGGCCGCCGCACCAAAACGAAATGGAATGGAGACTTGGAAAGAGAGGGTTTGCGCCTTCGCGCCCGCGCCAACGCCGCGCAACGTAATAAGGAGCAGCACGAGGAGGAGGAGGAGGAGGAGGAGACGCTGATCCGCGACGCGTCGCCGAACAGCGAACACGGCTTGACAGCGCACGTGTCTCCCCTCCCGGGTGGTGAGGTGGCGGGACAGCCTCCGGTGGGGGTGGGGGGGGGGGGGGGAGGGGACGGGACCCGCGCCGCAGTCGGTGCGCGGTGTCGGAAAATATCTGGCCGAGCTCGCAAGCCGGGCTCCGGTGACCGACAACGTCGGCCCGGCCGTGATCTAGCTAGGTGAGGACGGGCGCGCGCGTGCTCTGAACGCGCCGCATCAGGCCTGTGTCACTGCAGCATCTCGGCAGGGCAGGCCAAGGAACAGCAGCAAGACAACAACAACAACCGCAAACGGAACAAGCACAGTCCGTGACCGCCGTTGCTGCTCGATACGATGCCATGGCGCAGGAAGCTGTTGCTACGAGACACTGTCACGGCTCACCAGCAACAGCAAGCAAGTAAGCAAGTAGCAGGCGAGAGAGAGTAAATAAAGCGAGATAAGCACGTAGGAGTACGTGCTTACAGTACTCGACCGCGAGAGAGAGAGATCTCCAACGACGATAGAGAGACGACGTACGGAAAAGGGACGCGCGCGCACATGTTCAATTCCCTGAATAAAGCCGGCCGGTGATTATCGCAACCGCTTTTCATTCACGCTGATCGCGACGGGGCCGGGACCGATGCGCAGATCAGATCTACTAGACCAGGGTACCGCATGCCCAAGTGTCGCGTTTCGTCGACCAAGATCTCGCTTGGGCGTACGTGCTCACGCTTCACTTGACACGACAGTCCAAGGCAAGCCTACGGTGTACAAGTCCAAGTCCAAGCCTGCCGTTGAATGCAGCTGCTATACCTATACGGCCACCCACGGGTACAGGCAGCCTCTCGTACTCGTACGTCCTTGACCACCGGGCCGGGCCGCAGGGAGCTGCCACCCGCACTCTAGTAGAAGCATCCGGACCTGACCGGAAGCGTCCGTACGTCACCCCCCTTTTACAGCAAAAGCGACGGCGCAGACACAATATACAATAGTGCGTCCGAGATCGACACGGTCACACCACCGTCGACATAAACTAAACCCCAGAATCGATTAGGTTCAGTGAACCGATCGAGCACATACTTACCACTCTTGGCAATCCAAAAGCGCGTACCGTAAACAAAGGCCACCCACCCACCCACCCACCTTTGGGGCTTGCCCAATTGAGGTCACCCGTGACGCCACCACGATCGAGTAAACTAATAATCCCCCGTCCCGTGACCCTCTCGCCGCCGGGAGCTGGCACGGAGTACGCCGGTTTCGGTTGGGCTGGCACTAAATAATCAGGGTGGGGGGGGGAGAAAAACTCTAACCTAATCGATTCTCCTTTGTCCGTTCCGGTTTAGTGAAATGTGCCTTTCTTCTCTAAATAAATAAATAATTTGAGCTGAGCTGAGCTGAGCCTGGGTTGGGGGGTAGTCTAGTGGTGGGGCGGGCGGGGGGAGCCATGATTAGGGTAGTAGAGTGTTATACTAATCGTGGTTGCCTGTTTTAGTAGCTAGGCGGTGGAGTGTGTCAGAGACTGGTGTTCCTGATTGATACAGTAACTTACTGTACTTTTTTTTAAAAAAAAATTGGTGAGGATCAGTTAGTTAATTGGTTCGAAACGATGCCCCCCGGTGGAGAGTCCGGAAGCGTCCGTTTTTGGTTGTACGGATCCGAGTAAAGTAGCGCCGCCTCGACCTTACCGGAAATGAAAAGGTCCATTGTCGCATGTGCATTCAGCTGTGTGTGACTGACGAGATTAGTATGGTTGTGAGAGAGAGCAGAGCAGCAGGGAGGGAGGGAGACCGGAGGAGGAGGAGGAGGAGGAGCGTGTCGTATCGTAGCGCGATTCATTGGAAAACGGGCCTTTCTATGGGCCTGATGTTGAGCCTAGCTGATTTGAATCTGGGCTACAGGTAGACGGCCCGTGAGACGCCCAACAAGGACTCAAATCTTCTCTCCCTCTCTCTCTCTCTGCTCCACGCGGTTCTTAATTATTTGATGTTAGAACAGATTTGTTTAGTTCAATTTTTAAATTAATAATCTTGTCGTAACGTTAAATAAAAGAGAACAGAGAGAGAGAGTAATTAATATCAGATTTCACGAAATATTGAATGCACTATTTTCAGGACAAATTAACGGCGTGAAATATCCTGATGTGCTGTTGTTCTACACAACTCATGCTAGCTGCGATCGATTGCTCGCTTATAGGTCATGTCAGTACTGACCAATTGAGTCCTAATTAACAAAGAAAGGAAAAAAACAACAATGGCCGTTTCCTCTGAAACTGCTCCAATTAACATGGGCATGGAAGAAGAAGAAGAAGAAGCATATATATATTGCCGCGGCACACAGGAACCGCATGCAGCTGGATTCTTAAGCCTCCCCGTTTTCCTCCGATCGCGTGTAGTGCATGGGTGGTGGGCTGGTGGCAGCTGGCGCGGCGAACCCCATGCATCCCATCCGCGCGCGCCAAATGCAGTGTACGTGCACCACGCACGCATGCATGGGCAACCGCAGACCGTTTGGTAGCACGTGTCTGTGTGCCGCCAGAACGAGGGAAGGAGACTGGGAAGATGCTGCCGTTGGTTGGTTTGGTTGCAACCAACCAACCAAGCAGCAGCAGCAGCTGTTCTGAATTCATGAGCCTTAGCTTCCCTTTCGTCTTCTTCTCCCTCTTCTTCTTCCCGTCGCCGTCCTGGCCCTGCACGCCGCGCACAACGACGGAAAGGCCTAATTAATAAACGGGATGGTTGTTAGTCCCTCCGCCCGATTATTATTACCACGTGTGATCGATCGATGATGGCGATCGATCGGTAGGCCGGCCGGGGGTTGCAACGACGCGCGCGTGTGTGCCTGCGGCGGCTGCCATCGGGGATCGATGGTCACATGCATCGATCAGCTAGCTGGACGTCACACGGCCTAATGATTTGCCAATTGCAAAACAACATCGTCAGTTGCTAGCTCAGTCGACACGGCCATCGGTGGTACAGTACCGATCGATCGATCTACTCTAGCTAGCCAGCCAGCCATTGCCCATTGGGAGTAGTGTGTGGCGCTACTACTACTCCGACTGCTGCTGCTGCTGCTGTCTACGAGTAGCAGCATCCATGCCACAACTGACTAGCTCGACCTCTCTCTCTCTCTCCCCCTCAATCTCTCTCTAGATCGACTTTAATTAGCCAGTCTCTCTCTCTCTCCCTCTCTTCCCAAGGTGAGATCCACGGTGTGGGGGCTTCGTCGTCAGCGAGTGCCTGCTCACAGCATCTGCGTAAATGCCACCCGATCCATTCAGTTTACTGTGCATGCACTGGCGCAGCCGGCCGCGCAGCTGGCCATGTTAGCACCTCAGTTTTCAGCCGTGCTCAAAAGAGGCGGGGCAGGGCAGGGCAAGGCAGGGTAGGCCATGCCAAGCCAGATTCTTAAGTTGAACGGCACTTTTACAGGTGATGACGTTGGGAAGAACGCAGGTACGTACGTACGTAGGCCAACGGAAAGGACAGGGGCTCTGCTGCTGCTGCTGCTGCTTCTGTTGGGAAAACGGAGCTGGTCTTATATCTTTGTGAAAACGACTGACGATGGAAAGACGAAACTGGAGCCTTTTTCGAGGCGCCCGGCCCTGCGCGCGCGTGTGCAGAGATCAGGCAGGGATCGAGTCAGTTAATTCTGAGAGAATGCGTAGTATCAGATGTGACCTCCTAGCTACTGCAGGTCGTGTAGATATAGACGACTTCAGATTGACTGAAAACGCTCTGTGTTGGCTTAAGCAAAAGGTAGTAGTATGTGTTTAGTAAAATAAAAAGCATGGTTGAAAACGACAGAACTCTAGATTATGCATTGGAACGAATTTAATTTTAGGCTCCCAACAAGGCCAGAATCTTTAGCATGCACTGCTGCTCGTACAACAAAAAAACATCTTGATCTGGAATTTAGTGTTCGATCAGCAACCCGTTCATTTTTTTTCAGATAATGGAAAAAAAATCCGGCCTCTACAATGTATAGGGTCCAAGTAGGTTAATCACCATATATATATATATATATATATATATATATATATATATATATATCAGGCCCCTTTCATTTTGAAATAACTAACCCACATTCTCATCCATCCATACCATTCAGATTCATTCATTCATGAGCACAGAGAGGGCCATGCTGCAAGAAGGCAAGACGCCAGCAGCTACAACATGTGAGCAGCACATGACCACAGGCTCATCAGTAGGGGAGCTAGCTAGGAAGACAGAGAAAGCGAGATGCATCAATCAGAGAGGCCAGTGCATGTAACGAACGGGATGCAGAGAGAGAGAGAGAGAGAGAGAGAGAGAGAGAGAGAGAGAGAGGGCGCAATTTTATTGAAGGCATCAAATCCAGTTACCGCTATTCCAGTACGTGAGCTATTGGACACAGAGTTAAACACGAACACTGACACCGTTGGCTCATGACTTGCTGAGTCTGCAGCCCCACACCGTGGTATTAAGGCCCTAAATTAATTAGCCCCACTCCTTTGTGGGCGTGACCACTCGTCGATCGCTCCCATGCATGCAACCATGCCCCTCCGGCACCGGCGGGGCCCGGCTCCGGCGATCGGTCGGCCGCCCGCCCTGCCCGTCCACCGGCGGCCAGCCCTACACCGCCACCCATGTCTCTCTCGCCGCCTCAATCACGGGCAGCTAGCCACCATGTACATACACACGGTTTCAATCACACGGCATGCATGTCCTCATCTCTCTACGTACTCCCTTATCCAATGGCCGACCATGACAGGGACTGCTGCTACGCGCGCGTGCAGAAGATCTTCAGGAACGGGTCGCTGACAGCTGGGCCCAGGTGAACCGCAGACGCCTGCGGGGCCCGCGAGGCGCGCGTACAAGGTTCGTCTCCGTCCAAGGCGCCGCGCGTGTCTGGCGGCCACTCCTGCTTCAGCTCTGGTTTTTAATTATCTGGCGATCGGTGGCGCGCGGCGGATTGGTCGTCGTCGGCGGCGGCGATCGGTCGGCCGGCCGGCCGGCCGCCTCAATTCATTGCGCATCGTGGGGCTCACACGGTTTGCTGAAGCAAATTGATGCTACGTACCAACTCGTCTCTATCAGCATACATGCATCACCATGTTTTCTACTACTACTATTACTACTACTGCGTATTTGCAATGCATTCAACCAGGCTTGCATTGCCATGTCAACTTGGCAAGTTGGAGTTCAGTTCCTGCTACACGTCCTGCTTTCGCATCTGAAAATGCATGCACGGGACATAGAAATAACACTGCATATTTGCATCGATCCCGCCGGACGCACATGTTCGCGATCGATGATCTTACAGTGGTGAAAGATAATTTGAAACAGTGACGCCAGCAGGGATGGGAGACCTATGCATGCATGCATGCTTCTTGTAGTACTACCAGCTAGCTACACGTAATATAGCACATATAACAATCTCGTCTCTGAACTGACGATGTTTCCTGCGTACGGCAAATTATGCTGAACAAAGCACATGCATGGTAGTTAGAGAAGGTAGATTGAATCTACTAGGGGAACCTAGCTCCTTACATGCATGCATGCATGCATCATCTTATCATCGTCAAGGACCACACATGGACGGAGGAGGAAGACACTGCTAGCGTGTAGCAGTGCATGCAAGAGCGAAGCAGTGTTATACTAGCTAGCTTTGGGTCCTCAACTTTACCCCACAAGCTAATTTGCCCAAAAATTATGGACAGTGAATTCACCAGATGTGTAGATTGGTTATTTGTCGGGTATTGTATATGGTGCCTCTTCTCGATCTCTTCTTTCTTCAAAGGTATACGGTGTCAATTTGAAGACTCATATTTTGGACAATAGATACCATGGTAGTTGGTGTGTTCACTTCTGCTGACAATCACATTCAGTGGCACCAAGAACCAGCCGATTGTTGCATCGAGTTCCTGTGGCTAGGCATTTTTTTTTGAACAAAAGGCAGGAGAACTGCCCTTTCATTAATTAAGGAGGGGGGTTACAGCCTAATGGTACATGGTACTAGACAGAAGATAGTAACTAGGAAGAACAGTTAACGAATATTAATTAGCGAACACCCTCAGGTACATTGTGATATCAGAGATTATCAGGTCCACAACCTTTATATAGAAAAGTTCTTCGTTTTGGAATATCCTGCGATTGCGTTCCTTCTAAATTTGCCACCATACTGATAGTAAAACACCCACTTTTTTCCTTCTCGACGATTTGTTCCCTGATCTTCCGATATGTTGGATCCAAGAGGTTGCACTACGGAAGTACGACGGGTATCGTTGATCTAGCAGTTGTAGCTTATGTGCCACTTTGTCCCATGTAGCTACAGTGTAGTTGCATTATGCAAATAAATGATCTGCGGTCTCTAGGGTGCAATAGCACAAGGAACATACCGGCTGGTGCGGCCAATTTTTGCGTGCCAAATTATCTGCTGTGAGAGCCTTGTTGTGCATTATCAACCAACCTAGAAACTTACATTTCGGTTGCGTACGTGCTGACCAGATCCATTTCGGCCACTCCTGGTATATGGCGCCCATAAATTGCGCCTCATAGGCCGATGCTACCGTGAATACGCGTCAGATGTCGTCCATCTCCAGGTGATAGTGTCCACTGTATTATTCAAAGATGTGTGGCTAGGCATTTAGGAAGGAACAAGCTGTTTCCATGGTACAAAACAGATCTGAAGAGGGGTTCATGGCCTGTCTAATCTTCAAAGTTTTTCACTATCTAACAACCTTGCAAACATACTATGATTTGCCATTAACCTCTCTTTGGTTTGAACAAGTAACGAGTACGTAGAGCATTCCGAGTTTTCGGGTACGTGGCATGCAAAAGACAGCTTTGCATCAGGAAGTTGTACTACTACAGCTTATGACACTCTACTCTGGGTGGCATTGTGGCAAGCACAAAAAAAAACAGAAGAAAAAACTGTGACTGGATTCCTCTTTCTGACGAGGGCAAATAGTACAAAGACCATTTCCAGGTAGTCAAAGCGAGAGAGCGAAGGACACGAAGTCAATAGACAGCTCTGCCCATACCTTCAGGGTGGTCTAAAATAATTAACAGTATCCTCTGAAAATTACTGATCAATATTTTATTTCAACGGTGTAGATCTTTTATTTTCTACTCACTAGTAATGGCCAGTACTTTGTGAAGTCAAGGACAATGTTTTTCAGAGAATGCTAACCAATATTTTAGATTGTAAACGTCCTCTATGCTGGAGAGCATGGAGAAAAAGGGGTCATCCAAAAACTCATTTGCATCTGAAATGGCTGAAAACTCAGGTTCGCAAATTGCAAAGTTTTGCAAGTGTCGAGACTAGATTAAACAACTAAGCACTGTTTGTGAAAAAAAATACAAATAGCTCTCTTATGTATTAACAACTAATGTCACTCAAAGTCGGCTGCAATGGTGATGTGTGATGACAAGTTCAGCCGCTGGGAAAATGCTCATGGACAACGCCTAATTCTGGAGCTACAAATATTACAGGTCTCTGACAATGTGTAAACAGCAAACTCTACTTGCTGCTCTCCTCTCCAAATCCAGACAAGGGGATGGACTAGATCCAACATCTCAAACTCATCCGGTGCATGCTCCTACCAAATCTTGCAGCATTATTTCCTTCTGTTCATATATAAAATAAACATTTTATAAAATATTAACTATATACCATTAGCAGAAACTGTTCATTAAATCAAAGTAGGCAAAGCGTGTTTTTCAGAAATGAGGCTAAAGAATCAAGGCTGGAGGCAGCTTGAGGCCTCACAATTAATGAACTTGGCTTGCAGCAGTACCTATTGTCAATGCGGGGTCCTTGCTTTCTCTCTCACTCTTCCCCTACTGGAAAGAGCACATGTTGTTGAACACCAGCTGATTGAGTAGCTCCTGCATTGGCTCTCCCACTGCTTGCATCAGGTAACTGTTGCTGTCCTGAAAAGAATGACCTCATGTGGGCAAAAATGCTTGGCGCTAATTTGGTGATTTGTATGTTGTATGATTCAAAAAGTTACAGACAGGAACACATGCCAACCTGAGAGAAAGAGATGGTTCCCTGACCCTGCAGCGAGTAGGTTGTGGTGGAGGTCGTATCCGTGACGGCTTGAGATGGAGCTTGGCTAGCTTGGCTCAGCACTGGACCAGGCATTGCAAGGGCTTCTTGAAACATGGCTCCCATCTTCTGAAACAGCAGTAATTTTTACAAGACGTTTGAGTATTTTAAGATCAAGCGAGGTTAAAACATATAGCTTTTTTTCTGAAAAAATAGTTAGGTTGTTGTGTTTATACTTGTGCCTGGTCATGGAGGCCATCACTGTCCATTCCAAACCCATACAACACTGGGCTCATGGAGGCAATCCTCATGGAAAGGAACTGAAAGAAGAACAATTAGAACAAAGAATTTGTAAATTGCCCTAGAACTCTCTTAATTTACACATTTTAGCACCAATGGTTCGTCTGTACCTCAACCTGGTTCTGCAAGGACTGCACATAGTTGATGATCTCATCCAGAATCAGGGCCTTTCCAGTAACCTGAACAAAACACATTTTCCCTTCTCAACACTAGTACTTAGACTCATGATTAATAAGCAGATGTTGTAGTCAACCTAACCAATGACCAAATACTTTAATCTGACCGACCTTGTCACAACCTGGGACCAGTGATTGTAGCATCCTCATCCTCTCACTGATCCTTTCCCTCCTCACCTACCAAAAAAAAAAGAACAGCAGAGGCCACCAAGAAGGATGAGGAGAAATGCTTCGAGTCGCAAATGTTTCAAGGATTCAGAGAAGGTTTGTGTGTACCCTCTCTGCAAGGCTGTGGCTGTCTGTTGCCTGCCCTCTCCTTGCTCTGACATGGATGTAACCCTTGGGAGCATCATCTTCAGTGGTGCTCTTCTCCTCGGCCTCCTTGCTGCTTCGCTTCTTCCCTCTCTTGCTCTTGCCCTCCTTGCAGTCCTAGTAACAGAAATACATTTGTTTATATATAAAAAATCACACTTCAAACAGTGGCACCACATATAGTCATGAAACAATGTTAGCTGCTAGTACTACCATCGAGTGACCAGAGCTAATTGTGGGGCTGTCCTCCGCGGCCTTCCTCTTCCCGTCCATTGGAGACGCACTGCCCTGTGGAGAGGTGTCAACAACTGCAGAGGAGCTCTCGAGCGAGGCGTCCTCTGCCATGGCGGCCGCTCCTCCCGCTGACGCAGCACCCGCACTTGCTGGTGCCGCATGGCCGCCGCCATGGCCCTGGCTGTAGAACAGGAGGCCCGAGAGGTTGGCGGCGGCGTGGCCATTGGTCAAGGCTGCAGGCGTCTTGAGGAGAGGGTAGCGTGACGAGAAGCCTGCCATTGAAGATCTGAGTGCCTGGAAACTCCTTTTTTTTCTGCTGCGTTCGGCTTCTTTGGAGGAGCTAGAGGACTTGTTGGCGAGAAGTGGCAGGAGAAATTAAGCTGGCTGCTCATTCGTGCTGCTCGTGTTTGTTTATATAAAAGAGGGGGGAGACGGTGAGGGAGAGAGGTCGGAGATGGGAGGGAGGGAGGGAGAGAGAGGTGATAAGGGCAAATCATTAATCTCCATTAATTGATAGATAAGTTGGCAGTGAGCAGTGTTGAGAGAGGGACCCTATGTCGACTGTCGAGAGGGCCAGCTTGTGATAGCTAATTTTAGTCTCTGTTTCAGTTTTCCTTCGTTTGCTGCGCCACGTGCGGCCCCTATGTCTACGACGACGTCCGCTGCGCCACGCGTAGCCTCAGCGTCTCCGACGATGTCCGCTGCGCCACGCGCGGCCCCTGCGTCTTCGACGACGTCGCCCGCCGTACCACATGCGGCCCCGGTGTCCCCGACGTCGCCCGCCGTACCACGTGCAGCCCCGGTGTCCCAGACGACGTCCCCGACGTCGTCCGTCGCGCCTCACGTGACCTCGACGTCCACGACGGCGTCTCCGACGTCGTCCGTCTCGCCTCGTGCAGCTCCGACGCCCACGATGGTGTCCTCGCCGTCATCAGCCGCACCACCCGCAGCCCCTGAACCGCGGTACGCCGATCCCGCTCTCGTCTATCAGCGACGAGCGCGGATTGGTGGACCGTCCTCTTCGCGCCCTGAGGACCTGGTATACCACCCTCCGCTGCTTCACCAGGACCCTCGTCACGTTCACCCGGTGGTGACTCGATGGGCCGCCGGCGTCCTTCGACCTGTGGAGCGCTTCTCCGGGGTCGTTCTCTCGTCCTCAACCCCCCCCCCCCCGGAGCCTGCCTCGTCACCCATCTCGCCTATCCCCTCTTCTGTCTGTAGGCCCTCGCCGATCCTCATTAGCATCGGGCTATGGAAGAAGAGTATGTGGCCCTGCTTGCCAACCAGACCTGGGACCTGGTTCCCGTCTTGGTCGTGGCAATGTTGTCACAGGCAAGTGGGTGTTCACGCATAAGAGGAAGGCGGATGGGTCTCTAGAGAGGTACAAGGCACGGTGGGTGCTTCGTGGTTTCACGCAGCGTCCCGGCGTCGACTACGACGAGACTTTCAGCCCGGTGGTGAAGCTGGCGACGGTTCGCACCGTTCCGTCGCGGGCTCTGTTGCGTTCTTGTTCTGTCCACCAGCTGGACGTCAAGAACGCCTTCCTCCACGGGACGTTGACGGAGACGGTGTACTGCAGTCAGCCGACAGGGTTCGTTCATTCAGCCCGTCCAGACATGGTCTGCCGGCTGAACAAGTCCCTGCACGGGCTGAAGCAGGCGCCTCGGGCTTGGTACAGCCGGTTCGCCTCTTTCGTGGCCTCGCCCGGATTCGTCGAGGCCAAGTCGGACACTTCGCTTTTCATCTACAGAGGTGAGGGTGACACTGTCTACCTCCTCCTGTACGTGGACGATATTGTCCTCATGGCGTCCAGCCCGACTCTTCTTCAGCGCACGATCTCCGCCCTGTAGCGTGAGTTCACGATGAAGGATCTCGGCTAGCTCCACCATTTCCTGGGCGTTGCAGTCGAGCACTGCCTGGGTGCTCTGTTCCTCCACCAGCGCCAGTACTGCCTGGATATCCTCGAGCGAGCGGGCATGGCTGATTGCAAGCCGTGCTCCACTCCTGTGGACACCCAGGCGAAGGTGTGTTTGTCCGACGGCGCCCCGGTCGCCGACCCTACCACTTACAGTAGTCTTGCAGGTGCACTGCAGTACCTCACCTTCACCATGCCAGACATCTCCTAAGCGGTTCAGCAGGTGTGTCTTCACATGCATGATCCGTGAAGCTGCACCTCATGACGGTGAAGCGGATCCTTCGGTACCTGCGTGGTACCCACGACTACGGCGTTCTTCTAAGGCGTGACTCTGCCTCCGAGCTGGTTGTCTACACCGACGCTGACCGGGCGGGTTGCCCGGACACCCGCTGGTCCACCTCCGGCTACGCCGTCTTCCTGGGCGGCAACCTCGTCTCCTGGTTCTCGAAGCGGCAGCACGTGGTGTCCTGTTCGAGTGCCGAGGCGGAATACCGCGACGTGGCCAACTGTGTGGCCGAGTCCTCCTGGCTTCAGCAGCTGCTTCAGAAGCTACACTCCCCCCTCGCAGGGAGTATGTTGGTCTACTGCGACAACGTCAGCGCCGTCTACCTCTCCACCAACCCGGTGCAGCATCAGCGCACGAAGCACGTAGAGATCGACCTTCACTTCGTTCGTGAGCGGGTGGCTCTCGGTGAGGTGCGAGTCCTGCACGTTCCGATGTCGTCACAGTTCGCCGACATCTTCACCAAGGGACTTCCCTCGACGGTGTTCACCGAGTTTCGGTCCAGTCTCAACATCTGCCGTGGCCAGATGTTGGGACTGCGGGGGGGTGTTGGACTGTACGTGTATTAGGGGGCATTTTAGTGCTTAGCCCTTAAGCTGTGTCCCCCTATATATGTATCCTCCTTGACAGGCTGTTATGGAACTAATCACTTTTCCCTAATCTAATTGCTAATACTTGAAGTGGCATTTTGCAAAAATAGATCAGTAGGATTAGTTGACACGTACCACAAATGCATGGTTAAATTTTTTTTTTACCTTTTTAGCAGCAGAAAATACGCCAACACACATCCATAGTCAACACGGGCGTGATATCGCTCGCTGTGTGTAATACCACGGCCGTTGCAACAAGTCGTCGTCGCAAAGTCTCTTGTGCCAGCTGAGCTCCACCATGCATGTCGCATGCAGCGGTAATGGATAATTTCACCTCCACAGTACAAGTAACGGAGTAGCTAGAGATGGTTGTGCCCATTACGACGATCGATCGATCGATCGAAGTGGTTGCCGGCCTGGAGGCGAGGCGTTAGTTAACTGAAGTGATGGACCCTGATGATGATGATGATGAAGAGCAGGAGGCAAATTTCTCTCTGTGTGGTGAGTGGGGGAGCACCACCACCACAGTACGCTGAGAAAAATGGCGCTGCTACGACAGTCATTCCCCTAGCTCTCACGACGAGGCCAGCAGGCCGTTCGTTTCACGGCTGGCGAGTATACCTGCACGTACGTGGAGCAGTTAACTAGCACTGCGTCTCTCTCTCTCTCTCTCTCTGCGCAGAGGGGCTTTGGAAGTTTCTGAAGGATTTGATGCACGCGTCGATCGATCGATGCGAGTTCTGAACCCCATTCCGGTGCTTTGTTTGAGCACAAATGAACCCCATTCTGGTGAGTGAGGGATGATCTTCTGTGATGTACTCCCTCTGTTATATGTTTTATTTGACGCTGGGAAACGTCAAATATTACAGAACCGAGGGAGTATTGCAATTGCAGGTATGACAGACGGTGGGACGGTTTCTGTCGCAGCGGTAGAGTAAAGGCCGATGACGATACGATATGATTAGCCAACCTTGAACCATGATCTGACAGAATTTCTGTTTATGCAATACAGTAGCATGCATGTGCTCCCTCCGGCCGGTCAGCTGTAAATTCTTACCGTAGGATCGGCAAGCTGACTAGCGTAAATTAACATGGCACTGTACATACATGCATGGAACAGATATATAAAACCTGTGTGGAGTAGTAGCTTTAAACTGGGAGACGCGAGCTGGTCGTCCTTGACGCAGTACACCACGGAGTGCGAGACTTTTGAGGCACCGGCGGGAACTGTGCACGCATGTACGCACCACTGGTGTGGTAGGCAGGCTGCATAAGCTGGTTGGTGGCCAATGCAGCGCAGCGCAGTGCAGTGCAGTGCAGTGCAGTCAGTGCGCTCATCATCTACTGGTACTCAATAACTTCTACCCAGCACCAGGCCACCAACCAAACTAGGTAGCTAGCTTGGATCAAACTCGACACGAATTGTATAGGTTAAAACAGGAGCAAAACTTAGCCAGTGAACTACATATGTGACCATGCATTATCGGGGAAAACGACGACACTTTTAAGCGAGGAAATTCATTCAGCCGTTTCGTCTCGAAGACCAGCTACATATTGTCATGTTATGACACGATTGATCGATCCTCCCATTAGTTTCCATGGTCGGCCAGCCTTAGTTACAAATAGTATGGGACGAACAGCTAGCTCAGTAGTAACGACGTATCTCTTTCACACACACGCACACACACAAAAGGGAAACAAAAAATCTTCCACGGCCAATCCTAGATGCACGAGTCCAAGCCACCAGTTTTAAATGCGCACACAATTAACCAGATAGAGCCCGAACCTTTTATAGTCAAAGACGACCTGGCACTAAATTTCATTTCAGTTGCAGTACTACCAGTACTATAGTAGTAGTACTGGTGTGGTGTGTGGTCGAGGTCCAATGCAATATTGCAAATAAGATATGCTGATGCGGTGTTGTCGATCGTGGCTCGTGGCCGTATGGATCCGAGTGAGAGAGATGCATGGTACTGTACCGATCCGTATCAGTATATAGCCACTCTTGCCCTAGGTACGTTGGGCTGGATCTGATGGTGTCCGTACGCGATCGGACGGTGTAATTAAGTGGCGGCCTACGTACTCGGGTCTCCTACATACGTGCGTGTGCGTGCATCCAGATTTCTTCGTCAGGATAATCATTAACAAGTGAGAGACTAGCAGCTAGTAAGAAATGGATCGCGTTTCTGCAGATAATGTACCTGACCCACGAAAGATTTTGATAATTTTGAAACGTAACGTACCCGATCGAGAGTATTTGCGCCTGCGTACGCCGCTGCCTGTCTATTTGCGCTCAAATGCAGCAGTTAATTACTGCATGGGTCATACGTGATCGTATATTGTACCATGAGGGCTCTCGATCGGAATTACACCCGGTAGCCGAACGCGTGTGCGACGACGACGGGGATCTCATGATGATCCGTCCGTTCCCGCCAATTCCTCTAGCTCCCTTCACTTGTAGGAGTACATCAGCATTTTGGATTCTTTGTCAAAAACGTTGCTGCTCATGATTGCTCCAGGCATCAGGGGCGATCGAGGATAAATACAGTTCAGGAAAGGGAAACCCAATTAGTAGCAATACCCACACAACTCCTCAACAGTCAAACACAATGTTAAATCGTTGTACCAGAGCAGACATACAAGGAGGATACAAAAACGAGCAAGTTCAAATAGATGGGAAGTAAGCCTGTCTGGTTGCCTCCCAAGGAAACGAGCCCCTATTTTTAAGGCCACCTTTGGCGGCATGTAGGGGCAACATGGTGACAGGGTTCACAATGATCCCGAATTCACGAGGCTAGCCATGAGAGAATCCAACCTTGTTTCATTTCATCAGGTGAAAATCACTTTGGGTAGAGAATATCGTAGTGACCAGGCCGGTACAGCAGAGTGATGTAAGGCTTCTCAGCAGCAGCAGTTGATGACGTTGCAGCCTCGCTCTCAGATGAGTTGGGTGCAGAGATGAAGTCGTGGTGGTTCACACTCAGATTGCCACTATCGCAAGAACTTCGATCAAGGTACATCACTCGAATTGGTACACCTAATGCATCTGATAGGGCAATTATGTGCACATGATCACTTTCCTCGCCCATAGGCTCCACAGAAACCTTGCAGAACTGAAAAAAAATTAAACCATGTACCATGGTCATTAGATCAACTGTATTTTCAGAAATGTTCACATGAGAATGGGGGTGGTGTGTGTGTGTGTGGGGGGGGGGGGGGGGGGGGGGGGCAAAGGGCATGCATGGTTAGTGAACGAAAAAAACAACAAAGGTCCAACTAACATGCGGTGATGATTAAGTCGAAAAGAACAAGTGTTGTTTAGTTTAATTGAGACCTGCCTATCCAGTCATTCGTCACTTGGGGTAAACTTCATATGTTGAAAAATGTTCTACGACTCAATGGACCTACTATGTGTTGTAAATACATGGGTACCAATATTATATTTGTCTTCCTTGCACTACATGCAACAATGAAGCTATAGACCTCACCTGGGCCACAGTAGAATTTGTCAAGCCAGAGATGAATGGCTCGAAAAACTCAGCCCTCCTTTGTATTTCACCAGAAGTAACAAACCTAAAGAACATGACAGCTAAAGGAAACAGAGTTAGTAACAGAATATGACAAGACAGTCGATAATGATATAAGATGAACATATGGTTACACAAACCATAATCTGAAACATTATCATCCCTGGTTCTTTCTAGAAGCTCTTCAGGTCTAAAGATGCCAAAAACAAAGTAGGTTACTACACAGGGAAAAATGGTGATGGGTATGTCATGCTTTGTAAAGAGTTCAGGAAAATAATTTGCAATCAACATTTCATTTCCTTAATTATTCATATTTATGAGAGAAAATACAGGATATTTACCCTATAGAAGTTTCATGTCCCTGCAGGACATTTTCCAGCAGCTCAATGAATATCTGAGCACAATCAGAGAAGATAATTCAGCAACGGGACAGATTACAATAGCACCAATGTGTAGTACAAGGCTTCGATATCTAACTTTCAACAAATATAGTTTTCTTGCATTTTACGTGCATAGATTAATCTGTTAGGTTACTTCTTGGGAAAACATCTAAAATACGTCAATTCAAGCAAGGCATACCACAAAACAGCCTCCACTTGGCTGTCTAGAAATAACCCTTCCCCAGACCCCACAATGTGTGGGAGCCTTCGGCACTGGGTACACCTTTTTTTTTTTAATTCAAGCAAGGCATACCAGCAAGACCCTAAACCCAAAAAATTAACAGTGGCAACCACCCGACTGTACCTCTCTATGATACATTGGGCCCCACAGATCTTCTGAAACACAGGCTGGTAGATATTCCGGACTAGATAGAAGTAAACCCTTGAATCTGGGTAAAATTATCGTCATACCAGGCACCCATCCATGACTTCAAACAATTGATCACATATCGCAATACAATCGCCCAACTATTTTCTAAAGATGAAAACAATATAGAGACAGACACTTGCACTAGATCCTGATCATTAGCAACTTATCTAAGCAAATATCCCAAAATCACATAGAAAAAAGTATAATATAATAAAACAAACCTACAAGCAGTCCATTTGGATTCAACATGATCACCTTTTCAAGGAACATAAAAGGCAATAAGGAAACAAACAACTGAATACAACATAAAAACATTAAACAGAACTTACAGAGAAGAAGTCCTCAAAGGTAAACTCAATGTATCCAAGGGACTGGAGTGTTTTCTTGCATTGCTCGATTTTTTTCATGATGCGATCAACCTCAGCTTTGTCTTGTGTCTCTAGGATATGTTCCTAGAGGCGAAAGAAAAAATATTAAAATATGAACGGTGATACTTTTGAGGAAGGTACAACTCAATAAAACACAGATGACAGATACTACCAAGTACGAAAACATAAAGCATCGATAGAAGCAGTTTCCATCTCCTCGTGTCCGTCTTAAAGCAACGTATTGTTCACCTAGCAACTGCAGGTAAGATAACCAAATATAAGAACAAACTAGAGCACTACATATTGACACGAAAGATTGGCATGAAATACAGCCATTACATATTAAATTGCCAAATCCACAAGGACCTGAATTTTCTCCTGTAAAATGGGGCTGCCAGACTGGAATTCAGCTGCTAAAGCGGAGAGAGTTTCCTGCAACATTTACAAGATGCTGGTCATATACATGATTCGACACACACAATGACAAATTTATACAGGTTACAAAGAGCAGGTACAGAATAATGATAATAAGCTACAAACACACCAATATATGCAACAGTTCCCTGCTGTTCTTCATAGGGTTAATGGCCTTATCACCGAATGCATTTGAGATACCAAACCACAGATAAAAATTTACGTTCATTTGCTATGGAATTGTTTGGTTGCTGTGTGTGACTAAACATGCCTTGCCACACGTGGCTGGCTTTGGCTACATAATGGGTATAGTTATGACAGCTAAAGCCTGTCGCTAGGGACGCGTGGCAAGAGACTGTAGTACGTGTGTTACTTTTGAACTTGGAAAAGGATAGCATGTTTCACAAATGGTGCATAAGTGCACCTGTTGCTGTACTGAGTTACTCCCTAGTCACTACCTACCCATAGGATACTCTATATGAGAAGCAAATGCCAGAAGCTCACCAAATTACAACTGATCAGTGATGATCCCTCTTTCTATCATAAAGAAAAACATAATAATAAGGAGCGATTCGTTCCATTTTTATCAAAACTGTGACAGTCCCAACAGCGCATACCATATGACAAAGAAAGATGGCCACTACTAGCATTACCCAGAATGGTAATCTGGCGCTTGCACCAACACAGTAAGTGTGATGGAGACCCATTCCGCCACACGAACGAATTATAGTCAGTAATAACTGCTCGCGTGCAAGAGAGGATGAACGGGGTACAGGGGATTGTCACCTTGTCACCGACGAACGGCACCTTGGGCCCCTCCGGGATGTCGAGGTTAGCGTCGCCGCAGCAGGCGTGGTAGTAGTCGCCGCCCACGGAGAGCTCCACCGACACAGGGTCCGAGCAGCCGCCGCCAGCGTCGGCGCCGAGGATCGCGATCGGGTTAGGGTCCGCGGCCCCGTCCCCTCCCGCCTGGGGGGCGTCGCCCATGGCCGCCTCCTCCTCCCCGGGGACCGGCGCTGCCGCTGCGGCCTCGCCGCCGTCCGCCGCCTTGCGCTTCCGGGCGCTCGCGTCGGCCGCCTCGCGCGCCAGCTTCGCGAGCGGAGGGTTTGGGTGGGCTCCGGGGCTCGAGGCGGCGGGCGATTCGGGTTGGGGAAGAGAAGCCTCCGCTTCCGTGAGTCTCTGCGGTGTGATCCTTCCGAGATCTCGACGCAGGTGGAAATCCGTCCGTGTCGTTTTGCGGATAAGACCCTGGCGTTTGTTTGTTTCCTGTGTTAAACCACTCGAAGTTGATAAGAGCACGGGACACTGACGTGTGGGGACAACGGTGGGTCCCGCCTGCCATTGTGTAAAGGCGCTGCCGATTGGTTCGCTGGTCCACGCTCGTTCTGGATAATCAATCAATGACATGTGGGTCCCAGTCGCGCCCATTCTCAGTTAACCGGTTCGGCTACGTCTTGCATTGCGGGTTTGCTTTTGCCGCCGCCGGTCAGATCCAGGCGCTGCTCCAACCTCACGGCGGCGATGTCGGCGGCCGCGTGGTGGGCCCAGCACCGCCTCCGCGTCCTCCTCCCACTACTCCTCGTGGCGCCCGCTCTCTTTCTCCTCCTGTCGCCCCCCTCCTCCCCGCCGTTCTTCACGCTCCCCGCCTCCAGGTACGTCCGCCACTCGTACGTTTCGATACTCCTATAGAATGTTCTGGAACCTTACCTCCGGCTTCCCGCAGGGAGCTATCGCCACCGGGCTCGCGGGTCATCTGGGCGCAGCGGCGGTTGGTGGAGTGGCGGCCTTGCGGCTGGTGGCGGACGGCAATGCCCGGTCAGACCTTCGCGTGTTCCCTGAGTCTGAGGCTAGGGTCGTGCACCGTTGCTTGAGGCGCGGACGCGGTGATGACGACTGTTGTTTATCCCCTCTTCTTGTGCAGCTCCGTCCAGGAGGAACGGGTACATCCGGATCGACTGCTACGGGGGGCTCAACCAGCTGCGACGTGATGTACGTTAAGCGTTTCTCGGTTAGAGTTTCCTTTACTTACTACAATGAGATCGCATTTACTTTCTGCATTGTTTGGTCAGACCATATTGCTTGGGCACCAGTAGTAGGCTGAGATAACACGATTTTGATGCCACACGCTTTATTTTTCAGTGTCATGCTACACTGACACTGATGGCGCTAAGCTTTCATAAGTTGTATGATGTTTGGTGAAGCTAATGTGGTCTCCGTTGGCTAAGTTATGTGCTCCTGGGTTCTGGTCTTTTGAAGGCCGCATCAAATGATTCTGTGGTGATGATTTTGCAGCTATGTGATGGAATTGGGGTTGCACGCCTTCTGAATGCAACGATGGTTCTGCCCAAGTTTGAGGTTGCTGCCTACTGGAATGAGTCTAGGTATGTGGCAGAAAAGGAAATGAAGGGTTGTGCTAATTGTAAAGTTCAGAAGAAGTCTATATTAGTTCTTACTGGACTGTTCTGTCAGTGGTTTTGCAGATGTTTTCGATGCCGATTACTTCATTGAGCAGACTAGAGGATATGTGGAAGTTGTGAAGGACTTGCCTCCTGAGATAGCATCCAAAGAACCATTTAAGGTTGACTGCAGTAAACGTAAAGGACATTTTGATTATGTTGAGACAGTACTTCCGGCTCTATTGGAGCATCAATATATCTCACTGACACCCGCCATTATTCAAAGAAGAGACAGGTATTGCTCAATCATCCAATCTATCCACGCAAGATTCGTTCCAATGTCAAATGTTCTTAGTCATGCATACATGTAATATGTTCCACTAGGCACTGGTTATTTTGTTCATGTTTTGCAGAACTTCTGAGTTATATCTGCTTAAGTCTTGGGAGCAGCACATTATATATTTTGTGAAGTAGACATGCCACTAAGAGTGGAGTCTAAATTTTTTAAGTAGACTCACTTTGTTAAGATGGATTCTTGTGGAATATATCAGAATATTATCACTGAATAGTGATGAACAATTACCTTACGTATAAGGACTCCCCTATCTTAGAAGAGTGAATTTTGTGTCCACGGGCTCTGGTGCACCTGATCGTGAATTCATCATGTTGCAATGTTTCAGAATTCTTCTGAAAGTCATGCATTGGTCCTATTGTTGTCACTTTGTGTGCTAAAAGTTGGATTATTGACTCCTATATTGTTTATATTTATGTCAGCAATGTTATTACAGACTCTTTCATATACTAGACTTTTAGATAGCTCAAGTTATTTGCTATGTATAGACTTCATCTTAGGGTTGACTTAGCTCCACACTGATGTGCATGCTGTGTTACAGAAACCCTTGGTATGCAAAAGCCTCTTACTGCCAAGGTTGCTACAATGCGATCAGGTTGAATAAGAATGTGGAATCAAAAGCTATTGAGCTTTTCCAAGCTATACCAAAGCCTTTCTTATCCCTTCATCTGAGATTTGAACCAGATATGGTTGCCTACAGTCAATGCGCTTACACTGGTCTTTCTTCCAAATCAATTGATTCCATTGAAGCTGTGCGTGGAGAGGGTAGGAAGGTTTTGACCGGTGATGCTGCCCGCTTATGGAGGAACCGTGGCAAGTGCCCTCTGACACCAAGTGAAACTGCATTTATCCTCCAAGCTTTAGGCATTCCTACAAATACAAACATTTATTTATCAGCTGGTGATGGTCTAATGGAACTTGAGGGTTTCACTTCCATTTACAGAAATATACACACTAAATCATCTCTTCTGACTCATGAAGATTTTCAGAGAATGCATGGCAACACGAAAGCTGCTCTTGACTATTATGTTTCAGTCAACAGCGATGGATATGTTGCAACATTCTTTGGAAATATGGATAAGATGGTAGCTGCAATGAGAACAATGCAAGGACTCCAGAATACGCTAATTTTAAGCAGGAGGGCATTTGCAAACTACACCGCTGCTGGACTAGCAGGTGAGCAACTGGCTGAGGCTATGTGGAATGCTCACAGAGAGGAGTATATCAGGGGGAGGGGATCAGCTCTGCCTGAACAGTGCTTTTGTGAGTTCAAATTATAGCACCAATGGCGCGAATGGCCACCTGTCAGTTGAAAAGGCTACCCATTTACCACGTTGATTGTGTAAATATGAGAGAGTTGTTACTGCAACGAGATTTTGCTCTACTTTCACATGGAACTAAATTTGATCCAGCAGGCTTTCACATACTACATGCAGCTGCATTTAGTTCAGAGAGGAATTGGTTGGGAGTTGGTTTCTCGTGCATAATGATTTTTGGTGGGTTCAAATACTAGCACAGGCATGTACATGTTCACTTACGTTCATATTACTCTAATTGCTTAGGATCGTGTTGAAATTTGTAGCTCTTAGATTCATACTCCCAAGGCTAGTTTGTTGTTGTAGAATTGAGTGGTGACGCAGTGACTCGTGACTCATGAACGACCTCAACTGTACACATGTCTATGTGCTTGTTTAAATTAAATCTGCCGCTGGCTAAGTAGGCAGATTTTTATGTTTGTCATTATCTCTTGACAAGGGAGTTGTTTGGTTCGTGATCCCCGATGCATTTTGGTTTCTAGAAGGTGGATCATGTTCAACAATTATGTTTCAAGTCAACGAGAATGACGTTGAGCAAACAGTCAATGAGCTTGCAGAATTCTAAATGGCCACACAGAAACCGTCCATGAGCTTTGAAGGCATTAATAAAGACTGCCAAATGGATGATTCATATTCATCATTACTCAATGCTTATGTAAGGTAACTAATCTATGGGACTAGTGGTTGTCTCCCATTGTCTATCAAGGTGGCTCTTCCTTATTTCTACATGGTGCTCATGTACTGTGACATGGGCTTCACAAGTTATCGCCGACACAAATAGTTTAGAGGCACTGTGATATCATTAGGTTCTTATTTGAATACATCATATATTTTTAGATATTAACGCTCTGCTGGAAAAATAAGTTTAAAGTCAAGGCTAATTTAAAGGATTGTCATTTGGCTAAAAAAATTAGCGGAGATATGTTGTGTTAATGGGAAGAGTAGTTCACTACTGGGCACGTGGGCTTTGTACTCCCTCCGTTTCATTTTATTTAACACTGGTTAGTTTAATGATGATGCCATCGTCAAATAAAAAAGAACTGAGTGAGTACTAGCCTAGCTAGACGAATGAGAATGGTAGATTATATTGGCTTCCCATTAGAAGAAAGTGTGGCCATTCAGTCAGACTTGGGCGCAACTGGTGGTTACGCACGTTCTTGAGTTACTTCCCTAGCTATTACCCCCTTTCGAGGGGAGCACCGTGTCTTGTAGGTTTCAAGAGAGCTTTCCATTAAATACGCTGACTAGTACAGTGTATATGTGAACAGAGAAGACCTCAGGTCAATGCATGAGATGCCGTGCTGAAACTCACATGCAGCTCTTTGAGTACGTTTCATAGTAATGTGTAGACCCCCTTGACTACACACATGCATGCACATAAAGATCATGATCGAGCTATTCATACGATTTTATTGTTCCTTGTGGCGCCAAATCCGTCACCACTGAGAACGTCTATATACATTAGTGCAGTAGGCAGACTGGCTATTCGTATTATTCATTGTCACCGGTACAATATAGGGATGTAGTCCATAGCAATTGGACTGGATTCATACGCAGTACATGCATGTGTTTCCAGAGTGAGACGGGGCAAAGTGCAAATAAAAAAACAAAAAATAAGGGCGCAACTTTTTTTTTTGCGTGGAGTTTGTCCTCCATGTGTCCTTCAATATTACAGACCTAATATCGAAAATGCTTTTTTTTTTCTTTGGAGGAGGTAGAACTGGCTTAATGCGCTAACGTAACTGTACCGTTGGTTGCCACGCCCCACGAGGTGGTTGGCTATATAAAATTGACGATCCTTCTTGAAGTGATATGATCATGAGCACCAGCCTATATATCATCATCATCTCGCTAGTCCGTTCGTTCGTTCGTTCGTTCTTGTCCAATGCATGCATGGTACCTGCTACGAAATACTCCCTCCGTTCTCGACGTTAGCACATCTATTCTAACGTCAAATAATTTGAGAACAGAGGAGGGAGTAGCTCGATATCATTAGGAAAAGTTCAGTAGCGTGAAAATTTAATTTAATTGCAGGTTCGTTGTGTTAGGGAGTTGAATCTACGCACCAAAAAATGAAGATGATCGCAGTTGCATATGTAGCAGCACGACTGTAAATACGCACGCATCAATTGCTCTGTTTTGGCAGATATCTCGATTTCGTGAGGATCGTACTGTGTGATCGAAGGCTCCGGCGACGACGGCACCGGACCCAAACGTCAAGAAGGCCCACGCCGGCGGTCGAGATGGATCGAGCCGGGCCGGCCCGTCTTGTACCCATCCGACCCACACTGACGCGCTAGCTCGATCTGCTTTCGTCGTCCTCATCGGTTGGGAAACTTCAACCGGAGGCAACGTCCGTTGGCCTGGCACTCTCCCTAGCTAGCTCCACCTCCGCTCCGCTTCTCGATTGCATGCATGCACGCACGCACGCACGCACGAAGCACGTAGTCTCTGCAACCACGTAATACGAAGCTAGCTAGCTAGCACGTACGCAGATCATCTGCATGCATGCATGGCCACGTGCGTCTGCTACGACACGCTGATAAGCATTGGCTGCAGCTCTGGCTCATCATGAACACAGCCCACAGCGCATGCACGCGGAGAGAAGAAGGGTACGTTGGTGCACTGTAACGACGCGCACGACTAACTGTTGTTTTGTCTCCATATATACTCCGTTGATTGGGTACCAGTGATCCATTTTGCACTCAGGTACGTGGCTCGATCGGCTCGGCTCGGCTCGGCTCGGCTCGGCTGGCTGCTATAAAAACAAGTACTGTACTGTACCCTCGGTCACGGTCAACACACGAGCTAGCTAGTATACCCTCCCCCCCTCTCTCTGTGTGTGTGTGTGTGTGTGTCGTGCACGTCCATCGTCGTCGTCGTCGTCGTCGTTTTCGATCGGCATGGATGGTCCGGAGCAGCATGGCGGCGCGGCCGGCGGCGGTAGCATGTGGAACCCTCCGCCGCCGGTGACCGCGGACGAGGAGCACGCCGCCATCGTGGCGGCGCTCACGCAGGTCGTCAGCTCGGGGAGGCAGCCGGCGGCCGCGAGCGGGCGCCAAGGTACGTACGGTACGGACTAGGGAGAGCGCGCGTTTCATTTGGCGTATATATCTAGCTCGTCAGCTAAATAATTCCTGTTAATCGTCGTCGATCGCCTCTAATCCTCGCTCTACATGTATACTGCGGCTACTAGCTAGCTAGCTACCTAACCTGATTAGCATGCTGTTGCATCGTCACAGGAATAATACGTGCCCCACGTGGCATCATGCACGCGTGCGCTCCTGCTGCTGCGGAGCCATCGTCATCAGCGGTGGTGGATCACCAACAAGCTGCCGCCGCCGGCGCTCGACCCGCCGACGCGACGGCGGAGCATCAGCTGCGGCCGCGGTACCGCGGCGTGCGGTACCGGTGGCCGTGGGGCAAGTGGGCGGCGGAGATCCGCGACCCGGAGAAGGCGCGGGGAGGGCGCGTCTGGCTGGGCACCTTCAGCACCGCCGAGGACGCCGCGCGCGCCTACGACGCCGCCGCGTTCCGCCTCAGGGGCGCCCAGGCCAAGCTCAACTTCCCGGCCGAGGCCGGCGGCGCCGCGCTCCCGCCGCCGCACCCCTCGACGACGTCCGCGCGGGGGCGGCGGGGGTCTCCACGCCAGCATCGCTCGGCCGCGGGGGCGGCGGCGCAGCAGCAGCGGCCGGGGTCTCGCCTCGCGCACCCGCCGCCGCCGGCCGCCGCCGGTGGTGCTGCCCGTCACGACGTCGAAGAAGAAGAGGTTCCGGAGACCGGCCGGCAGCCAGCAGGCCACCGTCGCCAGTAGACGATCAACACTACCGGAGGACCGGCCGGCCACCCTCGCCGAAGCCACGACATGGCTAAGCGACTGGTTTTCGTTACTCCTGCCAGTCAGTCTCGCAGTACCGAGCAGCCCGTTCCCGTGAGGATCGATCGGACATGATAACGAGACCGACTCGAAGGCTTCGATCGCTTCCGTGATCTGTCTGGCTAAATGCCAGATGCCACTGCCATGTCGATCGTCGTGCAGCGGCAGTCGTAGCTAAGTCACCACGTGGAACGCTTGCCTCGAGGATAGGGATGGAACGGGGCATCCGCCGAACCCGAACACCACCCTGTCTGTTCCCGCCCGGCGACGGCCGGCGGCCAGGGTCAGTCCAGTCAGGCGCCCACTTTTGAGGCGGCGGCGGCGGCGGCGGCTGGGCCTGGGCGGCGGCAGCAGCAGCAGAAGCTTACATGGGCCTGGATTCCCCACCCCACGTGCGTACGTGGGCCTCGACGGCCCATAACTACGCAACTGGGTTCAATTCAATGAAATCCATCGAAATTTTCAAAATTACTCAGAAATCAGATGGTCTTTACGCGATTCCGCCCCCCTGCTCATCTTCTCCTCACTCTCCGGGTCCCGTAAACCCAAAACCTCGCCACCGCACGCAGCCCTACCGGCGCCTCCATGGCCGCGTCGTCGGAGGCCGAGGCCGTGCGCGCGCTCAGGGCCGGCGGCGCCGCGTCCCGGGTCGAGGTGGACGCGCCCGTCGAGGCGCTCCGGGCGCTCAAGGTGGAGGCCGGGGCCGCCGCGCGCTCGCTGCAGCACCCCGTCGGCGCCGCCGCCGCCAGGCCGTGGTGAACACGCTGTAGAGGAAGCTGTTCTACATACCGTCGTTCAGGACCTACCGCGGCGTCGCGGGGCTCTACGACTACGGCCCGCCCGGGTGCCGCGTCAGGGCCAACGTCCTCTCCTTCTGGCGCCAGGTGAACCCCGCGGCTCGTCTTCGAATTCTCATTTCCCCTGTACCGCCTCATCTTTTAGCTGACGAGCGTGGTTGCTACTCACTGATGCGAGAGTGCTTCTAGATTTCTGGATTGTGTGGTCTTGCCATGCCGATGGTGGTTCCTCGTAACATTTCGTGTGTTGGAAATAGCTTCTGTTCATACTTCTATATAACTTAAATAGATATGGAGAACTGGGCTAGGTGCATCTTTTTCACTGACGAAGGGCTTCCAACAGCTCTTGATCAAGTTGCTTGTACAGAAAGATTGCTTCGAGATGTTGTTCAATGGTTTACATCGGGACAGCTTTTGCTTTGTCTATTCCAACATATAATTTCTGTGAGGTTAGGATATGGCGTTATCTCCAGGGTAGCACTCTATTTCTGGAATTGGGATGTTAAACTAGTCAGAAGGTTGAGTTCATAAGAATTATTTAGCAAACGTCAAAACATTTTTTGGTTTGATTAGAAGTCTACCATTGAATGTGATATTCTAGTTTGCAGTTCCCACCCCTTCTAATTCTTGTATGTTTTTGACATAGGTCGATTTTTTTTTTGACTCGGAAAGCTCCACCTCCATTTTATAGAAAACAGAGATCCATCAATTACAGTCGATGTTATCTAGCAGGTCTTAACATGTTCTTGCTGCCTAGATAACGCATAGGTGTGATTTAACCGATATTTTCGATAAGCTGTACATTGTTTCATTATTAGATTTTACTTACCACTGTTACTCCTTTCTTTCCAGCACTTTGTTTTATAAGAGAACATGTTGGAGGTTGATTGCCCCTGTGTCACACCTGAGATTGTCCTGAAGGCATCAGGCCATGTCGAGAAATTTACTGACCTCATGGTTAAAGATGTGAAAACAGGCACATGCTACCGTGCTGACCACCTATTAAAAGATTTCTGCAAGGAGAAGCTCGAGAAGGACCTTACCTTGCCACAAGAGAAGGTTGACGAGTTCAAGCGTGTTCTTGCCATTTTGGATGACCTCTCAGCAGAAGAACTCGGCGCAAAGATTAAGGAATATGGCATTGTTTCCCCTGACACAAAGAACCCGCTCTCTGATCCATACCCATTCAATCTTATGTTCCAGACATCTATTGGCCCTACTGGCCTAAGCGTTGGGTAAGATTATTAGCATGGGCTGAGTAATTATGTTATTTTGTGTTGATTGGCTGAAAGTACGCAGTTTCGGGTTACAAATAGGTATATGCGACCAGAGACTGTGCAGGGTATTTTTGTGAACTTCAAGGACCTGTACTACTACAATGGCCAGAAGCTCCCTTTTGCAGCAGCTCAAATTGGGCAAGCTTTTAGAAATGAGGTCTGTCTTTTTTGTCGCCTTTTCTTTGGCATTTGTATTATATAGATTTTGTGCCATTTCAGTTGTTACTTTCCAGCAAGGTGTTTCAGTTCATTGGTAATACTTATGCTTCATAGTTCATATTATGAATTCAATTCATAATAGTTGGTTGTCCATTTAGTTACACGATATGCTCTTGATAATAAGGCTAGTTCCATTCATTGAAATTTATTCATTTATTTTCTTTGTTCTGCATGAATATTACAAAAAAATATGTGTAATTCTTTGTACACACATATTTTTGTATCTTATATTATAAAATTTTAGTGGTTGTGAAAATAAAGCCTGAATTGACATAACTGCTTTATAAACACTTCTGTATGGAACTTACTAGAGTCAAATGAATTTTCTGGGTGTAATTTATATTTTCTAATAGTTCCCCCATACATTTGGCACTTACTCTAGAGCTAGTAACCCATTACCAAAGCAGTTAATTTGCTATGTAACAGTTGCTTGATAACTCCTTTTTGTTTTTGGCATATATTCACTATTATCTGCTGCTGCTTGACAAGCAGATCTCACCACGACAAGGTCTTCTACGAGTGCGTGAATTCACATTGGCAGAGATTAAACATTTTGTAGACCCAGAGGACAAATCTCATCCAAAATTTGCTGATGTTGCTGATTTTGAGTTCCTGATGTTCCCAAGAGAACTTCAACTCTCAGGGGATTCAGCCAAGTTAATGAAGCTTGGGGATGCAGTTTCAAAGGTTTGTATTTCCTGGTTCTTTTATTATTCTGGTCAATCAGTCTCTTATCTTTTCTTCGTCTGACGTTGATTTAAGCTTTTACCTTAATTAATGCTCTTTACAGGGAACTGTGAATAATGAGACTCTTGGTTACTTCATTGGAAGGGTGGGATGCAGAGATAGAGTGCTCTTATGGGTGGATAGAGTGTGTTGGTATTGTTGATAGGTCTGCATATGATTTGAAAGCTCACTCTGTAAGTTTCACATTATCCCCCTTCCAATGTTTTTTGACATTACTAATTCTTGTCATTTGAAAATGTTTCAATTTAAATTCAAATTGCTCATAGCACATGCTGGAATTAATTTCATGCAGTGTCAACTGTAGTGTGCAACTGTGTCACTAGTACTGAACATGCTTGTCTGCTTGGTATTTCGCAGGAGAAAAGTGGTGTGCCACTTGTTGCCCATGAAAACTTCTCCAAGCCTAGGGAGGTTGAGATGAGTTATTGTATCGTATTTGGTTCTCCAGTTTTTTGTAGTATCCTTTATTTTTCTTTCCTGGCTATGTACTGTGTGTAAGACATCTTTTGCTTGTCTGCTGAAGTACATGGTTCTGCTTTTGTTTGAATGGCGTTAAATTGGTGTTGTAGTGCAAGATGATTTTGTTTTTGAATCATGTATCAAATATCAAAGACTTTGTCCTTTCAGTTTAAAATGAAGTCATATTTCCGGCATCAACATGTCCTTATGTACCCTTACAGAACGATACTTGTGCTTATAATCTTTGCTGGTATCTGTTACTACGGAAACTTGTTATAGTACCATCAAAGAAAGATCTGGGGCTTGCTTTTAAGGGTAACCAAAAATTGGTCGTGGAATCTTTGGAGGTAATATACCTGACCCTTATCTTTATTATGGGTAGCTTCTGGTTCAAAAAACAATGTCCTTTACTTTATTTTGCTGTCCACAAACTTGATGACAGGCTATGAGCGAGAAGGAAGCCTTGGAGATGAAAGCTGCACTAGAATCTAAGGGTGAGACAACCTTCAAAGTCTGCTCGCTTGGAAAGGATGTGGTGATTACCAAGAAAATGGTATCAATCAGTATGAAGAAGATGGAACATCAGCGAGTTTTCACCCCTTCGGTCATTGAGCCATCATTTGGCATAGGCAGGATCATCTACTGTTTGTTTGAGCATTCATTTTACACAAGGCCTAGCAAATCATCAGAGGAACAGCTGAATGTCTTCCGGTTCCCTCCTCTTGTGGCTCCTATCAAATGCACCGTGTTCCCTCTGGTAAAAAATCAAGAGTTTGATGCTGCTGCCAATGCCAAGGCATTAACAACTGCTGGTATCTCACACATTATTGACACCACAGGTACGTGCTACACATCTGCAAATAATAATCAGGCAGCATTATTTCTAGATGATTAGGTCATATCAGCAACTTAGGGCCTGTTGCAAAGGAGATTTTTGGGATTCAAATCCCTATGATCTACTAGAAGTTTAATAAAAAATTTCCTAGAACACAACTCTTCCAAACATGCCACTACATGAGGTCACTTACGTTTTTTTTTTTTGTTGTGCAGCTATTTCTATCGGGAGGAGGTATGCAAGGACGGATGAGATTGGTGTTCCTTTCGCTGTAACAGTTGATTCTACCACAAGCGTGACGATCCGGGAGAGGGATGGTAAAGAGCAGATCCAGGTTGGCATCGACGAGGTGGCATCCGTGGTGAAGCAGCTGACTGAAGGCCAAAACACATGGGCTGATGTTTCTGCAACGTATCCTGCCCATGTTGGTCCCCAAGGTGACCAGCAGTGAAGATCTGTCTACCATTCCAATGTTTATGGGACAGCTCGCCAAGAGGATCCAGGACCATCTTTATCGTCCAGTCGCTGGGAAGATTCATCAAGGTTTTACTGCTATTGATGCTATCCGGTAAAGGCAGTATTTTTCATACGTGCATGATAAATGCTATAGCGATGGGACGTTCTTACCCCTTTCCAAGAATTTTCCCGTTTCTCCAACCTTTTGATTGCCATTATGTCAGCATCTGACCCATACACAATTTTAACATTATATTCAACAACTTAAAATTGTGCTTCTGTGTAAGGTCACACTGATATCGTTCACATACATACAGTGGAATTGAAATTTCTGTTTGCGTGCCTGAATTGCCTTCCGTGTTGGCTGTCGTTCTCTGCCGTGCACACTGTCCTTGGCTAATGGCTATCAAACTTGATAACAGCGAAACTAAACCAGCGTTCTTTGCTTCGTTAACCATCAGGGTAAAGCGTGATCTTCCCGAAGCTACAGGATATCCAAGCATTCTCAACTTTGATGTGCTGTGCACGTACTCCGTGGAAGCGATCGTCTCGGATGATATCGGTTGTTCCTCAACCGTCGAAGATTTTTCCGTATCGAAACCTATCAAAGACGGTGGACTCTTCCCTAACGGAACCCCGCCCAATGACCACCCTCGCCGATCTCGGCGTGCACGGCGACGAAGCCGCGGCCGACGAGGCCAGCACCGTCACGGGCAAAGAGGACGACGAAGGGGAATCGATATGGCTGCCTCTATCCAGCGCCGTGGGTCATGCAGAACGTGTACAGCGAGCTCTTCCCTCCCCGAGAACCAGCTGCCCTTCGTCGTCGTCGACCAGAAGAGGACGAGGCGTTCGAGGAGTGCCTGCTCCCGTCGCGTCGGCGTCGGAGATGAAGGACACGCCGGCGTCAAAAGCTCCGGCCCAAGAAGTCGCCCGCCTAGCCTGGTGGACGTCGTGCTGGAGATCCCCTGCCGTCGATCGAGAGCTACAGCACCAACCACGCGCATCTTCGCGAACCTGCTGGCCTACGAGCAGAGCCGGGGGGCGGTGGGAGCCTGCAGCGCGCCGGCGTGTTCGTGAAGGCGGACGGCGAGGAGACGGTGGCGTCCTACGGCCACCTCGCCGGGGAGCTGTGCCCGCCGCCCCGAGTTCGTCGACAACTGATACGCCGACGTGGCACGCGACGTCAGTGCGTACCGGGCGGACGCAGCTGCAACCCGTGGGCCGGCCAGCATGTCCGCCGCCGGGGCTGCTGCTCGTCCTCACCTTAGTGCCGACCGTCTACAACAACCCCAACACCTCGCGGATTATAACTTAGCAACAAGAGTCCACGTGGATTGTAACTCTACAACGAAACATTTACATCCTCCTGTTCCTGTTAATCCCTCCGTTCTGAAATAAATGACGTTTAGGACATATAATTTAATTTAAATTAAACTAAATTTTATATCCTAAACGTCATTTATTTCAGAATCGGAGGGAGTATAATTTAGCATCGAGAGCTTTGTGAAACGAAACGGACAGGTTTTAACGGCCGCTCTGTCGTTTCCTCTGGAAAGACACAAGAACTTAATACGGAGCAACGAAACGACATGCAACAGGTGCAAGTATGACTGACACTAGGACCCCAAACGAAAATAAAGATCTGGATCACACATCACATGGCAATCAGAAGCAGGTGACTAAGACCGACCAACCAATCCGTCTCTTCACTAGATGCTTCGCTCACTCACTCACTCACTCACTGTTTGTTTCAGCTCCCTCTAATCAATCAGCAGAAGCTGCCAAGCGTGGAGACAGAGCTGTGCTCTCCTGAACGGGATCAAACCGGCCCCCCTGTGATGCTCGCTCGCTCGCTTCTACAGTATTTCTTGTTCGAGTGGCAGACTAATCACAGCGGATCAACTGGTTACTGTCCATGGTAAAGAAAGAACTCGCGAGCAGCAATCCGATCCACCCATGCAGCAATGCAGACGAGACGACCTCCTCCCTTCTGACCGCGGCGGCGGCCGCGGCCGCCGTCGTCTCTGACGCCGTCGCCGTCACGGTACGACCACGCAACGTGTCCGCCTTTTAATGGACCGATCATGCCCTACCCCACATGCCAGCGACCCCAGTCATCCCCCGCCCAGCGAAGAATACCGGGAGCCAGGCCAAAGCGCGCGGGTCAAACTCCCGCCGCGTCCTCGTCGTCGTCATCGACTTCCCTCCCCCCCACAACTCTCTGATGGCTCTCCGCTCCCGCGGCTAGGGTTCGGCCTCTCCTCCTCCATGGATTCACCGCGCGCTCCTCTCCTTCTCCTCCTCCTCCTCCTCCTCGCCACGGCGGCGCGGGCCGCGGCGGCGGCGGGGGACGGATGCAGCGCCGGCTTCGGCTGCGACCTCGCGCTGGGCTCCTACTACATCTCGCCGAACCAGAACCTCACCTACATCGCGCAGCTCTTCGGCATCAGCGACTACCGCACGCTGCAGCGGTACAACCCCCAGTACACCAACCTGGACTTCATCCCCGCCGGCGAGCGCGTCAACGTCTCCTTCCCCTGCACCTGCCTCTCGCTCCCCTCCGCGCCGGCCGCCACCTACCTCGCCGGCTCCTTCCCCTACAAGGTCAACCGCGGCGACACATACACCAGCATCGCCCGCAACTACAACAACCTCACCACCGCCGAGTGGCTGCAGGCCACCAACGCGTACCCGCCCACCAACATCCCCGACACCGCCACGGTCAACGTTACCGTCAACTGCTCCTGCGGCGACCCGAGCGTGTCCGACGACTACGGGCTCTTCCTGACCTACCCGCTCAGGGGCGGCGACACCCTCGCCGCCGTCGCGGCCAACTACAGCTTCTCCTCGCCGGAGCAGATGGACCTGCTCAGGAGGTATAACCCGGGCATGGACAACGTCGTAGGAGAGGGGCTCGTCTATATCCCTGTCAAAGGTGAGGATTGTTACCTTTTTTCCCCTGGATGCTGCTGCTAGGGCGTGCTGAATTGTGGATAATTCGGTTCAATTTTTGCTAGATTTAGCTAGAAACTAAGAGCTTTTGCGAATTATTGCTGCTGGTGGACTTGAGTTCCCGTGCCTCTCATTGTAGGGTAATCTAGGTTTGTAGCTTGAAACGGAGGTGTTTTTGTACTCCAAAGGACGCTTACATTGGCCGCTATTACTAGCTATAGGCTTGCCGTACCTTGATTGTGTGTGTGATTCGGTTCATTCCAGTTATTTTGCTGCATATTTTTCTACTTGACAACACCGTCAGGCAACTCTAGCTATAGGCTCTATTGGAGTGGTCTTATCTTGCTAAAATGCTTTACTCTTGTTGTTTGGTTCTCCAGATTCCAATGGAAGCTACCATCCTCTAAAACCATCAGGGTAGGTGCTGCTTCCTGCTATGTTGTCTCGCTATGGTACTCACTTGAATGTCACTGGTACTGTGCGCTCCTGCTGATAAATACTCTCATCTTGTGCAGTACAGGCAGCCCCTGTCGTCTACAAGCTAATTATGTTCCAAGATGTTTGCAAGAAAAACTGGATATCAGTGATTCTAGTGAGAAAATTGTGATATGTTTTTGTCTTCTTGGTGATTTCGTCCATTTGGGCCAGGAAATGGAGCTTCTATAGGCGGTATAGCAGGAGGAGTTGTTGGTGGTATTGTTGCACTTCTCCTGGGTGTCTTTCTATATATCATGTTCAATAGGCGAAGAAAGGCAAAAAAGTCCACCCTGCTTCCATCCTCTGAAGATTCTACCCAACTTGGTAATGAACTAATGATATTGCAGGTTTCTCTTTCTACATATGTAACCCTGCAATGGAAAAATAGACAAACTTGAATACTGTTCCCTCTTTCACCATATTTTTTTGTTTTGAGACTCGTTCTTATTGGCAATTACTATTAAATGGAGCTTCTACGATTTCTAAACTTCTACCATCTTTTGCCATCCAGCTACTACAGCGTCCATGGATAAAGTTCCCCTGTCAACCAGTCAAGCTGACAGAGCCTCAGCAGTTCCAGGAATTACAGTTGACAAGTCAGTAGAGTTCTCCTATGAAGAACTTTTTAATGCTACAGAGGGATTTAGCATGAGTAATAAGATAGGGCAAGGTGGTTTTGGTGTTGTCTATTATGCTGAGCTCAGAGGCGAGGTTAGTTCAAACTTAAGCAGTTGCATGGTCAGTAAACATATAAATAAACCCATAGACATGTTTATGCCTTCACACATGCAGATTATAAAAAAAATATTTGATGGTCTATACATTCTGATAATGCAAATATCACAATAATTTTTTCACTGGAGATGACATGTTTTGGCGTTTCCAGAAAGCTGCCATAAAGAAGATGGATATGCAGGCTACTCATGAGTTCCTCGCTGAGTTGAAGGTTTTGACACATGTTCATCATTTGAATCTGGTTAGTGATCCCTTCACTAATTCTGTTTTTTTCCTGGGATGGCTTATTACATATTAGATTTTGCTTCTTGGTTTCCATTATATTGCCTTTAGCTTTTTCACAATAAAATATTCAATCGCCATTTATGTTAGGACTTGCTGCTTCTACATTGTAGGTGAGGTTACTAGAAAGTTGTTTAAAAAATCTTGATAAACTGAGGAGGGATTAGGCGGCTTCTAATTAAAAACAAATGAGCACCGAAATCCACGTTATAAAGGACTTAAACACGGGTGGTAAGGATGTGGATGCATATCCTCTCCCTTTTAGGGTAATATCCACACCCTTATCCAACTGATCCGCACTCAGTTCCTAAGGTTACTAAAGCATTTGAAATCCTAAGAAGTTATATCAACTATAATCTGAATGTCAGTTAGTACTGATGGCAGTTTTTACAAGAAAACTCCCAGTAACACTTAGTAATGGCTATATGCATAAATGAGCTACTTTTTTGCGGTGTTTTTTACCCATCCTGGATGAGATTTTAGTTATATTACTCATTCATGATGGGTGCCATCACTCTTGTTTAAAAGATTATGCACCCAAGGTCTTTCTGACTTGCACTCACTTATAATAAAGCGGTATTGTCACTCAATAAAACTGACTGTAGTTCAATACTGTTTTCTGTTGCGAGTTGAGGAATTATATGTGTTTTGACCCTTTTTATCCTTGTATTCTGCTTCTGCGATGATCATATCAATTTTTTTAGAGAAGTCATCGGTTTCTGCCGACCTTTTTAATACAGTTGTAACCTTTGTTTATGATTTCCTTTCCTTTCTTTCAACTTTCCTTGCTAGTTCTCATGGGTTTCATCTTTAGCCTACCCCAATGTGCTTGGGACTAAAAGGTCTTTATTCTTGTTGTAAGAAGAATTATGTACTTTTCCTGGTTACCTTATCTTTTTGCTATCTTTCTCAATATTTATTTCACACAGGTGCGTTTGATTGGTTTTTGCACTGAGAGTTCTTTGTTCCTTGTCTATGAGTATATTGACAACGGAAACTTAAGCCAACATTTGCGTGGAACTGGTAATGAGCCACCTCTTATGTCAACTGTCTGCCTATTCTTTCGCTTCCTGCAAATTAATCCCCACACTTTTTTACAGGTCATGATCCTCTCTCTTGGTCTGCCAGGGTTCAAATCGCACTAGATTCAGCTAGAGGTCTTGAGTACATTCACGAGCATACTGTTCCTGTGTACATACACCGTGATATCAAATCAGCAAACATTTTGATAGACAAGAACTACCGGGGAAAGGTTGGAATAGCTCACGGACTTTATTTTGTTTTCAAAAATGTTTTCTTCCTTCTTCGAGGACTAATTATGTCTATGATCCAGGTTGCAGATTTTGGTTTAGCAAAACTTACAGAAGTGGGTAATACATCATTGCCCACACGTGGAATCGTTGGCACATTTGGTTATATGCCTCCAGAGTAAGTGCCTTCATTGTGTATATATCATCAGCGCACACTTGTGCAAACCGCTGAGTGACATCGTGTTGACATCTATGGAATATGGCATTTGCAGATACGCCCGATACGGTGATGTTTCTCCTAAGGTTGATGTCTATGCCTTTGGCGTTGTTCTTTATGAACTTATTTCAGCTAAAGAAGCTATTGTCAGATCAATTGAGTCTGCTAGTGATTCAACGGGGTTGGTTTATCTGGTAACTGTCCTTATTAAAATCAACTTACGTTTTTTCTGCTTCAGAGGGAATATACCAGTTGGCCTGGTGGTTGCACACTGGTTTTAGTTCCTGTCTTGGCCCTGCAATCACCAATCACGTCCTGCTTGATGACTCACCAGCACCTGTCACCACTGCAGTTTGAGGAGGCTCTCAGCAAACCGGATCCAAAGGAAGGCCTTCAGAAGCTCATTGATCCCCAGCTAGGAGAGGATTATCCCATGGACTCTGTTCTCAAGGTTAGTAGAGCCGCGCACAGGCTGAGCAAGGTTGCTGCAGAATCACTTTCATCCTCTCTGATACGTTTCGCAAAATGTGACCCCCTACACATGTTGGCCCTTTTCCAGATGACACACCTCGCAAGGGCGTGCACGCAGGAAGACCCCAAGTCGAGACCCACGATGAGGTCCGTGGTCGTGGCGCTGATGACACTCTCATCCACGAGCGAGTTCTGGGACATGAACTCGATCCATGAGAACCAAGCAGGCCTTGTGAACCTCATGTCCGGGAGATAACTCTCTCGTCAACGCGTCATCTGTCTCTTCTCTTCGGGACCTGTACCGTACTCTAGGTCGTCTCACTGTCTGATGAGGGCCGAGAGGGTGGGGGCTGACAGCACCGTACGTTTTGGCTGCTGCATGCAGTTTCTTCTGTCCGTCTAGGATTTTGTCTCGATTCGTTTTATCTCTGTCGTTTTCTTCCTTTTTAGGGAAATACAGCTGTGTGTTTCCTTTCTGGTGGTGTTGTAGAGCCGTGCTTAATTGTGAGTCAAGTGTATATCCAATGTTTTTGTAAGAAACCTGCAAGATTTTAGATTTTGCATGAGACTGGAAATGAATAATCTCCTGCAGATAATCAGCCAGCTTCGCTGTGCCTTTGATAATGCATGGACCACCGGACCTGATGGATCGCTTTCTCCGTTAGGAACAATAGTAACACGAGTTTTCATCGCCACGACGACATAACTAGAAATGATGCACGTGGGAGCTGATAATTGTGGCCCTGTTTATGCCGCCAGTCCCTTTTGCTCCTCTCCCCCCCCCCCTCTCTCTCTCTCTCTCTCTCTCTCTCTGTCTCGTCGTCCTTGTTCCTTCAGATTGGACAGTTGCTTGATTCCTTCTCAGTCTGATAGCACCTTGACGTTTGCAGCTATGGAGTTATTGGCAGCCACGTTTTCTCCCTGTTCGTTCACGTCCCGGCTTTCCCGAAACGTCAGCAATGTCGCTACGTAGTACTACCGGGAATGGAACCCCTATATAATGAGGCATCAGCAGCAGCACAGCCATACCAGAAGAGCCTGACGAGACGAGATGAAAACGGCCGTGTTCCTCCTCGTGCTGCTGATCACACTCTTATTATCCGCATACGCCCCCCTTCAGTCGACGGAAGCGCTCGACGTGAGAGGCCGCCGCAGCCGCCGTCGTCGTGAGCTGAGATCCGAGACGTTCCTGTCCCCCGCCATCCTCCTACGCCCCGGCTCCGTCTCCAACAAGTTCTACTACGACGTCGACTTCCCCCGAGGCCACGTCGCGCTCAAGAGCTTCGACGCGGAGGTCGTCGACGAGCAGGGGGCGCCCGTCCCCCTCCACGAGGCCTACCTGCACCACTGGTACGTGGAGCCGTACCACGTCCCGAGGAGCGCCGCCGCCGCCATCGGGCGGGACGAGCTCCCGACGAGCGTCCTCGCGAGGAACTCGGGCGTGTGCGGCGGGCACGTGCTGGGGCTGTACTACGGCTCCGGCTCCGAGACCCGGCGCACCGCGAGCTGGGTCCCCGACCCGTACGGCATCGAGGCCGGGAACCCTCCCGAGGGCCACGACGAGAAGTGGCTGCTCAGCGTGCACGCCATCGACACCCGGGGCGTGCACGACCGCCTGGGCTGCGCCGAGTGCAGGTGTGCCCTCTACAACGTGACGGTCGACGACTACGGCCGCGCCGTTGAGGAGGGCTACGCCGGCGGGATCCGATGCTGCTACGACCAGACCCAGTGCCAGCTGCAGGTGAGCAAGCAAGGCGGCCGGTTCACCGGCGGCGGCGGCGCCGGCGGGCCGCGGAAGCTGTTCTTTCGGTACACCGTGGCGTGGCGCGAATGGAGCGACGCGGTCGTGCCTGCTAAGATCTACGTGTTCGACGCTACGGATACAGCCCTGCTCGAGGGAAAACCCGAGCCTGCTTGCAAGGTCGAGTACCAGGTCGAGGAATGCAGCTCCCGAGACCGGGCCGCCAAGCAGAACAACAACGGCGGCCGGTGTGTCCATGTCCTGGCGGCCAAACAGGTCTTACCGCGCGGAGGCGACGTCGTGTTCGGCGTCGCGCACCAGCACTCTGGTGGCCTCGGTGCTTCTCTGCACGGCCAGGTGTGTTGTGTATCATCAAGCTGATGCGTGATCATAAAACACACTACTACTACTACTACTACTCGATCGACTCGTCTCTCTAGCTACCAATCAAGCTGCTGACGAGAGATGCCGCGCACGCACGCAGGACGGACGCCTGCTATGCGCGTCGACGCCGACGTACGGCGGAGGGCAGGAGGCCGGGAACGAGGCGGGCTACGTCGTCGGCATGTCGACGTGCTACCCGGAGCCACCAGGGACGGTGAAGGTTCGCGACGGCGAGGTGCTCACCGTCGTCTCCAACTACAGCAGCGAGCGGCAGCACTCGGGCGTCATGGGCCTCTTCTACATCCTCGTGGCGGAACACAAGCCGTAGTAGCCCGGCCCGCGCGCTGCCCGATCGCGCGCGAGCCTGTGCTTCGATCGGCCTTTTCCCGGGCCGGTCTCATGCGATGCGAGCTACCGATTTCTGATCGACTCGATCTTCTCGCAGATTTGAAAGCTGCCGGTTCGCAAGCAAGGCTTTAATTTCTCAACTGAGAGATTTCCCATTCTTTTCCACCAAATATTTCAGGGCGTACGTGTCTACCTGCATGGCTAGGTGTCCAGCAACCCATGCAATCGCAGATGCCAATGTCATAAAATTGTGAGAGGCAGATGATGTACCCTACCTAGAATAAAAGAAATTAAGATCGAAGAGATTCTACATATACTAGCATGCATGCATGTATAGATTACCAAGATTGTCATGAATCGGTACGTCTCATTTCAGAAGAAAAATCAATTTACTTAAAAGCAGTGTGTCCAAGCTAAGCCAGCCTCACAAATCCAAGCATAGAAATTAATTAACAGCCTCGCTGGGGCGCTTGCTACTAAAAACGAAAGGACTTTTCAAACCCGGGACTCCAGAGTAGTACCGCACGGCAGTGTGCCGGCCCTTCGAGCACAAGGCAGTGACAGTTACAAGAACATAGCAGTGGGTATTGTTTTGTAACGAATTTATCAGGGTACATGAGGTAAAGGCTTCAATGCATGTTTCATGCGCTGCAGTACATACATAGATGGTGACATTACACAAAGGACCACAGAAATAACATCATGGCAGAGCAGAATAATCCAAACCTGTGCAAGCACTGACGAAAGCTTTCATTTACATAACTGTTAACTCGCCAGATTGCGTCATTATGGTACTAAAACTTACACGGCAACAAGGTGAGCCAGGTTAGGGGAGCTCTCAGGGCAGCCTTGATTATATTTGACAGCAGGTGGAGAGCTGCTCGCAGGGGAGTTTCCCATGTGTCAAGAAACAGAAGAAACAAAAGAATATCTAACTTCCTTTTTTTTCAGAAGACCTAGATCAAATATCTAAGATCAAGTTCACACCGGCGACGTGTGGGATTGGTGATGAAGCATGGGAGAAGCAACTAGGGCTCAGATGGCTCGCATTTCGTTGGCGTCTTGACAGTATCTGCTTCCACATCTGCTTGGCTGGCGTTTTGATCCCTGCTGAGGCTGCTGGCGACAACCAGATCACTGACAACATCGAAGCTCAGCTTTTTCTTGCTCACACTTTTTTGTGGGCTGCACACATTGCGGAGTAATTCGGACATCACTACTCTGCTCTACATAATATTGAATAAGAAGATATGTTAGCTTGTTTGCAAATTACAAAAGTTACCTGTTTAGGTGGTTGTTGATAGCCTTCAGATCCTTTGAGGGGCTCTGAAACGCATAAGTGCTCTCGCCAACACATGCATAATAGCTCTTGGAGCTTGGGGAAAGCAAAGCATCCATCTGAAAAGTTCAGTTACAAAGTTGTCAAAATGCCAACCATGGTTAAGTCAGGAAATACACACAAAAACTTCAGACTATCTTCTCCTTTTTGTGCACACCTTCGATGGACGTAGCGGTGAGACGTATATGTTGCGGGTAGCAGAAACTTTCTTTGGAGACATGTCAGGAAGATTTGGAAACCGAGTTAGCCGAGGAGATTCTGGAAATTGACCTATAAACATGACAAGAAAACAATTCAGGCATTCAGCAAAACCTTCACAGATTTAGCAGCAGAAAAATGATGCTTAATTTTGTATATGGGGGCATACCATCAACAGAACCTTTTCCCTCATCTTTCTTATTCGGACTAGCACCAGATACTACCTCCGCCAACAAAGGCTTGATAGCAGGAATAAACACTTCATTGTAGAAAGTGATAATATCAATATGTTCCTCTGCTGCTTTCTGCCGTGACACGAGCTTTGTCAGACAATTCTTCTGGAACATTTGCACAGTTCCAAAACTAAAAGAAATCCTCAGAAAAAATATTGAAAAGTCAGATGGAAACTTACCCCTTTGCGGTTTCTGGATGGCCGACGAACATAAATACTACGGAAAACCTGTGGTTTGCATTGAGGCTGTTTCCTATAGCCGTAAATGATCTTCTTGAATGTTAGTTCTAATTGAGTTATCTGCAAATAGGAAGAAGCTAAAATTTAATGATTATAACAGTAAACATTTCTATTTTTAGATCTGTGCAAGTTGGAGAATTGCTACACATACCTTAGAAATTCCATATATGCTGCACAGTATGATCTGGTCAATGTGCCTGTTAAAAAATAGATCAGTTTTTTGGGTAAGGATTTGCTGGACAAGGGAATACACTTGCTCCAGAAACTGCTGAGAAAGTTGCAATCTTTCACAAAGACTTCTGATTCTAATTGCTGCAAGTTTCGCAATCTGCAGAAAATAAAGTGATATAAAGTGAGCAGCAAGTATTTTGGCTCATCATGTTATGGTACACTAAAAGGGAACACTTACCTTGCTGAAGAACACACCTATTCCTGATTCTGCGCATGTTTCGCCTCCTACTGCAGGATTAGGTCTTGTTGGACTGCAATCAAGAACAAGAAAGACGAAAAACTCACTTAAGCATCCAGCTGAGAAGCGTTAATGGAGAAATCAGGAAAGAATAATAACCTTGCAAAAGCTGATTGAAGAGGGGGCAGTAACTTTGATTTAAGGGTATCCTTGACAGGTGATCTAAACGAATTGCTGTCCACGAGCAAGTTCCTCATCTCAGTGCATGCTCTTTTGGGAGATCTGATTTCATCTTTATCTACAGGAAACATCAGTAACAAGTACAAAGTAGGAAACCTTAGAAATACTTTTCATTCAGTAGCAATTCAGAAAACATAAACAGGCATATACTGATAATGCCTTGGTAAAAGGGTTACCTGGAGAATGTTCCCGCTTTTGAAAGGGAAGAGGTGGCAGGCCACCCAACGAGATATCATGATGAGCCGCGATAGCATCAAGTGATGGCATTGGTTCAGCCAGTAAACATAACCGGTTTATTTCTGAAGACAGTGCTGGCCTAGCAACAATCAAGGAATTATACATAGATGAGCCTTTCTCCCATGCCATACTTTCAAGAAGCCGTTCCTCGAGTGAATTCAAATGGCGCTTTAACTCTCTTGGAAGTGTATCTTCATGCCTTACAAAACACTCTATTACTTTACTCAAGTCAAAAGCAGTTATGCCAGTTCTCTCCAACACAGCTGGGAACATCATAGTGACAGACTTGTGAGTTGCAAGAACTAACTCAGCAGAACAGGCAAGCATACATCGATGAAATCGCTCATTAGACAGAAGTAATGTAAGATTGTTCCCGCTCAATACTTGTGACTCTGATCTACACATCGATTCCAGAACTCTGTAATACAGCTTAAGGGCTTCCATTTTTCTTTGCTCTGTCCATATAGCATCCAGTTGATTTGTGCTTCGCATATTTCTACAGATGCGTTCACCAAAAGAACTGCTAGTGAAAATTGATCCAAGTATAATGCCAGCCCTGTGAGTAATATCATCAGTTAAATCCTTATCACACGCTGAGAAGAAGCGCAATAGTTCCCTGGAAGGTTTTGAAGGAAGGGGAGATATTGTAGTCCGAAGCCACTTGGCAGTTGTCATGGCTGTGCTCACTGGAGTCATAGGAGCCATGTTTGAGTTGCAAAAGTCATTGCCTTTAGGTGACAAACAAAAACGAGGTGGAGACATTGGACTAGGACTTGTTATTGATTTTGCAGGTGAGGCCATAACATCATACTTTCTCTGAAATAACATGCAATATATATTTTAAGCAAAATCAAAACTTTAGAATTATGACCAACTGATGAATCAGCTCATGATTTTTACCTTTGTGCCTGGTAAATAAATGGCTCCCCCTGACATACTTTCACTGTCAAGCAAACTGTCCTCATCATTAGCAAACACACGCTCATCAAGCTCACCTTTAGTGTTAATTGTCTCATATTCCTTTTCCAGGACTAGCAAACTTGATCTCAATGAGTCTTCCTGAAGCAAATCTTCAAAAACTGTTAAGCCTTCTGCATCACAATTCACAGAAGAAATATTAGTTCTCACAGCAAATATGCTCATGGACTGTAAACTGTTTGACATTCAACTTCTACCAACATAGCAGATTCTCACCTGGATCAATAAAAGACAAGTTATCATGTTGATATTCTGAAGCAGGCGAGCATGGTTTCTTTTTTAGAATATCCATTATGAGAGTATTTGTCTTCTCCAGTGATTTGCTCAATTCATCTTCTGACATATCATATTTTTCACTCAGAGAAGCAACAAGATTGACTCCCTTAACTGACTTCTTACCTGATTCACATAAGTAGGTAGAATGTATCATTCTTAAGCCATAGCTGCAACAATTAGGTGGCTATGACTATGAAATAGTCTATGCCAAATAAAGAGTCGGTTGCATTACCAAAGCAGGATGAGTCCTTTAAATTGAGATTCCTTAGACGTGCAGGAATATGAATAATAAGTACAGCCTGCAGGCATGTAAAATCATCAGCGTTCACTTTCAAGTTAACCAATATTAGGCATCAATCATCAAGCTGAATAAAGGATAATGTATGCCGAATTGGTCGTAGTAGAGGTCCTTACCAACACAGAAACCAACACATTTGTGGATGTCACAAGATCCTTGAATCTGCTGGATGTTTGGATTCTTAGAATTAGAAAGAGTAACCATCCAAACCGATAATAATCTGGAGCCTGTTGGGTTCTTGATTCGGAGGAATTTTCTGAAGACTTGGAATCATTTGACTGGAATAGTTCCTCATATGCACGCTTGTAATACCTGAGTCAAACAAACATCATGACCATTATCTAACAGTAGTGAAGTATTACTCATTGCAGAGAGGAAACTATTATTGAAAAGAAAAGGAGCTTCCTTTACAAGGGCATAAGTATACTGCAATAGTCCCTCCAGTCAACTACATATGCCATATGGACAACATGAGCAAACATGAATAAAGTTAAATCAGCTGCCGTATTGTCATCATCTATATATGACTAGAGGGAGTGTGTTGTAAACGCAATGTACAAACTACAAAGAGTACAGGCTTTTGCACTCAGGTAATTGTAATAGGTAGATTTTAGTCACCTGAAAAAAAATGCTACATCTAACACAGCAATGAGATCCTAGCTAGTTGGATCAATGCTGGATTGTGCCAAATCTACCAAGCGCTGAGAATAATGACCCAATGTAATTGTAATTCAGTTAGCTATTGCTAATACACCATTGATAGAAACAAAAGCTAAACATTTTACGCTATCTACACTAATAGGTGAACCAATCACAGGCAAAAAGGCAATAGGAAGACAGATTTTACCTGCTCAGTGCTCTTAAATGGGCAACATTCGCTTGCAGTTCCTTCAACTGGATATGAAACAAATAAGTACTAGTCAGTAACAAGACATGCCCATTCTAAAATCAGTTCTGAAACAGAGGAAAAGCACACGCAGAAAAAAGAACTGCATGAATACCTCAAGCCGCTTCTCCCAGTCTGAACCATAAAGTCCAGTTAGAACGTGTGCAGCCTTCATGCAAAACTGTGGCATATCTTTAAAAAAATCCCTAAAGCTACATAGAATCAACAAAATCAATACATATCAGGCAACTCAGCAACTGATTTCTTTTCACACAGCTAAAATTTTTAGTTTCTTACTTCAGCTTAGATGCCCTCAAGATCTGGCACAGAGATATAACACCGTCTTCTTTTGACACCCCTGCTTTGCTAAGCCTTGATACACAGTAAAGAACACATGAGGACCAGGACATCTCGATCTCCTCAGGCTGTAAACACATCCAATAGGAAGCAGACACACATACTCTAGCTATTAGTCATGATCCACAAGAAGGACGGTGGTACCAGCTAAACATGAGATGGAAGAAAATGCAGTCTCACCGATCCACTGACCAATGACGACATGCTGGACACAACGATGTTCTTGGTCTCCATGAAGAGCTGCATTGCTTGCCTCGTCATGCTCTCTTGGAGTCCCAGCTTGCTCTGCACCAGTAAACACCACAGTCCAAAAATTAATATATTGCAAAACAGGTACACCATTCGAAAAAAAGTGTGTACTTGTATCAGTTTTCAAATCAAAAGGCACAGATAGGATAGATAAATTCAATTGGCCAAATAAATAAGAGTAAAACAGTTCGTGTCAAAAACAAAGAAAGCTTTTTTAAAAGGAACTTCTTTTGATAATCTGATTAAGCAGATACAGATCGTAAGTTCAAACTTAGTAGAGCGTCCAATAATTCATAAGAATGTAAAATCCTCCACCGTTTACTGCGAAAAAAATACACGGCACAAATTTCCAGTCATCATAAAACCTCGTAAAAAGGAACCGCGAGGGTCCGAGCACCGAATTATTGCTGGAAAACACAATCGATGGACGAGAGGACGAAACCGGAGCACGACGCCAAAAAATTCACCCTTCCCCACCAAATAATGGACGGTGAAGCCAGCAGATCCAAACCAAATCAGTCCGAAACTACAAAATCGGCTAGAACCCGTGAACCATATACCGCTTTTTCGTCTACAAAACCATACGGTGACGCTAGAACACGGTACCAGGGGAGCAGAGACCGGACAAGTTGAATTTCAACACCCAACCGAAAGCCCTACCCAGCGCAGCGTCACGAAATCCACGGCGGAAGAGAAACCCGTACCTTGCACAGATCGGCGAACCTCTCCTCCATCGTGGCGGCGGCTGCGGCGGCGTCCGAGCCCCCGTCCGCGGCCACCGACCCGGAGCTCGACGGCGTCGCGGCTCCCTCCATGCCTCCTCCCCCCCCCCCCCCTCCACCAAACACTGTTGCGGGAACCTCGGGATCCCGACGGCGAGCGGATCCTTCCGGCTGCGGGCGGCGAGGACGGCTAGGGTTCCGCGTGGCGGGAGAGAAGCGACGACGGGGAGGCGAGAGGCGGCGACGGCGGGGCCGGGATTCGCGCCAAAGAAAAAGAAATTTCTGTTCTGTTGCGGCGCGCGCGCGCGCGGACTTTTTATCTCGCGCCGAGTATCTTGCGCGGCAAAACAGAACGGCCCGTCTCGCTGCGCGGTGGGTCCAGGCCCGCGCGCGCGCAGTGTCAGGCAGGCTGACGACGCGTGCGCGGGGCCGGCCAGTTGGGTTTTGGCGGGAGAGATGCGGCGGTGGTGGCGGGAGATTTGGGTGGGATGGGAAGGGGAAGGGGACGAGGTGGGGTCCCGAGTTAATCATGGGTCGGGGCCCCACATGGCAGGCTTGGTGGCTGGGTTCGTCGGGATGCGCAGCCGCGCGGCTGCCGTGGCAGATGCGTCCGAGAGAGAAAAAAAGAAAAAGTGTACTTGATGCACGAGTCAGCATCGCGTACTGACCAAGTGCGACCACAGCATGCATGCATGCATGCATGTGAAACATGACACGGATTTGTACGATGAAATTCCTTTTGCTCTTAATTCCCGTACCGTAATTTTGTGACGGCCTGCATCATCGCACGCGCACTCGAGAGAGAGAGAGTACGCAGCCTTCTTCTCCGGAACAGATGCCACGGTCACACTCACACTGACGACGACACGGCTTCTGAAGAACGTCAGAGACCAGCACGGCACGGTCTCGGAGGGAGTCGGAGACCTGAATCCGCAGGTTCGTGTCACGCCTCTGGATTCCTAGGTTCCGTGGGGCTCGGGTGCTCCAAGTACAGCTGCATCCTCAGAGGATCACAGCTCACTGACTTGACGGGGGTGATCTGCGGAGGCTGCATCCACAGCTTCGTGTCTGTGGGTACCCACAGCTGGGCGCCTCCCTCGCCTTCCGCAGGGAGGGACCGGAAGTAGGCAGTGATCTCCCAGCTGCCATCTAGCAGAAGCAGAAGCAGAAGCAGAGTTACGTTCCTGTGTTTAATTAGAAAAATAACTTGAAAAATAACGGGGTGAAATGGAGAACCTGGTGGAACGGGCTTTGTAACAGGTTCAGCTACAGTCAGTTTGATCAAGAAAGCCCGCAGAGCGAATTCCAGGCTCGCCTGCTCCAGCTTGGAGCCATATGATTGGTTAACCTCCAGCTTGAAGACAAACTTCTCGACCGGGACGTGCTCCTTGTCATAAAAGATGACCACAACCCTCTCAACCGATCCCTGGGATTGTTGCAACGGATGGTTATGAGCTACTAGTTCACTCAACGTCAAATAAATCAGAACAGAGGGAGTACTACTCAGTGGCTAAGAAATAGTTCAGCAAGAAGGGCCACTATTATTTAACATTGGAAAGGTTAATCAGAGATGAATGGCAACCGTTGGAAACTGAATCGCAACCGTTGGAAACTGGAAAGGGACGATACACACCTTCTGTATGTAAGGGAGAAGGCCAGAAGTCGCCGAGTGAATGTAGCCAGCAAGCTGGGGGTGCACTGCTTTCTGAACCACTACGTTCACGTACCTTCTCCTCTCAAATGCACCTGGAAATACGTTTTGTTGGATACAAAACTAAACTCAGAGCTGCCAAACCAGACCATATAAAATGCCAAAAGGGTAGGAGTACTTACGAGGAGGATAGAAGCCTTTGAGGAAAACAATGCAGCTGACAGCTACTTCCAGAAATTCCACAACCACCTGTGCTATCTGACCTAATTAAGTGAACTCAGGTTTTAGTAGGCATAAGAATACGTAACTAGTAAATCAGAAACCCCAGCTTTAGTAAGCAACCTTGAGGCGTTTGGTTCTTCCGATCCATCGCTGATCAAAAATGGACACTGGCTGAGGTTTATGTTTGAGTAATTGGTGAAGTCCTACAAGTCAGTCGACACAAGATGAACTGCCATGTATTTGGTTCTCTTAAAACGAACAAACATAAATTCAGCTCTTAGTAGTCATTTATTAACAAATTCTAAATAAAACGTAGTCCTTACACAAGATGAGCAATGCAATAGACAGTCTGACACGGTAGCGTAGCAGTAAAAACTCATAGCCATCATGTAGCTGGCTACCAATTATTGCAAAACAAGAAGCAAAAAAGTAAAATGACAGAAACACTTTGCATCTATACTTCTATAGCAGTAAGGAAATTTTCGGCCAAGATTATATATCCAGGGGTTTAAAAGCTGACCAATGTGCTAGTTGCTAAACTGTGAACAACCTGGAAAAGTACCAATCTCTGGTGAAAGTGAAACAGTTGCAAACATCCTCTTGATTCCAACACTTCAAAAATCTAAGATTTTAAAATCACTGAATGGTACATTTGAAATCTGTATACTCGGTTGCTGATAAAATATCTTAGATTTCACATGGGTAAAAACTCTGCTACTGATAGCTTATTTATACCCAAAAGAATATTGTATATAGCTTCTGTCTCCAGGTGTGACTCATCTCCTGCGAAGAACTCATGCACATATCCATCCACTTCAATGAAAGAGCAACCCGGCTGCTTACTCATCTTACTACCATCCATAGATGATCGCACCTTATCCACATCAACCCACCTTGATGTGGTAGCATATACATTAGAAAGTAAAACGTGCCCTCCACACTTTACTGGCTCTAACTCTCGGGTTCTTTCTGCGACATACTCTGCAAGTCTCACCTCTCCACAAGCTCTGCAGGCAAATAACATCGACCTCCATAATGCCACATCAGGAGCGATAGGCATCTCTTTGATGAACTGTTCTGCCTCTGATAATAGCTTTGCACGCCCGAGGAGATCAACCATGCACCCATAGTGTTCAATTCTTGGTGCAAGGTTATAGATTGTGGACATGCGATGAAAGTGATTATACCCTTGCTCTACTAAACCTCCATGGCTGCAAGAAGTCAGGACACCCAAGAAAGTGACCTCATTCGGCAGAATTTTACCCTCTTGTTCCATCTGTGCAAATACATCCAGTGCTTCAACACAAAGGCCATTCACAGCGAAGCCCATTATCATTGCAGTCCAAGAAAACACATCCCGCTTAGTCAATCCACAGAATATATTGTAGGCCTTTTTGATATCCCCACACTTTGAATACATATCAATCAGTGAATTTTTCACAGAAAGATCCTTCCCTAAACCATAAAAATCACAGTAAGCATGGACATAACGTCCCAAGTCAAGTGCTCCCATCTGTGCACACGAAGACACAACAGTAGCCATTGTGGCATCATCAGCCTTCACTCCAGCAATCTGCATGTCCCTAAACAGTTCAACAGCCTCTTTAAACTTACCCGACTGAGTGTACCCAGAAATCATTGAGGTCCAGCAAACCACATTTCTCTCACGCAATCTGTCAAACACTTTGCGGGCATCTTCAACCAGCCCACACTTTGCATACATAGTGACCAAAGAGGAACCCATGTAACAGTTAATCCCAATCCCATTCATCACAATTAAAGCATGACACACTCTCCCAGTCTTCACACTGCCCGTTCTGGCACAAGCAACAAGAGCATTCAGCAAAGTGACATCATCCAGATTAACTTCCTCTTTGGCCATTTGGCCAAAAGCTTGTAAAGCCCTTTTAGGCATCCCACTTCGCAGGTATCCGGCAATTATCGTGTTCCAAGAAACTGCATCACAAGCTCCTTGTGGAGCAGAATCAAGAACTAGCCTTGCAGTATCTGGATAGCTACAAGATGAGTACATGTTGATAAGGGAATTAAGGACAAAAGTGTCAGAAACTAAGCCGAGCTTCAAAGAAAGGGCATGCAGCTGGACCCCAACAACAACAGAGGGTAGGCGGGCAGCAGCAGAGAGAGCGATATTAAGGGAGTAGTTTTCCAGGTTCATGTAACCATATCGGCGGACTAAGGAGATAAAGGAGAGGGAGAGAGATGGTACAGGCCCCATGGAGAGGGATCGGAGGGCATTGTGGACAAGGGGTAGCTTGAGAAAAATACCCGAAACGACTGCACGGGAGAGGAGGATGGGAAGATGACAATGGGAAAGGTGTGCAACAGAAACCGAAAGGATGCGCCCATTTTCAGTGTTAGAGTTTCTTGCAGTGGAGAATGATATTCTCTTCCCATTGAGTTTGCACATCACAACTTCCTATGGAACTGACGAGCAAGAGAATTGACGTAGTGGATCTATAGCTGCAGGCAAGCGATTGGAGGATACAGGAAACTGGCACTGGACATCGGAACCTACAATGGAAAGGAACTGGGTATGAGTAAAAAGGTCTTCATGAGTGTCAGATTTTTGTCTATGTATCTATGTGACATGGACAAGTGGTTCAGGTTCAATACACAAGAGTTCTGCAACTTCAAATCTCCTCAATAGCAGTAGCTTGTGTTGGTGTGATACACACTACACAGTAAGCACCAGCACAGTATTTTTTTCGATAAAGACCGACACGGTAATTAGGGAGGCCCACGGCAGATTCTAAAACTAAAATTTTGAAGGACGATGAAATACTGTATTAGCAATAACTAATCATTGGAAACAAGTTTGGAAGTCGTATCTAGATGTAACCACAGGCCCATAGAATACACCATAAAATCGGCTAACATACATGCATGAAGAGGGAAGGGCAGGCCTGGTGCAGTGGTAGAGTCTCTCCACTTGTGTCCTGGAGGTACTGGGTTCGAATCAGCCTCCTTGCAAAATAAGAAGGGGAAGGCTGCCTAGAAATTCCCTTCCCCAGAACCCACAGCGTGTGGGAGGTTTAAGCACTAGGTATGCCCTTTTTATACATGCATGAAGAGGCTGGGATATTTTCATTTGCTTGATGGAAAAAGTTCATTTCCTAAAAGTACAGCATAAAAGTTCACAGAGACTAGGGCTCTGATTCTTGTGTTGAAAAGACACAGCATCCAACAGCTACGCAAACGCGAACAAGCAAAGAACGCATGGGCGAGTAACTCGTTTGCCATGTTGAATCTCGTTAAGTTAATCATGCATTCCAATTTTTCAACAGCCATACGGCCGTGGCCCAGTTCCTAAAATCATCACGAATTGACAAAATAAAAATCGCAGGTAGGCGGTCGACGTCTAGGGCTCGCTAGATTAAGAGGCTGAAATTCAAAACGCTATATGTTCTGAGAGTAAATTGACATACAGACACAGACCTCTTTCTTGCGGTACGCCTTCGACGTCGCCGCTGCTACTCGCTAGCGAGCTAGCCTCCCTGGCTCGCCGCACCCGCGTCGGCGTTACACCTTGGCAACGCTGGATCGCCGCTCAGAGACTCTCCCCAGGGAAAACAACCCTAACGAGTTAGCCTTGGCAGAGAAGGCGAGAGGCGGTGCCGCCTTCCGCTCAACTGCGCTGCGCCGCCGCCGACGGGTGGTCGCAGCTCCGCCAGACTCTACTGTGAGCGGGGGCTGCAGTTGCGAGTCGTGATTGGGCTGTGCGTCGTGGACAATTGGGCCGGATGCTTCATTTACGAAGCTGCAGCCTAGCCCATTCGACATGCACGATCCAAATAGCCCACGAGCCCAGTATTATGTGGCTTTCTGCACTAACCTGTGGTGCCTTGATCCTTTTCTCTCTTATTTTTTGAACAAATACATATAAATCTTGTTTAAAAAACATGTACAAGTAGTCTTGAACTACACACTGCCATTTTTTCGCCTACATGTTTCAGTGTGCATGAAAAGGTAAAGGGGGGGTTACACCGTCAAAATGGAAATACTACAGTGGATTGCACAATGAGGATCTCTTTAACAGTAAAGCCTGCAATTAGAAAGTTAATTATCAAACCTTAAAGTATCACATATTTTGCACCCTTTGGCAACAAGTTCATAGCTGAAGAAATATTTGATAATAGAAAGATGTATCCTCTTCTTCTGCCTTAAAGTGCTCTTGGAGGCCTTTGAGGAGGAGATATAACCATCAAGTGTTTGGGTTTATACAGGCCATAAACCATGTTCATACATTCTCCATATCAGGTGAGTCACCTACTCACCTCATACCTGAAGAGGTATTCAGATCCTTCACATCTTTTTCCTCCCAGTTGCACCGCCTGCAATCGTTTACATTTTCTTGGGGGCTTTAGAAAACATTAAGGAGCACTCATGGATCACAGTTTTTGGACATGGAGATAATGCCAATAATCTAAATATTGATGATGAATTGTCTTGGAGCTAATAATAGAATTACTCTAATGTGCCTATAGACATGGCAAAATAGTTTTCTAAGAGCTTGAATTCACACGTGACGTTACGACAACTTCTCAATCAAATTCTGTAAAATTTACTCTCTACATACTTTATATTTTTTAAAACATGATGTATTATTTTTAGCGCAACCTAAAAATAACCATAACAATACTAAAAACAATTTCCTACACGTGCCCACCCTAGAAATACCACCACACATTTTGCACCACCATCACATGCAAATAAAACCATGGCCGGATATTGACAATCTAAACTTGTATGAAGAGGAATTATTATCATTATCCGATTTCTATTGGTCTTTTTTTCCTCTCCAACTGCCCGCTTCCTTCCATTCCGTTCAGACACGTCCTCCTCTCCATTTCCCTTCCCTCCCGCAGGAGCTCTCGCCTGCGTCCGTCCGTCCGCCCGTCGCGCACGAGGCAGGCGGGTGTCCCGTGGGGAGGCGATGGATCTGGAGGGGTCGCCGCCGCGCGAGCCATCGTCGGAGGCGTCCGGGCCCGCGGCGTGCTCCATCTGCCTGGATCCGGTGCTCGGCCGCGGCGGGGGCAGGTCCGCCGCCAAGCTGCAATGCGGCCACGAGTTCCACCTTGGTCAGATTCCCTCGCGCCCCTGCCTTGTTGCAGTTTATGAACCGGATCTGTGTGGGATTGTTGCGTTGGTTCGTGGGACGTGCGTTGGCGTAAGTTGATTTTGTGTGTGTGTGTGTGTGGGGGGGGGGGGTGATTTTAGCGGGTAAATTAATGATTTCGATAGGATGATCAGCGTCGTTGAGACCTGAATTATGAGAGATCCATGTGCACATGTCTGGATTATGTCGATGCTGATGATTGGAGTGAAAACTGCATGTGTGAAAGTTAGTGCTGCGCCAGCGAAATTGGAACCTATCTGAACTGTCTAGTTGCTAATTTTAAGCTTGGGTTTAGGGTAATTTGCATCGGTCCGCTTGCTGTTGTTTCGAGGATTACATGTTATGCTCATACCTTGGTCTCTTCCAACATGAGAAAAGAAGGATCTACACCGATAGCATGAAATGGGCCATTAGGCAGCTCAAGTTGCAAATATGGAGCTTCCGTGATTGTCATTCCTATTCAATCCATTTCTTAATTGTGGTCAAGTGTAACCTCAAAACATGGGAGGCTCACTAAATAATTGATCATCGTTTACATGTTTATAAGGTGATTCTTTGATTATTATTAAGGTGGGTCAACTTGTTTTCTGTGTTAAAAACTGTGTCAATCGTTGTTCTGTTCATAACTGGTCTTTTGGTGTTTTACTGCTTTCTGAATGTCATTTTCACTGTTCATTCTTTAAAACTGTGCCTTTTTTAATCCACTTAATCGTTTCAAAAACACTGATATTTTAACCTTCTACAGATGATAAATATGTTCCCAGTGGTTGTCATTTGATCCGACAGTTTTTAGTATGACCTAACCATTTTGAATTTGTTAGTAAGATTAATGAAACGTTGAAGCAGCAACAGTGTTCAGGGATATAATATTACATATTATGTATAATTTAGAATTTGTGGACACTGATCTTGTATTTTTGTCCAGAGAATTATACACTGTAGTTGAATGAACTTAATTATCTTTAACATCAACTACAACTCCACATCATGTAGTAATGCTAATGGATATTTTGAACTGGCACATCTGAAAAAAACTTCTTGAATCATACCTTATCATTTCATGGATAAACTATGTTTTGTAGAAGAGAGCCAGCACACTTGTTGCATCATTAGTGTATTTCTAACTCCAGTATTGTGACAGTATCAGAATGCTGAATTAAACATGTTTTTGCTGCTAGACTGTATTGGATCCGCATTCAATGCAAAAGGAGCAATGCAATGCCCTAATTGTAGGAAGATTGAGAAAGGCCGCTGGCTTTATGCAACTGGGAATCGTACCTCTCCTGATATTGATATGGGTGGTTGGGTGACCGGTGAGACATATGATATCACCTCTAATCTCGTAAGTGACCATCTAAGAGTAACTTGCATATTTAACTAATATAAGTATGGGCATGCTTTCCTGTGAATTTTCTTCATCAGTAGCCATACTTTATATACTATATGGCTATATGCACTAGAGCATATGTTATATTTGCTTCTGCCTCGGTTGTAGTGATTTGTATTCATTATGCCGTTGCACAAAATGCAGTCTTCAGTTTTGGTATGTTGTCATCATTTGACCTCTCTCCTGTTGCTAATTGTCCTGCTGGATATATTCACAGCCATTTGGATTTCAATGGTGCCCTTTCAGTGGATTCACTCAGCTAGCATCCGTGTTTGAGTAAGTACTTCTTGGATTGTTTGGGTTTGAAACATGTATTTATTGATTGAGAATTTAAAGTAGGGATGTGCTGTTCCGTACTTTCAAGAGAGAGTATGCTGTTTTGTGTTATGGCATGTCATTGGATATGTTGATATTGTTTCATTGAACTGATATTGGGTTGCCTCCCTATTAATCAGTCTTAGTTATCAACAACAACAACCAAGCCTTTATCCCAAGCATGTTAGGGTCGGCTAGACATGAAACCCAATATATATATATATATATAGTAAAAGAGAGGAGAGATATAAGGGTAACAAGAAAAAAAGACTAAGATTCTGGCACATGAATTGCTACTTTCCATGCAGTCCTATCATGAGCTAAGTCTCTAGATATATTACAATCTCTCAAATCTCGTTTTACCGCCTCCTCCCAGGTCAACCTTGGTCGCCTCTACCCCTCCTAATATTTTCTCTACCTCTTAAAATCCCATTGTTAACCAGTGCTTTTGGAGGTCTCCGCTGGATATGTCCAAACCACCTTAGTTGATATTGGACTAACTTCTCTTCAATAGGCGTCACCCCTACCCTATCACGAATCGCCTCATTCCTTATTCGGTCTCTTCTTGTGTGCCCGCACATCCACCGTAGCATGCACATCTTTGCGACACTCGTTTGTTGGATATGTTGTGGTTTAGTTGACTAACATTCCGCCCCATATAGCATCGCGGGTCTGATAACCGTTCTATAGAACTTCCCTTTTAGCTTTTGTGGGACCTTCCTATCACATAGGATTCCAGAGGCTTGTCACCATTTCATCCACCCTACCTTGATTCTGTGACAAACATCCTCGTCAATATCGCCATTGCTTTGTAACATTGATCATAAGTATCGGAAAGAGTTCCTTCTAGGTACTATTTTTTCTTGTAGACTAATATTTCCTTCTTCACGACCAACGTCACTAAAGTCACACCTTATGTACTCGGTCTTGGTCCTACTAAGTCTAAATCCCTTGGACTTTAAGGTTTGTCTCCATAGCTCTAATTTCTTATCAACACCATCCCTAGTTTCATCTACCAGCACTACATCATCGGCAAAGAGCATGCACCAAGGGATATCCCCTTGTATATCCTTCGACACCTCATCCATCACCAAGGAAAAGATGTATGGACTCAAAGCTGATCCTTGATGTAGTCCTACCGTAATAGGAAATGCATAAGTCTCACTATCACTTACGCGCACACTGTCCTAACATTATTGTACATATTCTTGATAAGGGTAATGTACTTTGTTGGCACTTTATATTTCTCTAGTGCCCACCACATGACCGACCCTGGTATCTTGTTGTACGCCTTCTCCAAGTCAATGAACACCATATGTAGGTTATTCTTCAGCTCCCTGAGCTTAACTTGTCTTCCAAATGCCTACTATCTAAAAGGTAACACAAAAAAAATATACATTAATTCTTTTATTGCTGCCATTCATGGTATATGATTATTTTCAATTCACTAGGGTGCACATATTACATGCCATTGCCCATTAGTAAATTTAATTTCTACTTCAGCATAATTTTATGATACATAATATATACTATAGTTTTGGTTCTTTTTTAATGAGTATGTGCTTAGGATTAGTCTTCACTTATGATAACTGAATATTTTGTCCTGGCCACTTTTTGTATTGTCATTTTGTTGGTTTATGGGTTACAGTTGACTGTTAATACTGTATTTATGCACTTATGCCATAATTGCCCTGTTTATGTCATGGTGATATTGAATATGGATCCTCAGTTCATTAAAACGACATTTCAGTTATTCAAGGTCTGGATTTAACTTATATTTTCTTTTGCAGGGAGCGTGAAGCTGAACCAAGTTCTTGTAAGCATTCGAACCTAATCTTCAACCTCTTAAACTTCAATCTTGTTTACCCTATATTGCTGTTTCCTCTTATGAAGATCACACAGTTGGAGATCACTCAAGTGTTGCAAGCAGTTCGCTTTTTTGCCCGTACCTTGCCCTACGTGGTTTTCTGCATCCTGTACATGTACCTTCTAGTTCTGGTGCTGAAAGCACTTCATCTCATCGACATTCTACTGGCTTGGAAGGCCTTGCAGCTTCTGACTTGAGCAATTCTCAAGCTTTCCAAGCTGCTGAGTCAAGAAATCGTGACAGTGAGCACCGATATTTGAGTAGTCTTCCCGTGTCAGGAATCCCTGATCATTCTGCGACTCCATTTGGAATAGGACTACCAAGATATGACGGCGGCAACCAAAGATCCAGATCATATGCACATCATCCTCCCCTAATCCACAGGTATGCCCAATTCACGAATCTGATTCTGAATAGGTTTGCATCTTGTGGAGGGCATATCATGTGGCATTGGATCTTCAAATTTCTACTTTATATGTAGATGCTAACTTATGCTCAAAGATGCATGACATGTACTGCACACCCAAATATATTGCTCCAATGCTCCTCATAGCTGCAGCAACCTAAATATTTGTCTGCAAATCCTGAAACCTGAAATTGTGACCTACTTGATGGTTTTCATTGGCTACTTTAGAAAGCTTACTGAATATTGTTTGCTGCAAATCATCGCAATATTTGTTTCTTTTTCTCTCCACATATTCTCCTGGCTCTTACAATGATCAACTACTACAGGCCAACACCTCGTAATGGAAACAGTTTGGTAGCACCATTAGGGTCAGTTCCAGCTGTTGTGGCCCAGACTAGGGGCCATGGTCACGGTGCAAGAGGTCATATGTACCAACAGTCAATGCACTCCATGCAGAGCAGTCCATTCCCTCCTACAACCAGAAGGATTAGGCCGAGGGCCCTGACAATTACATCTTTCATCGCAGCAGCAGCAGCAGCAGCATCGGCTGAGACTGGAGGGCCCCATGGATTTTCTGCCCCTGGACCTGTACCTGTACCTGTAAACAGGAGCGTTCCTGATGCTGAGGCCATCTCTATACCTGTTGACCGACCATATGCCTGGGGGCGGGAGGGCTTTGCCCCGTTCCCTTGGATCCCTGCTGAGGGCGACCCTCCTCACTGGTGGGGCACCTTCAACCCTATCCAGAACAACGCACATGGAAGCTTTACTCAAAGTCTTGGTGGTGAGAGGGCGCTGCAGAATCACCCGGAGAACGGCTATCAGCCTGTGCCTCCCCAGAGGATGCCGCCATTCTTGTGATTAGTGAAGGCTAGTTGTCCTATCGATTACTGTGTATATCGCCAAATTACTCGAAATTATGTAATTTGAAACGAGAGAGAGAGAGAGATCTGAGGGAAGACGATGCTGCACTGATGAGCATGTTGATGCAACCTGCATTCTAGAGTCTTTGGTCCAGCAGCCCTCGGGTTCCATCGAGGCCTGTGTTCGTGCTACCATGTATGTTGCATTGAGCAGAAACCATTTGGAAGCATGAGTTAAACTGCATCTCTTGCTGCCAGGAGCCACCGACTGGTGCTGCTATGTTGCCACCGCCCTTGGTTGGAGGGATTGTAACTGACTGATGAACGACGTTTTTTCTCAAGATCTGCGTGATAGGATCTGAGCTTGGCTCAGTTGGGTTAGGGAGGTGGGGGTGGGGGTATCCATACCTTCCCATCTCCCATCCAGGTTTGAGTCCACACACACACACACACTCAGAAACTGAAGCATTACAAACCGGCAGCTTTCAGACCTGCAAGATGGCTAGATGAGAGAAGTTGCCAAGGTCGAGGCAGGAAACGCTAGCTCACATCCATGAGACCGGGAAGCTGAAGCACGCACAGGCCAATGACGCGCGCCCCCGAGTGTTGCCGCTCGCTTGCTGTAGCTGGAGACGATGGACTCAGAACCTTCGCCGCCCGAGTGTTTGCGAGAGGTGAGGAGGTTGGATTCCGGCGGCGGCGATGGGTGGGTGGGGGGGGGGGTCGGTCGTAAGTGCGCACGCCGCAGTATAGCAGGGAAAGAAAAAATAAAAGAAAAATCAAAATTCATTAATGTTGAGAGTGGGATTTGAACCCACGCCCTTTCGGACCAGAACCTTAATCTGGCGCCTTAGACCAACTCGGCCATCTCAACTTTTTTGATGTTGCGATAACGTATAAACAATATAAACTAAAATATAACACGGGCCAAATCTAAGGTTACCGACGGTCCAGTCCAACACGAATAGGCCTCTAAGAATAGCCCACGAGCCGAAAAATATTCCGTGGGCCCAACTGAACTCGGAGTCCATCCGGCCCACCCCCACCTCCCGACGGCGGTCGACGACAGGGTAATCCCCCTCCCGCACGCAACCGTGTCGAGCAGCGCCGCCCGCAAGTCCCAACCCTGCGCCCGCCCCCACCGCGCCGCCGACCGAGGCCTGCCTCCGTCGAAGTCCCTCACTCCTGGTAGTAGGCGCACTCCCCTCCCCCTACTCTCCGACAAGGATGTCGTCGAGCGGGGATGCGCCCGGATCCGCCGGTGAGCGCTTCCTCGCTTTGCTTGGATTTGTTCCGGTACTTGCTTCCCTGCGTGCGCTAGGACTCGAAAAATCGTCTTCCTCCCAAACATGATTGGTTAGCCACGATTCTTTCGCTTCGTTGCATCTAGTCCATCCGGCAGTGGCTCGACTCCGCGCTGCTGCTGCTGCTGGCTGAGACACGCGCTTACATGGCCTGTCGCGGTGTTTAGGGTTTCTTGTACATACTACTACTACTACTACTACGCGAAACTAGTGCTGCTACCCATTTCTGTTGCCAACATTTTTTTGGAGGGGGTCAGTCGAACCGTTGTCACTACCTCGTGAGGTCCGCCCCTCCACGCAAGGGCACCTCAGTGACGCTAATCGACAGAGCAGAGTAGAGTGTATGGCTGCAACTGTTTCGTGTAAAGGGAAGGATCTGCGCGGCTTGCTTTGGTGCTCGTCCGTCTCCCGGGTGGTTGAGTTCTAGGATCTGGCTAGCTTCTTGTAAATTTTATCAAAGATATAAGCGCCTGATGTCATGCTCACTTGGTTGAGTTCTGGTCATCCATTTCTTCTGCAGATGAGAAGAAAAGCCCAAAACCAGAAGGATCATCCAATGAGCGTCAAGGGATTCCTCCAGGAGGCTTTGCAAGTCCTTTTGATTTTTCGTCCATGCAAAGTTTGCTCAATGTACGCCCCTTTACAATCGCAACAAATCTGTAGTACATGCTGGCTTCCCTAGTGATTTTTTTCCTAGGATGACAGGACTGTGTATGTTATTTGTATTTTTACATCACTTAGCTGGCCACGTGCGTACTTGCACTCCAGCTTTGCTGAACCAGCAACATATTTTGTGCAATAATCTCGTCTGGAGTTGCTTCAAGTCCACCCTTGTGATGCGCAGGATCCATCTATAAAGGAGATGGCGGATCAAATTGCAAAGGATCCTGCATTCAACCAGATGGCGGAGCAGCTACAAAGAAGTGCTCAGACTGCAGGCGAACAGGGCATGCCTCCTTTGGACCCTCACCAGTACATGGAAACAATGCAAAAGGTCATGGAAAACCCCCAGTTTGTGACAATGGCAGAGAGTCTTGGAAATGCTCTCATGCAGGTACTTCCTGTAAAAGTTTCATCTGGTTTCCGTTGCTGTGTTTGTCTGTCAGTATGCTATACATCTCCACTTATTTGGCTAGGATCCGGCTATGTCCACTATGCTGGAAAGCTTTTCTAATCCATCACAAAAGGAGCAGCTGGAAGAACGCATGTCACGCATTAAGGAAGATCCAGCTTTAAAGTCAATTTTCGACGAGTTAGAGAATGGTGGCCCTGCTGCAATGATGAAGTAGGTCGCTCATAGTTGGGATATGGTCATTTTAGAAAAAAATGTTTTGAGACATTATCCTTCTCATCTTCTAGGTACTGGAATGACCCTGAAACTCTTCAAAAGATTGGTGAGGCAATGGGAACTAGCTTCCCATTTGGACCGGGTCCCTCTGTCGAACCTTCTGGCACTGAAGAAACCGAGGAGGAGGGTGGGGAAGATGAATCAATCGTCCACAACACTGCCAGTGTTGGTGATGCTGAGGTAATGGGGCAGCCGTTCAATTTAGATTCTTATCATGAGCTGGTCCAAACATAATAAATTTACTTCATTGGAGTCTATAATATCTTCCAGTGTCGAAAACAAAATAAATTTACTTCATTGGGGTTTATAATATCAACTCCGCCTATGCCTTTCTAGGTATAGCTGGTCCCAGCCCGGTAAAGGAGGAGGGTTGTGATAGGCTTGGCGAGCCAGCATCAAAACCAGCCATTCCTATGGATATGAAACTCAGTTTGGGTTTCATATCTGGCCTACCTCAACATTATTGAGACAAAGGCTTTTGTGTTGTTTGTTTTGTTGTGGAGTTTATAATATCCTCCAGTGTTGTGTCGATTCTCGAATTAGACTTTTATTATGATGTGTTCCAAACATAATAAATTTACTTCATTGGAGTCTTTAAGTACCTCAGTGTTGAATATATCTGTTGTAGTAAATTCTATCTATTATAATCATGTTCGTGTTTTGAAATAAAATGATCTTGCTTTCATTGGTATCTGGAGGAAGGCTCTTTACTTGTTGACCTGCAGGATATATACGTTCTCATGCTTAAAAAAACTTATAGCCATAAGCCATTATAACGGTCCAGTATTTTTTTTTGCCATTAACCGCCTTTATGGCATTGAACTCATATTTGAGCCTGCAATAGTGGGCTCACATGATCATCAATATGCTATGCTGCTTAATAGGACAGATGCATTGCGTTTCAATTACAGTCATCAGTGTCACTGTTTTCTCTCTACTAAATGCTGCTTCTAGATCTTCACTGCAAATTTACAAGTTATTAGATTGCGATGTTGTAGTTTAACAAGTTTAAGTCATCAGGGTTTGAAGAAGGCTCTTGATGATGGAGCTGACAAGGATGAAGAGGACTCAGAGGGGAGAAGGGCCTTGCATTTTGCATGTGGATATGGCGAGGTATGCAGATCTCTTCAACTTTATTAAAATGTAACAGCAGTTTGAGTTTGTGGAATTGATCAATGTTGGATTAGCCTGAATAATTTACACCATTTGTAGTTCTGCACATGAGTAGGTAAAGCTAGGAAAAACCTTTGACATGTTAGAGTTGCAAGTCCGAAAAGTTTCTCATTGTAGTTGTCAGAAGATTCTATCCTTTTTTCTTATCTAAAACTTATGGCACAAGATTTGTCGTTCATTTCAATCAGAAGAGAACAGACCATCCCAAGAGGGGTGCCCCATTAAATCTGTTGTGATGCGCTCACAGCTCAAATTTTTATTGTAACCAGTGTTCTGAATATTGTGCTAATTTGCTAATTAGTGATTACTCCTTTTTAACCAGCCTCTCTGCAAAAACAGGGGTAAGGCTGTCTAGAAATAACCCTTCCCCAGACCCCACAATGTGTGGGAGCCTTCGGCACTGGGTACGCCCTTTTTACTCTTTTTTAACCAGACTGTTGGGGTGCTGAAAAGACATCTTCTAGTTATGATAATTCTGATTGTATTACTTCGAAACTCAAGTGGATTATTTCTAGTATTAACCAAAAAGCTCATAGTTTCGGGCCCAGTTTGGTGAATAGCCAGTTGATGCTTCCCACTACGAAAGGGTGAAGCTAGACTGCTAGAGTATTCTGACTTGTTTTTGCTGTCGGTCATAGTGATGGCCAACTCTTCACTTAGATGTATCTGGTCTGGTACCATATTACTAGTCTTCAAAATTCTGCTGTTTCAGTTACATTTATTATCTCATTTCTCTTTCAAGGTCACATTCATGCTGAATATAAAATTCATTTTACTTTTTTTACTTTTGCCTGATGTGGTCTCATACTGTTGTAGAGTCCTGAGTAGGAGGTGGGGCAATCCATGCTATCAGGAGATGGGAACCACGTCTTTTTATTTGTTTTAATGGGTAATAAGGAGTTTGTTGGGTTTTTGTTTCAGTTAAAGTGTGCCCAAATCCTTCTTGAAGCGGGTGCTGCAGTGGATGCTTTGGACAAGAACAAGAATACCCCACTGCATTACGCCGCTGGCTATGGCCGGAAGGAATGCGTCGATCTTCTTCTAAAGCATGGTGCTGCTGTGTAAGTTGAATCAGCCATTTCCTTTCCCACATATGATGCCGTCAATGTCTCGTTGACTGTCTCCAATGCACTGCAGCACGCTCCAGAACATGGATGGGAAGACACCGATCGACGTTGCCAAGCTCAACAACCAGGACGAGGTTCTCAAGTTGCTCGAGAAGGACGTGTTCCTTTAATTATCACGTCTGTCATAGACAGACACATGAACTCTTGGATTGCAATATGATGTTTCACACCAGTTGGTTTGGTTTGGATAGTCAATACTGAATTTTATTTGTTCTGTAATAAGTTTGGTGCGTCTTTGTGTAGCTAGTCCGTGGAACATGCAGCAGTTAAGGGCCTGCTTTTAAAACTGCCCTGTTATGGTCTTATGGTTACTTGTGTATCCCTGCATAATTTCTGTTGTTTTCACAAGATCAATCGAGATTGTTTATCTTCAGTTTACTTTTGGCGTGACACTTGTATTGCAACTGATACGCATGTTTTTGGACACATTTCATGGTATCGTTTTTTTTGTACTGACTAGATAAAAATCTGTTCCGTGTAAACTGATTGTGTCCCAAGGTGTTCAGGTTCCACTGTCAACGTATTACTCCCTCTATTCTTTCTTTTTTGATGTCGTTGATTAGCCTTTCTTAGCGCCAGTGCCCCTACTTTGGTACCCAATGGTTGATTCGCCCCTTGCATTAGTGCACTTTGTACCTGTTTTTTGAATTTGAGCCATGGAGTTGCCCCTGTTTTTGACAGCCAGTTCACGGTGTGATGAGACAAAAGTTAAAGTATTATCCTGCCCTTACTCGATTCTCTTATGTCTATGTCATTATTGTTGTTTACAAAAGTCCAAAAAGGAACAAGTCAGGCTAGATAAAAGATGCAAAAAATATATCTTCGTTTGTCCTTCAATCTGTTGAAGTATTATTGGCCGAGGTGATACTGCTCTAATTTCTTTCTTACTCCCTCTTTTTCTGAATTATTTGACACTGATTAGTTTAAAATTAAACAACTAGACAGAAACGGAGGGAGTAACAATGTTTGAGTCTACATGTTACATTGCCGCCTTCAAGCCTATAAGCTACACTCAGAGATTACCTTTTTCATCACTTTCCGAGGAATGCTACAACTGACAGCTGGCTAGTGATCACCCGAAGATGCCAGTTTGTGAGAGCCAGACCGCCATTGCAATGCCTGCACCGGAGTTCAATTCACACCCTGTTCTGCGTTCCAGCTTCCTCGTCCCCCACCTTGACCTGATTGTCACCGGCCCCGGCGACCTGCGCTGTCACCTCTGCTTCCATGGAGCCCCTGCTTGAAATCTCAGCAGTGAGAACGATGACGGCAAGCAACAGAATCCTGTATAGGCGTGACAGGAGGATGCAGCGATAGCTGAAATAACTGGAGCAGTGGGGGTATGTACTTGTACGAGTACATGATGAGGCCAGCCGCCGTGCCGGCAAAAGCGACGAAGTACAACCAGTCGACCTAGCCATGAGAAGAATACCCAATCAGTAAGCACATTGTTTCAGTACGAGTATTGCTCCGGGGAGAGGAACCGAGACAGAAGAATGCAGCGAGCATGCCTTCTCATGGTAAGCAAAGATGCGGATCAGAACAGCCCACATGTCCGAAGTCAAGAGCGAGAGGTTCAGCATGGTCGCGCCACATATCTGCAAGCGAGCAACGCCGCAAGCGCGTCAGGTGTACTCTGAAAACGACTAGGTAGGATCATCAGGTCGAGATCAGCAGCAGCACCTTGAGTACTGTCGGCACAGTCGAGTAGAACAGGAACATTGCTACCGCGAATCCGAGGAATGGGAGCACCTGAAAAACAACAGAGTTTTAAGCACCTAAATCAGAAGGGTTGACCTTTCAAAACCACGGAGGCTACTAAAGTTCTACAAGTTTGACTGGTTGCAAAGATTGGGCAGAGGAGGAGGAGGAGGAGGAGGAGACTTACAGCGCCGGCATTCCATTTGATAGAGTGAAGTTCATTTCGCTCGAGTATACTTCTGTACAAATGTTAAAGGGGAAAATATTGTAGAAATTTCTGTTGAGGGGGAAGAGAATGTAGAAATATGATCGAAGAAACTAAATGGGTTATTTCACAAGGATACATCTGTATGCCACTGATAACTGCTCCGAAAAGCCCCAACATTGCCATCAATTCCACTCTATCGCTTCTCTTGATCACGTACTCCTGAAATTTTAGTGATAAGAACTTTAGTAGCATATCTTTTCTTTTTCACGGTTGGTTTTACATGCAAGTGTTAAGAGTTCCTGGTTACCTCAGTAACATTACTGCAAGCATAAAGCATGGAACCCAGAATGACAAGCAGATCACCCTTCAAAGGGTTAGGTCCTTCTGCAACAAGTTCAGAAGGCAAGTGAATAAAAATACACGTTACACTCCTGGTTTTCCCAGCATGCAATTTGAATAGCTTTTGTTATGTACTGATCACAGGTTTACGGAAATAAATACTCTCCGAAAGATTTCTTCTTCCCGGAAGGGGAAGTATATATTGCTGTCTTGTATGGAATTGTAAAAAGAAAAAAGAAAAAATAGCTTGATGATGAGAAGTATGTTCTTACTGGCTCGATCAGAGGCATGCACGTCTGAAAACACGACTAGTATGAGGCCAGCCACACAAACTCCCACGCCAATGAACTTCCTCAGACCATACCTCGTCTTCAGAAAAATCCAGGTAAGAACAATGACGCACGGAATTGACCAGCAGTCCAACAGCATCACGCTTGTCAGGGACGTGTACTGGTAGGACTTCACCACTGCATCGTAACAATGAAAGTTACATGTTTTCAATTTCCTTACTACCAGTGTTCACATGAAAAGAACAACGAAAGAGTTTTTATCCTTGTGTTTAGTTTTGTAACAATATATATTTTTTTTTTGTGTGTGTGGGGGGGGGGGGGGGGTTACATACCGATATAATTGGCTTCCACATCGATAATTCCAAGGATCAAGTAGTAGTACCATTTAATCTGCAGACAAATGAAAAAGGATAGAGGTCTCAAAATTCTGATGCCACTTGTAGACAATGTGATGAACTGTGCCGACAAAAAAAAAACAGCCTAAGCAGCAAGCTCAGAAGTGAGAACTGAATCAAAATAAGCATCAGTCCTGCGCGGCAGACGACAGATAGTAATAGGCAGTGATCATGGGCTCAACGAATAAGCTAATCGCTGGCCATGTGCCCGAGGCCACAAATAGATAGGCAAGAACAGGAACCAGCAGCCAGGTTCTGTACGTCACCAAACACAGTTGCGTGTATGAAGGAACTCTCACGTATCTGACTGACAGACAGACAGACGGACAGCTAGTTCGTCCTGAAGCAGCGGTTGGTGGTCGAGGGCCGGGGACGTACCGTGAGCGGCTGCCTCCGGTAGATGAGTACGCCCCGTAGACGAGCGCGAGGAGGATGTAGTTCGAGAGGGACTGCGATGTCGGCGCGTTGATACCTGGAAGCATTCGATCAGTTTTGCTGCGGCGTTAAATTCAAAAGTCGCCTGACTGTCCCGGTGTTTCGGGCCCGAGAATCTGTTCCCCCTTCACGTCGAGCGAAAAAAGCGGCAAAGGATTTGGGAAAAGAAAAAGATGATGATGATGATGAATTCGGGAAAAAAATAATGATCTTTCCGGGGGGGGGGGGGGAAGAAATTAGACTTGAGAATCCAATCTGCGAACCAGTTTTGCAACGGTGACGAGAACGTGTCGACGTCGTCGGCCGTGAACCGATCTAGTAGTATAGTGCGGCGTCGTCATCAGGGGGGAGGGAGGGAGGGAGGGAGACGACGATGGATGGATGATGGGTGGGTGCAGGGCTTCAGGCAGGCAGGCAAAGGCCGGCGCTTGGTACGCGGTCAGTTGGTACGCACCTCGGCGGGCGAGCTCGGAGGACGAGAAGCCGGTGGAGGTGATGAGCAGCGAGACGAACTGGCCCAGCGCGAGGCCCAGCAGCACCTCCTCCCGCCACCGCCGCGCGCCGCCGTGACCGCTGTCAGGCGGCGCCATTGATCACTACTCGCCGCCACCACCGCAGGCCGGCCGGCCGGCCGAGGTGAGAGTAGATATATAGATGCAGGAGTCGCTCCGGACGGCCGTGCCGGTGCCGCGCGATTTAATCTCGGGGCTCTGGACCGGGCCGCCGCCGTCGCTAGTTGCGGAGCAGCAGCAGCAGCAGCAGCAGCAGCGGAGACGCGATTGGTGGGCTTGGGCGACGGCTCGGGAATTGAGTCGGGACGCCCGACGCCAGTCCCGGGGTCCCTCTGTTCTATACGTATCACTTATCGCCGCACCCGCACGCCGTAGCAGCGGCGGTAACTTGATGATCCGTCGACGGCAAGGCGGTGCCGTGAGACGACCGGCACGGAAGCCTCCCGGTCCCGGCCCGGGAAAGCAGAATCTCTACCCCGACACTCGCCGCTTTTTGCTTTCGATCGACGGTGAAGGAAGAAAGCTGAGAGCTGGATTGGATTCCGCCGCTACTCTTGGTGTGAGAGAGACTTTGGCCCTGCAAAAGCGAAGATCAAAAAAAAACAAAGATAAAAGAACATTCAATTCAATTCAAATTAGATTAGTAGCGTCAAAAAGCTGTAAAGCCATGAAACGGGCCGGAACACGTGCTCTTGTTGGGCATTACTGGGCTTGTTGGGATGGCGAAGTTGGGCCGGCCGGCTCGGCTCGGCGGAAGGCCCATATGGAACGGCGACACCGGCTGTGTTTTCCCGTTGGGCGGCTGTACGCGACACGAGGGCGGGTACAAGAGGAGCTCCAGCTCCGTCCCGCGGCACGGCCCTTTCCACTCCCACCGACACAAACCAGCACTTGTTCTCCACTAATGGATTTCTCTAACGAAAGCCAGCTGTTTCATTTACAGCAAAAAACAAGAAGAAGAATAGGATAGAATTCGTCAGAGATTGGATTGGTTTTGGTTTGGACCCAGAGCCAAAGCCAGAGCTAGAGCCAGAGCCAGATGGGTGTAAACAACAGTGCCGGCCGGCGGCGATCATTTGAACCAGACAACACTTTTTTTCCCGATAATGATTTGAACCAGACAGCATGAGAGCCAACTGCCACGCGACCGGATCCCCAAAACCAATCGACGACAATAATGCTCACCAAACGCGTTCGAAAAAAATCGAGCTGGAAAGCTCGGCAAAAGGCTGATTGATAGTCAGCGAGGCAGGCAGGCTACACAAACACAGCAGATGGTGGTGCGCGCCCTGAGCATGAGCGCTTTGCCTCCCACCTCATCGGCGTCTCCCTCCTTAGTCCCTACCTCCTCGCCGCGCCGCCAACCCCCACCCAGCTGACTGCCCTCCGTCGCCTCCGGTCCCGGCGGCAGGTGACGAGGGCTCTCCGCCGCTCCTCCCCGACTTCCGCGATCCGGGAGCCGAGCCGCGACCCGGTTCCTCCTCCCTGATAGCTTCTTGCTCATCTATCTGAATGGCTGCCTGCTTGTTTTTTTCTTCTTTTTGGCTGCAGGTAGTAAGTACTACATACTTATTAAGCCGGGAAAGGGAAGAAAAGAACAGTAATAAGTCGCCATGCGCCGGTGGTTCTGCTGCGCTCACGTCGACACGCCGTACCAGGAGCACGGAGATGACGACGACGAGCTTACCAGTAGCCCCGATAGGACCAGCTGCGGTACGGGAGTGAGGAGTTCTCACAACACGCGCTTACTCTGTTAATGAATAGTATTGTGTTCCTGACATTCATCACACTGTCTATCGACAGGAAACGGCTTCGCTCCAAACGGCGATCTCGCGAAATCAGCAGCGGCGCCCCCGCCCCGTCCTCCTCCTCCCGTCGTCGACGCGCCGGCGCTGTCGTTCGCCGAGCTGAACGAGAAGACGGACGGTTTCGGGTCCAAGGCCCTGGTCGGCGAGGGGTCGTACGGGAGGGTGTACTACGCCGTTCTCGAGGGCGGGAACCACGCCGCCGCCGCCGTGAAGAAGCTTGACGCCTCAGCCGACCCGGAGCCCGACGACGAGTTTCTAGCGCAGGTGTGGCGGCGGTTTCCACGGCAGCTCTCTCTCTGCTACTATATATAGGTGTTGTACGGTTGTATTCTGACCAGATTATCTTCCCTGAGTTTTGGTATATAGGTCTCTGTCGTCTCGAGATTAAAGCACGAGAACTTCGTGGGCTTGCTCGGTTACTGTGTCGAAGGGGATCAACGTCTATTGGCCTATGAATTCGCCACCATGGGCTCTCTGCATGATATTTTACATGGTAAGCATCCAGTACCTTTTCCGTTTCGAATTATTTGACGCTGGTTAGTTTAAAATTGACATAATCAGCGTAAGATAATTTAAAACGGAGGGAGTAGTAGGTAATATAGTTTTTGATAATTTTCTCACCATGAAAGCAAACACATTCATTCATGACGACGAGAAAAATCATATTCCCCCCCCCCCCAAACACAGGGAGGAAAGGCGTCGCAGGGTCACAACCTGGTCCTGCGCTTGAGTGGATGCAAAGGGTCAAGATCGCCGTTGATGCCGCAAGAGGTCTCGGGTTCCTCCACGAGAAAGCCCAGCCTTCCATAGTCCACCGAGACGTACGGTCCAGTAACGTCCTTCTGTTTGAAGACTACACGGCGAAAATCGCGGACTTCAACCTGTCGAACCAGTCTCCGGATATGGCTGCTCGTCTACATTCCACTCGGGTCCTCGGAACCTTCGGATATCACGCTCCCGAGTAATTATTTGTTCGACTCACAGATCTGCACTGTGTTCATATATGTATATAGTTTTGCATGACGCATCATCATTCATCTCTGATGCAAGTAATCATCATCATCATCATCATCATCATCGTCGTCGTAAATAAATAAAGCAATGGTAATGGCCGTCTGTCTGTGTTGCAGCTAGACAAATGGCCAACGCCAAACAAGACTGTCATCTTATGAAATCAAAGAACTTTCAATTCCTTTATTTCAGTTTTCTAGATACTCTGGATCTGACATGCTGACTGTCCCCAGACCAATATGTAATTTGAAACTCTGTTTCTGTTCTCCTCCTGATTCTATCACATAAGAGAGAGACAAAGAGATGTCCTATGCAATGCAGGTACGCTATGACTGGCCAGCTGACACAAAAGAGCGACGTGTATAGCTTCGGGGTTGTTCTGTTAGAGCTTCTTACCGGGAGGAAACCTGTGGATCATACAATGCCAAGGGGCCAGCAAAGTCTGGTTACGTGGGTAAGCAGCACCGACTTAACTCGTGTCCACACCTCGAGATTTGATCTTTTTTTTTTGTGTAATCATCATCATATAAACGCATGCGAAATTAATGACCAAGAAGAACAAGCTGCCCGACGACAGAAGACTAGTGGTAATTTAAATTCGGTAAAAAATGGATCGAATACAGTTTGATGAGGCTTTGGTTAGCGCTCTGATCATGCGTATTCGTCGACTCAGGCAACACCAAGGCTCGGCGAGGACAAGGTTAAACAGTGCGTTGATCCAAGGTTGAATGGGGAGTACCCTCCAAAAGGAGTTGCCAAGGTATGCCCCCCCCCCCTCTCTTCGATTCTTCCTCGTGTACACGCGAAGCAGATAGATATGTACTGTGATGTCCCAAGCCATTACCTGCGTCGTCTTTTTTTTTTTCTCTCTCCTCTGCTGTCGATCGATGCAGCTTGCGGCGGTGGCAGCTCTCTGCGTTCAGTACGAGTACGAGTTCAGGCCAAGCATGAGCATCGTGGTCAAGGCATTGTCCCCGCTCCTCGTCAACGCGCCGCCGTACCACCAGCCGACTGCTGCTCCTGATGATACGTCTTCAGATGCCTGACGACGACATGCACAGCTCGGAAACCATGTGGCGTTGTCTGTTTGGGTTGCAGTTGCAGGCAATATTGTTTGTCTACTATTCCTTGGTTCTCTTTGTTGTCTGTTTAGTGTTTGTGTTCTTCTGGTTTTCTGGCAGAGCCAGCTGATGATGCCTACATTTGGACATTTGGTTGCGGATGCTGTAATCAGGTTGTATCACGTGGTGTCACACGTTGAAAACTGGACCTTTTCGAAGGTTCAAAAGCATATTCATGTGCCTGATCAAGATCGAGCCTTCGATCGGATTGTTGGCAATGGGTTTCGGATACTCGAGGTGCCCTCACCGTTGGCGTCATCGTGGGCTACCTCCATCGTTGGGATCTCCGATCCTCTACGAGCTTCAGCCTCAGCTTCAGCTTGAGGTGGAAGGCTCACACTCTTGGCGGTTATCAGCTTGCTATACCTTGCATCTTGTTACATACTCGCAACAACAATTGCGTGTGTGTGTGTGTGAGAGAGAGAGAGAGACGCAGGGGTAAGAGTTCCTGGACCACTCGACCAGTACTCTCAAGTTCCAGTAAAAGAGCCTCCGAATTATATGACTGACCCATGCAGTTGGTTGATGACACCCAACAAATCCATACCAGATTTGGAGCAATCAGGGCTGCATCTACTTTCTCAGATTAATCAAGGAACCGTGTCTTTGTCTTTGTGTTGGAAAGAAAGTGAAATTACTTTGTAAATTCGAAGAGAATTCATTGTGTTCGGAAAAAAAGATCGAAGAGGATTCAGAGGACACCTGAACACGCTGGTAAAACACAGCCGTCGGCCGTAGCAGTCAGTCAGTCAGATGCCACGAACTGCCTCGGCTGTATCGCCACTACGCATATCCCGTTCCGGGTTAGCCACCTAGCTACTACCCCCTCGCCAGTCCACGATGCTGCTCGCGCGCGGCCTCCGCTCCCGCCTGCGCCCGCCGCTCTGGCCGGCGACGGCCGCGCTCTCGTCGGCCCCGTCGGCGTCGGCGGCCGCGGCGGAGGCGGAACGCGCGATACGGGACGGGCCACGGAACGACTGGAGCCGGCCCGAGATCCAGGCCGTCTACGACTCCCCGCTCCTCGACCTCCTCTTCCACGGGGTACCTAAATCCCCCCCGTTAACCCTTTGTTGTTTAGTTTCGTGCGTGGTGCTGCTAATGGCTGGGACTTTTTCCCCTCTCAAGCTTCTGCATGAGTGGCGCCGGGCGTAGATTTGCTGGCAAGGTAGCACCTTTAGGGGGCTTTGGAGAGTAGATTAGCAGTATCAGAGGCGAAACCTTCCTTGTTCCTAGATGCGCTGTCAAAAAAGTCTGTTTTGCCTGGCCGGTTATCCAGCGTGCAAAGCGAACAACACAGCTCACAAAAGGACCGACTAGATACTTAATTTCCGGTTTCCTCCTGTAACATTCCAAGTACCTTTTTTTCGCATATTATTCTAACTAACGCCTACAACTTTGGTTCCCCTTCCTTTCCAATGAAAAAAAATAAAGGTCGCTTTTGCTAGTTGCCTAATAAGATTGGAGATTTCTGTAGTGGTAGCTGGGAGTTTATGCCAGGGATTTCTTGCTCTCGTGGATGCAGTTAGTGATAGCGATTGACATTCCAGCTGTGGAGCTTTGGGATGAGGACAGTGGATATATCTCTTTATTTTACTCGGATATCTGAAGTTCATGGCACTATAATAGCATCCACTGGTGGATGTGCTCAACACTCACGTCTGCCCAGCTAAAGACTTTTGGAAGTAGTAGCCAAATGCAAATAGTATCCATTTTGCACTTGAGTTCCTTACTTTCTTGTGTAGTGGTAATAAAGAATCAACTCTCTCTTTAGGGCCTTTTAGTAGTGGGAATTTGTGACACCTCTACTCCCTCTATCTGTTAATCCCTGGATGCGACTCCATCCCCACCATTTTTGTACATTTGCAAAGATTAATTCAACGCATTCATATTTCAGGGGCATAATGCCCTCCATTGAATCTAACTAGTGGAAGCCCTGATTTGTTGGCAGTGATGCCAACTTGAGTGGGCTCTTTATACTTGGCATTACAGAAATCACTCTCTCTCTTCACAGTCCGTGAACAGTGAAAAATGGTAACACAGTACAGGATTTAGCAGTTTATGATGTTCAGATTTTGGAAGCTTGTTGATAGCTTCGTGTTGCCATAAATCAGTGACAATTTTTCATCATACTTAATAGAAGTTTTATGGGTCTGATTGACATGGTAGTTCCAGAAAACATACAAAATTGTGCATAAGTGGCAGGTGATAAACTATTGCTTTGTAATCCAATAGATGCAAGTCTATAGCAAATTTTGCATTACCTTGACATGTTTGATCACAGTAATAGTATTCTTTTGATGCAGAACTTCCATATCCCTGAGAGTTTTGGTGCATCATGTCTTCAGCATTCTTTACAGTAACTCCGCCGATTGCTATGATGTACAAAAACAAGAATAGAGATACAACAAAATGGCTCCATATAGTTATTTAGTATTATTTTCAAGAAGTTTAACATGTGCTCTAATGAAGCCATTCGGCCCATTTTAGTATTTTACTAATATGACATGTCACTTAGCAGGGTACCAATAATTGTGAACTATAGTTTGTTCTTTCCATTTTTCTCACATCTTTGCTTTTTTCAGGCTCAGGTCCACAGGAGTGTTCACAAATTTAGAGAAGTGCAGCAGTGTACACTTCTTTCAATAAAAACCGGTGGTTGTAGTGAAGATTGTTCGTACTGCCCTCAGTCCTCAAGATACAATACTGGATTGAAGGCTCAAAAATTAATGAACAAAGATGCTGTCTTAGAAGCAGCAAAAAAGGTATTGTTTGTTTAATGATTATCTGGAAGGTGAACAAGTTTACTTCAGTTCTTGACCTTTTACTCGTGCAAACCGATCATTTAGCTTTGTTTTGTTGTTAATGGAATTTTTGTGTATTTCACACGAGTTTATACATTCTTCCTTCTGAACTATTGTCTCTCAGGCAAAAGAGGCTGGGAGCACCCGCTTTTGCATGGGAGCTGCATGGAGAGAAACGATTGGCAGGAAAACAAATTTCAACCAGATTCTTGAATATGTCAAAGAAATAAGGTGTTCATTGGAAACTTTCTGTAAAGCAGAACTATGATGTGGTGCAAGTGCTTCATAACCATGATCAAACTCTACAATGTCAATTATGCCCTGGTCTCATGCCTATATTTGTCTAAGTTAAATTTTCTTAAAATGTAAACTTTGCCTGTTCACTTACGATGTGCGTGTTATTGTCTTAAGTAAAGGCTTTAATGCATAATCATACAGCACAGTAATTTTCTTGCTTTATTTATGTATTTTCATCTTAACATTTTAATATGTATTGGATAATTATCTCTGCAGGGGTATGGGAATGGAGGTGTGTTGTACGCTGGGCATGATAGAGAAACGACAAGCCGAAGAACTCAAAAAGGCTGGTCTTACAGCATATAATCATAATCTAGATACATCAAGAGAGTATTATCCAAACATTATTACCACGAGATCATATGATGATAGACTGCAGACTCTTCAGCATGTCCGTGAAGCTGGAATAAGCATCTGCTCAGGTGATTTTTGAGCCACTGATATTTCTAGCTTTCATTATATCAGAGATACCCTTCTTAGTAGACACTCCTCTTTAAGCTTAAAAATGTGTCATGTGTATAATCTGGCGCACCATTTGTTCATGCAGGTGGAATATTAGGTCTTGGAGAAGCAGAGGAGGACCGTGTAGGTCTGTTGCATACACTTGCCACTTTGCCTACACACCCAGAGAGTGTTCCCATCAATGCACTGGTTGCTGTTAAAGGCACACCTCTTGAGGATCAGAAGGTATCCTGTGCTGTTGATTATTTTCTGTAGTTTAGATTCTTGCAGCTAGTCAGTGAGTGTACATTTGATCTATGAAAGAGAATGCATGGATCTACATATAATACTGGACTTTGATAGAATACCGTCAAATATAGTTTGTAGACTATAATACATGCTGCTCTTTTTGTTTATGCTAACCAATGTTCAACATCAGCCTGTAGAGATCTGGGAAATGATCCGCATGGTTGCCACTGCTCGAATTATTATGCCAAAGGCAATGGTGAGGCTTTCAGCAGGCCGAGTACGGTTTTCCATGCCAGAACAAGCGCTCTGCTTCCTTGCTGGGGCCAACTCCATCTTTGCTGGTGAGAAACTCCTGACAACTGCGAACAACGACTTTGATGCTGACCAGATGATGTTCAAGATCCTTGGTCTAATTCCCAAGGCTCCAAGCTTTGGTGACGAAGAGGTCGCAGCTCCTACAAACACAGAACGTTGTGAGCAAGCTGCTTCAATGTAAAACATCGGTATCGCATTTGGTGCTGTGAAACTAGCACTGCTGAAACCACTATAATTTGTAGTCACTAAAGATTGATGACGAACAAAATAGGGAGTTACTTCTGAATCACCTTTGCTGGCTTGGCATTGTATGGTGTATTCCGCTTCCATCTTTGATCTCTCCCCAAGTCCCCAGGCAGGACAGTTATGTAGATCAGGTTTTGGAGAACCAGAAGGCACCTGGTTCTGGGGTTGTCATTGTGAACTTGTATTTGTATCCGGTCTGTGATCGGTCCCAAATAGCTTGCTGCCAACCTGATGATGGCGCATTGGTGCATGCATAGCATGGCAGAGACCAGAGACTGGTGTCAGTCGTCAAATCCTGTAACCTGGTGTCAAATGTCCTCATGAATGATTCTAATGGTACTGACCATAAGTGCTTCGAGGGAGTAGCACATTAGCACTTCATGTGCTTTAGACCTTGGTCAGCACAAGCCCAGCCACCGTCCATAATTCTCCACAATCACATTTCAGACACATGCTATATCTTCAATCCTCTCGTAGATCTTCAATCCTCCGTTAGATACATATATGGTCATACAAATAGACATGATCACCATTGTAATTCTCATAATAACAAAAATAACCGAGCATGAATAAGATGTTACCTCAACACTCCCGTTGGATTCGACTTCTACCCACCGAACCCCTTTAATCCTATCTACAACCTAGATTCTACTAGAGTAGTTGGGATCCATGCTTAACGGAGGGGTAATTTGTAACGTTACGCTTGCCATAAAAAAGCATTACAAATCATCATATAATCATTTGCCTATGCGTTTTTTTTCTAAAAAAACCTAAGGTCAAGAGTATGAGCAACAAGTCAAATCTGCGAGTTAGTATTTGAAAACTATGCATTAAAAGCTAAGGAAACTAAAGTGCGACGCTGTGATCCGTCTAAGGGTTTTTTGTAGAGCTCTACAACTTGATTTTTTTAGATTCACTTCTAATTCTCCAATGAATTGATTCTTCTAATTCTCATAGTGAATCAGAATCTGTTTATAAAAATTATTTAACAAGATAACTAAATCCTTGATTAGATGAAACAATTTTGTGTTAATAGATAGCAAGTATAAGCAAAGGTTATTATTTAGTTGGTTGAGAAACTGTTTTGAGATTAGAAAAAAATATCTTTTTAAGATTCACAGTTCCTTCATAAAAAATGAAAAAATGATTTATCATAAATCAGGTACCCAAATTACCCGATTGACAAAGCTCTTCTGATTCTGGCCAAAAGGGACATAAATACTCGCTTAACCCTCGATGAGACGAGTAATGGTGCTCACTTTGCCAGATCACCTACCCTTGTCAGTGCAAATGAAAACGGGCTCACCGTAATAATAATAAGAGAGAGAGAGAGAGAGAGAGAGAGAAAGAGAGTGTGAACCCACACCGTATCGGAGCACACCCGGGACACGCAAGCTCCTCCTGATATCCTCTCTTCCTTTCCTACCGGGTCTCCTCCGCCCACCTCCCCCCGCCCTGTTTCCCCTCCGCCTCCGCCTCCGCCTCCGTCCCGCCTCGCCGCCGGAACCCTAGCCCGCCGCCCGATCCGCCGATCGCCGGCCGCCCCGCGCCGCGATGGACTCCGACGTCGAGATGCCGCCGAGCGACGAGGAGATGGCGGACGACGAGGACTACTACGACTACTACAGCGACATGGGCGACGACGACGACGACGGGGGGATCGGCGGCGACAGCGACGGGGAGCTAGTGTCCGCCGACTACGAGGGCATAGAGGCGGAGGGGACCGACGTCGTCACGTCCCGGCGCGAGCAGGTGAGGCGGCGTAGCGTAGGGCGTGGCTCTGCCTGTTCTAGTGCGATCCTCACAGGGCGCGGGTCGGGCGGTGCTTGGGTTGTCCCCGGTTCAGTCGGAATCCGTTGGGTTTTAGGTGGGACTGGTTCGAATAGGTTTTGAAACTGGCGCGTCCGTGAGGAGTATCTGTGGGTGATGCTGCGGTGAGCAACTTTGGGTGTGATCTCTTCCGGTACTGAAGCATGGGAGTGGTAGCGGTCTGGATCTGTTTTTCTTACGAGTAAAAATGTTAGGCGTTCTGGTGAGTATATCTGTCTGCAAACTCGGGATTAAAGCAGTAGCCAGATAGGTCTCATCTTTCTGTATGTAATTAAGTGTTATATGCTCATAGATCAGTGATGTGCCGCATTAAGGGCTCTAGTAGGTGGCTCAGCATTAGGGTTACGGTTTGGCACATCCGACACACATATAAAGTTTTTTTTATCCATGTTATAACCTTTAGGTGCTTGCCAACTCGATACTTTCAGTTTCAAAGGGGAAAACAGGCGTGACAAGGCTAGAAGATTAGTCACTTACTACCCTCTGTTGGAATTTCAGCGTTCTCCTCACCGGAACAGCTGCTGGTCTTGTCGCCGAAACTGATCTGATGCAGCAGCCAGCAGATCAGGTCTCCCTGCTCCTTGTGTGCATGTACGTGAAGGCAGAACCACCTGCTGAGTCCTGGTGTGCACGTACGAGAGGAACTGGAGAGATCATAGGTTCCTGCATTGAAGCCCAGAAGCAATCCGCTATGCAGATCGATCTGGTTGGTGCTGCTGCACGTGAACACGGGAGGTCTGGCGCAGGTGGAAGGTAGAGAGGAACTGGAAGGGATGATTTATTTCCAAGGGAACGCAGGCTATTTATAGCTCGGTTACACCCAATTCGTATCCAATTTGGACACTTCCAACCTTCTAAATCTGCAGCAACTAATTCTATCTCTATCACTCTTTTATTTCCATCCTACTCCGACATGGCAAGCCCCCCACCCCCCACCACCCTCTATTCTTTTCTAAACTAGGATTCCTAACCCGAACACAACTCCCAGATGCGTCCCTGGCCCAAGCCACAAAGCCCAGGATCACTAACACAATCATGGTTTTGAGTATCGTAAGGACTGGGGAAAGGATAATTATTTTCTTTCCATGTTTGTTGTTGCTTTGCTCTTCCGCCTGTAATCTTGTTTCATGGGATTTACTTGAGTCTCTCTGAAAAAAGGCTTGTGTTTTCAATGAACAGAGGTTTGTCATTTTAAGCGAAAAAGATATATCTGAACGTCAGGAGGAAGATATAGGCAAGGTAACTGCAGTGTTATCGATTACAAGGGAAGAGGCATGTGTTCTCCTTCATCACTACAAATGGTGAGTTTGATGGCATAGACACCTAATAAAGTTCTAATGTTTACCCAGATACTGTATTCTAATGCACAAGCTACTCAAATGGGATGTTACTCTTATGTACATACTATCATATAACGTCGAACATCTAATGCATCAGTTGCTTTATTACTTTTAACCACCTCTCAAGATATCCTGGCTGCCCCTTTATCTGGTGTTGATAATACACCTATTAAGCTTTATATAGAAACTGTAAATGTTCCTTAAAATATTGTTGCAGAATGGCATATATTGTACCGTGATCAATCTTGGTACAATAGTACAAACTTCTTTATTTTTCGATAGTCTTGCATCTTTACTTGAAATACTAAAACGGGAACTTCTATCTTTGCAATGTGCATTTTAGTCGTTGACCAACTTCCATTTTTTCAGTTCCTGGCATCCAACAATGTGCATGTGTATATTTGGAGTAACATATTTTATTTTTTAAATAAGGAACTGAGACAAAAGCAATACAACAAGATCTTCTTTTTGCCTGATCGTTGAAGTGTTTTGAGTTTGTTGTTGTGTAACTAATATCACTCAATTGTGTTCTGTATTCCCTATGCAGGGACATCAGCAAGTTGAATGACGAATGGTTTGCTGATGAAGAAAAAATCCGCAATATTGTTGGCTTACTTTCAAGTGAAAGTGATTTTGCTTGCTCTAGGAAGGCAAGTAGAATTTAAGTACTTTTGTATGCCATTTCGTCATTATCATTAGGTCATACTTGATTTAACCTTTGGTTCAGGCATATGCTCATCATTTTGTAATCCCATTTTGGTTGCAGCCGACTTGCGGAATATGTTTTGAACGGTATTCTTCTGATATGATGAGTTCTGCTGCCTGTACTCATTTCTATTGCCATGAATGTTGGCAAGGTCCCCCCTCTCTATTTCTCGTTTCTTTCTGTATTTTTACCTTGTATGGCCATGGTCTGGGGTTTAGGAATGGGCCCTATCACATTTTAGTCCTTTTACAAATTGTTGCTGGTTGTTAAGCATGCATATGTGTTATATATTGCAGCATGATAGAATTGGAATTAGATTTATTGTATAATGGACTGATCGGCTGGTATATATAGAGTACATGAGACTTGGGGTTCAAGATGACTCCCCAGTGCACATGACAGTCTACGATACTAAAATATGGCCTACTAAGTATACTTTTGATATATATAATAGTCTATCTAGTCCACCAAATATACTCCGAATATATACGAAAGTGCACGATACAAATATCTAGCCAATCAGATATACTCTAACATCACCCTACAATCACAACGGGAGCACTATGAACGGTGAGATTAGAGAAGAAGCTGAAGGTGGAATCCGATGAGCTGACACCCCCTACAGTTGTAGTGTTTTGGCGGTGCATATGCTGCAACTGAAGAAGAAACCAACGAGTACCACATGTGGATGATAGTCTCTTGATGTCGAGGTAGTCAAGCTCGAGGTGAATGTGGTCATAACTGTAGAGGAGAGCACCTTTCCAAAATCATCAAGGCGAGCAGGCGAATGCACAAAGATCAATTGTGTCACACCAAAGAACTCACTGGACGACTTGTCGATCACGCGATGGCGAGGGCGACGTGGAACTTGGACGTGTCAACAAGCATGGCCTATTTGCTACACCTGCGGTGCTGGCATCCTGGAGGTAATGACAAACGATGTTGACTTATCCCATTAGCCACATGACGAGGACCAAGCATGGGCCACCTTTTGAACGAACGACAATTCTAGTAAATATAGGTTGACCGCGAGCCAACATTGCAGGCTACGGTATCGCAATGATAGCTCATTCTTCCCGTGATACCATGATAGAATTGGATTTGGATTTATTGTATAATGGATTGATTGCATTGCGTCTTTGGGCCGATATATATAGTGTATAGGAGACTTGGGGGCAAGGGTGGGTTTGGCACTGTGGTAGAGCCACTCCACTTGTGTCCTAGGTATCGGGTTCAAATCAACCTCTTTTTAAAATAAGCAAGGGGAAGAAAGGACAACTCGGTACATGTAGCTCCTGCTTACGTAGGGTCCGCGAAAGTGTCTGACCCACTTGGGTATTTTGTACGTAGTGTTTGCCTACATTTCTGCAAGAGGCTGTTTTCACGACTCGAACCCATGACCTCATGGTCAAAAGGCATCAACTTTACCACGCTAAGGCCCCCCATTCGCAGACTCCACAATGTGTGGGAGCTTTTAGCACTTGGAACACCCTTTCGGAGACTTACGGGCCAAGGTGACGCTCTGATACATACAATCTATGATACTAATATCTAGCCTACCAAATATACTTCCAATATATATAGTAGACCATATGGCATACCAAATATACTTCGGATATATATGATAGTGAAGAGCATACCCAGTGCTGAAAGCTCCCACACGCTGTGGGGTCTGGGGAAGGAAATTTCTAGGCAGCCTTCCCCTTGCTTATTTTGCAAGGAGGCTGATTCGAACCCAGGACCTCTAGGACACAAATGGAGAGACACTACCACTGCGTCATTCCTGCCCTTCAAAATATATGATAGTATCTGATCAAAATATCTAGTCTATCAAAACACTCTAAAACAACATAATCGTCTTACCTTGACTACCTGCTAACTTGTTTTCCGACCCACCGATTGTAAAGGCTTACTAGAAGTTGGTGGTATTTACTTGTGCTTATATTCTACATATTGTTATAGTTAGTCTTGTTTTTGTATGCGAGTTGGATTGGGGCTTTCGGGCGAGATTGAGGAGTCATCGCCATATTAATATAGTTCTCTAGTTTAAAAAGAAATAAAGTCGTAAACTCTGGGTCAAGTCCTAGTAGGAGTATACAGCATATGTACCCTTATATAAGAAAAGGAAAACAAGGGTTGTTGGACAAAGAGAATCCACGTCGAATTTCTAACATTTAGTATTCAGAGCTTAGGTTTAAGATCCAATCCGTTGCTCCCGAGAGGACGTACTCCTGTGGTCGATCTAGGTCAAGGCGAGGGCGATTTGCATCCGCCGACGACAAGGGATCAAGGAAGGGGTGGATCTCGCCGGACTTGGCCGCGGGCGACAATGAGTGACGCGAGCAGCAGTGAGCGTGGGAGGAAGATGTAACACAATCCTGTATGCCTTGGCCGGCCGCCTCGCCTGGCTGGCCGACTGGCCACCGTCGTCGTTGTCGCCGCCGAAGCCCCCTAGTGCAGCCGCTGTCCAGCCCTAGCGCCGCTGCAGACCGCCTCCTAGCGCCGCCGCCGGCAGTAGAGAAAAGAGGGAGAGAGGGCGAGGGAGAAAATGTTTAGGTTAGGGTATGGGTGGGTTTTATAGACCCTAGTGTAAAATGAGGACCGTCGGATGAGCAATAGTTGGGCCTAGTGTGAGGCCCGCTCGCCTGCGTGCCTCCTCCGCTCGCCCGCCCGCCTCTCCCACCGCCTGCCTGGCCGCCTGTTCCTCCGTCGCCGCTGCAGTAATCCTCTGCCGCCGCCGCCGGCCCACCCGCCGCTGCCCACCTCTGCTGTCGTCCGCCTCCGCTGCCACCTGCCTCGAGCGCCTGGCTAGCTGCCTAGGCACCTAGGCGTCCAGGCGGGCATTTACAAGCTAGGGGTTAAGCTACTATGCACCGACCAGTTGACCCCCAAAGCTTAAGCTGATGGGGAAAGGGTGGACAATTCACTTATATTTCAACACTCCCCCTCACGCGTGCAGACTCTCTCGGGCCGCAAACGTGGAATAGGAGTTGGCTGTAATTTTTTTAATAAATCGCGCCCGCCAGGATTTGAACTCGAGACCTCTGGCCCTGATACCATGTTAAGCTACTATGCACCGACCAGTTGCACCCAAAAGCTTAAACTGACGGGGAAAGGGTGGGCAATTCACTTATATTTCAACACTAGGTACAGGATGTAAAGACGTGTCCATCTCAAATTTGAGTGCAGGGTGGAAGATGTGTGTTTGCCTTCTTGAGGATGTAAACATGAGTATCATCCTGAAATTGAGTGCAGGGTGGAAGATGTATGTTCACCATCATAGGGCGGAAGAGGTGTGTTTGCCATCCCGAGGATGTAAACATGAGAGTACCATCCTGAAATTGAGTGCAGAGTGGAAGATGTATGTTCGCCATCATAGGGTGGAAGACGTGTGCGCACCATACTAAAATTAGTGCAAGTGTGTGTGGGGACGATGAAGGACTGTTCATCATCCTGATTAATGTGTGTGAAAAAATTGAGTTTGTGGAAAAAACAAGATTAAGAGGGTGATTGTTAGAGTTATTCCTGTTTTTGGATGTGAGCCGGATTGGGGCTGGTGGGTGCTGTTGAGGAGTACTCGCCATATTAGTCTAGGTCTCTAGCCTAGGAAGGGAATAAAGAGTCGTAGGGATAAAAGTAGTTGCTGCAGTTTTTTGAAATAGGTTTACAGAGTTCTAGTACAGCAGGAATAATGAGTCCTAGTCGGACCGTGGGTCAAGTCCTAGTACAACTACACATGGACCCCTACATAAGGAAAGAAAAAGAGGGGCTGGATGGTTGTGAAATTGGGGCAGAAAATGCTTAGATTTGTCTTGTTCTGTTATCCCCCCCACCCACCCAACCACCCAACCCCACACACTCTCTCTCACACACACAACACACACACACGCACACACACACACACACACACACACACCCAAAGAGGTGGGAAGTTTCTGATGGCACAAGTCAATTTTGCAGGATATATTAGTGCTGCAATAAGTGGTGGCCCTGGATGTTTGTCCCTGCGATGCCCTGATCCATCATGTGGTGCTATGGTTCTTCAGGGGATGATTAGTAAATTAGCTAAAGATGGAGATAAAGAAAAATATGCAAGATTTGTCTTGCGTGCATATGTTGAGGGTAACAAGAAGGTAATCTGCTTGAACAATCTTACTGATGCTCCCCATCCCCAGTTATTTTGGGAAGATTAATTTAGATAGTTCTGACGTCATGTTCCTTTTTTTTTCTGTGTGTATCTCTTAAAGGTAACCCATATTTTATTCCTGCAGACTAAATGGTGTCCAGCTCCTGACTGTATGTGTGCGGTGGAGTTTCTTGGTGATGAGAACTATGATGTTTCCTGCAATTGCAAGTTCAGCTTTTGCTGGAATGTATGATAGTTCCTTTCTCAAAATGTTTATGCTTTTGTTTTTCCTAGTGATCAAATATGTAAAATTATATAACTATTATGTTCTGATATTTGCAGTGTACAGAGGAAGCTCATCGACCAGTGAACTGCGGGACTGTTTCTAAGTGGATATTGAAGAATAGTGCAGAATCTGAAAATATGAACTGGTTTGTTGCAGACTCCACATTGTGCTATACCTTTACGCCTTGAATTTTCTGCCTTTCATGGCACGGCATGTCGATAGATGCCCCAGATCCTGTTTGAGCAATACAACCTACTTTTGGTATCCACCTATTCATTATTTGTTTGTGTACTGTACAGCGTTTCAGATCAGATTCAGCATGGATATGAGTACTTTCCTGATTCTGATTAGGATCTCTTCTATAATAAATGGGTCGCTACTTTACAATAACAAATCACTCGTATAGTAGGAACATAAACAAGTTGGATAGGGGAGAGATGAAAGAGTCTGCTACTTTGTGTCCCCCAATACTGCACTACAAGCTGTGAGGTTGAATCTTATGTTTGGTCAACAATGAAAAATATCCTGGGCTTTTTATGGTACTAGGTTGCTTTGGATTGATCAGTTTTCATCTATTTGTTTCCTGTTTCCAAAGCTATATTTGGCGCAAACAAACAACTCTTCAGTTGAACTCAACATTGTAGTAAACTAGTAGTACTTACATTTGTTGTTAGAAAAGTAATAATTCACATCTGTTGTTAAATTAGTGTAAATAATATGTTTAGTTAATAATTGTGTTCAGTAGTTTTACAAAGTTGGACAAGCTGATTCATTGTGTTATGCATGATCCTTTACAGGATACTGGCTAATTCTAAGCCCTGTCCGAAGTGCAAACGACCAATAGAGAAAAACCAGGGGTGCATGCATATGACTTGCACCCCTCCTTGCAAATTCGAGTTCTGCTGGTTATGTCTGGGTGCATGGTCAGATCACGGAGAGAGAACCGGTGGATTTTATGCTTGTAACCGTTATGAATCAGCCAAGAAGGAGGGAGTTGTATGTTTTCTGTCTTGTCTTTATATTATGTATCTGTAGTATACTGGTTACTGGCAATGTTTTTAACACGCATGCACGCCCGCACGCACACACACACAAACACATCCACACCCACACACACGCACACACACTCGCCCACGCGCCCGCACACACATGTACACCCACACACACGCGTGCACGCGCACACATCCATATAGATGCTCTAGTGCTTTAGTTTGGCATTGGGAAAACAGCAGCATACTTTATTTAACATGCTATTATGTTTTTTTTCTGTGGAGCTGGATACTTTTTGTAGTTCATTTGATTACAAGGTTTCTTTTCTGGACCTAAATTACTTCTCTCTTGCAGTATGATGAGACTGAATCAAGGAGGGAAAGGGCTAAAAACTCACTCGAGAGATATATGCATTATTATGAGCGCTGGGCATCCAATCAAACAGTATGTTTGAGATACCCAAGTCTGATGTACATTGGTTTCACTGTTCTGTAACTGTAAAAAATATAACCTACATTTGTTTTTGTGCTCTTACATTACCATAATGCTTCAAACCATCTCACTCATGACTCATCAGGACATGCTATTACTCTATCATGTCAAGTATACGTGGAAGAATATCATTTGCAGTACTGTATTGGTTGTGCTTAGAAGAATAGTGACTAAACCAAATACATCTTTCACAGTTGACCATCCAGGTGTTACTTTATTTGAGGTCCATGAGTATAATTGGGCCTCAAAATTCATACGCTTTTGTATCAGTCAAAACAGATGTAACCTTTTATATGTGTGCATATCTGACCATTTGACAACAACAACAACAACAAAGGTTTTGTCCCAAGCACGTTGGGGGCAGGCTGTCTGATCATTTGATGGCTAACAAAATATTTAAGCATTTATGTATATATACTAAACCTGATAAGCATATTTCCCCATTTTTGTTAATATGTATTCTGAAACTTCAGATGCTTTGTTCTATATGGATTTCATACTTTAAAAATTTCCCCATTTCTAAGACGCTTAAAATCTCTGAGTTCTGAATTTTAATATCAGTTCTGATGTTTTCCTTTATATTGACAGTCAAGGCAGAAGGCACAAGCAGATCTGCAAAAAGCTGAAAAGGAACAAGTAAGAACTTATATCACATTAAGTCCTTGGGCAACTAATCTAGTGTGCTGAATTTTGGGGCAACTAATTTCTTGCATGGTAGACTAACCATTTGGTGCCTATCTCTCTGTGCCACAGCTTGCAAAATTAACTGATATTTTTGGAATACCAGAGACCCAGCTAAAGTTTGTAACTGAAGCCTGGTTACAGGTTTGGTATCATAGCTTTTGTGTTGTGTACTAAATGGATCTCATACTTCAGAAATATTCATATATCTGATGCATGTACTGTTCTACTGTATGGCAGATTATAGAATGTCGTCGGGTGCTGAAATGGACATATGCATATGGCTATTATCTAGATGATCAGGTCAAGAGTGAATTTTTTGAGTACCTGCAAGGTCATTATTTTCACTGCATTTCGAATTTAAGTACCAGATTAATTGTATGCCAGTGGAGAATCTTGGAACATCAGTTAACCCTAAATCTAATATAGGTGAAGCTGAGGCTGGTTTGGAACGTCTTCATCAATGCGCTGAGAAAGAGTTGGCGGTGTTTTTGCCTAGTCTGAAATCTGATAATGTTGAATATACCCCTTCACTAACTGATTTTGGTGATTTCCGCGTGAAGCTTGCTGGGCTCACAAGGTATTAGTGTCTCCATACTTTTGGTTTTGATAATTTTGTTTGTACTCCATGGGATTCAGTAATGCCCTTTTTCATTGGTGTTTTTTATTAACACCGTAGGATCTATTAATTTTCTTTCTCTAGTCTCTATAGTGCCATGAATATTTTCTGTCCAGCAGATTTATGCATTTTCAGTATTAAATAGACACTATGATGCCGAACCTGGTATTAAATAAACACTGATACTTCTACGTACGGACATGAGATATATGAATACTATGCCATGGTGCACCATGGTCGTAAAAGGATAGTAGCTTCCTATGGTTATGTTGTATTGTCCTGTGCACTAATCTTTGTTACGGTTATGGCAACTTTGCTGAATTTCGACTGCAGTGTAACTCGTAACTACTTTGAGAACCTCGTTCAAGCTTTGGAAGCTGGACTGGAGGATGTCCGCTCTCCTGGCCAGGCTGCTACAGCAAACATTGCCACATGCTCCAAGAAAGCAGGAACCAAACCCAAGTCTGTGAGGAGACAGCAGCACGTTAGACCAACTTCTGACCTCTCAGAGGATGGCTGGCCTTGCGAGCGCTGCACATTTCTTAACCCTCCTTCGGTGGATGCGTGCAATGTCTGCGATAAAACTAGGTACTAGGTAGAGAACAGGTCAAAGTAAGCACCCCCAAAGAAGCTGTTCATGCTCATGAGAAGAGATGGGATGCTTAAACCTCATAATCGTGCATTGGATGCTGACAAGCCTAGCTTCCAACAGCCGCGATGGTGTACAGAGGGTTATTTAAAGGCCCCGGGTGCAAATGGAGTGGAGTGGAGGCAGAAATGGGATCCTTCGGCTTTGTAGCCTGTCTATTCCTTGTAAATATTAGTAGTTGTGGAGTGGTAATTGCTATGTTACTGTCTGGTGCGTTTCCTTAACTGACTAGCCTGTGAAATTGGGAGTCAGCACGTTCGTTTGTTCTGCTCTCCGTGTTGCACCGGTCCTTTTGGAAACAAGTTTCTTGGATATGTGAATTGTTGCTTCGGTTACCCCTGTGAAAAATGGTTTTCTATCTGATGAACATGAACGGATGGACCGTACGTACGTACGTACGCGCATTGTGGTTTTCAGACAAGGAAAGGAATCGCAGTTCCAAGACGAGCAAGGTCCCTCGACGGAGAATGCCTTCGAGCTGCTGCTGCTGCTGCTGGTGGTGGTGGTGGTCGTCCGTGTCCTCCTCTGCCTGTTGCTTTTCACGACGTGTCCCTGCAGAGCTTGCGGCTGAGGCTGCTGAAGTTTGCTCTCGAGTAGTGCCGCGAGCCGTTCCTCCAGTCGGTGCCGGCCTTCATCATGAGCTCGAACTCCTGGTAGCTGATGCGTCCGTCCCGGTCGGTGTCGACGTCGCGGATGACGTCCTGGATGGCCTGCTGGTCGGCGGGGCCGAGCGCCTCCCTGAGCTCCTCCAGCTCGATGAAGCCGCTGCCGTCCTTGTCGAAGTACCTGAACGCCGACGCCAGGTACTCGTCGTTGCCCATCTTCTTGAGGTGCAGCGACACCGTCACGAACTCGTCGCAGTCCAGCGTCCCGTTGCCGTCCGTGTCGGCCTGCCGTGCCGTGCATGTCGATCGGGCCATGATCTGAGACTCGACCGGGGGTGAGATATCGAACGAACGAACGAGCGAGCGAGTGGAAGAAACTCACGGCCTCGAGTAGCATCTTGATCTCGGGCTCTGGCACCGGCTGGCCGTTGATGTGGAGGCCTTCCCTGAGCTCCTCCAGCGACAGGTTGCCGTTGTGGTCCTTGTCCATCAGGTGGAACATCTGCACGTACTTGTCGAGCTCCTCCACCGGCAGGTTCCGCGCCACCACCTTCACCGTCGTCGTCGTCGTCGTCGTCGTCCACCCACACGAATGGAACCGGCGTCAGCTAGCTCTCTCGCCATCCCTAGCTAGTTACTACTATGTGACCTCGAGTAATTAAAAGGCAAGCGGGTGGCGCAATCGACTGACTTAATTACCCCGAGGGCCTTCTTCTTGAACTTGTTCATGGCGGAGAACTGCTGCAGCCTGGCCCGGACGGCGTCGCCCAGCGACACGTTCGGCGCCGTGTCCGCGTTCTTCAGCCACGGGTGCTCTGTTTCGCGTTGATCAATGTCACGGTTGCGGATGTGGTTTCTTTACAAGACAAGACAAGACAAGAGAAGAGAAGAGAAGAGAAGAGAAGAGAAGAGAAGAGAAGAGAAGAGAAGAGAAGAGAAGAGAAGAGAAGAGAAGAGAAGAGAAGAGAAGAGAAGAAGATGATCTTACCGAGAACCTGCCTCGCCGTGGGCCGGGCGGAGGGGTCCGCGTCGAGCATCCTCCTGACGAGGTCCTTGGCGTTGGCGGAGACCCTCGGCCATGGCTCCCGGCCGAAGTCGATGACGCCGCGGAGGATCGCCTGCGCGATCTTCTCGTCGTTGTCGCCCCAGAAAGGCGGGACGCCGCAGAGAAGGATGTAGAGGATGACGCCGGCGCTCCAGATGTCCACCTCCGGCCCGTAGTTCCGCTTCAGCACCTCCGGCGCCATGTAGTACGCGCTCCCCACCACCTCCGTGAACCGGTCGCCGGGGTTGAAGAAGACGGAGAGCCCGAAGTCGATTACCTTGAGCGGGGAGTCCTCCTCCTTGCTGGCGAACAGAAAGTTCTCCGGCTTCAGGTCCCGGTGGATCACGCCGTTGGAGTGGCACAGCTGGACGACGTCGACGATGGTGCGGAAGACGGTGGCGGCGGCGCGCTCGGAGTAGTGCCCCCGCGCGACGATGCGGTCGAAGAGCTCGCCGCCCTCGCAGAGCTCCATGACGAGGTGCACGGCGCCGTCCGCGTCCTCGCACGCCTCGCGAAGCCGCACCACCGCGGCCCCGCCGCGCGACGACATGCGCCGCATGATGGCCACCTCCCTCCGCACGTCCGCCGCGTGGGCGGCCGCGGCCGCGGCGCCGGGGCCCTTCCCGGCGGCCGCGGCGGCGGCCCCGGCCACCATCCGGCGCGCGGCCGCTTGGCCGCCGCGGCGCCGGTGCCTCCGTATCGTCTTGCACGCGAGCGCCTCCCCCGTGGCGGCGTCCCGGCACCGGCGCGTCACCCCGAACTCGCCGCGCCCCAGCTCCTTGCCCAGCACGTACCTCCGCGCGAAGTCCGCCGCGGTCGTCTTGGGCACGAGCTCCCCGTGGACGACGTCGTCGACCCTGGACTGGTTCTTGCGCGGGGCCGGGGCGGAGGAGGGTGCCGGACCGGGGGCATCGTCGCGGTCGCGCTCGGAGACCGGGAGGACGAGGGAGATGCGGCCGCGGAGCTTCCGCGAGCAGGCGAAGGCGGAGTAGCAGCCCCCCATTGGAAGGAAGGGAGGGCGGAGGACGTCGTCGTCGCCGCGGCGGCCGCGGGGACGCACGCGCGCGCGCCCTCGGCAGCTGCTGCTGCGACGGTCCGAATGCCGGCCTCGCCGGGCGCGCTGGCTTTTGCTTGCTTGTTTGCTCGCCCGCCCGCGTACGGGGGGCGTGGTCGGCTCGCCGCGCGCGTCGCGACCAGCTTGCTATTCGTGGCCGAGGTGGCGTACGAGGATTCCGAGTAGGACACGGCTTCATCGGAAGGCTCCGTGGATTGGACGCGGGTGATGAGCTCGTCGTCTTGTGCTGGGCTTATAGAAGCAGCCGCATAACCCAAACCGGCCGCTATTTGCCCTACGGCCCAAAAGCCCAATCCAGCCGCTATTTGTCCTACGGCCCAAGCCCAACCCGGCCAATCGCCGCGCCACCTTGCTCGCTCTTCCTTGCCTTCCAGAGCGCTCGTCCGCGAAGCCCTTGCACCGCCTCTCTTCCAAACCCCTCTCCTCGTCGTAGTCGGCGGCGAAGAATCCCCGTACTAACCATTCTCCGAGCATGGCCGGCGCCGCGGCAACGGAGGACTCGGTGACTACGCCTCTTTCCGCATCCAAGGGGACCACCGGAGGAGGGGCCGACAGGAAGCGGAACGATGAACAGGGTGGCGGCGACAGAGCGCAGAAGCGGAAGAAGAAGAAGAAGGAGGTGTTCATCTACGGCAACTACAGGAACTACTACGGATACAGGGTGAGCCAGAATCCACTTGCACCTTCGCGTGTTCCGAAACCATCGAACCGTTCGCTGCCGCGTTTGTTTGCCCGCCGCAACCACCAGGGGTTCGACGAAATGTGTCTCTGGGTTCGTGTTGCCAATGGGATGGGGATGCCAGGGAGAAGTGATGAGTGATCGCTGTTTTTTTTTCTTACTTGTTAATTGGCACGCGCCGTTTACCTGTTTGATGTAATGCATATGAGTTCTCCGTCTAGTACGTTGCACCGTTTATCTTAGGTATCGTGTATTTGTCTTTCGACTCGTGTTATCTAACCTTGTTAAATTCATAGTTGCAAAATTAACATCTGGGATGTCTTTTGAGTCTGTGAAGGGTTCGATAAACCAAAGGGATAATCTCTGTTTTGGACCCCAGATTTTTTTGGTCGAAGCAGACAATGCCTGTTTGTTAAGAACCTTTAACTCTCAGCTTGTGGGTGCCTGGGAGATGATTCAAGGGTAGATGTGCTAGTAGCGGGCCTAGCGGCTAGGGAATTACTTGCAAGGCCAGTGCGCAGGGATAGAGTAGATGAGCTGTTACATGCCGGCGCTAGCTGCTTCAATAAAATTTTCCGTTGCATATAGCATGCTTTGTGTTACCAAGTAGGGAGCTGGAGATTTTGCTTGGTATGCTGTACATGATAGTGTCTTAGTACAATAATATTTCAATGCAACAATCAGATCCACCAAGCTTCATTTGAGCTAATAAATCCTATCTTCAATTGTTCCACAGATTGATCGTAATGTTGGTGAAGATCCCCGTCTTGAGGCATTCAAGAAAGAATGGTTCGAAGGAAAGGACTGTCTTGACATTGGATGCAACCAGGGCTTGGTAACGATTGGCTTAGGTAATGTTTTTTCTTTTTTTTTCCTGCAATAGGTTAGTTTCACGAGTATTTTCAACTGCAACTAGTGTTTATATATTGGGCTCAATGTGCTATGGATTTGGTCGAATATAAGCACTTATATGCGAATAAGTGTAGTTTTTGAATATTAGTGATGCTCTCTGAATTCTATTTACTAAATTCTGATATACAATAGCTATAGATATAAGATATTGTATAGTTGCCCATGTTGATAAATGTCTCTATCTCAAGATGAGTGGCATAATGTAGAGTGATTTAAGGTTTGGTCAGATACTCAGGTTCCAGAAAACCTCACTTCTTTTTGCTGAATCTTTCGCAGCAATGAAATTTGAGTGTCGAAGCATTCTTGGAGTTGATATTGATTCAGGTCTGTATCGTTCTTCAAATAAACTCTTGTTATGTTTGAATTTTCCATGCATGCTATGTGGCTATAATTTAGTTGAAGTAAACTGCTTCCGATGTTGACCCATTAGGTTTGATTGAGAGTGCAAAGTGGAACCTAAGAAGAATATCTCGACTGGATAAGGTTGATCCAAAAAATGTTAAAGCTCACGAATCATCAGATTCTATATCTCAGAGCTCTCTGGAAGAGGTGACTCCTCATACTTCAAATGGGAACACTTGTAACCACAAACACCAAGATCTTTTTAAAGTTATCTCCTTTAGACGTGAAAATTTTGTTGAGAGTCTAGATGGATGTTCAGAACAGTATGACACCATAATGTGGTAAGTTAATACCATAATGTTGTCTGTTAATATAAAAGTTGGTGCTGTTCATTCTCATAGTCGCTGCTATTTTTTCTTTGTTCTCGTGCAGTTTGAGTGTGACAAAATGGATCCATTTGAACTGGGGTGATGATGGCATAATTACTTTATTCGTGAAGATCTGGAGGCTTCTAAAACCGGTATCAATTAGCTGGACTCTTCAAAATTGTAGTTGTAGCACTTCAGTGGTTAAGAGGGAAAATACACTTTTTTACTGGGCTTCTCTGTTTCTGCAGGGAGGGCTTTTTATCATGGAGCCACAACCTTGGACATCATACAAGAGAAACAGATTAGTTTCAGAGGTTGGTGTTTTTGTTCAAACTGATGACCAGCTAGCCCCTACTGGATTGAAACTTGTGCTATTTTTCGTCTACTTGCTTGTGATGGGTGGTAGCTTGTATTTGCGTTGAGTTGTTTACTACAGGCTTCCATGCTTCTGAGATAGTTGAATGCACCTTCTGTTTTCCATGCTTGCTGGGATTTCATCAATTATGCTAATACTTAACTCTTGACAAACACAAACCTATGTTATTTTCCTTTGCTTTCCTGATTAATTACAGTATGAGTGAAGTGATGGATAATATTATGATCACTGGATAAGTTGTACCAATTTTTGCTATTATGGAAAATGTGGGATTCAAAAATCAAAAAGTGAAGTGCTTGATTCGTCCATGCAACTTGATCTTTAAATTCACTGGAGCATAGTAATCCTGCAATATTTTACTCCTGTTTTATTGTTTGCTGTTTTTATTAGGTTGCCAAGGAAAATTTCAACGTCATTTGTATATACCCTGAGAAATTTCGCGAGATACTTCTAGATAAGGTATGATATTGGCTGCCAAGTGCCAACTAAATCGTGTTCTTGTCGCCAGCAGCAGAATTTTGATAAACCAATAACGTTTTTCTTTCAGGTCGGATTTAGATCGGTAGAGATGATTGCAGACAGATTGGTGGGTACCGTCACTGGTTTTGACCGTCCAATAGAAGTGTACCACAAATGATGGAACTGAATCAAGCATCCCCATCCCTGCTCAAATGCATGTCCTACCCAACTAATTGTGCAGAGCTTTGAAATGCTCTCTAACTGTTCAAGTCAGCGACAAAGGAATTTTTTAGTGCTGGATTTACAACTGCAGAAGGGACAATCAAGGTGGAGGAAAGTATTGGGAGTTCTTTAAGGCACATGTCATTTTGTAGAAAACCTATGATGGATACCCTTGCCTGGAAAGAAGAAGGCTTTCGTTAATATGTTTTGCTTGCTATTTTATATTTTGAATTTTCCTGCGTTTCATATGTACATCTGCCTTGTGGTACTGATATTCATATCCGTCTGGGCATGCATATTTTGGGCGACCTCAACGAACTTTTTGGCTCCTTGCATTGTTTGTTCCCGTTTTGTAGTGTGCAAATCCTCTTGCCGCCCTTTGCATAACTCCCAAAATACGATAGAGGGGAGGGGGGGTATTTTCCAGGTTTTTTTTTGGAACGAGGTGAAAGTAGTAGTTTAACTTCGCATAGTCGGTCAATCTCATGTAAAAGAGGGTTGTGATAGGCTTAGCTAGCCAACAATTGGTTTCATGTCTAGCCTACCCCAACATACTTGGTATGTCTGAGATAAAGGCTTTGGTTATTGTTATTTTTGTTGTGAAAGTAGTAGTTTGAATTTGATAGTCATCAGAGCCAAAACGTCTACTGATACCCGCACCGCTAGTACATCTGTCTTGTGGTACCGTTGAGTTTCATATCTAGCCTACCTATTTGTTGTCGTTATTATAATATTTATTCACTTGTCCTTCAATCGCACAAAAATGAAATCCTTCTGTTTGGTTTGAGTGGGTGCTGCTCTAAATTTCATGCTCCATTTTAAGTTCTTACTGCAGAAGAGAATCCACGGATCATCAGTCGCTTGTAGCTCAAGCTAAAGCCGAGCCCATTCCGAATGGCATTCAGGAAAGCAAGTGGATCAGTCACTGTCTGAAAATGAAGTTGCAGCCACAAGCTCCAAGGAAGGTACAGACAGGTGTACAAAATCTGTATCCTCCTGCAGACTCCGAGTCAAGCAACGAATCCAGCTGCTCCATGCATCAAGTATATAACGCACCAATGATCAGGTGGCCATCTTCGAGGAAGGACAATGGTTTGCCTGGGCTTGATCGGGTGCCAGGAAGGCCACCGGTCGGCGATGGGCATCTTCCTGACGCTGCTAGTCATCGTCACCGCCGTCGTCGCGGCGAGGCTGCTCGTCTGCGCCGTGACGCGGTGCCTCTGCGACGACGGATTGGCGGCGCACGATGACGACGACGACCACCACCACCACCACCACAGCCCGGACGCCACCGACGTCGACGACGAAGGCGTGGAGGCGTGGGAGTGGGGCGGCGGCGCAGGGCTGGCGATCTTCGGGCACGCGCAGCAGGAGCGTTAGCCCGGCCGACGCAGAACGGGACGGGCGCGGAGCAAACTGGTGGTCGACCGCCGCCGGGACGGAGCTGGCGCGCCACAGTTAGCCGACACCACTGCACTCTGTAGCAGCTACCTAGCGTCATTGTTCGCTCGATTTTACAGCAGCATGCGTACTGTATGGCCTCGTTTGTCAGAGTCTCAGCTCCAACTGATCCGTGGACGAGTTCACGTGTCCAAGTACACTATGTCCGTTTCTAATGCAGTTTGTGTCTTGCATTATCCTTATGAAACGACAAGAAATGAAACTATACATTATACAGCATATTTCATTCATCAAATAAATGGTTTGTATCTTACGTGGCAGCCTTGGAAACAACAAAAAGAGTAGCGATGAATCGTTTAAAAAGTCGCATCCGTTTTGAATTTTGATACAGGATTGGTTGGTGCATCAGGGATCAGCTGACGAACTGCTGACCGTAGTACGTACGGTTGGATGGCACCTGTTCTAAAGTCGCCGGCTCACAGTCACAGGCCTCAGTCAGGTCAGTCTTCCCAGCTCGGAAGATTTCGTGGCGGCGCAGCGAGTGGTGGAAACTAACCTCCAGCCACCAACAGCTCTCTATCCACTCTCGGCCCTCCTCCCTTCGTTTTCCTTGTCCTTTCCTCTCCTCCTCCGGTCCATGGCTGCTGCAGCGTCTTCCTCCTCCGCCGCCGCCGCTGTCGCCTCGCCGCTTCTCCTTCCCGCAGGTACCCCCCCCCCTCTGGCGTCCCTCGCAACCTCAGCTCTTTAAGGCCCGCACGCCTCAACCGACAACCGTGATGCTTGTCCGCAGGGCCGAGGCACGCGTCCACGGCGTGGCTGCGCCGCGGCCACCCGTTCAGGAGCAGGGCGCGGAGCTCCGAGGCGGCGTGCTGCTGCAGGGCCGCCGGTGGGAGCGCGGGACAATGCGGGGAAGCTGACGGACTCACTGCCAGCACCAGGAGGAGCCTGCTCGGGGCGGCCCTGTCGGCGTCGGCTTTCGGCCTGGCCGCCTCCGGTGCCGCCGCCGTCGCTGCCGCCGGATTGCCGCCGGAGGAGAAGCCCAAGCTCTGCGACGCCACCTGCGAAAGCGAGCTCGAGAATGTAGGTTCTAGGCTTATGAATCGGTGCCGCAACTACACCTGAAAACTCGGTGCCTGTCTGAAACTCTCAACTTTTCTTTTTCGAAAAACGACTGAAACTCTGAACTATTCTTTTCGAACAACTGAAAACTCGGTGATCACATGGTAATGGATGGTCATGCTAAAATCTGGAATTTCCTCGTGCTGTTCAGGTGCCCATGGTGACCACAGAATCCGGCCTGCAGTACAAGGACATCAAAGTGGGCGAAGGGCCAAGCCCACCCGTCGGTTTCCAGGTTCTCACTCACCACACTTCGTCGTGTCTGGCTGCTTCCACCGGCCAAATGCTGATGGATGCTTTGCCTCTTGCTATGAAGGTCGCTGCAAATTACGTTGCCATGGTACCAAATGGACAGATTTTTGACAGGTGAGGTGCTGATAATACCCTGACGTTTTGTGATGCGTTCATCCAGGTGGTTTCTTTCAGTACTTTGTGCGCAAGACAACAGAGATAGAGACCTGTTGTCCTGTCCACGAATCAGAATTGCAAACTCAAATCGTGTTCCTTTTACGAATTCTTGATCCTGTTTTTTTATTTTTTTCTTGGGGCCGCCAGCAATGCCATTCATCTTCTGTACTTTTGCTGTATGTGCAGTTCACTAGAGAAAGGTCGGCCATACATATTCCGAGTTGGCTCAGGACAGGTACTTCTACATCTTCTACTTCACTAATTCGTACTGTTACCCAGCAGCATTCGACTAGCAGTATGGTTGCCAATGAAAACAGAAGAAGAACCAAACTGAAAATACGCTCTCTCTCTCTCTCTCTCTCTCTCTCTCTCTCTCTCTCTCTCTTTTAACTTGATGTGTTTGACAACATCAGGTGATAAGGGGACTTGATGAAGGGATGCTGTCGATGAAGGTTGGAGGGCTGCGACGCTTGTACATACCAGGACCTGTAAGTACAGTGGCAGTGTAAGCTTACACCATATCTGAAAGTTAAGGCGCCGCCAGGCTGGTGATGAACTGACGAGTCTCTCTTGTTATGGACAGCTCGCGTTCCCCAAGGGTCTTACCTCGGCTCCAGGAAGGCCAAGAGTGCCTCCAAACAGCCCAGTCGTATTCGACGTCAGCTTGTTGTACATACCAGGTCTTGACGACGAGTGATGACATAAACAAGAGGAAATTGAAGCAAAGTATGCACAGATATATCACTCACTGTTCAGCTAGCTAGAGCAGAGCAGCAGCAATTCTTCCCGGCTACAAATTCTGTCCAAGGAAGTGCTTGTATCCGTTTACAAGGATGTGCTTGTGTCAGGTACAGAGCAACATTGGTGAACATATACAGAAGAATGGTGTTCCTGTCTCTGCGAAATCGTTTGATTTCACTATGGCAATTTTGTACTGTTTTGTCTCTATTTCAAATTATTTGACGCTTACTAGTTTAATTTTAAACTAACCAGCGTTAAATAATTTAAAACGGAGAGGGTAGTTTGTGCGAGTTTCAGACTTTACCACACGTTTTCTACAAGTTTTCTGTTACCTTTAGAAACGAGAGAGAAAACACCATACAAGCCCAACCCAGATCATAATTTACTTCGAATTCAGCCCGGCCCATTTAGCCTAGTCAAATCAACGGTCCAGCTGAACCAGCCGACGCCCTCGCGTTCGCGCTCGCCGCGAGATCGATCCACCAGGCCACGTCACCCCTTCCTCCCGTTGGCCGCCGGCGCCAGCGCGGCGGCGGCCGAGTCCACGTTAGTGAGGAGGTACTCGTAGATCTTCTTCCTTAGCCGCTCTATCGTCTCCTCCGGCACGCCGCGAGGGCCGTCCGCCGCGGGGACCGCGTCCGACGAGGGCAGAGGCGGCGGCGGCGGCGGCTCCGCGGGCCTGCCTATCTCGCTCAGCCAGTCGTTGACGCGCTTCAGCTGCGGCAGCATCGCGGCCGCGCGGTCGCGGTCCCACGGCGCCGCCGCCGCCACGTCGGCGTCCAGGAACCGCTCCACGAACGACAGGAACCAGGCCCTCGCCTCCTCCCCGAGCCGCCGCGCCAGCTCGCCCCTCTCCTCCGCGCCACCTCCTCGCTCCCACTCCGGCGGAGGCGCCCCCGACGCCGCAGCAGCAGAAGAAGCGAAGGAGCCCGCCCTCGCCTTCCCCTTCGCCGGGGACAACCGTGACTTCACGGGCGGCGAGGCCTTCGCCGCCGCGGCCGGCTTCGCCGACTCGTCGACGAGGACAACGGCCAGCGGGAAGGCGGCGTTAGTCGGGGTCGGTTTGAGGTTGTAGAGGGAAAACGCAGAGAGGTCGGTGGCGAGCCCGGCGCCCACCCAGGAGGCCGCCCGCCGGCGGCGCTCCGCTGCGACGGCCAGAGTCTCCTCGTCTGCGGCAGCCGACCGGTCTGGTGAGGTTGCCGTTGAGGTGGCTTTGGTCAGTGACTCAGCAATGACGGTAGCGCGGGAAAGAGCTCCATGCAGAGCAAGGAACTGCTCCACGGCCGGCTGCGGGTTCTGCTCCTCCGCTGACGAGCTCACCTCCGCGTACGAGCTGATCAGAGCAACACAACGGTGAGGTTAAATTCTCACTGCATCAGTATGCAATATAAGCGAGCAGGAAAATAAAAAATCGAAACATCTGAACTTCGCATTAGATTTCTGAAATAGCTGGTCGTCCATTCAGGGAAGGGTTTACACTGTCGGTACAGCACGGAAACACAAACGCAACGTGATGCCTGAACTCTAAACATGTGCAGAAATAATGGCAAGTCCATGACTGGATCAAAAGGGGAGGAAGACAAGATAGGAGTAGTTGTTGGTAGCATCATTGAACCATGCATGACAGCTACAGCTATGGCATTTAGAATGTGCTACCGGCAAATTATGGATTATTTTAGAAATCATATCCTTTTAGGAATCATGTGAAGTGTACGCCCCTTTTAATCATGTGAAGTGAAATAAACATCAAGAACCAACCAAATTTTTGGTTGTTAGAACTTCAGAAGCCATGTAAACTTGAGTGTATGCTTTTTGTAGTTCTTGATTAACATGTTAAAAATGGATGTATAAATGAATATCCTTTCAAGGCATCATTAATTAGAGTTGCTTTGAATAAGAACTAACATCAGTTGCCAGGCTGCCAATTGCAAACACATGGCATGTTCCAATCAAAGCTCGGTATTGATCTGTTCTATATTTTGTAAGTTATCATGCACGATATAGCATACAGCTATGGTGCTATCAAACGAGGACCAAATATACTTAAAAATAGTATTTATACAAAGTAGTTAAATATTGAAAGTTGTCATCTGGAAATACGAAGTATCAAGGTACTATCAGATAAGGGAGAAAAGAAACGACTCAATACAGTACAATATGATGATCTCAGGAGCAATTGTGTTGACAGTGCCTTGAAATAGTGGGAGTTATGCATGCACTAAACTACATACACATCCGTAATTGCAAGATCATATAGGTTAACACACATGAAAAAATACCTTAAACAGCGAAGAAGGCTCTCCGCTGCAGAAGCTTCTTGCATGGCTTCAACGGCAGCCATTTGTGCTGCATCCCTGTACTTCAGAAGCTCCTGTCACAGCAACTATCTCATTAAGCACAAGTAGATACTATGGAATAGTCAACTACACAGGCCAACACGATATCCTATCCCCCCTTCTCCCTGGCAAAAAAAAGTTGCACGTGTAAAGCTTATTTGATTTTACAAAATACTGCTGACAGCAACATAGGGATTCAGCCAGCAAACAAAAGGAGGCCATCTCATACCTTTCCTAATTTAGCAACTGATGGTGGCAACACTGTCCATGAAGTGTTAGCATCAGTCAATTTTTTGTTATTTGAAGCAACCTTCACTAGATTCGTGATATTTGGGTAGCTTAAAACACCGGGTGTCCTCCTTATTGGAGAAGAATGCTTATTCACAACTCTGTCAGAATCATCTGAAGGAGCACTTGCTGAGCTCTTCCTTGGTGGAGTCTGAATCTTACTGTCATCCTTATGAACTGGCTTCTCTTCTGCTACTGATTTCCGCCTGGGAGTCTGACCACAGAAGAACCAGCAAAGGTTATATACTGAAGAACTTGTATGGAGATAGACACTAAAGAATCAATGATGAGTTGAGCAACACATTCTCTGCAAGTTCAACACATATGGTTTGGTGAGAATTGCAGATCCTATATTGGTGAAAGATTATCAATTATTAACACATCACAGTATCTATATTTGACAAGCACAGTCGAAACGTACCGAACAGCTCCTATTTTCAGACTTCCTCTCAGCTTTGGCTGGCTTTGAATCTGAATTACCTTTGCCTTTTGCATCTGCATTCCCTTCCCAGCTTCTTCTCAGGGCCTTTGGACCTGATTCAATACTCATCACGGTGTTACTAAGTGAGTTACCCACGGAGGACCTCCTCCCTGCTGTAGTAGCCTTCAAAACAGAAGCAGCCTTTTCTAACAAGGATAGCCTTGATGGTGATGGCTTCTCTGATCCCTTCATTTTGGCTCTCTGTTTCATGTCATTTGAGAATCTATCAGATGATGAAGGTAGAGAATGGACACTGGTTGGAGATGAGGGTGTCGACCTAGCACTGACAGACTTTGCCTTTGAGCTAGCTATTTCCTTCTTAATGGTAAGACTGTTGAGTGCCTCTTTTGAGAGCGACAAGTTTGACTTTGTGAGTTGGAGTTTCTTGCTTTCTGTCCCGTTGTTCTTGACAGAAGCATTTAGTTTCTGTAGCTTGCTCTGTTCTTTCTCTAGTGACAAGTCCTTGGGTCCATTGATGGATGGTTGGGCCTTCTTGCTGCCAAGGAAATTGGAGGAGCTAGTCACTACAAGATCCTCTGGATTTCCAACACAAGCATGCCGTCCTGGAACTGGCCTGACCCCCCTCAAGATCGGCACTGGAGTAGCTGCCTCAAAACGGTCTACGTGGATGAACTGCCCCAGCTGAATCGTGTCACTCAATATGAGATCATGTTGCTCGTCCGGTAGGGAGACGTAAGTTGCGTGCGACGAATCAGACACCTTGAGGTAGAACCCCTGGTTGGTGAACAGATCACTGCCTGCAAGCGCCGGGACAATGCTGATCACCTGAAGAAGCGATGACCGGTGTTCGCCAGCGACTTTGACATCGCTGTTCATGTGCTGAAGAAGCTTGACAAGGACCCCAGGTACCAGCGAAGCCATGGCTGTAGCTCCTGAAGCACATTTACCTGCGCACGTTGAGCACAGTTCAGAGGGCATGATCACCACACGGAGGAGACATTAAGAAACGCAGCTACCTAACCTAATGAGGTTACTACAGCCAGGTAGACAAGGTCAGCTAGTCCTTCAAAAAAAAAAGGTGGATCTGCAGCTACCTAATGAAATAAAAGCTGCAGCTTTCCACCAAAACTTAATCCAAACCGGTACCACAAACCATTTCTGATTACTCATAATGAACAGGAACGGGTGCATTTGTCTCACCAGACGCTAACCCGTTGTATGGCTGTGAATTGAACAGTAAAATACATGGCAAAACAAAACAAGCAACAGAAACACAGAGTCCTTTAAAGGGGAACTGGACCAGAACAGGCACAGCAAATTCAGAGCGAGAAAAAAAAAAAACAGGAGTTGTCCTGAAGTCCAAGGAAACAGGAGAAGTACCTACCTACCTACAAGCATTACTACGACCTGAACGGAAGTGGAGTAAAACAGTACTCGTACATAAAGATCTGTACTGGAAACGGTGGCTACAGACTACAGAGGGTAACGACGATGCTGTTCTTTGCACGGCATTTAATTCAGTCCGGGAAGAGATCCAACGTAGGGGCGGGCGGGCACAAGCAGATCCAACAAGGACCAGAAAGACCAGGTGCCAAATCTCATGTACCCTTGGTAGAAGTGACGAGCTGCTGGCCCTATCGCGCAACTGAACATAAGCATATTGTTCAGCCACAGAAGAAGAAGAAAAAAAACGGGCATGGACTCTGATCATTTAACGAGCAAGGGTACCAGAGGCGACGAATCCCAGAGACGGGAGGGGGTGGCGGGTGGGTGAGGAAGGTCAGAAGCAGAGCGGCTGCGAGGAGCACGCACCTCTCGACAGGAAGGACGAGTCCCTGGGACGCCGGACCTCTCCTCTTCTTCCTCACGCTTCCAGCGAGAGGCAAGCTGCGCCCTCGACGGCCGGAGGCTGGGGGGCTAGGAAAACGGTCACTGTCTTCTTCTTCCTCCTCCTCCGAGCACTCGCCCCAAGGCAGGCTGCTGCTGCAGCCTAGTACTACTACTACGATCCTATTAGTTATAGACAGAGCGGAGGCGGCTTGCTCCGCCTCTGCTCAAGGAGAGGAGATGGACATGGAGATGGAGACGCCTGGCCTCGTCGCATCCGAGAGAGTCTCTCGCCGGTTGGGTCTCGGAGGCGGTGACGAAGAGGTGACTGTGGGAGCAGAGCCAGAGCCAGAGCCAGAGCCAGAGCGCAGGCGGGGGGAGCGAGCTCAGACGGGCACGGTGGTGTGGGAGAAGAAAAAGCGCTGCGTGTGGAATGGGAGATGGGACCGAGGCAGTCAGTGTCTGGTCCGGAGGTGGAGCTTGTTGCGGTGAGGCGTCGCTTTCGATGGGTCAAAGCGGACAGGTCAGGGGATGCGAGAGAAGGGAATCGGTCGCTCGCTACTCCCCGGACCCACCCGGAGATGTGTGCTTTTCGGGGAGATGCAGATGCTTCAGATCTTCTAATTCTAATTCTGGCTGCAAATTACTACTGCTTCTTTAGCATTTTTTTGATCCAAATATTTGCATCCTTTTTTTCCCCTCAGGTACGTAGACGACGTGAGCCGCAGCAGAAGCTTGCTCGCTCGCTCGCCTCCAGCTCCAGCGACGAAGCAGAGAAAGTCGAACCCAGTTCCGTCAACGACTGCACGCAGCATCACAAACCGGATTAGCTGCCGACGCTCACACTCTGCAGCATTCTGACTCGAGCAGAAGCTGGACAACGAACTAGTAGTACATCCGATTGCGAGATTCCGACAGCGTATGATTTTATTTCGTGTGTTGCAGGTTCCTGACGGCCCAGGATACGAACGGTGGTTCAGGTTTCGCATTGCGTTTGGAGCAATGGATGGAGTCGTCGCCGACGGTCAGGTGACAGGCAGTGGGTCTCGTAACCTACCGCATGATGCGTGACGTACGTATCAATGATAGGCGTTCAAGGTAAAATGACTCTCTGTCAGTATCAACAAGATCACAGGCCGGTGCATGTAATGTACTAATCATCCATGACGGATGATAACCAGGTAACGACTTCAACAGAGTGCGTACACAGTTCACTGAATCAGACCTGCTTACTGTGCAGGGGCTGCATTGCATTTGCATGCACATCATCATCCCCAGACCCAGACACACAGCTAGAGCTAGAGCTAGCGAGGCGGCTGGAAAAAAGAAGAAAAAAAAAAGCAGTTTGGCGACCACGTGGTGTCGCTCAGCCGAGCACGTACTTGTTCTTGGCGGTTCTGTTTGTACAGACCAGCTCTTGGTTTTGTTCAATAGTAATCCTCTCATGCGCATGTGGCGGGTGACACAGGAGGATGTCGGCGGCGCCAACATGGGGGCAAGCCAAGGCAGGCAGATGAGAGATGAGATGAGATGGGATTCAGGTTGGCCATCACTCGATCACCATCACCATCTCCCATGCCCCCACAAAGGTGATACTACCATGACACGGATGACCAAACATCCAAAGAAAAAAAAAAGTAAAAAATTTTTTTTGTGCAGGTATCACGAGATTAGAGATTCAGAGAAACCCTGCTGATTTCAGTAAAAAATGGAACTCGTCCTACAGAACGCCGGCCAGTTCGCAGTGAGGGCCCGGTCCTACGTCCTACTACATGAGTGACAGCAGTTCTTCATCATCATCATCATACGTGTGTGTACAGGGTGTGCACGAATCATCATTGCCTGCGCTACAGATCACGTTCACGTGCTGGGGGGGGGGGGGGCATGCATGGCAGATCGACTTGCTTCTGGCCATCTGATGAGCGCAGAGTTATCAATCCTGGGCACACGGCATGGCATGAGGAGGGTAGCCCGATCTCTGCCTGCCTCCTCCTCCTCTTCCTCCATGGTGCCTTACAGCTCTCTGTTTGGGAGTAGTAGTAGTTTTTTTGTTTGTTTCAGATACTGCTTGCCCCGGAATACTAACTACTATGGTCGTCGTACTATGGCACCGGAGATTTTTTTGCAACATTGGACACTGAAGCTGAAGAACACTGATGCATGTCATTGTAGCTCCGATCCGGGGTACAAATGACTGTCAGCTTCGGTTTCAAAAAATAAAAAAAGAGGAGGAGAAAATGGTTGTCAGCTTCAGATACGCGAATGCATTGCCCAGTTTCAGAATTCAGAGTCGCGAACGTAATAAGACCGGGTGCGCTTTCATCCGTGATGCGAATGCTAGCTTCGGGCTTGGCAGCGGGCCTCACTTGCATCTCGTCGAATCTTCTCGGCTGCGGCCTGCGGGGCTCGTCGTCCAGCTTCCTCCACCTCCACAGCCACGACCAGCTGCTCCTTTCGATCCTGCAAGTGGCTCGACCGGGGTGGGCTCGCCGCCGCGCCACGTATTTCGCGCGGGGGAGTGTGAGAAGAGCCCTCGCCGTTCCGGCGTCCTGGACTGCACGGTGGCGGCGGATGGGACAGGAGGGCACGAGATAGGGATGACAATGGGTCGGGTTCAGGTGGAGCAAAAACCCGTTCGAAACAAAAATGTTGCGAGTTAAATTTGAAATACGCATATGCACCCGTCGGGTTTCGGGTACCTGTTGGGTTTGACTTTTTTAATAAAGATATTACAACGTTTAGTAAAATAAGTATAAAAAATCATCTATTTTAAATGACAATACAATAAAAAGTACTAAGTTGCTTATAAAGATTATTAATATAAGTAAGTAAGATAAAACAATTAAATAATATAACAAAATCATATTTAACTTTAAAATTATGAATATAAATTATGTCAGGTGCCCGTCAGATACGCGCAGGTGCAAAATAAAAGCCGTACCTGCACCCGCAACAAATCAGATCGGATGCAGGTTAGACCCGCAGATGAAAATCCCACCCACGTCCATCGATGCAAAACCCATTAGATACCCGCACCCACAAGTCAGATTGCCATCCCTAGCATGAGACAGAGAGAGAGACGACCGGGAAAAGAGAAAACCAAGGGGGTTATTATAAATATCTGGATCGCGACCTAAGTGAGGAGTGTATCTGCAAAAGTTCTGATCGGCGACACGGCATCCGGCGAGGCAGTGCCGGCGCCGCTGCCCTTTGCTACCCCCCCCCCCGTCTCAGGCGCATACGTCGCTTGCCTCCGTCAAACGCGCACGATGGGATGGCCTGGTGTTCGGGAAAAAACGTAGAACGCACGACAGATTCAAAGACGCAATCGCGCTACGTTTACATGCCGGCTCAATGGCACGCCATATGGGTGGCAGAAAAGCAGCCTGACCTGACCAAACCATCAGGCAACACGGCAATTCATCAAACAGAAATAAACTTCAAAAAAACCGCGCATCCTGGGAAACGAGGCAACCGGTAGTCCTCTCAAAAAATTCAAGATCCACAAAATCCATCACTGACGAGAGTCTAACTGCTTAGGAGTCCGGAAGTACATAGAAGAGCAAGCTCCAGTAATGAGAGAAGAAAGCCCTTGGCTTTGGCAGTTCATCATCAAGATGTCGTCCTTTCCGTCTTCAGACCTCTTGGACGCTGAGACCTGCACCAAATGGAGGCTCAAGTCGTCAGATGCAGAGTCTAGTGTTCTGAACATATCTGCACTTGTCTACAGTAATTGACCCAATGAATTCGGGAGTCTTTAATTGACAGCTCAAACTCAGTGATTTCAGAAACGCACAGGGAAAACTATAATATCAGAAACAATAGAGAACAGATATAATGATACTACGGCCACTGGAGTGATCCTGTCCCTCAGATCTCATAGCTATTGCCGTCACTGATGAACAAGTATATAGACTAGTTTTAGCCACAAGCCTACATGCTAAAAAAAAAGAGTAGTCAAGGAAGGCTTGAGGCTAAAACTATCTGAGCATTCATCTCTGGTCCAATTATTTTATCTTCATTCGGTCACATGAGGACCATCACTAATCAGGCCAAAGATATTATAGCTACTGCACAAATGGAAACGAAATAAGAAACTTTATTCACCAAGGAACAGAGGAAGAAGTAGTACAATTGTCCCTCAGATCTCATAGCTATTAACGGCCATCATTGACAATTTCTAAGAAAACGGTTTTAGCCACAAGCCATCCACATGGAAAAAAATAAGAGCACACAGATAGATGGCTTGAAGCTAAAACCAATTTCCAATCATCTTCGGACCTAAAGTTTATCTTCACAGGGACCGAGGGACGACAAGTGCAAATCCTCGTCAGCAACCAGAATGGTAATTCCAAGCACTGTTAAAGACACCAGAGTTTTCACATACAAGGACATAAACAAGATCATTATGCTAACCTGGTGGGAGAGATTGCTTCAACTTGTTTGCCTTCTCAGCGTCGAAGACGCAGAGGGTGTACAAGTACTTGGAGCAGCGCACCTTGAACTTGACAGCATCCTTGCTCCTCTTGATCTTCACGGAACGAGCATCCTTCCTCCTTGCGGTGAGAAGGAAGTCCTTGATCTCGTGGATCTGCTTCGGCTACATTGACAGAAAAGAATCGATTACAAAGGCTGTACAAAAGTATTACATCATAGAATAACAATTTACTAAAACCAACAGCACGGCAGTTTAGCTCATATGGCAAAATAATACAAATCGGATTCAGATGTGCATGCAACAGAAACTTACACCTAGCAATTCAATCGCAATTTATTTACAATTGCAACTTCCACGACACTGCAGTCGCTTCAATTGATTACAGATTCAGATACTGTCTAAAGTATATATTCACAGACTATCCACTCAAACAACGTCATGGTAGAAGTAGCACATGAATGGTAGACTGGGGCGACAACCAAGGCAACAGCAAACTCGATAAAGCTCGTAGGAAATCTTATCATGAAGTGCTCGGTTAGTGACTAGTATATAACTAGTAGGCCACGCAAGATGTAAGTATTGACCTAACCCTAACATGACCAAGTTCTTTCCAAACCATACAACAGAAACAAGCAATACGGACCCCAAACACATGACGAACAGCGCGCGGAAAATTTAATACGATTTCTACTTCTACTACTACTATTACCTAGCACTATCACGCAGAAAGAGGACTACACATCAGGGAGACGAACTGATGCGCTATTGCAAGATCAGGGAGTGAGAAGGGACTAGAGACAGGTTACCATCTTGCTCTTGAGGCCTGGGAGTCGCCGAGCGCTTCTTCTCGCGGCGGCGGCAGCTGGAGGAAGGAAATGCCGAGATGGGGGCGGGAGGAAGGAGAGAGGATTATATAGCGCCCGTGGATGAAACCCTAGACAAAGAGTGATTCCGGAAATGCCCCCGTATCCGTCGCTCGCTGCAGGTGGGACCGGGAGCTTGGAGGGACGGTGGTGGGCCGTATTCAGATGGGCCTCCGTTGTGGCTCCCGGGTCATGATGGGCTTTGAACTCGGACCACCATTGCTTATGAGTCTGTACTGTATAATTTTTCGTGGGGCAAATGGGTATTCTGATATGGTAATGAAGTTACAGCAGTTTTACTGGCCACTTCAATTAAGGTTGCTGTAAGCCTATAACGCGCCCTAAGCAGAAAAAAAAGCGATTTACGTAAGGCCCATGAAGAACAAATGTGAATTCTATCCCAGACAAATGTTGTTCAATATTACTCTCTGTTTTGAAATGTTTAACGTTGGCTAGTTCAATTTTAAACTAACCGGAGTCAAATAATTTGAATCGGAGAGAGTAGTTCTCCTTCGTGACACACAATAATACTTATGAGGTTACCCCAAAGTACTATAAGCAATGTAGCGTTACATAGATAAGTTCCAGCTCATAACGTTTTCACATATTCCATACTCAGAGAGTGCCATGTAGTTTATCTGAATGTGATAGATCACATGATGCACACAAAGATAGCACACATATATGTGCAGAAAAACGGAGAACAATGCATAAACAGCAGGTGCACTTTGAGCCGCAGCAGCTATCAGTAGTCGTCGCCTCTGGATATGACCTCTTTGCAGGTTGGCCGGAGTAGGATGGTGTGCTCAAACTGCGAGACATAGCTTCCCTTCACGTCGCACAATGGAGGGTACGGCTGAAAACAGTACAGGATAATGTGAATAACCATGCCATGGCAAAGTTAATACGACGGCAACGGACCCTTTTCACATACCTGGACAATGCCATTATCACATAGATTTTTCAGAGCCATGAGATACTTGGTCTCACCAAGCCGGTCCAAGTACCGCCGACAAAAAGCAAGTGTCCCAAAATTGTTGTTGATAGTCCCGAGTAGTTGCTTAGCTTTTGCTACCCTCAAAGGCACATGTCCAACGTCAAAGTTCTTCATGTAATGACTGCACTCTAAGTCTTCCCTGACAAATCCCTTTCCTGCAAACATCACAAAATGTAGAACTCTTCAAATGATTAGAACACATCTATGGTAATTAATAAGCCATGGCTATGCTAGTATTTGTGAAGTGATTTTTTCTCCTTATGCCAAACTGCCAACCATGGATCAAATCAGAGGAGATGTTTTAGTATGCTTAGCTAGGTCTCTGAGTTTGAGCTATATATAACACCATACCAGTAGAACCAAAAGTTTCAATGGCATAAAATTCACCCTCCTCCATCTTTGTTTGCTCTCCACCTTTCACAATCGGAACTGATTTCCCAGCATGGATTTGATATGGCCCAATGCTATGTCCATTAAGATTCCGGACACTTTTAACTGTCAACAACAAACAATAATATGAATTGCTATATTTTTCTGCCTTATATTATTTCTGCAGAATAGAACATTAGAAGTTGCATGCACCTTGGAAAACTTTCCCATTGATTTCAACCTCATATGACTCCATGACTTCTTGGATTGCAGCACCAACATCACAAAGCCGTGCATCTATTCCAGCTTCCTGAAATGAAAAAAAAATCAAATTATCACTGAAGATCAATAAGTGAATGTTAGGTCAGAAGAGATAATTTCAGATAGCCACATACACCGCACCATAAACATAAAAAACTATTAGGACAAGGTAACGCTACAAAAGCATCTAGAGGAATTCCAATATATGCTAGTATTGACTAATGGAAATTGGAAACCAGTGTTTCAATGATCACATATGAACTTGCAACACTTAATCAAAGTATCTCACATTTCTGCAACTAAGCAGCGCTCTACAGGAAATTGACATGTGCAGAGGCGCATATTGAAATAATGCATCATTGTACCCACAAAAATTACATAAAAGCACATCCTGCATAGAGTGCGGATGAATATTTAGAAATTACCTTGATGCCGGTATTTGTGGCATCTCTTGTTGCTTGAAGCAATGGATCAAACATGGGATTGAATGCAACAGTAAATGCACAATCCACTATGTATCCTGGAGCAAATATCATGTTAGCTTTGCAGGTAGAGATAAAAATAGCTTAACTAAAAGGCTTTGTTGTTGTTGTATTATACTGGCAAGCAAAAACCCACACTAGATTCCATGGAACTTAACAAATGCGAAATACAAAGGAAAAATAACTAACAGACCATCTATGTGTGTTCCAAAATCCAGCTTCATCACATCATCATATTGTAGTCTGGTTTGATCACCAGAATTTGGTGTCCAGTGAGCTGCAACCCTAAGAATTGCAATTTCATCATCAGTTTCCGAAGGGAATTAGAACTATAAACTTAACACTGTAGATGAATAACATACCAGTTCAAAGAGCATCCTGTTGGGAAGGCAATACCAGCTTGCAGTCCATTCTCCTTGATAAGCTTCCGAACCATGTTTTCCAATGTTTCACATAGGTCGATCATTAACATTCCAGGCTTTATAATGCTCCTCATATACTTCCGCACCTAGCAAATCAGACCAAAAATTGTAGAATTATAACAGAATATATTACTATTACATAAATCATATTGTAATAAAATTAAATGGGGGAGGTATGTTTCAAACCTGTCTATGAACTTCGGCTGCTCGGCGAACAGAGTTATATATCGGCTTTTGCAACCGTTCCAGTTCCCTCTTCTCCTCACTGGTTGTTCTCCATAAATTACTAAGAAACAATATATAAAATTATAAACAGCTAGTAGTAACTATAAATCAGGATATTAATACATAACAAAAATCATTAACAGTATTTTAGCGATCCAATTTTTTGAGGTACAATAGTTTATACAATTAATACCATAGTCTTTAAAGCAGTGAGGTGTCCTATGGTGACGCCTTAAAAACTAAGACTGATACCTACACATTCTGACAAAGGATAATTCATTTCAATAACACTTCTACTTACTCATCCTTATACTGCTGGATTTCACCCTCAGGAAAATCCCCCGAAGGGAAAAGCTCATCCACGGGAATTGACGGAGGATCTGTTTGCTGTAGAGGGTCCTTCTTCTTTCTGCACAAAACATGGCTCATGAGACTTTCAGATGAAAGGAAAGAGATTAAACAAGAATAATAATAGTTTAATTGAACAACGGAACCTACTTTGCTTTGCTTTTCTTCTTTTTCTTCTTTGCTGCTCCTAAAAATTTATTTAAATTATAACAGTCAGATTAATCTCACCCAAATGCTAAATTGAACAAAAGAAGCTTCAGATTTTGATGAGAATCTCGGTGATAGAACTAGCAAGGTTATCACCTGGCACTCCATCTTGAGATGGGCCATCAGCTTGCACTTCATCATCATCTTCTGGTGGTGAGGACTGAGCTGCAAAGGCGGCACTATTGCTATTTGCAACTTTACACTCTTTATTCAGATTTTCCTGCAACAAAACGGGGAGTTTACTTGCCATTAGAGCAAATATACAGCAATATAAGGAAAGAGCAAGAGAAGGATGTGTTTTGCTTGTTGTAGTCACATAATCAAGCCCAACTTTCAAAAAGGGCATACCCAGTGCTGAAAGCTCCCACACGTTGTGGGGTCTGGGGAAGGGAATTTCTAGGCAGCCTTCCCCTTGCTTATTTTGCAAGGAGGCTGATTCGAACCCAGGACCTCCAGGACACAAGTGGAGAGACTCTACCACTGCGCCAGGCCTGCCCAACTTTCAAACTTAGTGAAAAGCCACTGCCACACGTCTGACTGTGTCCTTCTAATAAAAAGCTTAGTTACCGCTATGAGGACAATTCAGGTTATTAATTACAGCCAAAATTCAGTAATGATTGGCCATGTCAAGACTGTAACTAAGGAAAGCAACGAATACGCAAATATTGCACTTTATAAACATAAGTATGCAAGGAACAATCGGCAGTCATAGTGACTACTACAATACAAAATATGCACGACAAAACTGCCAAGTGTTGCAGCATAATACTTACTTTTGTTTCTTCTTTTTGCATAACATGCAATGCCTCCATCTCCCGGGTTGCTGCATCAACCGCAGCCATATTCTATATTTCTTAAGCGGAATCAAACCTGAATGAAAAAAGAATAAAGAAAACAGTAAGCACAAATTTCTACCAGGACTTCATTGTAAGGAAAATTCAGTATCTTAGCCATTCCTAAACGTCTTATGAAAATTCGTGTCATCCAATGTTCTTGAGTTAGGATATCTGATTCTAGTGATTCTCTCTCGGGTTTCGCGGATGGATCGAACGGAATGAAGAGCAACGAATGCTCAACACCAAAACTGAGCAGGTTGCTTAGTTTGAGGTTCATGCAAGTATTACAGTACCGTATAACAGAAGTTGTGCCCTACGGTCCATATGACAAGCCTTATTTGTATCGGCCAACAATTCAAACCAATATGAACTCCAGAACCTTAAAGCTCGGGATCAGCACAGGTTATTCCATCTTGATTTAGAAATCATCGGTCGTGAAGATTTACAGCACTAGGTCTAACCCGCAACTGACGTAGAGGAGAAGATATTAAAGTATACCTTCCTTCGGAGGCGGTCGATCGCTTCCGGACGTCGCCGGAGCAGGAGACGCGGACGAGGCGTGGCGGCGGCGGGTTTGACGGGGTTGGATTAGGACACCCAAGGTTGGGAGGAGAAGGCTTCGTTTCGTCACCGTGACTTTTCCAAACCTAGCGGCGTCATGGCAGGGTGGACCCACCTGCCAGCCCCGGGAACAGGCCCAAAAGCCCAAAACACGAGATGGGCTTTGGTGGGCTCACCGTTTCGTCGTCGCAGTCCAATACGCGATCCACCGAACGTCCCTGCAGCAACAAAAAGCCCTCGCGACTCCCAAACCCTCCTCTCCCCGGCCGCCGCCGCCACTTCCTCCTCTCACACCTCACCTCCCCGCTGCCTCAGGCCTAAGCGGGCTCCGCCGTCGCAGGCGAGTCCTCCCCCTCTCGTAGAGAAGTGCCCGAGCGGAGGGGAGCGGTTATCTGCACCGATGGCGACGGAGGGGACCATGCAGCAGCTGCCGTACATCAAGGAGACGGTGCTGAAGAAGCGGAAGCAGAACGAGGACTGGGCCGTCAAGAACCGGGAGCGCAAGGCGGCCAAGAGGCAGCGCCGCGTCTTCGAGCGCAAGGGAACCATCAAGCGGCCCGAGGAGTTCGTCATGGAGTTCCGCAACAAGGAGCGCGACTTCCTGCGGATGAGGACGCGCCTCAAGATCCGCAAGCAGCCGGCCGTCGAGGCGCTCAGCTCCAAGCTCGTCTTCGCCATCCGCATCCCTGGGTCGGTAATCCTAGCATGAAACGATGAAAACCTTCGCTTGGGTTTAGTTTCTCCGCTTGGCAATGGCAATGGTAGCTAACAGTTGCCAATATTTGCTCTGCAGCTCTGATGACTTGCATCCGCACATTAAAAAGGTTTTGAGGATGCTGCGGCTGACGCAGGTCCTCACCGGCGTGTTCCTGAAGGTCACCGAGTTGACTCTGAAGAGGCTTCTTATAGTTGAACCGTTTGTCACATACGGGTAAACTAAATGGCCACATGCTCCGTTGTTTGCTGGTCCATTCTTTACGGTTTTGAATGTTTGTTAACTCATGTATGGTCATAGGTTCCCAACTCTGAAGAACGTGAAGGAGCTTATTTACAAAAAGGGTCGGGGGTTCTTTGATAAGGAGCCTTTCCCCCTGACAAGCAATGATCTTATTGAGAAGGTATCGTTTTGTTTATAGTATAGCATCTTTCATTATTATGGGTGTCGGTACATTTCTATGTGGCATGTTATTTGATTGCTCAACAATTAGCTTAGGTATTAGTAAGCTGAAGCTATTAGGGTGCTTTTAGTTGGACGGCGAAGTTGGATCAGAGATGGGTCCAATTCTTTTGAAACGAGGTCATCCGTCCTATTTGTTTGGTTGGGTGAATGGGGCGGCCTAGTTTTATGTTGGTTGGATGGATGAGAGCAGATGGAATGAAAAATAATTAACTAACTTATATCTCTTAATTTTAAACATCATTAGTTAATCATACACTATTAATCAACAAGTACAACTTATTATCACTATTGATCTTATAGTATTCATATTAGTTTAAAATGGCACAACTTGTCACCAGTAGTATTTTGGGTGGAGATACTATAATTTGAACTGTTAGCTTCATTTTTATGTGAAACCAGCGCTTGGTGGCAAATAAAAAATTTATGACTAAGCTTGTTATGCATTGCATATGCTATGCATAGATTCCTGTTCCAATTTCTTCTTATGAATTGCATGGTAAACTGAATTTTTTTATGTTTGCCTTTGCTGAAAATAGGCTCTTGGTGATCATGGCATCATATGCTTGGACGACCTTGTGCATGAAATTGCCACGGTTGGACCTCACTTCCGAGAAGCATCACGCTTCCTCATGCCCCTGAAACTCAAGTGTCCAGAAAGGAGGCTGCAGATGAAGAAGAAACCCTACAAGGACGGTGGTGACTCTGGCGACCGTGGGGAGAAAATCAATGAACTAATTGAAAAGTTGAACTAAGGCAGAGCCTATCCTTGGTTTACAAGCTATGGACTCATTACCTATCAGCTTTGTAATAGCATAGCTGAGCGTACCTTTACATTTGAGACCCTATCTGAATCCTTGGTATGATGATTATGGAATAGCTGAATGTGTTTTCACCCTCCAGCCTTCTTCTCATTCTGAGCGTTGCTTGATTTGTTATGTTTAACCATATACTACCTTCGTTCTGAAATAAATGTGTTTAAGAAAATTAATTTAATTTAAATTGAATTAGATTTCTTGCCCTAAACGTCATGTATAGGGAGTAGTTGTTAACAAAGTTATGTGCGCTGACCAGCTAGTTTGTGACGTCAAGGTTCATGATAATGCAATGAATTGCAGTCGTCTTGATATTTGATGGTTTATGTAGAATTCTTGTTGATCGAAAAATTCTTACTATGCCGCGCCTATCATTCCAACATGTGTCGCTATAATGTGCAAGGTATTTCATTTCTGGAAAATGCATTTTTGCTGATATAAATTCTTGCGGTTAGCATTACCATGCTATGTGGATGTCTGGGAAATGAATTTTGTTTGTTGAGCTGATCTGATCCCTTGATCCGAAGGAACTTTATATGATGCAGAGCATGTGTCGCGCCTGACTCAACTGCGTTCTGGTCTTCCGGTTCCTGCCAATATTTGCGCATTGCTGCTCCGATGTGTTCGTGCCGTCGTGCGCATGGTTGGTCGCCGGCGGCCGTGCACCTCACAGCTATATCCGCCGCCGTTCTATGGTACGCAGCTCGACCCAGCCACTGCCCACAGACACAGCAGCTGCCTGGTGATTGGTCCACCTCGTTCTCGTGGACCAACCAAACGTACCCACATCGGCCTCGTCCTCTCTTGCTTTGCTTCTCCGCGCTCCCCTCCCTCTTTCCGCCCCCAGGTGCTTCAGCCCGTGTGATTTCTGGCGGCGGCCGGGTGGATGGCCTCCGCGGCATCGGCCCCGGTATTCGAGAGGCTGGCCGGGATCCGAACCATCGCCGAGTCCGGCCGCTTCAAGGCAAGCGGCCCCACTTCAAATTTCCAGCTTTGCTCGCAATTACCCCCACCCCCTCGCATAGATTGCTCTTGTGAGTCACTGTAGTAGCAGTGTCCCTTGGGACTCCCTGATTCTGGTTGCCGGATCGGGAATACGGTTGACAGATCCCAGTTGAAGACGATGGGAGGAGTTGCTCCTCTACTTCGCATCCCGTTGCTTGCCGCATGTAGAAACAGAATGATAGAGATAGAGTCAGGTCACTCGTGCCATTTACTATTGCCTAATACCATTTGCTTACAGCTGAATTCGTCTGGCAGGCGTGGTTCCTGGACCAGTTCGGCGTTCTCCATGATGGGAAGAAGCCTTACCCAGGGGCCGTTTTGGCATGTACGTTGGCACAGAGAATGTGCAGTGTAACTTCTAGCGTCCGGTTTGCGTTTTGTACATTTTCCTGTGTTGTAGTGTGCTATTTGAGTGAAGTGTCAGTATGGTTGTTTTAGTGGAGAAGCTTGCCAGCAATGGGGCGAAGATGGTGATAATCAGCAATTCCTCCAGGCGATCGCCTGTGACCATGGAGAAGTTAAAGAGCCTTGGTTTTGATACATCTTGTTTCCTTGCGACCATCACCAGTGGGGAGCTCACTCATCAGCATCTTCAGAAGTAAGCAGCTTCCTGTGTGCAGTATCTGATACTGGCAATTGTTTGGTTGCTGTCTAATTTACGAATGAAGGGTGCAATACACATTATGGGCATTGATAAAATTACCTTGCCGTCCGCTGATCTTTGAGGGTTTTGTTTCATGTTGGATGGCATACTGCAAATACAATGCTTATGATTACGTGTTACCAAGTATAGGTGTGTCTCTGCCTTGTGCTTTTTGTTGAAGACTAGACTTTGTAGCGAGACGCGATTACTCCACGTGACCTCCTCATAATAGATACAGCTGTTGATTAACTCATTGCTTTTTTTTCAATCTAATTTCATATATGTAGGAGAGAAGACCCATGGTTTTCAGCTCTTGGTAGAAAGTGCATCCATCTGACATGGGGCAATAGAGGAGCAATCTCTCTGGAGGTTTGTGGCTATGCAACTTTTCCTTTAGCAGTAGTCCGTTCCAAGCAATATTAGCATCAAAATTTTCATGCGGCCTATTTTTCAATCCAATGGGCAGTGGCTGAGGTAATAATGATGAAGGGGAACATTGCAGTACTGATATGCGGTTGCAAAGGATGCCATAACACAACTGCTCATTTTCTTTTAGCTAGTCCATCGGTAGCATCTGCGTAGGAATGGACTTAGTCTAATCAACACTTCATTTCTCCTGTTAGGGCCTAGGTTTGCAAGTTGTGAGTAATGTTGATGATGCAGAGTTCATATTAGCCCATGGTACTGAAGCACTTGGTGTACCTTCTGGTGATCCACTTCCCAAAAGTCTTGAGGAGCTTGAGCAGGTTCTAATGTTTGGCCTAGAAAAGCGACTGCCAATGGTGGTAGCTAATCCAGATTATGTCACTGTTGAAGCTCGAGATCTGCGTGTCATGCCTGGTATAATCCTGACATTCGATAAATATTAGTGTTTAAATAAATCTGAATTTGCTTGGCTGCGCTGTGCTCGTTATATGTTTGTTCTGATTCCTGTGAATGTGTGTTGTATGATGATAAATTCTTTATCCATATGTAAACTTTCACCATCATCGCGCTCTGGCAGTCTGCCTATGGTGGTAAATAATCCAGATTACGTCAATGTTGAAACTAAATTCTTGCATTAACAGAAATGTTCTTTTTTCTCTTTTAGGCACTCTGGCAGCAAAATATGAAAGTCTTGGCGGTGAAGTGAGATGGATGGGAAAGCCTGATAAGGTAACTGTGGCATGTCTGATTTATGTAGAATTGTAGATTAAAAAAATCAAATGTATCAATATAATGCATAGTTAAAATGGTAATATTGCATTAAATGAAAACTATGAACCACAAGCTTGTGCACTTGTGATTGTAGCCTTTCACAGTATTTTACTGCTAAATAGCTTATGCATTTGCCCCTTCAACTCGTGGCGATAACAGCTTCTTGTTGACTACCAAATTCCAACTTATGGTATTGCTTTCTCAGGTGATCTATATGTCAGCAATGTCCCTAGCGGGTGTCGATGCTCATGAATGTATCATGGTGGGTGATTCACTGCATCACGACATCAAAGGGGCAAATGCATCAGGAATCGCATCTGCTTTCATCACTGGAGGAATTCATGCAGCTGAACTTGGGCTCAGTGAATTTGGAGAAGCTGCTGGGGCTGGGGCTGTCAGTACACTCTGTAGCAAGCATGGATCATATCCCTCTTATGTGTTGCCTTCATTTACATGGTAGAAACACGGTTCAGTGTTACTCTTGTTTTTTGAGGTGAAGGTGACTCAGGGCCACCCTTAGCACAGGAAAGTGATTTTGGCAAATATTGTTTAGGAAGGGTCACTGGAGAATAAAGGCCTTAGAGGCATTACTGTTTTGTGCTTAGCTACTGCACTTGTTCAATAATCATTATTAATTCGATCAATAGTGACTTTGAAGTTCAGCAGTTATCCTTCAATTCTGTTTTTTCATAGTTTGTAAATGTTATGATTATGATGTAAATCTGAAAAGTTTTTAAAGATCACCAGTTAATTTTTCATATGATTTTTCTAATTATATTTCTGCAAACTGCATGTGAGTAATTTTTCCTATCTATTTCTATTCATTATTTTCCATGTACATCCAATTGATTTCACTAAACTTTTTTATTCTTTTCTTTTGCAAATTTTAGGCTTCTTAATTCCCAATCTTCGAACGGTTTCGGCTTCTAGCAAAGACAAAATAAAACATACGTCCCTATCAAATTAATATGTTAAATTTAGGTCAAAATTGACTTGTATTGTTTGGAGGCTAACCATTGACACACTTGTTGTCTAGTTAGAGGCAAGTATTTAGCTCCTTGCCACAAGCTAAGTACATGTACATGTTAGTTTAGTCTTCATAATATTCGTTGTCGCCTATGATAGTCCTATATTATTTTCCCCTAATATATTTAATTTTAAAACCCTCTCAATCATGCCAAACTACTTGTTGCATCATAAATTCTATTTTGTTAGGTATTAACTAGTTTTATGTCACGACAATGTCTAAATTTTTATTTTGCAGAGAAGAGTAGACAAAAGGTACGTTTTTTTTAATCCCTTTCTCGAACCCTTTTTTTGTCGTCACTTGTAACCGTTATTTTGAATCAAATGATCCACGCATCATCTTCTTCCTCAAACTTTCTCGTCTCCCGCCAAATCGTCTTTCCCTCTAACAACATACATACGGCCGCGCTACCTCTCCCTCTAACAACACGTTGTTACACCCTCGCGCGCACACGCTCTACCTTCTCCACACCACATCGATGATCAATCCATTTTCATGACTCTTTCTTTCTTTGAGCTTGGAAGTCACCGTAGACCTTGAAATTCTGAATGGCCAGGTCTCTAACCCTAACGTCAAGCTCAATTTCACTCCTGAAAATAAAAAAAAAAGACGTGATTTTTTTACTAAGAATCACATACGGTATACATTACATGCATCCACACACACACGCAGCAGGAAGGGACGGCTCTTCGCAATCCTCCGGAGCAGAACGCCGCCACAGCCAAGTAGCGTCATCGCCGACAGATCACAGCCGTCGAGGTGGAAGCTTCCAGAACCGCCCGCACACGCTCCCCCCCCCCCCCCCCCTCCCCGTCAAATACCTTCGTCTCCCGTCCTGGCTGACTCATCATCTCCTTTTCCAGTCGCAGCCCAATCTGTGTCTCCCCGCCGCAGGCCCTCCTCCAATCTACCCCGCCGCCACTCCAACTCAGATCCCAGGCATCGGCGCAGCAGGGCACGGCGGAGCCAGGCAGCTAGCAGCGGCTCGGTCGCGCGCGGGCAGAACGGGGCACAAGCTGCCTCTCTAGGGCTGCCCTCCTCCTCATCCTCCAGCTTCGACGGTGACAACGCAAGGTGACTAGGTGAGAGCTGACCTCTCCTCCCCAACCCTCCCACCTCCATCTGGGCTGGATGTAGCGGGGATGAGGACCCCGTCGATCCCTGCGCGGGGGCGGGGACGGGAAGAAATTGTCGCCCGTGGGCTGGGACGGGGAGATTTCATCGCAATCGGGGATGGGGATGGGCATCCGGTGCCCGTGGGAATCTTCGCTTCTTCATCCTGGAACCGTAGCCACTCGAAAGGCTCGCGCCTTTTGTGGCGTCTGATCTATGTATGTACCGTTTCCTGTGTGTAGGATGGCTGACGCTTCTCATGAGGCCAGCAGCTCGACGGTGAAACCTGCCGATGATCCAGAGTCGACCATTGAGATCAACATCAAGACCTTGGACTCACAGGTCCACAAGCTTCGTGTGCAGAAGAACGTAAGAAGTTGTCATGCGATCTCGGCAATTTTTTGCTTCCGTGTTATCTGTCTGTTAACTGCTGAACCTAGATTGGAATTACAAAATTTATATGTAGTTCTCGAGCCTATGTTTGTCTGCTTTCGTATAGACTCTGGAGAGCAAATGATCATATGTCCTATGTTTCTGGAAGAACTAACTGCCACATCTTTAGGTGCCTGTTTCGGTCCTAAAAGAGAAGGTAGTTGAAGCAACTGGGGTTCCCCTGGATCAGCAGCGGTTGATTTTTAGAGGAAGAGTATTGAAGGATGATCACCTCCTATCAGAGTATCGTATCCTTTGAGTATGTGCGTAACAGATCGAATGTATGAAGCTCATACTTGAACCATCTGCTTTTTCCATCACACTTATGGTTCTCATGAATTGTGCTATGTAGCACATATGCTAGGTGGACTGCATGTTTCCTTATCGGTTTCTTTTCCCTAATCATTTAGTTATGTATCCTGATCGTCAGTAAAGAAAGGGCAGCCCGGTGCATGTAGCTCCCGCTTGCGTAGTGTCTGGGAAGGGTCCGGCCCACTTTGCTGATTGTCAGTAGTGATTTAATTCTCGTTTTCTGAGCTCTAAGGTTCAGGTGATCTGCCGAATTTTGGAACTAAAATATTTGCTTTTGAGTTGATTAATAGGTGGTTTTATGCGAGTTTAGGAGCATCCTGATCTCACATGCAACCCTGTGCATACTGTATGGTATTAAGTAGAGGTTATGTTACATTATTGGTTTTCATCACTTGGGGTCCAGTCTGTTATTTTCTAAGGATTTTTGTTTCTGCTGAAATTTGCTATGGCGTGCAAGGATTTTCTTTTTTCCTAGTTTTTTAGTTACTTCGTTGCATCATGCATCTTTGGATTTGTTTGTTGCTCTCCATAGAAATTCTATCATTTGTATCCCTGACTAACCTCAAGATTTGGAAGATGGATTTACAGTGCATCTGGTCACTCGACGTGCAGCTGAAGGGCAACCTTCTTCTGGTACTTCTGAAGGAAATACCCATGTTAATGGTAAGTCTGACCTGACCTGTGGCTGGTTTGACAACTATGCATTCAATCCTGAAGCGCCAAGTATTTGGATATGCTCCACGTCGCCTACTTGATGCCTTGTTCTGCATAAGAGTAGATTTTGAAATCTTGGGTTCATAATTTTTTTTCAGACCTGGGAGGGGTTGAAGGGCGGACCTGGCTAGTGGTAGTGTGTCTCCACTTGTATCCTGAGGTATTGGGTTCTAACCAGCCTCTCTGCAAAAACAGGGGTAAGGCTGTCTAGAAATAACTTTTCCCCAGACCCCACAATGTGTGGGAGCCTTCGGCAGTGGGTACGCCCTTTTACCTGGGAGGGGTTGCAAAATATTGCCAGCCGCGTTGAATAGCAAGTTAAGCAGGCTAGTTAAGGTGGGTTAACATAAGAATCATGGACATATGTACAGATTGTCACAATACTCTGGTTTTATGTTTTTGTCATTAATTTGACCTATGAGCACCACTGTTGAACTTGTTTCCTTGTTAAATTTGTTTCTTTTGAGTACCCATGGATGCTTTGCCGATCAATTTGAGTAACACTGCCACAGAGTACACATCCCCCTCAAATAATAAAATAGGAACAAGGTTATTGGTTGGTCCTGAACCTAAAAGTTACTTGCTGATGCTTAAGTTATGACTAATAAGATGCTGGAGATGGGCCTGATAAAGTTTTTAATTATCTTCCTCTTTGTGCAGTAAATGTTGCTGGAAATGGAGATTTATTGGATGATATTTCCAGGGTATGCTTCTTCGTTGCTGTTATATGCCTGTATGACGTTGACTCATTTCCTTGAGCCTTGGCTAAAGTTACCTTCTGAGTCCTGTTTTATCAATTATCTTCTAAGAAATTATAGTATGGCGTCTGATTGTATGATAGATACATTGCTAAGGGCTTTGTATTTTTTGTGGAAATATATATCAATTCCTCTATTTGTTATAAATACTCATATAGTAAGATGTTTCCTTATCCTGGCACTATTTGCAGAGTGTTCGGGATCTTCTTGGTTCCTTAGGTGTTGTGATGTCTGGTGGTGTCACCAGCACATCATTTTCGGTAACGAGACTTTCTTTGTAAGATCTAATGAGGGTACCCAAGGCATCTCAGAACTTAATATTTTTTATTTGTGACTGCTTGATCAGGTTCCTTTGGCCCCTGCACCAGAAGGGGCTAACAATGCCCCTGGAGGAACTCAACCAGTGCACCCAGCACAACCAGGGTTTTCGGCTCATCAAATCCATGTAGCGCAGCCTCAACCTGCCAGAACAATTCCTCGCAACATGGTAGATACATTTTTTTGTTCCTCTTCCTGTTTTCCTGTTTGTATAACATAGTTTTAAGAGTAAATTGTGCTGTGGGCCCCTAAACTTTCTAGGGTTCCCATCCAGTTCCATGAACTCTCAAAATGTCCATCTAGGTCCTGGATCTATTTAAGTTGCTAACCTTGGGTCCGTACTCCTTAAGCAAAACAACTATGAATGATATGGCAATGTTAGCGTTACCAAAAAAGGGTCATGTGGCAGTCTCTCTCTCCCTCCATTGCTGCCATGCAGCTTTCGTGGAGCTGCTGCTGCTCTTTTGCTGCCAAGCGCCACATCAAGAAGTTGCACCAGGAACTCCCTCTAGTTGTGCCCAGCCTCCGTTTGCTTCCTCTCGTTGTGTACCCGAGGTCGACGACCTTCTTCTCCGAGCCTTGCTGCAGCTGGACCTCAGACCTTGCCGTCAATTTCTCCTCGGCCTGTGAGCTTGCCCTTCCTATTGCGCAACTCCTTAGGCACTCTCGTGTGCAGATAAGCACATGTGCTCATCGGATTTTGCATCCTCCTAGCCGTCGTTACTCGCCGCCACACAAGCTCGCCGATGAACTCCACATCCTGCTGCTCCCCATCGCCCACATCTTGCATGTTGGGCTTCAACGTGATTAGATGATGCTCAAGCTCTTAGTTTTGCACCTTGCTGTTCCTTCTCCCGTGAGCACGAGGTCACCGAAGCCTCTGTCATGCCCCTTCTTGCTGCGGCTTAGCTCCGGCCATCAGCATCGAGCACATCACCGGGGCATGCAAACATCTATGCATCCTGAGCCTGTGGGTTCCCTCTGTCTCACGAGTTCAACATTGTTCTTTCCCTCCCATGCGGGGTCTGTTTTGCTCGATGGCAGCGGTCATCGACTGGCTCGTGTAGTTAAACAGAGCTCATGGAGTTCAACAAAAACCATGCTTTGTGGCCTGCCATGGTGAACAAGGGGAGAGGGGTAGAGAGAGTGTCTCATCATCCTTTTTCCATGCTGGTGTTGCCACGTCAGTTATATTTGCTTTGCCAAAGGGGTATGGAACTATGGACTCGAAGTTAGCAACTTAAATAGATCCAGGGTTCAGATGGACGTTTTGAAGGGGAGTCCTAGTGCAGCGGTAAAGCTGTTGCCTTGTGAACATAAGGTCACAGGTTCGAGTCCTGAAAACAGCCTCTTGCAGAAATGAAAGGAAAGACTGCATACAAAAGACTCAAAGTGGGTCGGATCCTTTCCCAGATCCTGTGCAAGCGGTAGCTACGTGCATCGGGCTGCCCTTTATTTAGATGGACATTTTGAGAGTTCATGCACCTGGATGGGAACCCCAAAAAAGGTTTAGGGACCCACTGTGCCATTAACTCTAGTTTTAATTCTAAGGGCATGTTTGGTTGATATACTAAGGTTACCACCGTTTGCTATAAACTTTTTTCAAACTTGACTAAGTTTAGGTGCCCATTCTTAACCACAACTTTGCAAGCCTAAAAGAATCTTGCCACACTTTTTTGAGTTATTGACATGTGTCACCTAGTTAGATGGAAAGGAATCTTGTAATAATTGTAACCACAAACCACACATGACTAAACCGGTCAAACTTCACTAATCTTACACGTGGTAAAATGTGGTAACTTGTAGCTTCAAACCAAACAGGCCCTAAAATCAATTATGACAGGTTATTCCAGATTCTATGACTACTCTTTCCGAGTATATGGAGCGCATGGACCAAGTATTACGGAATAATGGTATCACAATTTTATTACTTTTCATTAATTGTTGGATGTTATAAAAAATTGTGATATTCATTTTATATGCTATAAATGAAGGTACTCCACCGTCCAGGGATTCAGAAGGCCAGCAACATCCAGTGTCAGATAATGCTGATGTAAACCCAAGATTTCCAAGTCCTGAGGTTTTGGCTCAAGTTATTGAAAGAACCCAACAGCTTCTTGGTAGCAGTGCAGCGTCTGCCCTTTCTGTATGTCACTTAGTGATTTTGGTCTGGTCTTTTCCTTTGCAATGTTAATGAACCCAAAAATGCTTTTCCTTGGAATCTCTGACAGTGATATGTTGTCTGGTTTTGTTGTGTTCTGCAGCTTTTTCCCCTTACTATCCTGTCAAATGTTGTATAAAGTTGAACATATTTATTACCTTTGCCTTTTTTGTGGGTTTTCTTTTTTCGGGAAAATGCTTCTGGAATTCAACCCTGTCCTGTAGACCTACAAATTTTTTACAATGTAACTTGTCTTCACTGTTTCTTGTTTAGTGATTGCATGCTTTCCTGAATTTTATTTAGAGTACGACATCCCCCTTTTTCCATGTTGGCCTTGTTGCTTTATGGATGCAAAGGTGCTGTTGAGTTGCATGGTTTAGTTTTTTAGCACATTCCTAAATAGTACCTATTTACATTTTTTAGGAAAATATGTACATTTCCTGTTGCTGGGCCGTTTAGGGCCACTGTTGTGTGTTTGGTTTGAGATCAGCCCCTTGCTGCCAAGTTTTGTCTAGGCCACGAATATGACTCACTTCTGAATTTGGCAAGCCGTTACATCATTTAGACTATGTCATGCATTTCTTGTGTTGGTAGAGGCCTATCTTTCTTCTTGTTTCTTTCTCTCTGCTATATGTGCTGATTACGCTAATGTTAATATGCAATAGTCACCTAGATGTCTTGGCTCACAAGAGATGCTGCCCCCTGGCTTTCTCCATGACAGCTATGTTTGAAGGATTGATCCTTTAAATGTTGATCATGTTTTGGTGAATCATACTTCTTTGTTTATTTTTGGGTAACTGATCACACTGGCATGTGATGAGATGGAATTTGTTTTTTTTGTCTTTGTGGTTACATATTTTGAAAGACACCTGATGCAACTTCTGAACTGATAGATGCAAACTTCTATGCAAAGTTTTTTTTCTTGGAAGTATATGTGACCATAATGTATTATGTTTCAGCACATTGCACAGCGTATTAGGAGCGATGCTGGCATTGTTGATGCATCTGTTCGTCGTGAGGTCCAGACTGAATCAGTCCAGTTGGGCATGGCAATGCAACATATGGGTGCTATGCTTTTCGAGCTTGGTCGGACAATGATGATGCTTCGCATGGGGCAATCTCCTGTATGCATAATATGTTATGTAACTAACTTCTTTTTTCTTGTTCTGATGATTCTAAGAGTGTGTCAATTTTGCAGTCTGAGGCTTTTGTAAATGCTGGGCCTGCTGTTTATATAAACTCCATGGGACCAAATCCGATGATGGTTCAGGTTATAAACTGTACACTTATTTCATGATGGTTTTGATGGTCAGTATTTGAGTCATAGCATTATATTAACTCATCGGCTCTCTTTCTGCAGCCGTCTTTCCAAAATACTCCTCCATTTGGAGTTTCCAACATACCAAATATGGGTGGAGTTTCTGGTGCTTTCGGTATTGTTAATCCTTCTCGGTCAACTGGTTTTGGAGATCCTTTTCGAACTATCAATGTCCACTCTACTGGTAAGTTCACATCTCAAGCTATTATGATTCCGTTTGTGTTAGGGCTTTGAGCTGATGGTGGAAGCTGCCACAAATTTGAGCTCTGAGAATAAATTCCTTTTGTGCTGTTTTGTTAGACAGATTCAATTTTGTTTATAATGGGAAAAGCATGTTGCCTTAATAGTTTATGGCCTATTATGAATTGCAATATCCTTTATGTTCAATTTTTGTATTTCTTAATTATTTATAATTGTTCCTGTTTCTGTTGGAGATGCTAGATACTCCTCACTATAGTTTTATTTGTGGTATCTTCCAGATATGATTCATGTGTTTGTCCTCAATGTATTTGCTAGATCAATATCCTGTTCTCAAATACCTTCTGGTAATATACCCCAATTTATTCCAGGAAATTTATATTTGCCATTAGCATCAGATGAACTTATGAATCCTTTTTACAGTTGTGTCTATTGGCTTTCCCTTTTATTTAGTTTGTCATTCCCTCATTTAGGTGCCCCTGCAGCAAGTGGTCCATCTGTTGCTACGGCCACGTCTTCTGAGGGGGCGGTCAACAGGGACAGCCAAGATGCAGCAATAACTCAAGGAGGTAACCTGTCAAATAACTCAGAAGCAGCACGAGGATTGCCAACCAGAACAGTTGTTGCAGCTATCCCAGCACGGTCCTCGGTCGAGGCTCCAAACCGCGTCCTAGGTGTTCTCCTGCCTGTTCAAGTGAGGAGTCAAGTTGCAGTGCCTAATCAATCAGCCTCTCCACAAGGTCCCCAGAACATAATGGGCAATGGATCTCAACAAAATTCAACATATGCTGCTACACAAGCTTCTGTAGGTGGTGTTGCTGGTATTCCTTCTATAGTGGCACAGGTGACTCAACATGTAGCCAATGCATTGGCTGCAAATACGCCAGTCCAGCCATCATCTGCACAGAACACAGCAGAGCTGGGATCTCGCCTGACCACAGAGAGCAGAGCTAGCGACCTGAATTCTTCTACGGCAACAACCACACAGCTGCAGAGTGAGCCCTCAGTTTCAAATTGTGGTCAAGCATCACTACATGTGCAAACTCATGCAACTGAAACAGGTATTTTACTAACTATTTATCAAGAATTTTTCTTCCCCTGTAACTTTACTGTTGTTCACCATTTCCGATGTTTCAATTGCTGTTGTTAGGTACTTGTGGTTCCAATTTGACACCTCAAGCCGGCAATACTGTGAATGTTCCCAGTGTTGACAGTATTCAGCAGCATCCACAAAAGGAAGATGGCCATGGAGATGATGCTATATTGTCTTGTGAGGAATTAGCAGCATCCAATTTATCAGGAGGCCCCTCTACCACCGGTACCCATGATGTTCCGTCAAGCATATCAGCAGAAAATCCTGCACTGGAGAATGAATCCTCAGATGGAGTGGATGCACAGTCACATAAGCCTTCTGCAAGTGGAAAGTCTGAACCGTTAGGTCTTGGTGGAGGTCTGATCCCAAAGGTACCCACCTAATTGAGTTTAAATACTTTAGCCTGTCGTATTAGGTGTTACTCATGTCATAGCTTTTGAATTTACTGCGGCTGCCTGTAATTCAATTGTTTCTTTAACATAACTTTCAGAGAAAGAGCAGAACAGTGAAGCCATCCGGGAGTACAACTGATACGGATTCCTCTTCTGTCAGAGAAAACAATAATGCTATTTCGGTGGCCCAGCAGTTTCTGCAAGGTGTTGCTTCACAAAATACTAATGCAAGCAGAAGAAGCAGCACCAACTCTGCCCCTCCATCCTCTACACCACAGCCTACTAGGGTGTCCCTAAGAAGACAAGGTGGTGAAGCACAACCTGATCTAGGCAGCATGATATCTGGTCTGCTCAACAATCCTGTTTTCGGCAACTTATTGTCAAATGTAGCAACACAAGCAGGGGGGTCGAGAGCTGATTTGAGGAGCGTGATGGAAAGATTACAGAGCCCCGCTATCGCAGATACTATAAGCAATATCGTGCAGAATGTGGATGAGGAAGACCTTGGGTCCATGTTTGGTTCAGGGAGGGGGCAAGGTGGCATTGACCTGTCTAGAATGATGCAGCAAATGATGCCAGTTGTATCCCAAGTTCTTGGTGGAGCAGGTGCTCGTCCTATCAGTGCAAATAGTGGAGAACCTAGATCACAGCTGCAGCGCAAGGACAGTGGAGAAGGAAATAATTTAAGTGGCAGAAGCAGCTCCCAGGTAACCCACTATGCGGAGCAGAATTACTATCTGTTGTGCGTTTTGAGATTTAAGTCAAATGCTTTAGTAAATGTAGTCTGTCCTATATTGGTATGTGGAATATGTTCTAGTGCCATTGACGTGAACTGTTGATCTTCTTTGTGCAATGTGTCATGTTTTTCATTCCATGATCAGATTGATCTTCAGCAAGCTCGTCAAGTCATCGAACAACATGGATCTTCTGAGAGTATCTTCAGTGCCGTCCTAGAAACTGCTGCTCAGGCCTATGGTGAAGATGACAGCATTCAGGGAATGATCGCGGAGCTTGTCAGTGATCCTGAGCTAACCAACGTACGTTCTCTCCACATATTGAAACCTGGAAGCCCAGATCTCTTTAATTTTCTACTGATGGTGATGGTAGCCAGTTAACCCTGATCTCTGCAATTTATATATCGTAGGGCTACCTGGAACTTTTGGTGGAACAAGTTCGCCAGAGGATACAGTCAGAGTTGCAGCCGAGGAAGCAGTCCTGAAGAACTGTGTAGGACGGGTGGTCCAAGGACTTGTGGCCCGGTCCGGGAACCATTGAATTCAATAATTCCTCTTGCTGCAATATATAGACGTCGCTGATTTTATGAAAAGACAAACCTGCCTTTTTCATAACTATTTTTCCCAGCGGATGTAAATGTGGTATTGTAAAGTCTTGTTCCATGTGGTATTTTGCTGCTGCAGCGTGTTCCATGCGGTGCTGTTTAAGGATATGGTTTATATCAACTTTGCTGGCGGTACATACAGGTAAGCTATGCTCTAAAGGTGACAGGGTTGGTACATTGTGGTTCCCCACCCCTTGTGCGGGTGATTGCAAAGTGCTCGTGAAGTTTCTTTGGTATGCTGCTCGCACTCCACCAAGCTATGGCGATCCGGTTTTCGCTGCAACACGGGCGAAACAGCATCATCTACTGGAACTATTGTTTGTGCAGATTGCTCCATTTTAGAGTTGACAAATCGCAGCATAAACTATTGTTGACTGGTACCGAGGATGGTGGTGATCTTGCCGTTTTTTCTCGAAACACGAAGATGAACCAGGACAGGCCTCCGATCGATTCGTACTCCAGGGATAGGCAAGCTAGTTTCTTGGCAGTCGTCGTGGTCTGTGCATGGTTAAGTTAACGGGAGCTCAGCTCAAGGGGACTATTAGCTAGAAGAAGGTGGTCAGTAAAGCGAGGTGACTGGTTTGCTGGCTCGGTGCACCATGGCAATCGATCGGCACGGTGATCATGCTGACCGCCCTTGGCTCCATGTGCAGCTACTGCACCATTGCTCACAGGTCGGAACAGAAGAACGCGAGGAAAGATTAGCTAGGAAGGCCTCTGGCTCTGGTAGCCGGTCTGGCCGGTGAGTTGATCCAGACGAAGAGCTGCTTAACGGTGAATCCAAGAGGATGTATGTATCTACTGTAGTAGCTAGGATGACAGCAACATCATGCATGATGGATTCTTTGTACACACGTTGCTGTTTTCCATAACAGGAAGTATTAAAGCTCGCAAAAAAAAGGATAATTATGAAGCCCGACAGCAAAGACTCGTAAAGACGCAACGAATGCGTATGAATCATAAAAAAATCACTCATTTTTCTCCGAAAGCTGTACTACTTTCGCATCTAAATTTCTGGCCTTCACATGATAATCTTAAGCCGAATTTGAACTACGGGGGTCACCAAACCAAACGGAAGAACACTCGTGCGTTTGTACCGCTCGCGGACTCGTTCGTCCCCTCTAGTCGCCGCCGCCTTCTTCTCTTCTCTTCTCTTCTCTTCTTCCGCTTCCACCTCCCAAGCCAGCCCGAGCCCGAGACAGCAGCAGATCATCAGGCGAAGCCCTCCTCGTCTTTCTCCTCACTCTCCCACCTCCATGGCGCAAGACGAGACCCCGGAGCCCTCATCCGCCTCGGCCTCCGCTTCCTCCCCGCTCGCTCGCCTCAACGCTGCCGCGCCGGAGTTCACCCCCCGATCCGCCGCCGTCCAGCACCAGGGAAGCAACCACCGCCACCGCCGCGGGACTCATCACCAGCACTACCAGCCGCGTCACAAACCGGGCGGCGATGACGAGGGGGAAGCCGCGGTGGCGGCGGAGGATAAGGTGGCGGAGCGCGCGCCCCGCGGGCTGCCGGACGACGTGGCTCGCCGCGTCGTCAAGCAGGTAGCTTCGTTTCCTTTCTGTCGCGCTCGCGCTCGATTAGTACCAGCTGCGCTACTCTTATCTCTGATCCGGTTGTGTTGTGACCAATGAATGGTTGGTATGAATCTGGGGTGTCAGCGCGATCAACGTTGGACCTTTGGGGAAACGGGAGGGCTGTTCATGGAGTAACAAAGATCGATTGCAACTAGGTCTCCTAACAGTTCTGAGGATACCCAGGGTAGTTCTGACTATGCAGTAAACGATGGAAACACTGGAGCCCTTTATTGCTACTTCCCCTGCCATGCATAGCAGTCTAATATGTCGTTGGATGCTTGATTTTCGTCTATGTTACTATTTGTCCCTTGGATTAATTGTATCTGGAAATGCAACAGGTGGAATTTTACTTCAGTGACGTCAATTTGGCTACAACTGAACATCTGATGAAGTTTATCACTAAGGATCCGGAAGGATTTGGTGAGTTCAACCAGTTAATTTTGATTAAACCACCTTATTTCCCTGTGTAGTGTGTACCGCTTCAGTTTTCTTATGATGTCTGGTAATCAGGATCATTTCAAAGTTCAAACTAGTGGTGTATAATTTAATGCATACATGATAGTGCTAAACTGTATTTAGTGGTACGCTTGTAGTGTAGCTCTTCTTTCTCATTTTTCTTCCTCTTTTTTTTTCTCCTTTCATCTATATTTTCGTGTGTTACAATAAGTTTCAACAAGTTTGGGGTGCTATAGTTGTTCAATAATCATGTCGTTGTGCTGTAGAATGGGCCAATTTAATAATATTGGTGCTTCCTATTTGCTTGCATTATTGTTGCACGTTATTGGGAGCTGCAGACCCTGTTTCACTGAAGATAAGATTAGTGTACATCAAAAAGAAATATAACAGCTTTCTCACATTTTTGTAAATTGAACGATCCTGGGTAACTTACCCCTAGGTGCCTACATGTGATGTATTGCTAACATATGTTTTCTGATGAATGGTGACACTGACATTTTAGTTTCCGTTTCACAGTGCCAATGTCTGTTGTGGCATCTTTCAGGAAGATCCGAGAGCTAGTTTATGACAGATCACTGTTGGCTGCTGCATTACGGACGTCATCAGATCTGGTAAAGATCTTATCCAAATATCACGTGTTATTGTTCTGAGATACATTTTCTTGACAAATCAAGGCAACTTATTTCATAACAGCCTTGGCGCAGCGGTAAAGCTGTTGCCTTGTGACCATGAGGTCACGGGTTCGAGTCCTGGAAACAGCCTCTTGCAGAAATGCAGGGAAAGGCTGCGTACAAAAGACCCAAATGGGTCGGACCCTTCCCCGGACCCTGCGCAAGCGGGAGCTACATGCACCGGGCTGCCCTTTCTATAGTGATAATATTTCATTAGTTAAAACTAGAATTGGCTTCATCAATGTAGGGACGATCCAGAAAACAAGTTTCTATATAAACTTACATCATCCAACTGCAAGAACTATATCTTGTAATGCTATTGTTCTGTCATTCTTTCATCCAAACATAAATTATATTTCCATTTTTAGTTTACTAGATACGGATATCGTCATTTATAGGTTGTTTCAGATGATGATAAAAAGGTTAGACGTGTACAGCCATTCACTGAGGCAGATGTTGAAGAAGTTCAGGTTAGCCTCAATTTAGTCAGTTATAAATCGTCCACTATCTCCGCCAGGACGGAGGACGCTAAGTTTTGTCTCTTGTTTCATTAGTCGCGAATTGTTGTTGCTGATAATTTGCCTGACGATCATCGCTACCAGACTCTTATGAAGATTTTTTCAGCTGTTGGGAGGTATGAATGCGTGAGTGTGTTAGTACTTACAGTTGTCCAACACAGTATTGAGCTCATGATAGTATCTGTATTGCAGTGTTAAATCTATTCGTACTTGTTATCCACAAGGGACTGAAGGTGCTGGCCCTGCTACTAGCAAAACATCAAGGATTGAGATGCTTTTTGCTAACAAGGTTGGTACCCTGATCTATCGACCTCTTGTATGCTAAAAGAGTAAAAGTTGATGAGTGCATAGCTTGTTGTATGAAACTGTGAATATGCTCTCTTTACAGTTTCCTTTTGTTGTTTGTGCAGCTGCACGCTTTTGTGGAGTATGGGACTGTTGAAGATGCTGAAAAGGCCGTATGTCGTCTTTCTTATCCGGTTTTGCTTTTCTTTTTTCATCACTTATTATAAAAAGAAGTTATCTGCATTGTTTACAGGTTACTGAGTTCAGTGGTGGGAGAAACTGGAGAGATGGGATCAGAGTCCGCTCACTGCTTGGTTGCCTGGTAACTTAATGAATTCTGCCAATGTACAATATTTCTCGTTGTCATCAACCATCGAATGCTTAAACAGTCGCCCTCCCTCTGTGCCCTCGTCCTTCCTGATTCGATCCATTTGTCATTAACATTATCAAAATTAATTGGTTGGTTGCTGTGTTTACTATACTGGTTGATGGGTGCAAAATTAGGCGTAAGCAGCTTGGTGTTGGTGGTCATCTAGTTGTGGGCGTATAGTTACTGAAAATACTTGTTTAGATACTAAGCATTCCTCGTCTCATGTTTTAAGTAAAAACAACAATCTGGAACTTATATTTTCATTCTGGTAGAAGAAACATGGGTTTGGCCAATTAAGAAAAGGTGGAGATGAGGAGTCTGCTGCAGATGAAGATGGTCCTGACACAGCAGGCCATCCACAAGACTATGAAGTAGATGACACTGTCCAAAGTCCGGAAGCACGCCTTGACCATCAGGTATTTACCATGGTCACATTTTTACGTTGTGATTACTAGGTCTCAGAAGTTTGTGCTTTCAAGTGTGGGTACTTTTTAACGACGGATTCATAGGCTGAAGATGGCTCACATGACAAGGGTGGAATGAGGCAAGGGAGAGGGCGAGGACGAGGTGGCCGAGGCCGTGGTCAGGGTCAGTACTACGGCCACAACCGAGGCGTGAATCATCCTGTAGGCACTCCTCCGTCTAGTGAGCATCCCGCTGTTGTGTTGAAGCCGCCTCCAGGCCCCCGCATGCCTGATGGTACAAAAGGATTCGCGATGGGCCGAGGGAAGCCGCAGAATCCTAGCAATGCTGTTTATTAGTGGCATTGTTTATAGCCTCTCTCTTGCGAACCGATTACGATGATCTTTTTGATCTGGTTCTAACCCCTTGCTGTGGGGATGCTTCGTGGTGCCTTGGTTCATTTTGATCAAGATTGTTAACTTCTATATATATCAAGAAATTTTGTGTTACGACAGAGGGGCCAGAAAAACCGTGTGCCGGAGGTGTAGCACCAACTGAACGATGGATCGATCGACATGAATCTGCCTGGTTTTGTTGTTGCAAAGTTCACACTAGGAAATGGCAATTATTGACACCGGCAAAGAATCACACCATGTGGTCACTTCTTCGCCCGTACTCCGAGTTCCGGTCCCTGCTCTCTCTCTCTCTCCTCCCATATGTTGTTCTTGTTCCCTTAGTCGCTCCAAGCAGGCTCCTCCCTTTCGATGGCGGCGGTACACCCTGCCTGCTCTCGAACTGCTGCTCCTTCATGGCCACCCCTGCAGTCGGCGGACATGACTCGCCGTTTCCTTTTCTGACACCTGCACCGGACCCAGGACCTCTAGCCCAAGCTTTCTTTGCCGCCGGTGGAGGATTATGGTTATGGCGCCGGAACGTTGGCCCACTTGTGGTGATCAGATTCTTGGGTGCCTTGTTGAAGAGGAGGAGGTCTCGTTCCGCCACTCCCTTGACCACCACCACACTCGTGCTGTCGGTTTGGCTCGCGTGACACCTCTCCGAGTGTCTCTTCGTCGCGCCGCCGCTTTCTCGAAGAGCTGGAACAGCTGCCTTCTTCTGCTGCTGCTGCTGCTGCTGCTGATGCCCGTTCATCGGAACTCTGTGACCTGACCTGTTGTCTACTGTGTGACGTCGGTTCTTCTCTTTGTTGGATGATGATGAGGAGGAGGAGGAGGAGGAGAAGGAGGTAGCTGTAGGTGACGCCGGCCGTGCTGAAGTTCTGCTGGTCGCCTCCGGTCTGGCTGAGACCTGTCGATATCAAGAGATCAAGAGAGGCGTACAGAAGATTTACTTGGAAATGAGAGGTAAAAATTCGACAAGAGTTTAATTAACTAACATTCACCCTCGAAGCTGATGGTTTTACTTGTCGAGGAGGAACCAGTGGCTCCTTTCGGAACGCCATTTGAGAAGAGGCGATTGCTTCCATCTCGAGGGAAGGGAACAGTGGCGTCGCCGGTGTGCTCTTCAGCCTGAAACGAAGTGCTCTCCTGAGCAAACAGTTGTTCGAGCCGTTCAAGAACGTGGTGGTGTCGAGGGGGGGCAGCCTCACTCACCAGTCATAGTCATGTTTCTCGTCCACTGGTATGAGGAAGCCTCCCTTTCCTGACGGAACCCTGCGCGCATGACCACCACCTGAAACCAGTCATATTTAGGCAAGGAGCACAGTCACACGAGTGAGTGATCCGTCCACTTTGAAGCAGCTGCAAACAATCTGCGAAAAATTCAGAGCAAGTTCATAATGTAACCCCCAACTCTTGGTACCATCCATTCCCCAGCTCCCAACTAGAAATCACAAAGATTTGAGAAACTGGCATGTATGGACTACAGTTAAACACTGATAATATGGACATTCTCGCACTAAACCACACCTGATCAAGCTAACAAATCCAGGTATTTCACCTTGGATGGCGTCAAACTCGACGGAGTAGATCGGATCCAGGAGGTTCATGACATCTCGTTCTTTCTCGCGCTTATACAGCTCCCTGAAGAACACGACGCTCTCGTCCTTGTTGTCTTTTTGAACCGCGGCTGGAGCCTTATCAGCTTTGCCCATTCCAGCAATCCTCCTCCTCAGCCGGTCCATCTTCAAGTACAGAACCAATGTTTTGCTACAGCTGAAAAGATCACAGAGTCGTAGAGGCTGGCAGAGGTTTTTACATGCGTGAATACCACTCGAGAGATTCCAAAATTTGACGGCGATTCCAAAGCTCGGTGTAGTTATCTGGAGACAGATCACATATATAATTGTGAAAGGTATGGATGGATGGATGCAACCAAATGGGAGATGATTGATCAGTTCAACGAGTTTTAAGCATATTGTTGTCTCTCTTTGTCCTGTAACGGCACCATGTGTTTTGCCTTTTGGTCTCTGCAGCATGTCGTTTTGCACCGTGTTCATCCTTTTTCATAATACTATCTGCAAGAACCGTGATACGATCAATCCTTGCTACAAGAACCAAAACAAAGAATACATCGTCTTGTATCGACAATACCCGGCTCTTAGCGTTACACTACAAATTATCCGATCTAGACTATTTTATTTGAACCAGCCCGTACAAACTCAGTAGATTCTCATGCTTGATATTGGTTCCAAACCTCCAATCCCAACCGCGGACGTAAACAGCACAAGGTCCAAAATACGGACTCTGATGCTATGCCAATTTAAGTCCTTGCGAGCTGCTCCAAGGTAACTTGTTAGCTCTCATTCTCACATTCATCATTGCACAACGAAGTGAAAAAAGAAGAAAATCGTGCCAGAGACATGTCATGCTATCGCATCATTCAAGTGCACCAGAATACAGGCAAAGACAGGTTACATAGTTGCAAAAACTTCATCCGCCTTTTATGATTTTCGGACTAGCAGTTCAGTACAGCTTGCCAAAAAAGGCCCCCCCATGCAATGGTGCAAAAATAAATCAGAATAATTAATCCAGGTTATCTTCAACATCGACCATCTTACGCCAAAACATTTGCTACTTGCATGATTTCCAATCATAGTTCACCACCCTTGAACCAATTCAACCTACAATCAAAACATCGAAGTATGTCAGCCAGCAAAATCCTTAATCCACAGAAACAAGTACTGCACCTTGTCTAGCAGCTATGAACATGAGTCTGATGCAAGACATGATATTATTATGATACAAATTGATCTCACACAAGCACAAAGGAAATAGAGAACTGTGCAAAACAAAATTACAATATCAGCACTATAACGATTTGGACCAAAATTAACAGGATGGTGAACAAGAAAAGATGGAAACTGGAACAGCCAAGGTCATGCACAAAAGACTTCTAATAGACATCATCCATCAACAGAATATATTCTGCATACCCAGTGAAAGTCGCTTCATCTTCTGGAAACGTACCCTCGCCCTGTAGACCTGAAATACAAGAGAAGATTAAGCCAAATCGCTTGACATTTGAAATGTGTATAGCTTTCAAATCACATCAGAGATAGATTATACCTCCCCTCTTGTTTTCCTCCGTAACCGTGTCTTATGTTATTGATACCTTTATCATGTGGCGGGAGACCAGCTCGTTCATGTCTTACTCCATTTGCAGCAGTTGTCTGCATAGCTGACTTTCCAGTTTGAGTTTCATCTGAGAAACCATTGTCTTTGCCTGAAACTGTTACATCACCAACCCTCTGAATGATATTAAACTGATCCATGATAGAACCATTTCTGGAGGGAATCACATTTACAGGCCCTCTTTTTTGCCGATTGTTCTGTGCCACAGGAGTAACAGCAACAGAAGGCAATAATGATGGGTAAGGGGCAGAAGATGCCGTGGCAGCAGCAATCTTTGCAGCAGCTGTAGTAGCAGAGATGATCTGCTGTGCTCCTTCGCGAAGGTGAATGAAATCTCCCTCAATCACAAAGAGCTGCAGAACTAATTCACATCTCAGTAACACAACAGAGACAATTTGCAGACTGTAAATTTGCAACACGAAAGCGAACCTCTGGATGGCTAGCCACAAAATCATCTAGCTTCCCGTATTGTTTCTTATAGTCATGCCAATGAAGAGGAGCCAACATTTTCCCAAGCCTATTTGGCAGCTGGGAAAAACAAAATGCATATGAATCAGAATACATCAACAGCAGCATGAAATACAAAGAGTACGAGAGTTCATATATGTCATCCTAGCAACTTGATGGAGATGAAAAATAACTCACTGTTGTACTGATCCTGATTCCACCATCAGTTCCAGCAGGAACTGCACGCACGATGCAAGCCAGAAGAGACCTCTCATCTAGAAGAGCAGGCTCCTTTGTTGGGCGGGGTAATGATGAAACAAGGCCACCCCCAGCTGATTTCACTGTGTCAACCTGATTTACAACACCAGGATTCAACTCTGCTGCACTACTTTTGAAGTAATTCTGGGTAGTTGACACGGCAAAGTTTGAAGATGTATGTTGTTGCTGCCTTGGAACCTGATCAGGTAGCTTATCAGATGCAACTCTTTCATCCTGGTTTCATAAAGTACACTCGTTGTTAGACATACATAGAGTGCAAAGCTACATAAGAAACAAATACTAGTAAAAGAAACCTTTGATTCTGTCATTTTATTTTCATGGTCAGCCATGTCAGGACAGTTCAAATTTGAAGGTGAAATTTGTTCTTTGAAGGTTTTTTGCTGCTCATCATAAGCCATATGTTCAGCTATATTCGATTCCATAACCTGCAATGGTAGTTAAACAAATATGTTAACATGGTCTAATTGTGCCAAATGTAAATAATAATCAGACTAACCAATTCATGAGTTGATTCATCGAGTGCACTCGAGGCGTTCTGTTGTTTATCATGGGAATTAAAATGATCAGGGTGGCTAACTTGATTTGGCTTTGAGGACAGCTCATCATCATTAATATGACCTTGTTGTAGTGCAGTCTGGCCTGATTGGGATGGCTGATAGTTTGTTTCCTCTTGCGTTTGTAGGACATTTTGTGCTTCCTAAATGAGAAAATACCAACATTAGAATCGACACACCATGGTTGTAATATGTTACAATATGCTAAGTACCTCAAGAATGTACTTACCTGCTGATTGGGCCAGTGTAGGTTTGGTTGAATAGCAGCATGTGACTGGAAACTGCCAAACTGGGGAACTCCAGAATTGGGCGATGTCAAGGGCTGAGGAATACCTTGAGGATGCATCACATAAGAATGTATGCCAGCAATATGCGCAGACGGAACATAACCACTTATTCCCAATAGAGAAGATGGAGCAACAGGTACAGCAGAGGTGTTGTTCCCCTGAAAGCAGTATTGGGTCACACATCTGGTCAATATTTTCAAACATGATGTGTGTTTTATATGGTTACAGAAACACAAAAGTTAACACAATGAAATTAGTTGAAAGCACTGGTGTTCTGAAAACCATATGGCAGGAAAACACAGGATGATAACAAAAACAAATGAAAATAGGAAGGACTAAAAACAGGTACGGTGAAACCACATAACACCAAAAGACCAAGAAATGAGGAGATTTGTAATGAATCACAATTAAAATAGACAGACAGTGGGTGCATTTCGCCTTTCCCATAGATAGACATTTAAACTGCTTGCCAAAATTACTAGAAATCAATCATACCTTTACAGAGGCATCTGCACTTCCGCTAGTTTTCAGTGGTTGGTTCCCTTCTGCTGTTGCACTACCATTTGAAGCCACACTGTTCACAATGCTTTGGACAAACGATGATTCAGCTGAACCTTCCCGAGAAACTTGGGGACCATCTTTCTGTGCACCAGACTGCTCTCTTGCTTCCGTTAGTTCTGCCTGGAGTTGTTGTATAGTAAGTAGAAAACCCCTCTGCATTTCAGCATACTGTGGAAAAACAAGTGGTGAATCTTCCAGTCTAACAAAGGTGCAATAGCAAAAGAGCCAAAGAATACATGAATAGTGATAAGTTATTCAAGCTAAGAAACTTACCTGTTGCTGGGAGCTGATCCAATATTGATTAAATTGCTCCATACGCTCACGCAGCTCAACTTGGAGGGACTGTGATTGCAGAGCATCCATTTCTTGAACTCGTGCCACCCAAGCATGGGCTTCTCTCAACTGCTCATCTTTGTAAAGAATGTTCTCTTGAGCAACCCTATGCTGTAAAATGAAATGGTCAATGATGAGTGGCTGAATGTAAAATGCTAATGTTCTTTACATGCAAATTATTGAGCAAGAAATCATTCAGTGACACTGACCATTCAACAAGAAACTTTCCTATAACCAACTAATCATTTTGTTGTCATGTAGTACAAAGAAACTAAATCAATTATGCTGTGGCACGAGATTCCATCTTGAGACAAGATAGCAAACACACTGGAAGAAGGCTCCAGAAAAGATGTGCAATTAAACGGGAAATTCAAGTGTTTGAAGCTGTTTTAAAACCTCCTAGGTATATCTTTTCTGGATTCTACTGGATATTGTTTCTAAAAGAGGCTAACATGATAGTAATTTCTAGATGCAAAAAAAAGGATATTATTCTACTAGAGGTAAGATGTCAAGTATAAGGGGAAAAAGTTATAGTAGTCAGCAAGACAGGAATTGACCTACGAGAGAAGACACAGATCATGTAAATAGAATGAAAAAAGGAGAGGGCTTGAACAGAATACTTGTTCCTCTAATGCAATATATTGGTTTTCTTTTTCTCGTAGGTGTTCCTGGAGGTCATGAATTTGTTTCAGATGTTGCGCTCTTTCAGCTTCTGAATTGTCACGTTCTCGTCTGCAGAAAATTAGAAAATGTCAAGGGACATGATTCAATTTTTGCAATGAACTAGTTGATCGACCTAGTACAGTAACCTTACTGCACATTATTAATAACTAAAGAAACTGATTCTGGATTTTGCAGAAGTAGACTAAGAAATAAAGTGGTTCATTCAGGTCAAAAGTAAAAGAGGAACAGCCAGGTAGCCTTCTATATAATCTGTAAGAGAAATTCATAACCACATATGGCCCATAAATATGAATGTTTCTTCCAATTTAAAATTTTGTGACTCTAGCAATACTACAACTAGTACAGTCCAGTTCAATAAAAAGCAATACCAAAAGTTATTAGCAGTACCTGACAGTGGCCAGCTCTTTGGTTTGTTCTCTAAGAAGATCTTGATTTGCCCATACCTGACAAAATAGACAAAAGAAATGACAGAAATCATCATCAACTGTTACTGTGAAGAGTGCAAAACAAGTGAAGACCACCAACCGTTTGATGGTCAATCTTCAAAGTGTTCAGTTCCCTATCCTTGTCATTGAGTTTCATTTCCAGCTCAAGAATGTACTGCTCCCGCTCATGCAGTTGATCCTGATCAACCCAGACATCAATTAGTTTTCAGAAAGGGTGTGACACCCCTGAAGTTACCGTATGAGCGTATTATGTGTGTAACTGAAGCAAACAAAGGTAAGAAGTAAGAAAAAAGGAGCAAAACTCAAATAAAACCATAAGGCTAGATAGTTTTGTTAGGATCTACCCTAATTACTGTCTTCATAGTCATCATAGAAAAAAAAAGGCAAAAGCTGTGTATAACGTGATTGCATGTGAGCACAAAACAACTTCGAAACGGTCCATCAGCACATAACAGCAGGTGGGGCAGCTTAACCACTGCACAAATTAACAAAGCACAAGGATTCCCACACTGTAAGTAAACTCTTCTTCAATGTCATGCTGAACTACTGTCCATGTCATCGGTATAGTTTGCAAATGCAATATCCATTTCCTTCTCATCAAGGCTCTCGGGATGTAAAAATCATGCTACAAGCAGAAGCAGCTCCCTAGGAAGTACTGAACTACCTCCCTAGCTACGACTAGCTATTGTTTGACGAGATCATCACTACAGGTCAATGCATGTGCTTCTTTAAGAAAAACACTGGCTCAGGTAACAGAAAGATCAAGGTGCGACCTTGAGCTTGGCCTTAGCAGTAGCATGCTCCTTGTTGGCTGCCTGGAAGCTGCGCTGCGCCTCAACGATCTGTGGGTGTGCGAGGGCCTGCGCGCGCAGCTCGATCTCGACTTGCAGCAGTTCCTCCCTCTGCTGCACGATGCTCTGCAGGCGCTGCTGCAGGATGTCCTCGCTGAGCCCTCCACTCCCGTCGATGGTGATGGAGCAGAAGTCCTCCAGTCCCCCCGCCCTTTCCTGTGCAAAGAAAAAAAAAGACACATGAAGCCCTGACCACGCGGAGCAGAAAACCTGGCATTTTGAGTGTACCGCAAGCACGCACCTCGTAGATGGCCCTGTCCTCCGACTTCCCCATCTTCCCGTTCCCCGAGGCGTCCTGAACACCAGCCAACAACACGGAGCGAGTGAGCACGGGAGTGGAACCGGAAGGGGTTTTGCAGCCGGAGGAGGAGGAGGAGGAGGAAGAAGAGAGGAGGGTACCATGGCGCCATTGGAGAGGAGCGAGGCGTCGGGGACGGCGCGCCACTCCTTGCGCGCCGCCGCGGGTTCCATCTGCGGCGCGGGCGCCTCCCTCCCCCGCCTCCTGGCGGGATCGGGATCTGGAGGCGGCTAGGGTTTTGGGCCCTCGACGGCGCGGCGCTGCGCGGCGCGCGGGCGGTGGCGGCCGGGAGGACGAGGGGGGTATAGTTCGCGGGCGCGGCGGAGGCGATCGAGGGGCCGGGAATTTGGAGATGATTTCTGCCGCGCGCGATTGGGATTGGGGAGAGGAGGAGGCCGGGGGAGGAAGGCGACGAGGACTGGTGCTGCTGGCCCGGGGAGAGAGACGGTGGATGCGTGCGTGTGTCGTTTTGTAGGAAGGAATTCGGCCGCGCGTGATCTGGGCCTTGATGGGCTGGGTTGGGCGAGGGATTCTTGCCAGCCGGGCCTTTCTGGCAGCCCACGATCATTTGATACCAAGTTACTCCTTTCGTTCTGAATTAATTGACGTTTAGGACAGAATTAATTGACGTTTAGAACTAAAAATCCTGTCCTAAACGTTAATTAATTCAGAACGGAGGTAAAAATCCTGTCCTAAACGTCAATTAATTCAGAACGGAGGGAGTATATTACAGCATTTCGATGTAAAAAAATCTCCAGTTTGCTGTTTTAAGATTCGTGCGAGAGACACGTGATAAGAATGTAAGAGTTGCACAGGAGTGAATGATTTAAAGAGTAAGAATCTGATAGTCAATTGATAGTTAAGAATATATCTGTTGTTCGATGGGTTTTGCCGGGTAGATTATTAAAAGTGTAAGATACAAAGACGCACGTGCAGCGTTGTGCACACGTAGGGGTGGGGTGTGGGGGGAGGAGCTAACTGTCGTCCTGCCGCAGCACGCTGAGCAGCGCGGCGCGGAGGCAGCCTTCGTCCTGCAGCGCTGCGGCCACGTCCACGACGGCGTCCTGCACGACGGCGTCGCCGGCGACGCGGGTCACGCAGGCGTGCTGCACCGGCAGGTCCAGCGCCCGGAGCGCGCACATGAGGCGCGCGGGGGCGTGGCGCGACGCGGTCGTGGTGAGGCGCAGCGCCGCCCGGTCGCGGCCGACCATCCGCACCTCCAGCTTCTCCTCCTCGAGCCCCCGCGCGGCCGGGCAGGCGCCCTTCTTCCGCGCGGCCTGCTTGGCCTCGGCCTCCAGCTGCTCCACGCGGGCGCGCAGCTCCGCGATGTAGGCGGCGGCGTCCGCGAGGAGGGAGGCCTTGTCCATCCGGGACACCGTGGGCACGGCGGCGCGGAGGTCGCAGAACCGGCGGTTGAGCTTCTCCCGGCGCTGCCGCTCGGCCTCCACGTGGCTGATGGCGGGGCCGCCGCCGTCCGACCGCGGCCCGGGCTTCCTGCCACGCCGCTTCACCGAGCGCTCCGACGCCGCCGAGTGCGGGCCTCCCCGGCCGGCGGCGGTGGCCCATTCCGCGCCGCCGCCGTCGTCGTGCGGGGGCTTATCGAGCGCGCCGTCGTCGTCGCCCATCAGCCATTGCTCGGGGACACCGCAGGATATGAACTCGAGGACCTGCTGGTGGCCCGCGGCGGAGAAGAAGGAGGGCGGGGAGGCCGGGGAGCAGAAGGAAGCGTGGGAGGCGAGCTCATCCATGCCGCCGTGGTTGTGCTGCATCGTCTCGTCGCCCGCTAGCTGTTGCTGCAGCTGGGAAGCTCGTTAATTAGTTGGGATCGAGCAGGGAAGGTCAAGCTAGGTCTGCAGATTTATAGTTATATTCGCTACTGTTGTATTTGCGATAAGAACCTCGCTACTGTTGTATTTGCGGTAAGAACCTCGCAACTATACAGATTTCACTAATATATATATATGGGGGGACGGTTTCGCTTGAAGCCTTTGCATGCAATTGTTTCTTTTCTCTTTTTTTTTTGAAGGAAACCTCGCGGAATTGTTTCTGCTAGCTGGAACTGAACTGTTCCTCTATAGTATATGGTTGATTCTGCTGACACGAGTGACTGCCGTACATCAAACGTGCACGTTGATGTATTGTGATCGATATGAACTGTAAATGTTTCAAAAGTTGTTGTGTTTGAATGTAAAAGAGTGGAGTGCATTTGCTCTAAGTAGGAACCACTTGGCTTCAGAAAAAAGAAAAGAAAAGTAGGAGTACGAACTAATCCGTGTCAATGAGTTACTCCGAGACAGTACGAGTGTCATCCACGTCACCATATCAGTCCATATTTTAATTATCTAACTAATTCACGTCGACATCGTAATTATATATATATATATATATATATATATTAAGCACCACGCACGAGGCGGGCCGGGCCGGGGGTCTCATATTTTAGCTAGCGTAGTCTATAGGAATTAATGAACTAAAACCGGTGCGCGGCCGGGTGTACATGCTTTAACCACCAACTAATGAGTACGTACATGTACACCCCGGCCCCTCTCACGGCGCCATGCATGGACTTGGGCCGGAGCTTCACACGTTTTTACTTTGTTTGACCGACACGTGGCGGTCGGCAGTAGCTCGTAACATCATCTAGTGACATTCATATGAGATTTCATTCTCTTTTTTTAATCGAATTACTCCACCTCCATTCATTCATATAACACAGAGGTCTAGCATTACAAACCTTGTTATCTCGCAGCTTAATTCATGTTCTTGCTGCCTAGATAATTAACCAAAAACAGACTTCTCCCCCTAATTAGGGGTTATATATAACAGTACATGTAGAAACTTACTGCAATAAAACATATAACAGATTTCCAAAGACCCAAAAGACCTTTTTTTTGTAACAAAATCATTAGCTAGCTTTCAAATAGTTCTTCGCCGATTCAGACTCGATTATGATCTCGCACATCATCTCGAGTAGCATCATCTGCCCCCCTTTCTTGAGTGTTTATAACTTTCAGAGCTTCTTGCACCACATATAGTCTTTAGCTCCCGCCAGGCCAGTCGTATCATATCTTTGCATCTCTCCTGTAATAAACAAGCCAGCTGCCCAATATATCATAAGAGAGAAGAAGCAGAGGAAATAACGTCACAAGAGTGTTTTAACTAATTATTTTCAAAACACACCCCGTTCCTAATTAAGCTTCCATGCATGCATGTAGCCCAACAAATAGATGCTACTAGTCCTAACACATAAATCGATTCCCCACCCGGAATCGAAGCACCATATTAACCCATTCCCAAATTCGACTTAAATTGATAGGTCTGGAACTACTCCCAACAAAGCGTCTAGCAATTATCTCCATCCCACACAACTTTTAGATGCTCACAAGTAAAATAAATAAATAAATAAATGATCGGTTGTTTCTAATTCAGAGCAAAAACTACATCACCCACTTCCTCTTCATTTTCTTTTTAACGTAATATCTTTTGCCAGAACTGCCCTGTTCTCTACCTGCTACGTAATATCTTTTTAACGTAATCTCCTTTTCTTGTAAAAGAAAAGGAGATTTCATCACCCACTTCCTATTATAGAACGGAGGGAGTATGTAATAAGAGTTAATTAAGACATCACTGTCGCCCGCGCGCCCTCTAGAACTTTTTCCGTCAGTGAAAATGTATTAACGGTGACCGCAGCTGCTGGGGAGAAAATGAACGGAGAGGGACGAGTACGTATAGTAGTTACGTTTGACATACATTCCCCGGTTTGTTCCTCCTCGTGGTCAACGTCGTTGACGAGACAGCGACGATCGACCGCCTGCCTCCGGGCGGGAACTGATGAAGTTAGTAAAAGCCTAACTGCGACTGCTGCTCGCTCGCTAGCTAGCTAGACGTACTAGTGCGGCTGAGCTAGACGTCGTCCGTGGATGATGGATCGGATGGATGGATGGATCTCTTTCACTTTCAGGGTTATTCCGGCGCGAGGACGAACGAACGAACAGAGAGAGAGAGAGAGAGAGATGTGTACGACGCGTCAGAGGTGAGGGCACGTGTATGGCCTCATGTGGAATTCGGTCGTCCTTGTATTTCTCTCTCTCTCTCTTTCTGTGTCCCAAATTATTATTAATGCTTAGGCTTAGTGATCGAAGCGTATATTTGGCCAACAATGTAGAAGCTGACGACCGGCCGGATGTGTACGTCATCTATCGCGTCGGCTAGGAACGTACTCCTAGTTACATAGTTTCTGGAACGGGGACACACGGCCGCCGGGCCGGGGCGAGTCCCCTGTCGTCCCTTGCACGGCCAACGACGCTGACGGCGGCCCTAGCTCCTCATCTTCCCCGCGGCAAGGACGTCGTACGTCTAGACGACCGCGCGCGCGCGCGCGCCCACTTGATGCATGCACCGGCCGTACGTATATACGCCGCGCGCGTGTCCATGATGTCGAACTTGCGCGCCGCCGGCCCAGCAAAGTCGAAGGCCCACCCAACACGGCCCTGTCCCGGGCGCGGCCCAACAGAGGAGAGACCAGCGACGACGTGCAACGAAAGCGACGTGGCCGCGCCCGTCGCCGTCGCCGTCGCGCAGGCGAGAGACCACGTCGTCGTTGCATGGACGCCGACGGCGTCAGGTCATCAGGCAGGTGAGGTGCTCCACCACTTCCCACCGCCGGTTCGTTATCTACGCCGCGTGCCCGTCGTCTGCTGCCGGCTCGCCTCCGTTGTCCCTTCATGGCTGGCTCCGGTCTTCCCCTCCTCAACCTCCGAGGCCGACGTGTCAGTGTGTGTGTCTTGGGTCTAAGAGGAGGAGGAGGAGGAGGACACAGCACATGCACATGCGCCCACTAATTGCGGCGCCCCACCAATCATTGACCAAATCAGCATGCCCACTAATATAATTGTTTTTCTATATCGTTCATCGCTCTCGCTAATCAGTTCCGTGTTTTTAGAGTGTCAGGAGGAGGAGGAGGAGCAAGTAGAGTAGAGAGAGAGAAAGGAGGGGGAGGGGGCGCGATTAGACATTTATTTTAGAATCACGCGGCACGTAACCCCGCCACATGCACACGAGAACGACCCACCGATTCAGAAAAAAAAAGAGCAGGAGAAATCAGGTTGCTTGCGCGTGAAAACCTTTGTCTTTTTTTTTTGGTTTTGTTTTTAGCTATGGCGTGCGGCCGCTGCTGCTGCCGTTCTCCCCTCCTCGCCTGACCGCGTGCGCGACAGTCCATCCACTTCATTGCCGTCTCGTCGTTCTCGTCTCCACTCCAAGCCAACGCGTTCGCCTCCCCGGCCCCTCGCCGCCGGCATTCCCGGATGGACGACCACGGCGACCCCGCGCGCCACCACCTCTCGCCGCAGCTCGGCGGGGGGCCGCCGCCGGTGCCGCGCTCCCCGACCCCGCTCGACCTGCCGTCGGCCTCGTCCTACCGCCGCCTCTCGCCCTCGCTCCGCCCGCCGGCGCACCCGCAGGTGCGTCTCCCGTCCACCTACGCCCAGATCCCCACGCCCGGCGCAGGGGGGCACCACGCGCGCTCCCTGTCCCAGCCCCTCTTCTTCTCGCTCGACTCGCTCCCGCCTCCTCCGCCGCCGTACGCCGATCTGGTCGCCGCGCCGCCCGCCGTCCCGTCCCCCACCTCCGACGCGCCGCCGCTCGGCCTGCCGCCCCGGAAGGCGGGGCACCGCCGCTCGCACAGCGACATCCCCTTCGGCTTCTCGCAGCTCAGCCCGCCGCCGCCGCCGGCGCCGGTCAAGCGGGAGGCCATGACGCCGCCGCCGGACGGGTGCAGATCGGACGGCGACGACGCCGCCCTCTACGACCTCGTCAACGCCTACATGGACCTCGACGGCCTGGACCCGCTCAACTCCTCCGAGGACCGCCACGACGACCGCGACAGCCGCGCCAGCGGCACGCGCGCCGGGAGCGCCGCGGAGAGCAGCGAGAACGAGGCCGAGAGTCAGTCCACGTCAGCGGAGAGGAAGGACGGCGCAAAGTCCCGGCATTGTCGCAGCTTGTCCATGGACAGCTTCATGGGGAAGCTCAACCTGGCCGCCGGTGATGAGTCGCCCAAGCTGCCGCTGCCGTCTCCCAGCGGCGGCGGCCTCGCACGGAGCGGGAGCGGCTCCCTCGAAGGTGGTGCTGTGGCGCTGTTTGATATGGAGTTCGCCAATGGAGAGTTCACTGAGGCGGAGAAGAAGAAAATCATGGCAAACGAGCGGCTTGCGGAGATAGCTTTGACAGACCCCAAGAGGGTCAAGAGGTGGGCATTTCTTCATATATTTCGGACATTTATCCCCTTTTGAGAAACTGGGCATTGCTTACACATTCAACTTTTCAGGATTCTGGCGAATAGACAGTCTGCAGCAAGGTCAAAGGAGCGCAAGATGAGGTACATTCAAGAGCTCGAGCATAAGGTACAGGTATTGCAGACGGAGGCTACTACACTCTCAGCACAGCTGACGATGCTTCAGGTTTGTTCTGTGTAGCTACTGAGGATTTTGATCATCTTACAGTAGTGATGATTTTAAGTTACCCTTGTTGTACTGTACCTGTTCTCTAGAGAGATTCAACTGGACTGGCCACTCAGAACAATGAGTTGAAGATCAGGCTGCAAGCAATGGAGCAGCAAGCACAGCTGAGAGATGGTAAGCTCATTGCGACGCTCTTGATCATTGGTCTTTCTTTTTCCAGTGGCAGTAACTTGAAGTGTGGGGTTTGCTTGAAAAGCTAGCAAAACAAGTGCATTCTTTGGATTCATTCACATAGATTGCTGTTGTACACCTCGTCCTCGTGGCAATCTCCTTCGTCATTGATGCATTTTGTGTTCAACTAGCTAAATGCCTGTGCCTTGCTATGGAGTTTCTTAACTGAACTTCACGTTTTAGAGCACTTTAAACAGCTGTAGAAGACAACCTTGCTGATAAAAGGTTGAATACCTATGCCAGGTTGCATGATAGTAAGTTGCCTAGTTTCTGTCAAACATCAAGCAATGAACCAATAGAAACATCATCCTTTTATTTCCTTAATTACTCTTTTTTAATACTGATGAGCAGCCAATAGGGCCTATTTGAACAAAGAATAAAACACATAAATAGTGAGGAATGCATAAACACAGAAGTATCAGAGTATTAGAAATATCGAATGAAAGTACTTATTATTCAGTAGTACTTTCACATGCCATGGCCACATGGCCTTGACCCACGAACAATTACCTCGTTTCTGTTGCTTCTCTAGCTCAATACTCTTACCTCATGACAACACCGCTGCCGGTCGTTGTCCATCGATGTTGTTGCGTGATCAAAGGCCAGGCCCCGGTCGCGTCTCAGGCTTTGAGCTATGGCTCTATGCAGGCGGCCGGGATCCCTCTCACTCAGAATGAAGCCCCATCTCTCCCTCTTTCTCAATCCAGATCGGGGGGATTGGGGGGGGGGGGGGGGAGAGCCAGGAACTGACGAAGTTGCCGAAGTGCGTCAGCCAGCGGCCGACTATGAGGGCTGCAATGCAGTGCCCTCCCTCTCCCCCTCCATCCCTCTCTCTCGTTCTCGCTGTCGCTCTCAGATCTGTCTCCATGTTGTGGCGATGTGGCCTATGGCTGTGGGTGAGGTCAGGTGACGCTATGACAGACATCTGGCCATGGCGTTGCACGCTGATAGGCAAAGGCAACAGGGTCTGACCTAGCCCACGTCAAAGCAATCGGATTTGCTTGGATCTAGAGGGGATCTTCCGTGGAACGTCACGGGGAGAATAGCAGCGACCGTGGATGGTGTGTGTCCGAGTGGGAGAGAGAGGAGGGTTATGGAGTGTTTTTAGTTGGGGCCTGCCTGTCCACGCCAACCTAGTGAGGGAAGGGACGACTAACCACAACTGGCCACTACGAACTCGTATTTTTATGTATGGTAAAGATTTTGCTTTAGTTATTCCAGACATTTCAAAGAAAACAAGGAGTCTATTGCACTTCTTCTAGATTATAGAAGTTGCATAATTAACAGTGCTGTTTTTACTGAACAATTAGATGTATGTGATAAATTATGCAACTAATCTAGTCGCCTTAGAAAACTTTGCCAATCCTAGTATATGGGGAAAACCTATGTGTTAATTGTTTGTGTTAGTCGCTAATATCTCTGATGCTGCTAACACTAGTAACCAGAAATTGATCTCACATGCCATCTTCCTGTTATATAGTTAATTCTTAGGTATATGCATGTACTCATTTTTTGTCAGGCTATTGATATCAAACACATTTGGTGGGACGATCAGATAATGCACAATACCCCGCTGCAGTGACATGCTGAAATGAATGCTATGAAAAAAGTTTTTTTGTTTCTAGTCGTGCTGACTTTTTTTAGCAAAAATATGACTGATAGGATAAACATCATGAAGAACCTTATCTTGGTATTTACTTTGAGTTTTTCTTTTATACTGCCTATCCAGTTGTACTGGACATATTTATAACGCAGTCCTGATTGAATAATAGGTGTCATTAACTTATTCATCATAACCACATAATTTCTCTTGTTTTGCTCACTTGTGATCAGTAAAAGACTCTTGACCTTCCTTTTGTGATTAATGACAAAGGTTTGTTTGGCGATTCTTTAAAAAGAAAAGAAAAGAAAGGGCAGCCTAGTGCATGTAGCTCCCGCTTGCACAGGGTCCGAGGAAGGGTCCGACCCACTTGGGTTTTTTGTACGCAGCCTTTCCCTGCATTTCTGCAAGAGGCTGTTTCCAGGACTTGAACCCATGACCTCATGGTGACAAGGCAACAACTTTACCGCAGCACCAGGGCTCCACTTCTGCTTAGCGATTCTTTGGAATGCAAATTTAGTAGTGGTATGGGCATGGTGGATTGATTAGGATTTATGCTCCCCTAGAGCTTAAGGGGAATGGAACGAGATAGAGTTCGGGGACAACTTGGTGCTTGCCTTTATTTCTTAATGACACCTCTCTTGTATAGAGTAGGCCAATTGAACAAATCCCAACTGACTCAAACAAACTCCTAACTGGCTGAAACAAACCAAAACCGAGGCCTAACAACTTGAAGTTATCTCGTAACATTAGTGGCAAACAAAATCAATAGCGTGGTCCAATCTGTTGCTGCCGAGCTGGCCTTCTTTTTGGTGCGCTGTGTGTAGGAGCAGTCCCACATAACAAAAAGATAGATAAACTCTCAGTGTCAAGTGTACTTACTAGTTTCTGAAAACTTTACGGTGGTGATGCCTTCTGTTCTTTTTTTTTTTTAAGTTTTGAACCTTATGTTCACTGTATCTTGTTTTTTTAGGTTTTGAACCTTATATTCGCTGTATCTTGTTTTTTTAGGTTTTGAACCTTATATTCGCTGTCTCTTGTTTTGGATGTACTACTACTGTTTTCAGCAAATGCTATGCAGTAGTCACTGGGATTTCAGGATAAATAACGCTAGTGGTCGAATGCATTGAATTGTATTATCAGCCACAGGATAACTTGATTTGACAAGTGTGCACACCAAGTCTTTCTTATTTCCATAATGACACAAGGTCTTTAGGACTTTAATGTTCCAGAAGGTCCAGAAGGAACTTGCACGTGATTCCTATGTATATGTTAGCAATGCCTTCTGGTTAACAGTCAAGTTTTGGTCATTTTGTACTGCTCATCTTTCATCTGAAAGTAAATTTCTTTTTGGCAAGGTTACGAATTCGGTAAGCCTAGCTGACTGCTGAAACATGTTCATTTTGCATTCAGGCAAATGGATTCATCATTGTTTTTTTAAGATTCATATGCTATATAAATCATTGTACCAGTGCCTACGGTATACATAATTTAGTAATGTCGTCACGCTCTCTCGATCCGTGTATGTACTTTGAAATCTGATTTCCGTGTGTGTGCACTGTGCAGCACTGAACGAAGCGTTAACCGCTGAGGTCCATCGTCTGAAACTTGCAACCGGCGAGATAACCGAGGGGCGCCGGATGCCAGAGTCCTTACAGCAGCAGCAGATGAACTCCCAGATGCTTCAGCTGCAAATACAGCAGCAGTCAAGCCAGGCGCAGCAAGGTCAGCAGCCACAGAAACCATCATAGATTGGGGGTATCACAGAAGGCAGGTGCACTTTGAAACGAAGCTGATGGTGACGAATTGAAGCAAATCTTTTGCGTATAATCGATCCGAGAGGTCGTAGGATAGCAGCGGTTGTAGGGCGAGAGACGCTGTGCATGTCCCAAGTTTTCTTCTTTTTCTTTTTTCTTTTTTCTTGTTGATGAATACTACTTAGCTGGAGCCTGTTGCTGTATCGTACCATATATTAGTACCTTGCACAGTGTCAGTAATCATCGGTTCCTGAACATTTGCTCGGGGTAGGTGCTGCTCGTGTACCTTTGTCAAAGAGAGGGGGTAGGTCATTACAAAAGTACTATCTGTCTGTCAACAGTGTAATTATCTATAGCGTACACTTGGTGTTTGTCATCCTTGGGTGATTTTGCTTCTGGTCTTTGTTAAGCCGTGGTGGAGAAGAAGCAGCAGGCAGCAGCAGGCAGCACATGGACATGGCGGCTGAAGACGTGGTCTCTGTTATGGCTAGGGAATTCTGGATGATGTGACCTCCCTGTGTCATCTGCAGCGAGGAAGACGAGATGTGATGAGAGCCGAGGCAGTCTCGGGCTGGGCCGTGGAGATATCTGGGTAAAGTAGCGACGGCCCTCGTTGTCGGGCTGGGCCTGGGCGCACCCGGCTTACTCCAGCTTATTGAACCGCGACATCAACAACTAATAAACTGAGAGCAACGTGTACGCAACGAGATGAGCAGCCAAGGAAGAATGAGATCGTCCAACACAGCAGGATGGCTGGAAACAGAACAAGACGAAACTGCTGCATATGCACACGCACACGCGGCCCCTGGCTGCCACGCCCCAGCAGGATAACTGTGGGCCTGCGCATACAAGATTTCTTTCTGCAAAAATAAAATTGAATCATCTCTTTGCAAAACAAAAAAAGAATTTATCCCTTGGATTGGAAGTATATCATCTATACAAAATGCAGCAACCTTTTTTATTTTTTATGAAAACAAATGCAGCAATGCAACCCTGAAACACAGTTCCTTTATATACCACCACTACAGTTACACATGTACTGATGAGCAAGAGCAGGCAGCAGGCAGCACAATGATTTTATACATGTATATATGTGCGTTCAGCGCCACCCTGTGGACGCTGCATGCATTGTAGCTAGCCATGACGCCATGCAACCAGTAGCAGCCATGGCAGACTACGTACCATCAGTAGCTAGAAGGTGCAGGTTGCAGTTGAGACAGAGCTGAGCTGATATGATATGCATGGACTTCACTTCTTCTTCTTCTTCGCCCATGCCTGCGCATTGATTACTTATCGTTGGGAGCGTGCATGATGAGTTGACGATCGACACTGCGCGCAGTATCGTCTTCGTCTATGAATCAACGACGCTGAAGTCAAAGCGATCTATAGATTTAGCTGGCAACTATTTCGATTCGCTTGGAGGTGACGATGATCGATATAAAAACATACTACGCCTGTAGAGTGTAGACGACGACGGCGGTCGATCGCGACCCGATCGCCGATCGCATGCATGCGTGCAGCTAGCAGGCACGTTCGTGTGTTTGATGAGGTACGGGCGCCATGCCGGCATGTTCCTTCATTGCGGTACGCGGTGGCCGGCCGGCCGTGGTCGTCAGACGGACTACCGCGCGTACCGGCCAACCACCATGAGTGACGCACGGCTTCAATTCAACACCACCAGCTGCATCCATGCTCTTCATCATCTCTCCTCGATCTCGCTACCTAGCTTCAACGACACCACATTGCATAGTATACGTTCTTTAATTTGCCGATGAAACGGAGCCGCTAGCTAGATCTGCGCTGTATTAGTATTCTACCACACAACGTACGACTGCTTCCACGACACCACAGACGATGATACATCACTGCCATTGGGCAATATTTTGTGTTGCTGGACACGACACGTCATCTATAGTTTGAATGAACAAGCTAGCACAGGTTTCCATCGGCAATTATAAGTGCATGCTGCGTGGGGTCATCGTCATCTTGTTTTGCACGTAGCTTTCGACGACTAGCATATATTGCTTAATGAATTACTCCATCCGTTCTGAATTAATTGACGTTTATTAGCACAGCTAATTTAGTTCAAATTGAACTAAACTTTTTATCCTAAACGTCAAATTTATTCAGAACGTAGGGAGTACGTAGTTCTCATGGTTAACTATAACCCTGCTGCCTAGCTAGCTAGCTCAATCTCGCGTTTCTATTTATCCACACACATATAAAACATAATTCGTGTGTGTGCCGTCACAACAAACTAAAGTTGCTTCAAATTCGCATGTCAGCTGTGTCAATCCGTGCATATGCGAGCTAGTCTCTATCCACAAGACCGGCGTCCATCGATCATGCATGGACCCAAAAGTAAAATCGATCGACGTGAGTCCTACAAGACGCACGTATCTAATAATACGGCCGGTCGTATAAAGTCAACTGGCTAGCTAGCATGATTACCTAGCCTAGATGCTGATTAAAAGTCTCCTACAAAGTACAAACTCCTATCTAAATGTAACAGTGACGACTCGCAACTCCCATCCAACTTTGTGCATGCATGCCCTAGCTTGTACTGATCGAGCCAGCTTCCGCGCGAGCGAGCATCGATCGATGGATCGAGCTGAGTAGATGGCAGGCGATTTAAATGGGTCGTCGTCGTCGATCGCCGGCCGGCCGGCCGGCGGCACGTTGGGGAAAGCATGGCTCCGATCGATCGATCGATCGAGCTCATCATGTCTTCTTTTTTTCTTCCATATGCTGCATGGCGCGCGGCAGTCTGCAGAAACACAGCGCATTGTACTGTTCGATCGTCCCATGTCGTCGTCTGATTATTATTTTTTCCCACGGTTATCAGCTAGCTGTATTATTATTAGCTGCATCATCGATCGCCTTAGCACTCTTCTTCTTCAGCCACCCTCACGGTACAGCATCGATCTGTATAAAATCATCTGCGTAATTCCGATTGAACCAAATTAATAAAACCTAGCTACATTGAACCGGCGCCAGAATATACTGTGATGAAAGTATGGTCTCTGATAACAGATCAAAAAATGCATGGGTGAGGGCATGCATGCAGGCGCGTTCATTGATCATCAATGCACCGCCATGCTGTCGTATGCTGATGGCCCAAACATACATGGGCACGCAATGTAATCAAATCTTTTTACGTCGTCAGTAGTCACGGTGGCTGTGTGACGCTGCATGCAGGGTGTCCGGCACCGTTGCTTAATTATTAGCAGAGCATGCATCTGTTAATAAATACAAGATAAGATTAGGATATAGTAGCATTGTTTCATCAGCTAGCTGCCTCAGTCTCGTAAGGGGAGAAAAGACATGCATCGATTAATTTCGAAGGTAAATCTATCTCCAATTTAATGGTGCAAAATCTTCTCTTCTCTCTTCTCTTTTTTTTTCTTAAATATCTTTGGCACCAGAGCGTCATGCATGTTCTTAAAATATTAGTTTTTTTTCTCCAGTTATTGGTCTGTCCGGGATAGGCAGCAGGTCGGCATGCAGGATGAGTGGCGCGGCGTTCAAAAAAAAATTATATAATTGTCGGGAACACAGACTCCTTTCGTCTTAATTAAAACTCAATCTGCTAACAGTACTAATTAAATACTACAGGTTCGTTTAAACCAACACGTACGTACGTAAGTACGCGCATGCCTCCCTCCCTCATCTGCAGCTCGCTTTATCTCTATATATCCATCTACTCATTTGCCCTGCTGCATATATACATCTACGGACAGCGCACCGGCCGGCCGGGAGCCCCGAACGGACGCACGCGCCCTGCGCCTGCTTCCGACCAGTCATCGTCACCGTCAGGCGGCGCCGCGGCGGTTAAGACAAGCAGCTTCTTCTCTTCCCTGACCCCGGCCATCGTCGTCGTCTCTCTGTAGAAGTAGAGCTAGCGCGCGGCAGGCGAGCGACCGAGCTAGCCTAGCTAGCTAGTTAGCGCGCGTCGTCGTCGTCGCCTAGCTAGCTCCGATCGAGGATCTCGATGGAGTACAGCTGGGAGGGGCAGCCGCCGCCGCCGCCGGCGGCGGCGGCGGCCGTGGAGCTCAGCCGTGACGACCTGCTATGGCTGTCGTCGTCGCACGTGGCCGCCGGGAGGAGGAGGGAGCCGCCGCCGCTCACCCACGAGGACAACCGCGGCTTCCTCCAGATGCTCAGGGACAAGAAGCAGAGGTACGATTGCGAACCAACGTGATTTTGATAGATTTTTGCCCGGCCGGCCGGCCGCACAGGTTAGTATTAACAGAGATCGTTGTCGGTGCTGCGTGTCACGTCATGTCTTCGATCGATCGATCGATCGATCGGTCGGTCAGGCTGGGAGTGGAGGCGGCCAAGGTGGAGGTGGCGTTCGAGAGGCTCACCGTGGAGGCGGACGTCCGCGTCGGCCGCCGCGCCGTCCCCACGCTGCTCAACTGCGCCGTCAACGCCGTCCAGGTAGTAATTAACTCTCACTCGATCCATCGTCTTCCACCGGTAAAGCGCGCGCTTCCTGTGCATCTGTTAACGGCTCAGTCGTAGCAGATCTCTCTCTCTCTCTCTCTCTCTCTCCTCGCCGCGCTTCAGTCGTGCGTGCGTGCACAGATCGGTTCCTCCGTGCAGCACGCGCGCGTAGATCGATCGGTTGAGGTCCGTGTGGATTACGTTCTCGCGGCGAGACGCCACGCGCAAAGCCTGATGAGCTGAGGAACCTAATTAATTAGCGTCTCTTCTAGGTTACTCCCTCCGAACTTAATTAATCTGATGACAAAACTAGTCAGTCAGTGTAATCGTTCAACAGATTAAAACCGGAGGAGGGTAGAGAAGCTAGGGATACACACGGTATTTGAAATCAAGCACCCCGACTTAACACACACACAGAGAGCCCTGTCAAGTGTCGTCAGTAGTTTGAGCTGCTCCAGCTAGCTAGCTATAAATTCACCATCATCTCACTTGCACAGAATGGATACTGTGCTAGCTAGTAGATACTTTATATATAGGACCATGCATGCATATCTCTCCATTTAAAATACGGACATGCATGGCCTCTCCATTACTTACCCAACTTGCTACAGAATCTATAAATAGCCTTCTTAGATCTTGGTCGATCGACGAAGGCATCGTCGTCTTATAGGCCAGGAGCCTGCAGGTAGGTCAGCCTTCACATACGCCATAATGCATGTTTCGTCGGCCGGGGTTACAGCGTGTACGAGACACGTCAACTTCTAATTAATTATAAGCTGGTGTGGCCATCATAAGTCTATCCTATCCTGGTCAGCCCAGCCGGCCGGTGATCGACGACGCCACACTGGTGACGGACGACGGATCCTTCTTCGATGCGTGCTTGTCGCATGGAGCATGCATCTGTAGTGTAGCTTGCTCGTTAATTTCCCCGGCGCGAAGAAAGATATATCACAACACAACGAGATCACTCGCATCATTAATTAATATGGTTCTGTAGTACCGTAACAGTTGCACAGAAAAATATGGAGTTTGATCTAGAATCGAAGATAACGTCGTTGCACGTTGTTACGCTACCTGATGTGTATTTTTTTCTACGCCTATCAAAATTATCTGCAGACAGTCCATATTTTTTCTTTTGCTATACTTTCTCCGTTCTGAAATAAATGATGCAAAGTCGTGGGGCGCCGTATTTTAAAAACCATATTTCAAAGTGAACACTATATGATGTTATGCAGGAATTAGCAACATCTTCACACCTGTGTGTTACGAGGAAAAGACCCATGAAGATCATAAATGACGTAAGCGGGACCATTCGACCATCAAGGTGAACGTCTCAGAAATAGATCCATCTGTGTTCAATCTTAAACTCAAGTGCCTGATCAAATTTAACAAAAAAAAGTACCTAAAATACACCTGTTATATATAATTTTTTATGGTATCTTTACTGAGTTATTGACTTTTCTATCCTATCTGTCAGGATGACACTTCTACTGGGGGCACCTGGTTCAGGGAAAACAACATTTTTAAAAGCATTGGCAGGAAAGTTGGATTCTTCTTTGAAGGTATAGAGTACTGATCTAGTCACCTGCATGCTGCCAGAGCAGTATTATATATATCTGTCAACAAGAGAAACGAAGAAAATCAAAACTACTGTGTTCAGTATTGACTAACGAAAACACACTTTTTTTTTAATGATGCGTGATGATGAATATATAGCTCAAAGGAAGGGTCACGTACAACGGACAAGCAATGAATTCATCAACACCTCATTACCTGCGTGCTTATGTTAGCCAGTATGATCTTCACCATCCTGAGATGACAGTACGGGAGACGATTGACTTCTCTTCCAAGATGCTGGGAACCAGTAACCAACTTGGTAAGACGTCTTCTTCTTGTGTATAACGAGCTAATTATTTTGAAGATTGTTGGATTGTGATGCAGCTAAAACGATGAAGACATTGTGAAATCTGTACAATACTCGATGCACATAATTTTTCCATGCGTAGATATACTGATACAAGGTATTTGTTTGCTTGGAATGCATGATTCAGAGATGCTAGGAGAAGCAATTAGAAGAAAGAAAGGTGTCATCAATAAAGTGGACCAGGATCTTGATTCATTTATAAAGGTCGTTCATTCCGTTATCTCTTTCATTACTGAGCTTATGTAATTCGATTCTAATTACTCAAAAAAGCCGTCCTCTGCAGGCCACAGCCTTTGGAGAAGGAAGTAACCTTACAACAAACTACGTTATCAAGGTAATAAATTAGTAATTTATCAAGTTTTCTATTATGTCTGAAAAGCAAATAATATTAAACGTTAATTATATCCAGATACTTGGATTGTCTGAGTGTGCTGATACCCTAGTAGGAGATGAGCTAAGAAGAGGGATATCAGGAGGACAAAAGAAAAGAGCCACAATCGGTAAGCATGTCACCTATATCTACTGCCTAGGTAGGGTGCACCTTTCAATTAGAACATAAGGTGAGTGAAACACATATAGAGCTACAGGTGTCCTATAGCTGACTTTAATCTGGAAGAAAGCCACAGTAACTGAAATTCTAGCAGAAACAGATTCTTTAACATGATAGGATTTCCATTATAGTATAAAAAGCACTCTAAGTAAAGAATGATTACAACTACCAAGTCAGACGCAAACAACTAGAAAGTGCATTCTGCAAATAATTATGCAGTTACATTAACAAAACTATTATGGTGCTCATGCCAGCTTCTAAGCCTAATATTGACATCATGGTTCCAAATTCTTATGAGTGAATTCAATGAAGTTTGACAAAACTAAAAGAAATCTCTTAATGCAGGTGAGATGCTAGTCGGTCTAGCAAGATGCTTCTTCATGGATGATATATCAACAGGTCTAGATAGCTCCACCACATTTGAGATCATGAAGTTTCTCCAACAGATGGCACATTTGATGGATCTCACAATGGTTATTTCTTTGCTGCAACCACCTCCCGAGACATTGGAATTATTTGACGACATTATACTTTTATGTGAGGGCCAGATTGTTTACCATGGTCCTCGAGAAAATGCAACGGATTTCTTTGAAACTATGGGGTTCAGATGCCCAAGCAGGAAGAATGTCGCTGATTTCCTTCAAGAGGTACTCAATTATCAACTGCATCGATTGGGAACAACTAAAATATAACATTAATGCTAACTGGACTACATATATACTAAATTACAGTAAAGAATAATTTTGATTTCTGAGACAGCACAATAATCAGAAAAATCCAGTAGGCACTAGATTAATGCATCAGTACAGAAAAAACAGTATTTAACCATATATGTACTTGTGCAAAATAATGTGACAGCTTTTCTCCAACTGACCACTGACCAGGTAACCTCGAAGATGGACCAAAAGCAATATTGGGCTGGTGATGAAAATAAGTACCAGTACCATTCAATTGAAAAATTTGCAGAATCCTTTCGCACCTCCTATCTCCCTCGACTTGTTGAAGATAAACTCTCCAGTCCAAACGATACAAGAAAGAACAAGGAGGTAAAAGTGAATGCAAGTCGCAGGATCTCCAGATGGAATATTTTCAAGGCATGCTTCTCAAGGGAAGTACTGCTTCTAAAAAGAAATTCTCCAGTGCATATATTCAAGACCATTCAGATAACTGTTATGGCCCTGGTGATATCCACACTCTTCTTTAGAACAAATATGGGTCATGATTCTGTACTTGACGCCAATAAGTACATGGGAGCACTCTTTATGGCCGTCGTCATAGTAAACTTCAATGGCATGACCGAAATTGCGATGACGATAAAGCGGCTTCCCACCTTCTACAAGCAACGAGAGTTACTAGGATTGCCAGGATGGGCACTCATTTCTTCAGTTTTTCTTATTAGTATCCCAATTTCACTTGTCGAGACAGGACTTTGGACCGGCTTAACATACTATGTGATCGGATTTGCACCTTCCCTTATCAGGTAGTCATCTCTTGCCAGTTATATACCTAGAGTGAATTCTTCAATGGAACAAAGTAAGAAAAGTTTCCCTTGCTTATGGCAGGTTCATCCAGCATTTTTTGGTACTTTTTGTCATGCATCAAATGTCAATGGGCCTGTATCGCTTCTTAGCAGCCATAGGAAGGACACAGGTGATGGCCAACATGCTAGGGACCGCAGCTCTTATAGCAATCTACATATTTGGTGGCTTCGTCATAACAAAAGGTTAGATGATTTAGCTCAAAATACATCAAAAAGTCTGAGCACATGACATGTGCTCAGTAACATAAGAGAAGTTTAGTTAAAGGTTTCGTGCAACTAAGTTGCTAATTCTGTACACCGAAACAGATGATCTCCAACCATGGTTACGCTGGGGATACTGGACGTCCCCATTCACATATGCACAGAACGCAATCTCCCTGAACGAATTTCTTGACAATAGATGGGCTACGGTAAGCACTCATTTCAACACTTGAAATCACTAACTATACGCTATTATATTCTTCTCAAAGCACACCAAGATTCTTGATCGAATATACAAACACAGTGCAATTTACAATGATATTGGGTGGTGATAGGAATTTCACTACGACAATGCTAAAACTGTCGGTGAGGCTATACTCATGATCAGGGGTCAGCTCACGCAGTGGCACTGGTACTGGATTTGTGTCAGCATTTTATTTGGGTACTCGGTGGTCTTCAACATCTTCAGCATATTTGCATTGGAGTTCATGAACTGTAAGTGTCCGTATATCCAGCAAATTTTTACTAGAAATAAAAAAGCTAATTATCTTTATTGTGCACTATTTGCAGCTCCACACAAGCATCAAGTTAACATCAAGACCCCGAAGGCGAATCTAGAGTACCGCTGCCAGATGGTTGGAGATGGCAATGCATCAACTGATCATGCTATCCTTCCATTCCGGCCCCTCTCCATTGTCTTTGACCATATCAACTATTTTGTTGACATGCCTAAGGTAATCCCTTGACCACTTGAAACCTTACTAACTAGCTGCATCAATTCTGTTTACCTATTGATCAAAAGAATACACAATCCACCAGGAGATAATAAAAAATGGAGTGACAGAGAAAAAGCTTCAGCTGCTACAAGACGTCAGTGGTGCTTTCAAGCCAGGGGTTCTAACAGCCCTAATGGGGATAACTGGTGCTGGCAAGACAACATTGCTCGACGTATTGGCTGGAAGAAAAACTGGGGGCTATATTGAAGGGGCTATTAAGATAGCAGGCTACCCTAAGAAGCAGGAGACGTTCTCAAGGATCTCAGGCTACTGTGAACAGAATGACATTCACTCCCCTAACCTCACTGTTTATGAGTCACTGAAGTTTTCTGCGTGGCTTCGTCTGCCTTCAAATGTTAAACCTCATCAAAGAGATGTATGTGCACGTGCATCAACCTTACCCCTCCTTTATCGTTCCTGGAAGCTGGTATCTTACACAAGATTTTTTTTCCTTGAAAAATGTATTTTTCAGATGTTTATTGAAGAAGTCATGAGCCTAGTTGAGCTCACTGACTTGAGGAATGCCATGGTGGGCATTCCAGGGGCGACTGGCCTCTCAGCTGAGCAGCGGAAAAGACTAACAATGGCAGTGGAGCTGGTGGCCAGTCCCTCCATTATATTTATGGATGAACCAACTACTGGTTTGGATGCTCGTGCTGCGGCCATTGTCATGAGAACAGTACGAAAGACAGTAGATACTGGACGAACTGTTGTTTGCACAATTCATCAGCCAAGCATCGAAATATTTGAATCTTTTGATGAGGTACGTATGAATTCAAGTTTAAACGATATAAAACAGGAAGAGAAATACATAACTATGAAAAGCAATGAAGAAACATGACAGTTCAGTGCGTGCTCAAGGAAGGTGAAAGAGTACCAATTTATACAACAAAAACTAGCATGCTTCCTGCTAATTAGGCCGTAAGAGAATAGGAATAGAAAAAGATAAGGAACCAGCGAACCATTACATGAAGAATAGTGTTTTATGTTTCGGTATTACAAAAATTATAACTTGGCGAATTGCAGCTTCTACTTATGAAAAGAGGAGGCCAGCTCATCTACAGTGGTTCGCTAGGCCCACTGTCTAGCAACATGATAAAGTATTTCGAGGTAAGCTTGTCGGACATTGATGTCTTTATTTTTGATAAGATGCAGGGAGAGTAGAACGTCAACATTTACTTTGTCACAGGATATACCTGGCGTTCCTAAAATAAACAAGGGCCAAAACCCAGCAGCATGGATGCTAGACATCAGTTCACACACAACGGAATACGAGATTGGTGTGGACTATGCTGACGTTTATCGTAACTCTTCCCTGTACAGGTACACCCCAACCCCAAAAGTAGTACTGTTGTTACTTGTAAAGCTATATAATCAATCATGTTACTGTCAGCCGGTGCAAGCAATAACAATGAGCTAGGTGGAACTGAATCTAATCGGATTCTCGGTCTCTGCAGGGAGAACAAGCTTCTAATTGATGAGCTGGAAAAACCAGAACCAAACACCAGGGATCTACATTTCCCTCCCGGTTACTGGCAAAACTTTGCAACGCAGTGTGCGGCTTGCCTGTGGAAGCAGAGCTGTGCATACTGGAAGAACTCGGAACACAACGTCGTTCGGTTTGTCAACACGGTTGCCGTGTCCTTCATGTTTGGGATCGTGTTCTGGAAAATCGGGTCGACCATGTAAGTCGGGGGGGTTCTCTGATACCCCAAGGATTTTTTTTCTTGCTTGTTCAATGAAGGCTGACCCGGATTTGGTGTGCGAACGCAGCAAGGACGAGCAGGACGTGTTCAACGTGCTAGGAATCGTGTACGGGTCAGCCCTGTTCCTGGGCTTCGTGAACTGCAGCATCCTACAGCCGGTGGTGGCGACGGAGAGGGTGGTGCTGTACCGAGAAAAGGCGGCCGGCATGTACTCCACCATGGCCTACGCGATCGCGCAGGTAACAAGGATGCTTGCTTTTGTGAATATATACTACACTACTCTCTCTCTCTCTCTCTACATATATATATATATATAAGTATAAAAGAAAAAAAAATCAACGACTCTGAATCTGAAGGCAGGGGATCATCTTGACATGGGTTTGCCTTACATGTTGTTGCAGGTGTCGATCGAGTTACCTTACATGTTGGTGCAGGTGTTGATGTTCTCCGCGATCGTGTACCCGATGATCGGGTTCCAGCTGACGGCGGCCAAGTTCTCGTGGTTCGTGATGTACATGGTGCTGAGCTTCATGTACTACACGCTGCTGGGGATGATGACGGTGGCGCTGACGCCCAACATCGAGATCGCCATGGGGCTGTCGTTCCTCATCTTCATCTTCTGGAACGTCTTCTCCGGCTTCATCCTGGCGAGAGAGGTAATAATAACCCAGATCCCCGAATCAGAGCCATCAATCGATCGATCGATCGAGAGAGAGAGAGAGAGAGAGGTGTAGCTAGCTGACGCTTGTGACCTACCTGTGGAACTGGACGCAGATGATGCCGGTGTGGTGGCGGTGGGTGTACTGGGCGGACCCGGCGGCGTGGACGGTGTACGGGCTGATGTTCTCGCAGCTGGGCGACCGGACGGAGCCGATCCTCGTGCCGGGGCTCGGGGAGCAGACGGTGCGGGAGTTCCTGGAGGGCTACCTGGGGCTGCAGGCCCGCTACCTGGAGCTGGTCACGTGCCTCCACCTGGTCGTCATCGCGCTCTTCGCCTTCCTCTTCTTCCTCGCCATCAAGCACCTCAAGTTCCAGCGGCGGTAGCGCGTCAGGCTCAGGCCGCCGCGGATGGAGACTTTTTGGGACTCTAACAAAATTGTGCATACGTCTCGCGGTACAGTACAGAAGAGCATTTTATTGGAGGGGGGCGGGGGGTGTATTAGCCGTGTGCTATGTGAAATGAAGATACAGAGCCAGATTAGCGATTAAGTGTAATCACACAGCCATTTGCATTTGTGTACGTACCACTTTTGGGTATCGTAGACATACTCCCTTTGTTCTGAATTAAAATTAGCTGTGCTAAATATTAATTAATTCAGAACAGAGGGAATACGCGTTATGACTTATGAGGAGCATAACAGCGAACGTATCGTACGTACCGACCCCATCCCATCACGGGCTCGCCATGACCAACCGAACCGAACCGACCGACGCCGATCCGCCACCCCACGGCCGACGAGAGGAGAGCGGAGAGGAGCGGGAGGGAGCGCACGTCCGAGATGATTCGCTCGCGCCGTTCGGTTTCGCACGCGGCGGCGCACGGCTCACAAAAAGCAAATCGAAAAGGAGCAGTGCGTTCTACTTGCTTTACAGCAGCACTCCGGCTTTTGAAAATAAGGAGAAGCCTTTACGGTTCTGTGTTTTTTCTTGGCAGGAGCAGGCGCCGGCATGTCGCCTATTGCTACCAGAGCAAGGTAGTAGTAGTAGCAGTACTTGGGCGACGCCAGATCGAGGCCACCAGATGCCGACGCCCTTTTTCTTTGACCGGTCACCGCAGCTCGGTTTGAAGGAACGGTACCGAGCCGCGTTAAACACACGGTGGCTCGTGTGGTTAACGATGGTGGTAAGCTGACACTGTGACCGTCGTCACACGATCCGGGATCCGGCGTGCTTGCGGATATTCGCGGGTCCCGCATCATCCGCACCCACCACCCGGTCCCCGGTCCCAACCTCATCCGCACCCACTGCCCCGCGCCCAGGTCCCACCGCCCCGCGCAGAGGGGAGAGAGAGAGAGAGAGAGACAGGGGACGCCGAGGCGAGGCGAGGCGAGGCGGAGCCACCCGTGACCCAACACGTGTCCAGGCTGGCGCCCACCGCGCGGCTGAGGTGCGGGGCCCCAGAGCTACCGCCCCCGCCGAGACGCAGCCCCCACCACGCGGCGGCAACCCAAGCGGGGGCCCCACGCGCCACCGGTCACGTGACGCACGGGGCAGAGCGGCGGTGGCTGTCCCACCCCGCAACCGGGCCCTCCCGCACGGTCCGCGAGGGCGCGCGCTTTGACCCACCACCCGCTTTGCGCCACCGGACCGGGCCCCGCCGCCGGAGAAGAAAGAGATAACCGGACCCCACACCCACCTCCGGCCGTGTGCGTTAAATTTTGCACCCACGTACGCACGTGCCCGCCGCTCCAAAAACCCCCCCACCCCGTTTCCTCCTCATCAAATCAAATCAAACCAAAACCAAAATAAGGGCGCGGCAAGGCAAACACACGTAAACATGAAACACTCACAATGAGCAAGAGATTACAAGTACATCAGATTAGCGAATGAAAAAGGTCGTGGTTAATCAGCTGATCGTTCCGTTTTGCACTGCAGGCTACCTGTTCTTCCTCTACCGCTACTAAATTAAAGCAACATTGGATTGGGTTACTACAGTAGTACTCAGCTAGTAGTAAGAGCCAACACGACGTGATTACTAACTAGGAGTAGTTCATGATAAGGAGGAGGAGGAGGAGGGCCGTAGGGGAAAGCGAAAATATTAAAATTAGAGCGAAAGGAACCTAGGCTTTCGGGGAAGGGAGTTGTTGGACTTTCTGGCCGTACGGTGGCGTGTTCTCCGTTTCTCCTGCCCGGCCCGGCACGACTGGCGCGCTGGAGTGCGTGGGTTCTACTCCTCCGGGCTGGAGTCCGACGCCGGCTCCTCCTCGTCGTCCTCCTCCTCTTCTTCCTCGGGGTGGTCCACGCCGCCGCCACGCTGCTGGTCGTGGGAGCCGGACCCCGGGTGCTGCTGCTGCTGCTCCGAGTTGCTGTTGTGGGTCGACATGGTGGAGATTTGCTGCTGCTGCTGGTAGTCCGCGACGCTGAGCGCGGTCGGGAACACGGCGCCCGCCGGGATGGTCTGCGCCCCGGCGAGGTTGATGAGCTGCGGCGCGGACTGGATGGCCCAGAACTGGTTGCCCGCGCCACCGGGCTGCGGGACCATCCACACCGCGGTGGCTTGCGGGATCATGCGGTTGCCGCCGACGCCTGCACCGGGGCTACCAGCTGGTACCGCGAAGACCGGGACAAGCCCTTGGGGCGCCCCGGAGGCGGTCATGGGAGCGAGGCCGCTGGGTACCGAGATGGCCGCCCCGCCGCTGCCTTGCAGGAGCGGGTCGGCGATGACGGGGTAGTACGCCGCGGGAGGCGTCGCGGCGAGCGGCGACGCGCCGGCCGCGGCGCGGGTGGGCTGCAGCTTCCTGCGGCGCTTCGCGGGCGACTCCTCGCCGTCGACCACGGCGAGGGACGAGGGGCTGCAGGACGACGAGGACTGCGTGGGGATGCGGAGGACGCCGTCCACCGTGGTCGCGATCGCCGGGACCGTGCCGGTGCCGGTGGCGGCGATGATGGCGGGCTCCGACTGCTGCAGCAGCCACCGGATGGTCTCGCCGTCGGACTTGTGCCCCAGCTCCCGCGTGAGCTGGAAGATCCTGGCCGCGCACGCCGCCGGCATGCGGATCCGCCGCCCGCGGCCCTCCACCTTGGTGTGCCGGTCGCGGTTCCGCGGCGGCGGCTTGCGGACCATGGCCATCCCGCCGAAGAACTCCACCGGCTCCGGCTTCGGCACGATGAAACCGTGCATGGGGATGGCGCCCATCGCCACGCCGCCGGCCGCGTGCTGCCGCGCGCCCTCCTCCGTCGCAGCCGCCGCCGCCCTGTCCTGCGCCTCCATGACGCCAACGAATCGGAGGCCGGATTGGTTTTGCTCAGGCTCGCTCGCGTCCCTCTCCCTCCCCCCTTCCGCGTGGGAGGTGGGACGGTTTACTTGGCTCGCTGCTTGCGCGTCGCCGGTCGGTCGGGCCAGAGAGAACTTAAGGGGCGGTGTCACTTGGCGGTGGGACCATGACGCCCGGGACCACCGCCCAACCAGGTCGTGGTGGGGACGCGGCTGACCTGTACCGGGCCCCGCGGCGTTAATCCGCGCGCCAGTGCGCATCCGACGGCCGGGGCCGCGTTGTCGTTTCCCCCAGCTTTCCTGACGCGCGGGCCCCCCACCACGGGGTGGTCAAATTTGCAGCGCATTCATGAATAATTAAGCTGCATTATTTGGATTAGGGCAAGCATTTAGCCTTAAGATTCGCGTTCCTGCGTGACTCGTGACCTCCCAGCTGCTCCCTCTCCCATCCCTACTGACAGACTGGACCAGTGATATCAAATTGCGTGAGCCCTGCAAATGACAGGTGGCCCCGACGCGGAGTAAGTGGGACTCTGGTGGTGGTGGTGGTGGTGGCCCGGGGCCCACTCGGGGCATGGTAGGTGGGACCGGCTTGTTCGGGAACACGCGCCACGCGTTGTGCGGTTCCGGCGGTGCACACACACACACACCGGGAGCACGGGACCCGGGGCGCTGGGTCCCGGTTGGCCCAGCTGGATCCAACGCGAAGGGCAGGGACCACCTGCCAACCGGAGATCTGGGCCCGTCTCTCCAGGGATATCGTGTGGGATCCACTGTGCCGCCGCTGCCCAGTGGTCCATGGTGTGCGTTGATGGCTTTGCCACTTCGGGCAGAATGATTATTTTGATGTGTAGATAAGGGAGTGCACAAATAGGGAAGTGATTCAAGATTTATAAAAGGATTTTGAACTGTCTTGCTCCACATTGTGTTTTTTTTTGCTCGTGAATCAAGCCTAACTTGATTGGCGAGATCACGTGTGTTAAAACCTATCCATCCAGATCTTACAACTATTTTCTTTGTTTTGACGCTGGTTAGTTTATTTTTAAAAAAACTAATCAGTCTAGATTTTTTTATAAAAATGATTATTTCATGCCACCAATGTACGGTGGATCCAAAGGCATGTTCTAATAATGCAAAATAGACTACTATAGATTGGCGAGTAGACATGTTGCTAGCGCTTAACTATCTTTGTTAAGTGATTTTATGTTGCGTGTGTGGGTATTTTGAAACGTATTTCTACAAATTTACTGCACTCGGGACATGTTTGGGGGCCGCTAGCCCGCCACGGATGACTTACCACCAGACTATTCGGTGTAGCAAGTTTATGGGCCTATATGGGCTACGGTCGAATTTGTCCAATGGGCTTTATCCAGCCATTTTTTTAATATCTCACATAGGCCCGACAACTTAAGAGGAAGTGAGAGCGTTTGCAACAACATCCCTTCTTAGCGAGATCATTGTTCGAGATCCGTACAACACAGATGAACGCACGTGATTCGTGCCACGTGTCAGTACTGTATTGGTGCGGGTGTAAAGGGACGAAAAAAAAGAAGTGGTCTTCAAACTTTAAACACGTTTTCGAACGAGATTCAACATTAATATTTTCAGATTTATTACACAGCAGACTCCTCCATCATCATCATCTATGCGCTGCTGGTCATTGTATCATTGGCGATCGTTGTCGTCCAGTTTGGTGCATTTAGAAGCCAGTTTAGTCGTCTTTGAAATTACAGTCCTCTAAGCTGACACTACATGATTTTTAGCTCATATACCACATGATTTTTGACTGAGGAAGCTGACACTACACAGTTTCCACTGAAAAAGATAATGGTGGTGGTGATCCTGGCGGTTGCAGTCCAGTCCTCGCCGATTACTTACACCTCGACTGTCCTCTGGTTGAGCGCGGTGTACCTCCACCTTTCCTTCTCCACGAAGTCGGCGTCCAAGAACTTGGCCACGAACGCCCACAGCCTGTACGCGTCCTCGAAGTTGCTCAGGAACCCGAGCGACGCGTTGACCACGAAGATCCCCACGTCGCCGGCGGCGTCCTTCCTCCTCTTGCCGCTCAGAGCACCGGCGTCGGCGGGCGTCCCGTGTTCGAGGACGACGGCCCTGTCGGCCTCGTACTTGTCGGAGAACCAGATGTTGCGCAGGAACCCGCAGGTGAGGGAGATGTTGTGGCGGTCGGCGAGCTTCTGCACCAGCGGCGGCGCCACGCGCTCGCCCTTCCAGTCGAACACGTTGAACGCCAGCGACGGGCCGCGCTCGAACTTGACGCGCGGGCCGTACACGCGCACCAACGGGTGGCCGTTCTCCGCGTGCGGGTGCCGCAGCTTCTGCATCGCCACCACCAGCCAGTTGCTGACGCACCGCAGCCGGTTGCCGATGGCGATCAGCCCCAGCGCGTCCGCGTGGTCCAGGCCCCTGCACTCCACCTCCATGCCCCCCGGACTCTCCGCTTCGTCATCGATCGCAGCAGCTTCAGGCTCCACGCAGCCGTACTCTGCCGCGTCGACCTCGCGGATCTCCTCCGAGACGTCGCCGTTGTCCGCCTGCAAACTCCTGCCGCGAGTGACGGCGGTTGAGCTGAGCGGACCGGAGAAGGAGGCGTCGGTGGAGTAGCCGTTGTCGTGGAGCGACCATCGTCGCGCGGGGACGATGGTGACGACGCCGATGCTGCGCGCGACGACGGAGCGCTCGAGCGCGGCGAGGCTGGACTTCCTGACGAAGAGGCCCGCGAATCCCGATGGGTTCTCGCCGAACACCTTGAAGAAGTTGCAGACGATGAAGTCCGGGCGGAGGAGGGAGATGCCGAACGTGTCGAGGTCCTTGGTGCCGAGCGCGCAGGCGTCCAGCGCCACGTGCCAGCCCTGCTCGTGCGCCGCGCTCATCCACAGGTACGGGTACCGCGCGCCCGTCATCCGGGACGCCAGTGGGAACACGAACAGCCCCCGGCGGCCCCCGCCGCGGCGGCCCCTGGTCAGCTTCTTCCGGAGGTCGGCGGCGTGGATGCTCATGCTCGGCCACGCGAAGGTCGCGGACGCCACGTGGGCGCCGCGGCGGCGCGCCGTGTCGGCCATGGCCCCCGCGGCCTCGCTCTCGTAGTCGTACACGGCCAGCAGCTCTCTGCCGGCCGACGAGCCCCGGAACGAGTAGGACTCGGCGAGGAGCCGGAACGCGGTGGTCCGGTTGGCCGTGCACACCATGGCGTACTCGTCCTCGGGGATGTTGAGCGAAGCCATGATCCGCTCCGTGATGGCCGCGCCGACGCCGCCGTCCCGCCCGCGTTGCCGCACCTGCGAGCGCAGGCTCGCGGACTGGTACGCGACGTCGAAGAAGGGCGGCCGCCACGCGGCGGACGACGAGCTCATCTGCGCGTGCGAGAAGAGGTTGATGCCGGTGTAGTCGAGGCACACGTGGCGGCGGAGGTGGCGGTACTCCTCGTCCCGGACGGCGTCGGCCTGGGCCAGCGCGCCGTACTGCGGGAACGCGGCCGCGAAGTCGGCGTAGGCGTCCGGCAGCGCGGGGAGCGACTCGTGGTTGGTGAAGCGCGCGCCCGCGAGCAGGCCGGACGCCGCGGCCTTGACGAAGTCGCGCCGCGACGCCCTCAACGTGGTGGTGGTTGTGACGGTCGCCGGCGCCGAAGCGCGCGGCAGCGGCACGCACCCGGGAACGCACATGTGGTGGGAGCCCGGCGGCGTCCCGGGTCGCTGCCTCTCCTCGCCGCCTGGCCTGTCGTCCTTGGTGCTCCGGAGGTATCTGTTGATGAGGAGGAGCATGGCTGGCTCATGGACAGGACCGATTCGGCGAGTTGCAGAAGAAGAAGCGGCTCGCTTGGCCGGCCGCGGGCGGCTTGCGAGCTGGCGATCAGCGGCGATGTGCCTCCCGCTGGCGAGGAAAGCTTTGTTTTTTTTTTTTTGATTGAGGTAGTCGTAGCTCACCCGTCGTAGCGAAGACTCGGAGACCGACAGCGACCCATGGAGTGAGTCCAGAAACGGATACGGAACACCAGCAGCAGCAGCAGCAGCAGATGGCTTCGTGGCCGCGCGGAGAGGATTGGGTCGCGGCGACCGAGCTTTTCGGAAACCGGCCTCGCCCCCGCACCTGATTTGGCAATCCATCCGCTCCTGATTGCGGCCGCAGCTGTTTTCTTTCTTCTTTGGGCATGCCTCCTGCAGCCAGAGGACCAAACTGGACCATAGCAAACTCCAAGTTGCAGTTGCAGTGGGACGCAGCAGCAGCAGCAGCCACTCCCTATCCTCCACCCCCAAAAAAAATATCTCTGCAGATCAGGATTCCTGCCACGTGTCACCTTTACAGCAGGTGTGCGCTGATTTTTATTCTTCTGGAACCACTGCTCAGTCATACGTCCATCTCACTATCCACATTCCTATGTCATTACGTACAAGTTGTAATGCCGGAGATGATATATACTGGTAGCTGTTCCAAGTTATTTCCATCAATCGATGTGGTTTGGGCAAATCGGGATAATTCAATTTTTGCAGGAGTTTAAATAAACGGACGAGACGCGGGCTTCGGCGGTTAAAATTAAATGGAGAAAAACCGTACGTAGTTTTTGGCGACCTTTCTCAATGTTTTTCTCAGGGTTAACCGGGAAAACGGTCACGCTTTCACGGTAATATAATAGACGGTCGATTTATGAGTAAATCAACAAAATGTGCATACGTAGCGACTAGTTTTAAAATAAAATACTCTCTCCATTTTAAATTATTATACGTCAAATCTATCACCCGTTAGAGCAACGTATCTATCTAAATCGTCTATACGAGATCTATGTATTGATAAAGTCCAATTAAATATTCAACACATCTCGAAAACCATTCTGATCGGTTTGGTAAAACCGTTGTGGACAGTTTCATAAAGTCACCAGATTTGAACCAATTTTATTACTAGTGATCAACACTAGCACTGGTGCCTATTCACATTAGCTGAAGGATAAAGTGGCAAAATGTACAGCTCTAGTACAATACCACTACTTGAAAAGAAAAGAAAAGAAAAGAAAAGAAAAGAAAAGGAGAGAGAGAGAAACAACCGAGCAGTGTACAAACGTCCAGTTTCAGTAGCTCCAGAGCGGCGCGCCGGAGGCGTCACACTCGCCGTCCTCGCAGCACGACGCGTCAGACGCCGGCGCCTCCATGAGCAGCGCCTCCGCCAAGCTCGCGTAGTACAGGTCCGATCCCATGTCGCACAGCACGTCCTGCTCAAACGGCGAGGCCTCCTGGACGTCGTCGCGGGCAGAAGCCGCGACGTCGGGTGCCGAGGACGCCTCCGCGTCGGCGGCGGCGGCGGGCGGCTCCGACGTGGCGGACATCGCGTCCTCGGCGGCGGCGGCGAGCGGCGCGTGCCGCAGCTGGAGGAACCCGTCCACGGCCCGCGCGACGGCGCGCCGGACGTCGCCCGCGGTGCGGAGCGCGGCCGGGGGAGGCACGTCGAGCAGCCAGTCGGAGTCGGGGAAGTTGAGCGGGCGCGCGGCGCCGCGGAGCGCGAGCACGGCGGCGTCGTGCGCGCGCGCGGCCGCCTCGGCGGACCTGAAGGCGCCGAGCCACAGCCCGCGGGCGCCCGGCGCGCGGACCTCGCACACCCACGGCCACCGCCCCGCGCCGCCGCCGCGGCGGCGCACGCCGCGGTAGACCGGGTGGCGCGTGTCCCGGAACTTGGTGCGCTTCGCGGGGACGTGCGGCTGCGACGACGACGAGGAGGAGGAGCAGGAGGAGGAGCTCGCCGACTCGCTGCCCGGTCCCTTTCTGAGCATGCACATCGTTTAACGTTTGGCTCTTGAACTGGTTGCTTTCCTTTTCGGGCAATGACGGTTCGGAGGGTTCGTACGTATATTTGTAGGTGGAGACGGCAAGAGGGATAAACACAGGTGCAGCCGTGGAGTGGAAACAGCCGTGTGCAAACTGTGTTCGCTGCTTGTCCAGTCCAGTGGGCGGGCAGAGCAAACAGGCGCAGGCCGTCGAGCCGTTTCAACCCGAAACTTTTAAATTCCAGCTTATCGTCATCTCGTGGGCAACTGCCATCTCGGTCTCGTGAGCCTTGCCGATCCACGGTCAAGGCATCAGCCGCCTGCCAACGGCATGCGCCCGTCGCGTCCCCCCCCAGCCGCTTTCCTGCTGCTCGCGCACGGAGCTGGAACATTCTGGGCGCCGTCCGCTTCCATCCATCACCCAATACCAGTTCCTCTCCTGTCCCCTGCCGGCGCCCAAACAAAACAATGCCTGCATGCGTCCATCGGAGCCATCGCAGCAAGAACATCGCACAAGAGTACCAAGACCTCATCCACCGTTGTGCACGGTGGATCGTTTGGAGCCGCAGAACCGGAGCCAGATGGGAAGGAGGTAATCGATCCCGGCACGCGCGCGAGATCAGGACCAAACGCGGACCTGCGTGCCGCGCCACTTGCACATTGCAGAGCGCAGCCGGGAACAGTGGGTTTTTTCTTCTTCTTCTTCCTCCCCGCCCGACCGACGACTGCAGGTCACAACCGCGACGACTGGTGGAGATGGAGACGAAGGGCCCTACGCGATCTCCAGAACCTTCAAGCTGCGGCACGATGCGTGCATGCTGCCCCGCCCCATGAGCCGCAGGCGCGTGCGGCTGCCCACATGCCCCGCCGCAAAAAACTTTTGGCGGCTGCCCGCACGCATGCACATCCAGTATCGAGCTCGCATCGCAGATTCGCAGGACGCAAGTTTTTACAGTACGGTTCACCTGGATGGATGGGTGCCAAATTTTGCCAATCCCTGTGGCTATCGGTAACCTGAGGCTGACCAGGCTATACCTCGGCCAGCAGCAGCTGTTCCTCAGAGTTCAGACGATGAGGCCAAGATCTGCAGCGTCCCAAAACAGCCAATTGATACACAGAGGCAGACAACTTCTACACTGTTAAGTAAGGCCTCAGCTTAAAGCTCAAAATGGTGTTTGTGTGACATCAGACCTTACATGGCAGTTGGGCTGTTCACCTTTTTTTTTTGTCCGTGATGAAGAAGCTGCGTCGTCCTACAGACATAATGGTCTTCATTAGGCCCATAAAGGAGCAAACGGCCCATTAACACAATAAACCCAGTTATTTATCGTGGACGGCCCATGGGTCGGACGGCTAGTATCAACGCAAACGGCGCGCGCGGGACAGAAAAAAGATCTGATGGCCATCGGTTGGGGACGCGACTGCCCACGAGCCGAGCAACCGGCCCGCACCTCAGATATCCCGTCCCCTCCCGCGCGGGCGCGGCCACCACCAGCCAGGAGAGTCCAGGTCCAGCCGTCCAGGAGGAGCGCCTCATCCTCATCGAGGGGCGGCCAGGATGGCACCGGGCCCCACGCCACCACCCGCGTCGGCGGCGGCGTCCTTCCGTCCGCCGGTCCCGCGCCCCCCGCCGCCCTGCTTCGACTACAGGGCGGCCGCGCTCGCCGACACGCGCGCCGCCTTGGCCTTGGCCTTGGCCTTGGACCCGGCGCTCGCCGGGCTGGTGGAGTCCGGCGCGCTCGTGCGCGTCCCGCGGCGCCGGTTCGGGCCCGTACCGGCGTGGCGGCCGCCGGACTTCGAGGAGCCCGAGGAGGTGTGGGTCCTCGGGACGTCGCACCTCTCCCCGGACTCCGTCGCCGACGTCGAGCGCGTCCTCCGCGCCGTCCGCCCGGACAACGTGGTCGTCGAGCTCTGTCGCAGCAGGCAAGGGCCCCGCGCCTTCCCCCAAACACTCTGCTCGCTCGCTCTCTCGCGACCCAGGTTTCAATTAGTATGCCTTGTTTCTTCATTCCTCCCGGGCTAGCTAGCTAGCTAGGTGACGCCGTTGCAGAGCCCTCATCACTGCAGGGCCGGACTTATGTACGTGCCCGCCACCGGTGCTTCCCACGAGCCGCTCTTCAAGTCCAACATGTTCTCTCTAGGTGGCGCCAAGTTTCTCGGCGCTGTCAACCGGAGCATCAACCTGGGTAATACTAGCATCGTCAGTCGTCACCCCCAGGCACTACAGCTCACTACTCACCATCGGCTGGCCTCTGCTGGATGGTGCAGGTGGACAGAGTGCTCTGGCTCTGCGTTTGCTCCTTGCCGTCTTCTCTTCAAAGATCTCTTCAGGCGCAAACCGGCCGTTTGGAGAGGAGGTGCTTGTTCCTATGGGGGCCATCCATGGCTTGTAAGGTCTGTTCATAATCCAGCAACTGAACATATGCATCTTTTGGCAGTTCCGTGCCGCTAGGAGGGTGTCTGAAGATATTGGTGCCCAACTCGTTCTCGGTGATCGACCGATTGAAATAACTGTACGTGGTTACATATATAATCATCTGCACGTTGGTGATGGACCGGTAAGATTCACAGTTGAAAGATTGTTGCTGCAGCTTGAACGAGCATGGAAGTCCCTCAGCTGGGAGGAAAAATGGAAGCTAGTAATCTCATTGTTCCGTGGGATCACCTCTGCAACTGATGCACCTGTAAGTGCTCCAGTCCACGTCGTCGTCAATCTGGTCCAGCTGTGTACGTAAACGACAAGTGACGTCGTGCCCCATACGTGTTGCATCATTGCTTATCTGATCTCTTCTACACTGTCCAGGAGCAGGACGAGGAAGCGGCCGGAAGCCCGTATGAGTTGTATCAGAAGCTGAGCGCGTCGTATCCCTCACTGCTGCATCCTCTTATACACGAACGCGACATGGTACGTACGTACGTACGTACGATCCCTCACTAACCTGTCTCCGAAGTTGTCAGCCTTATTACATCGAGTATGGATGCTACTTTCAGTTCCTTGCGTGGTCACTGAAGAGGAGCAAAGCTGTGAACAGGAGCAGGACCGTGGTGGGAGTCGTTGGGAAGGGGCACATGAACGGCGTCGTGTACGCGCTGGTCTCTGATCAAGGGGACCTGAGGTTTCGGGACCTTGTTGGTAGGGACTCGCCGTCTGATACCTGGGCTACCTCCGTCGTCAAGGGCCTGGTCAGGGACACGGTAATCGGATTGGTGGTTTGGGCTCTGTATGAGCTGGTACAGTCGTCTGTGATGTAGGAAATTCACGCTTCACGTAATCCACCATATATATTGGTAAAATTCACACACTCTTGCTCTTGAAAAATAGACGTGTACTTCCCCCGTTTCGAGTTCAAAATTGAGAGATGATTCGGCCGGAAGCGGAGGAAGGGCCGAGGTGCTGCGGGCCGGGCTTATTTTATCAGCACCCAAATCCTGGCCCGATATGACTAGAGCGGCCCGCCGTTCACGAAATTGCACGGGACGATCTCGACCGCTGCGAGCCGTGCGCGTGGAAGTGGCAAGAAACAGTCGCGGATTTGGACGGTTGCGGACGTGTGGACAGATAAGTTTTCATGCAGGCAGTAAGCCATCCTGTCCTGTCGAATAGTTCGGCCATTCCCATGCACGCAGTACGCATTCGTCGTGTGAGGCAGCCAACAAGGACGAGCAACCTTGTCGAAGTGGACTTGATTTGAGCAAGAACAGAAACCATGGTCTGCAAGCACGCACTGCGACGAAATGCCCAGCCCGGAGAGTCCGGAGACCAAAGCTTGTTCTGAATTAACTGGGCCTCCCAACGACCGGCCCGAACACCTGACGCTTCCACAAACCCCCCGGCTACAGAGACCTTAATCAAGACGCATTGGCCTCGCCCGACGCAAGGAGAAAGTCTAACCATAACGTGCGATCAACGGTACCTTGTATAATGACCGGACTTTAATTAACAATGGTCAGGCCGGCAGATTCCACCACGCAGCAGCCGATAAAAGACTCGGCAACCGTGCTGAACTGAACTGAACTGAACTGATGGCCAAAATATACGCACCTTCATGGCTCACGCGACGAATAGATTACAGGCTGCAGGATCCAGCCAGCGAGCGAGCGAGCCTGAAACAAGACGATCGATCGGTCGATCGATCAATCAATCATCTTTTATTGCTTGCATTGAGCTGGGCTGGCCTTTCATTCTGTGCCCTCCAACCACCACACCACGCCTCCGCCAGGGAAGGAAGCCATCCCGTCGACTGAATATCGGAAGCTATACATACAGTGCCCCCAACTGATACTGTCCGAGAAGAACAGTGACGCATCCCATGTACAGGACAGTCAGTGCTGCACTACCTACTTGTTCACGTGTCCCAAAACTGCCAGTAACTTCCATTATTTTTCACTAGTCGTGGACGCTTTTGTTTTTATACTGTCAGTTAGTCCAAGTGACCATTCAGTTCTTTCTTTTTCTTAAAATAAAAAGTGATCATTCAGTGGAATACCTTCGCCGGGAAAGGGAATGGCTGCAGAAGTTTGTTGCAATAAAATTAAGAGATGGATTGATCAAGTTATATGCAATGATCAGGGAATCAATGCCAGGAAAAGGGCCCGGAGGATCTTGTTGGGGGACAGCACCAGTATCGTCTTGGCTGTACCGCAACGGGTACAAGACTGGCCTGGCCTGGCCTGGCCACTCACTCATTCTTGGCCTGTCTCCTCACCTACCCTTTCGAACACATTCCTGCGACTGCCCTTCACGCCGACACGACAGAGCTCCCTATACAAAACACACATATATAGATACTATATTAACAAGAGACGTATTTATTCATACTGCTGCCTACTCCTAATACTATACCATGCGTTGCGTGGAATCTTTTGAGCCGGGAACCCATGTACTTCTACTGACCTGGCTGACCAATGCAAGCACATCTTACGCAAAAAAAAAAAAGAAAGGGAAGAAAAAAAAAGCGAGTTCATCCAAAACGCTAACTACCCTCTCTGGCAGATGCCTGAATTATTGGCCACAGCTGGAAGCACCCCCAATCAGTGCGCTCCATCTGCAACTGCACCGATACCTGAACCCATACAGGTCCCTCTTTCTCTCTCTCTCTCTCTCTCTCTCTCTCTGAAAGTTCAGAGAAGCAAGTGAACGACTGAACAAGCAGCTAGCGTTTGCACCACAATGTAGGGTACATACTGTAAGTAATGAACAACCACACAGTACATGCGAGCAATATATGTGTACAAATTGTTTGTGTTCATGTACTACAAGACTAGCAGCTATACACTGCACCGCTATACATTCGGTCATGGAAAATCTCCATAACTCCGCCACTTATTCAGAGAGGTCACCGGTTCACTGCAGTTCTTGGCTTTTTGTAGAGATCAATATACACTCGATGCAAAAAACGAAATAAGAAGAAGAAGAAGAAAAGAGGATGACGAGTGGCATGCACGCAGCAGCAATGCACCAACAAGGAGGAGCTAGGAAGGCGGAGATGACGAACGAACAAGAAAGCAGGTACCGGCGGCCGCGAGAGCCAATGAATGGACCGGCACCTGTACATGCATGTGACACGGGCCGGAGGGCGACCGGCCGGCCGGGCATCTTCTAGAAGAGCTCCCACTCGAACCTTGGCGTCGTCGGCGTGGTGGTGGTGGCGGTCATCGCCGGGGCCATGGTCGTCACGGGCGCCGCGGACGTGGACGGGACGGAGGACAGGAGGTCGAACGTCTCCCAGCTCGCCGCCGTCTGCGGGGCCGGCGCGGTGCCAGTCGTAGGCGCCGGCGGCTGGAACTGCCGGCGCTGCTGCTGCGACGGGGGCGGCGGCCGCGGCGGCAGGTGCGGAGGCCGCGCCTTGGCCTGCTGCTGGCCGTTGCTGGCCCTGGCCCTGGGCGCCGCCGCGCAGGCCCTGTTCTTGGCGCGGATGGCGTCCAGCGTCTCCACGTACTTCTGCACCCGCTTCTCCTGCACCCGCCGCTGCGCCTTGGCCTCGCCGTCGGCGGCGACGGAGTCCAGCTTCACCAGCTCGTTCATCAGCGCCTCGGTGAGCGCGACCACGTCGGCGTCCACGACCTTCCCACCCTTGCTCACGATCGTCTCCAGCGCCGACACCTGCCGATGATTGGCAGCAGCCACACGGTCCCAGAAAAAAAAAACACACAATTAAAGCATTGCGCTCACCGAGTAGACAAACAAACAAACGAGTACTACCTTGGAGGCGAGCTTGTCGACGTCGACGGTGGCGCGCGCGACGGCCTTGGCGGCGCGCTGGGCCTTTCCGGTCCGTCGCTCCTCGAGGAGCCGCTTGGCCTTGGCGGCGGGGTCCTCCAGCATGACCATCTTGGAGCGGTCCTTGACGCCGGCCACGTCGAGGAACGCCTTGGACTCCCTCTCCCTGTCCTTGTACACCACCTTCTGGTCGTCCGGGTGCAGGCCCGTCTTCTCCGACAGCAGCTTCTTGAGCTCGCCGAAGGACGCCTGGGCGTTGATGTAGATCTCGTGGTACGCGCCGTCGAACTTGACCTTCACGCGGATGGTCGGCACGGGCTGGGGCGGGTCCGCGTCCGGGCTCCGCTTCTGCACCAGCATGCCGCCCGGCCGGACCTCCCACACCTCCTCCTTGGCCACCGGCGTCGACTCCTTCGTCGGCGAGAAGACTCTCTGCTGCTGCTCCCTCCCGCCGCGCATCATCTTCCTCTCTACCTGTCTGTCCTCACTTGGCCTGTCCTAACGTATGTATATATGCACACCACACGCGATGCTCTCCCTGGTCGCGCTCTGCTTCGCCAGAACTGGAAAATTCACTTCTCGCTTGGTCTACTGAACTGGATGGAAGCTAACAAATGCTCGTGACCGCCTTAAAATGGACAACTCAACAGGAGGAGGAGGGGGTGATGAGGAAGGAAGAAGATGGTGTGTGGTAGGAGGAAAAGGATCACACGATGATACACAGCTAAGGGACAGCAGGGGAGGCGGCATGGCTGCAGAATATAAACACACACACACACACTGATAAAACGAAGCGAAGCTCCAATGGAGGGCATGCCTCTCTCTCTCTTTCTCTCGAGTACAACTGGAGGTTGGTTGGAACAAAAACTCCAACAGGGCGGGCCGGGGTGGTTGCGATGGCAATTGGCAAAGCAAAACAAAAGCCCGGGGTTTGGTTGGTGGCCTCACAGCTGCAAGGCTTGCTCGGGACGGCTCGGTCACACATGCATCTCTCTCTCTCTCTCTCTCTCTCTCTCTCTCTCTCTCTCCAAGTCGTCGTCGTCGTCGTCGTTGCCGGCCTTCGCCTCCAAGCAAGCAAGCAAAGCAAAGCAAGCGAGCCGTCTGTCTCGGGCGATCGATCGATCGAGCTCGAGCGCCACCAGCACCTCATCGACCCAAGGTGGTCGATCAGTCCTGCGGTTGGACTGATACCTACTGCTTACCGTTCCCTGTCCCTTCCTTGCAGCCTTTTTCTTGTGATGCTTCGTGTGCACACCGCGATGTACCGGTGAAGACTGTTCCCTGTTGTTCCCATCCGTCGTCGTATATGTTCTACCTACCATGACGAGGCATTGGTTGATGACGACGACGACGACGACGACGGTGCAGTGTGTCCAAGCGTCGGTTCCTGGACATACGAGACTGATCCGGCCGTACTCATTGGTTGATCATGCACGCATGGCTTGCCTGCAAATAAATAGTCTTAGCTTAGCTTTTTCTTTGTCCCTCTTGCATTGCATCGGACGGGCCCAGCTGGGCTCGATCGGAGTAGTATTCAACTGTTCGTCGTCCAGGTACATATACGATTTTTTTTTTTGCTTTCAAGTGCAGAATAAGTTTGGCAGATGACGATATAGAGCTGCACGACGACGACGTACAGAGCCTAAAGAGCTAGCCGGCCGGGGATCGATGGTCCAGTGATGCTCTCTTCTTCATCATCATTAAACTGTCCATCGGGTTCGTTCGTTCGTTCGTTCGTCGACAGAGGAGCACCCGGCCGATCGACACGGGAACATGTGGCATCTTTCAGATGTTGCTGCTGCTGTCGACGAACTGTTGTGTGCTGCTTGCCCCAGCTCACGAGCGTGCGTGGGAACCTCATGCATGGACCCACGCACATGATAGTGCTCGACGATCGGCTCTTCTTCTTCTTCTTCTCGGGAGGAGCAAGGGCGACGCCACCGACGGGGCGTGGGATCGAATCCGCCACGTACGCCGGCGGCGGCGCGGTAGGAGGCGCGCGCCTGCTGCAGCGGACCGACGGGCGGGCGGTCGACGTGATTGCGAAAGCCGGAACGAAAGGGACAGCTTAACCCACGCGCGGGGGGCCCCTCTCTGACCCCGACGCAGCCAGCCATGAGCAATTGAGCAAGGCGGCGTGGTCCTCGAAGCGATATCAGCACCACCGCGCGCGACGCGGCAACCACCGGCGGCGATCGAAGGCGCCTATACGCTCTCGTGCACTGATCTGATGCCTGCCATCCGTCTGCCGACCTCTCGGCATTACAACCGTGGTTGGTCCAATTATCTAGAGAGACTAATTATGAGGTGACAAGAAACAAAACAAAATTAAGGCAGCAATATACTCCCTCCGTTCTGAATTAATTGACGTTTAGGATAGCTAATCTAGTTTAAATTGAACTAATTTTTATGTCCTAAACGTCAAATAATTCAGAACGGAGGGAGTATACTGTAAAACGCAGTCTTGTTTGGCATCAGAGTAAAGATCATCGTAGCTTTGCTTTTGGGCTTATTTGTTTACCACTAAAGAATTCAAAGACGGTCGGTTTGATGCACATGCATGGGAGGTGTGGGTGTATGGTAGTAGCTGTGTTTGTGCCTGTAATTTATTTTGCACCCTTCATAAAAGAAAAATCACAAAAGACGCAAGGAGCATCATCGATCTGAAAACGTACGTACTGCAGGGCTCTACTACCTCTTTATTATTGATTCAGTACTTGATCATAAACGTTGTGATTAGTGCATAATACGTACGTCTTTAGTGCGTATCAAATTAAAAGGAAGGATATAAAATGAAGACGGTAATTAGCTAGCATCAGGGCAAAAAAGTCTAGAGAGAGCGTTGCCTTCCTTTAACAATTGCAGAGGTCCAGAGGAGATGATTTTTAATTCGCGTGTACGTACGTATATCCTTGTGTTTGGGCTCACGACGACGCCCTTCTGTTTATGGGCCGTTCTATCCGGACCATAACTCGTATCACAGAGACCAATGAGGTGCGAGCCCTAGCTAAGGTTCTGGGTTGTCCAAGCTTGTCGCTCAAATTTTGCATGATTGTAGAAGGCCATATACTCTATCCTTTTTTTTTAAAAAAAACGATATTTTTGTTCAAATTTTTGAAGCATTTTTTTGATGAATTTTGTAATAAGTTGGAGCACCTGAGCACCTAATTAATGGCTAAATGCATGGGAGCAGACGAGACGTTCTCGGTGGCTCACACAGACGCGTTCCCTTCTCTCTGTCGCCCACCCTTCGTTCCCGTCCCGCGCACAAAGCGCCGCGCGCCCGCTCTGCTCCGATCGACCGTCTTAGGTGAGCCACGCGAAGCTCGCCGCCCTCTTCGGTCCGTTCCGCACACAGCTACAGCTACAAATAGCACGCGGGTGCGCGCGCAGCCTCCCACGTACCTACAGCGACAGCAGCTAGCTAGCTAGCTAGCTTCTCGTCCCCAGACGAGAACAGCATCAGAGATCGAGCGCGAGCAGCTAGCTAGCTAGCTGGGCATGCAGGAAGAAGCCATGGCGGCAAGGACCGCGGCCGGCGCCGGCGCCGGCGTCGCCCCCCGCGCGCTCCTGCTGGCCGCGTGCCTCGCCGTCCTGCTGGCGCTCGGCGGCGCGGCGGCGCAGCAGGGCGGCGGCGGGGAGTGCGTGCCGCAGCTGAACCGTCTCCTGGCGTGCCGCGCGTACGCCGTGCCCGGCGCGCCGGACCCCAGCCCGGACTGCTGCGCCGCGCTGAGCTCCGTGTCGCACGGCTGCGCCTGCAGCACCAGGGGCATCATCAACAGCCTGCCCTCCCGCTGCAACGTCGCCCAAGTCAACTGCTGTAAGCTGGCTAGTAGCTCCCAATACGACCCCCCCGCCCATCGTCTCCTGTCCTTGGTCATCACCTTGCAAAGCCTAACAACTGATGCGTGTTGTCTTCTCTTTTGGTCATGCAGCCGCTTGACATGCAGCTTCTCTTCTCATTTCTCAAGGAAGACGAATGAATAAGGTGTTCCATACCATGCTGCAGCTTGAGCACCACGCGGCTGTTTTCGTTTCCTTTCTATATTCAGGCTGTAACGGTATCGGTCTCGATGAAGAATAACTGAAGCTATCTATCCATGATCTCATATTTAATTTGATGCTTCGTCGATTTAAAGTACGTAAAGCATTTCTCTTGCAACAAAAAAGAACGTGCAGTAATATCACGACAAGATACAAACCATGCGGCGCAAATACGATGGAAATAAACGGATCACTTGCAGACATCAAATACGGATAAACTTGCAAGTAATGAACTATGGCTGTTTCGAAGGTGGTGCATTGTATATACATTCTGATGAGTGCACGTCCAGAGGGTGTAGCAGACTGACGACTGTCGAATTCAGTAAAACGCCGTTGTCCAACGGCACAAAAGATGAGTGACGGGATATCCTGGACAGTGGACACCACTTCTTATGCTTGCGACTGTAGCAATTTCATGGAACGTAAACCCTCGGATGGTAAACTGAAGTCTCCCCTCTATCCTGAAATTTTCTCTAGGAACAGAGCTTCCTGCTTGCCTGTGAGGCCAAGATCGCTTAAAGACATATGAGACTCCACCTCGGTGAAAGCACGCCTGGGATAAGACCTCACCTACACATTACAAAGCACACGAAAACAAAAGACAGTGGTTATAAGATTTAAATCAGAAGCCTCTCGAGAAACTCAAAAGTAGAAAATCTTCTGTTCCATTCGTTCCATAGACTACGGTCAGTGGCCGAACAGATAAAATGAATTGGCAACATACAGTATTAAAATGTGACCTAGTTCAAGATAAAACTACTGGTGCATGCTGCAGTTCCCCTTTTTTGGGTTATACACATCACCATGTGGCAGGCATATGATAACCTATCTCAATCTCTCAAGTATCATGAGTCGTGACTGCTTGACAACCACTAGGGTCATTGAAGCTATAACATCTCACAAGTGCTGATATTAAAAGAAAAAGTGATGTTCCCGTGAGAATAGGGAGGTTCTCAAGCGGGGAAAGAAAGAAATGCTGAAAGAACGATTGTCTTTTCTATGTTAGTGGTAGTTTGAATAACCAGCTGGTGCTGGTGTGGTGAGTATTTCAGTATAGCTGATTATGCCTGGTAACTACATTAAATTTTATCAATGGAATATTTTTGCTCTGTGTTTATTAACATATAATGCTGGTTGGTTCAATTTTGAAGTAATCAATGTCACATAAAAACGAAGGTAGTACTATCAGAAGAAGTGGATGAAATTACCAGTCGATAAGTTCTTGGTTTGAAAGTCCTGCTGATGTCTATGAAATCAAAAAGGCACTGCAAAAATTACAAGAAGGTTACAAGCAGGTTGAATGAATTATTTCAGTAGATATTCTAGCAACGAAAAAAAAAGTTTACCTGAAGCTTGTCAGATTTCAGAAAGCGCCGTCCTTGGCGACTGCCATCAGGCATGCGAACAACCACTGTGACAGCCCCATCATCATTTGGTAGTGGCTCCTTAGGTAGTGATGCTTGTTTGGATGTGAGCTCAGACTCTAATTCCTATGATCATGAAAATTAAAATTAGTACAAGATTGTCTCACTATCTGGTAAACAGCACAAACCATGGAAAATACAGATCTAACAATCATATAAGCATTAACTGCAGAAGGAAATCAACCTGCTGCCTCATCTTTTGTTTGCTAGACAATAGACTAATAGAGGTGGTCACAAACTCACAAAAAAATAGGACCTTAGATGTTTTGTGACTTTTAGGTACTGCTCTTGCACTAGACATAAAAATAATCATAAAAGAGTAAGCCACTACTACACCATTCCATGCCCACAGCAATGCAGTAAACCATACGCTCCACGGGCAATATAATCACCAAAGTGCAATAGAAGCATGATAATATCTCAATCCTATCACAGTAGTTAGTGAAGTACATCTTCCTCAAGCTGTTTCCTTAGCTTCTCGTCATCATCCTTCTTTTGCCGTTCAAGAGAAGCTTCCCTTGCAGCAGCTTCTTCTTGCCTGCGGAGCTCCACCTCCTGCATAGCCTTCAACTCTTTTTCTCGATCAGCTTGAAGGGCTGCAAGATATTCATCGTCCTGCAATTGACATATTTGGTGTCACATACTAGCTCTAATACACCAAAAATAAAAATAGTACTCTATACCTGTTGCTCCCTTAATAACCGTTGTGCAGTTAAAGTTGGCGATGGAGGACGTGCTACTCGGGGATAGCTTCTTGAGCTTCCATGAGTTGAGAATGAAAATGGATATGCTGCTCCTTCAGGGACCCCACCAAACATTGCAGCTTCAAGCATAACAGCTTCATCATGCTCTTCTGACGAAATGCCACCCCACTTTACAATGAAATGGTAACAGCACAGTGAGTTGTGTAAAAAAAGACTTGCACAATATATAGCTCGTTAGAGTCATGATGAGGATATATTACCTCTTCTGAAGGGAAACCTCCATTATTCTCGCGATCAGTTTGAGTGTTACGAGGAAGAGGATTTGAGGGAGGACTGTCAGCCCTTTGCATTTCTTCAGGTTCTTCAGTATTTACATATCGAACCTGCCTTGAGCGATGCCTAACTAAAGGTTGTTCCTCAACATCTTCGATATCCTCTTGGAAGTCATCTTGATCTACTATTCGTTCAGAGGTTCCAGCTTTCCCTGTGGTTGGCCCTTGCCTCCAATAAGAAACGAAATATATGAGGAATCAATACCTAATATACATAAAATCAGATATAGGCTATATTGCTAACATCTAGCTAATAAAGCTGGATGGGAAATGACACAAAAAGCAATATAAGCATGTGCTATTCTGCAAAGCTCCATTACTTCCATGCACATGGAGTTTAAGAAAAAAGCTCAGTACTGTCGGCAAAATAGAAACTAAGCAATTAATTGATTATGAACAACCAAACATACTAACCTTCACATGCGCGAACTCTTCTGACAATTAAGAAAATATATATATATATACACACATTAAAAATATGCAATTTAAGAAACGTGGTGAAAATATTAAATATCCACCTTTCAACAGTCCCACTTGCTCCCTCAATGTATTCTTTGCCAGATAAGTCAGGAGAATGATCTGCTGCATGCGTTCCTTCTGGGCGCAAGGCTCTCTCTAGCTCTGCTGTCTGATAATCAAATTAAGAAAATGTACTGAGGGTAGAAGTATATGAACAAAAAACAGAGTTTTATACCGTAGAGAACTACCTCCAAGGACAAAGAAACTGCCCGAGCAAGCTCATCATCGCCAGTGACATGTGATGCATTTTCACGTTCCCTATGGTTTACACCCTATGTAGAAGAATTTTATTCAAAAGGATGTTTAAACTGATCGAAATATACGTCCAATAAGCATAAGCGTACATTTGTCATTCTCTCAGCCTCTCTTTTTGAAGCTTCAATTGCTGCCCGGATCATCTCCTCTTCAATATCGTTGTTATAGTCACTAACATTGACCAATGGAGGAGCACTTGGCACCGAAGTGTTGCTGGGGATATTAGGATCATGAGCAGATGGTCCTGACGGGAAGTCTTCGCCATCACCTTCATTAACTATAACAGTCCCATGGATCTCTGGACCATACAATGACTCACGTCCAGTAACATCCTCAATAACAGGACCTTGACCAGAGCTGCCTGTTTGAGTATCATTTTCCTTAACTTCAATAGGTATCTGCCGCGTCTCCCTTGGGTGTGTAACCTGAGGTTCCATTCCAAATATACGTGCAGCAGCTCTGTTGGGAAAGTTTGGATCTAACAGTGAAAAGGGGTTGCCAAAACTTCTAGGGAGCAAAGGTCTGTCAAACATTGCATCAAGTGGTTCGTCCACCTCCATCATATCATCATGACTGGCAGGTACAGGATTTTGATTGATTCTTGTTCTGAAAATCATGTGATTTCATTATATTCAAATGGAATGACACGGGTGCCAGGACAAAAAAAAATGCATGAAAGGAAGCAGGTAGGATAGTAGAACACATACGTGGCCCTATCTCCCTCATTAAAATATGCATTCACAGCTTCATTTAGGTCACCACCATGTTCCTGTGAATAAAAATTAACTGGTGAGCCATTAAAGGTAGAATATTTGAGTTCGAAAGGCATAATGGGTTTCTAGTTGACAATAATCATGCCTAGTTGCTACATTCTAGATCGTCAACTACTTGATTAGTAGTAACATCCAATCTTACATTTCAGTTTAGTAACTATGCAGCATAATGGAGGGCATGGATAATATCTAATAGGACGACGGAAAAAAAAACTGAGAACTCTCTTATTCTGTAGATATATATCCTTTTGTAAAGAGATGATAGAAAAAATTATGAGGAAAATGTTAGCTAGGGCTCCTTTCATCAAGGAGCCACAAATAATTAATTTAAATTTAGATCGCAAGTTGGACTGCGTCACCAGACCAAAGACAAACCAGCAGCAGGTTCCATGCTGGGTTTATTTATGCTCAATGCAACCAACAGAAACATAAAGTAAATGTGAACCAGAAAAGGCCATTGTGCCTTTGATGCCTATTCCTTGCATAAACAAAACAACCAATGAACCAGAAAAGGTCGCTGTGTTTTTCATGCCTAGTCCCAATAAAAGTGTCACGACATCTCAGAAATATGGACATTCAAACAGGATTAACAGAAGAGAACTCGGTCTACAACTACACGAGTGAGCAATTCATATTTCACTCTTTACAGTAGGAACATTCTATGAGATCCAACCCAACACACCCGTTCCTTCTCTATCCACTGTGAGTAAGTGAGGTTTCAGCATCTTCCTCCGCGTGGCTGTAAACCAGAAACCAGGTGCCCGTGTCGATCATAGCACGAACGATAAAACTTCACAGGCATTGCGGTCTCACGACCTCGAGTTGCACTTGCTAACTCCACGCGCACCGCAAATACCTGCGCATGGTCATGGAACCCAGACTCGGACAGCGCGTCTCGGCACCAATCCGCCATCTCGTTCAGCGTCGTCGTATGGCAAACACGCCGGTCAAACCCACCCCGCACGCAGAGCAGGGACACGCCGAACCCTAGCCCCGAACCCAGACAGAGCAGCCGAATTCAAGCACAGACAGGTGGACAGTAAAAGGGATTCCAGCCGGGGACGGACGGACGGACCGCGGACGGAGGGAGGGAGGGGGAGGGGAAAGGGGAGCGAGGCGGCGCGGGTTACCTCGAGCACACGGACGGCGACGGGCTCGTCGGCGCCGGTGATGCCGACGAAGGTCTCGATCGCCTGCTGCGTCGGGCGCGCCATCCTGCGCCGGAGAGGAGAGGAGAGGAGAGGGGTCGCGGCGAAGCAGTCGGAGCCGTGCGTCTCGATTCGAGTGCCGCCGATGTGGTGGTGGTGCTTTCTCCCCTCTCGTGGGGTGAGCGAGAAATGACGAACGTGTCCTTGCGAGCTGCGGTGACGGGTGGGCACGTGTATCGCAAAGGCGTAGGGGTATGGGTGGTAAAACGTCATCGGCAACCGCTTTTTCTCATCATCTTGCGAAACAAGAAGGAAGCCTTCATCACCAAGGGAGCAAGATAGCATTCCACACCACGCCACGCCTGCCTTGTTGCGCCACGAGGGAAACCAAGGAAAGATGCGACTCCAAGGATTGGATGTTTCTGCTGCTGAGGGATTCGTGCGTCATTCTGATTTCGTCGTCCCCTGTGGTTTGCCCCCCGGCCCGCCCCCACAAAACCGCAGTTCATTTTATCTTCAAATTCAGTAGGGGGGACTAGGCCTAATCCTCCACAATTCAAGCAGTTCATAAGTTGAATGCCTTCTTCAGACTCAACCTGGGAGAGGCAAGACACCTCAAAAAAAGAACACTGTACACTGGCCTTACGCAACTATCAAGACGAGCTGCAGTCGAATCTCCGTCAGTCAGATGACTAGGCACAAGTTTGCACAGATCAATATCAATGGCCTTGCGCAATCATCAAGACAGTAGCGACGATCAGATCTTTGTCAGCCAGATGATTCGGTAAAGTTTACAAGGATCAGTGGTAACATTGGAGGAAATCAGTATAAGAATCGTTTCTGCTGGAGGACGCGTCTGTCGTAAACATAACATATCCACAAACACACAAACAAAATCGGTGGTTCCCTCAAGAAGTAAAATTTTTGCAGAAGGAGCTGACAGTGAACTGAACCAACCATCTACGTGTTGCACTTCCATCTGGATGTCGGCACGCAGTCCAGGTACCGGCACCAGTGGCAGCTGTCGTTCCCGTTCTTACCCTTGAACAGCATCGCCAAGATGATCACAAACCTGCATCATGAGGACACTTTTGTCAGGCAGCTTCAGGCTCGAGTTCTTCATGGAAAGGGCCGTCATTGCTTGTCTAAACTACTGCCGCATTAGCTCAGGACAACACATAGCTGGAGGCTAGGATTGCTTTTCATTTCTCTCCTTTGCAATTTGTAGCAACTAACAAGTGAGGTGTGAACTACAAAAAACGCGTATGAATGCGTGATTGTACTTAGATGGTGCGACTTACCCAACTATCAGCAAGACAAGTGCCGCGACCCACAAGACGTACTGGTACAGCTTGTATTTTGGAGGCTGGTTAGTCTGAGGTAGCTCATGGCGTTCCAACCAACCAAATTGAGGTCTTGCCAGCAGCACAAAACCAAGAAGGAACCCAAATGAAAACCCACCAATGTGAGCAAAATTATCAGCATGGGGTAGCATCCCAATGGCCAAGTTAATTGCAATTATAAAAAGTAGAGTTATTATCGCTGCAGCCTGCGAGAGTAAATCAATTGTAACTTAGCAGACACATGATAAGAGACTTGACAAGATACCAAGAAAAAACGTATAAACGTATATAGTGCCTTCTGCTGACCTTGTTGGCATAGATAGTCCAGTTCATAAAAAGTTCTGAAAGCATAGATCCAAGAAGGCCAAACAATGCCCCAGAGGCTCCAACAGAGATGTAAGCGTTCTGTAAGAATAGTGCAGACATCACACTGCCGCCAAAGCCGGATACCAAGTAGATGACCCCGATGCGTACTTGCAAGTGAGAGGACTGAAGTGAGGTGATAGCAAAGTGATGCCAGAACAATGGTTTTAACAGAGGCAAACACAGCATACAATTGAATGAGCCCTAAGAACCGGTAGGCCTGATTATACTGCTTAAAAGACCACGAGAGACAGAGCTGTATCCATAATTCAATGAAAGTAATGGCCTTTCCTTGCAATGCTAATAACATGGTGCACATAGCAAGCAGAGTGGTTCCAAAACAAAGGCTAGGCATGAGATGAGATCTCCGGTCCTCCACATCTACTTAATTCAGATTACATTCGTATCTCCATACATACTAGCTAACATAATTTATTTAAATGTTTAAAACATGAACCACAGAGTGCAAACAATAAGCTTACCAAAACCAAATTGTTGCTCGAGGCGAATTCCAATAAATAGCAAGCTTAACATGTTGACAATAAGGTGGACTAGGCCTGCGTGGAGCCAGATACAGCTAATAAGACGCCACCCTTGGTGCTCGTGAACCACTTTGGCCCAATTAAGAGCCCCCATATTCTCCAAGCTGCCCAAAAATTTTAGACAGAACAATGGTGTGTGTTATAATGTTATATTTGCACAATGCACAATAGTACATAGTCAAGAGAATGTAGTACGGTTTCAGATTAGCCTTCCTAATAAACTGTCCCGAATCAGCAAACTAAACCAGGCAAGATAACCATTTAGTACAACTGAAGATAAAAAAATCAGGGCATGCCATGACCTTGCAAGAGGTAGCAGTACTACTACAAAAGCCCATGCGGTCAACATAACCTGGGCGTTTAAACACTAGTATACGTATCAAAAGTGTGCGTTTTATATAATTTTTACTGCCGACAAGCGACGTGGGCACTAGAAAAAAACAGAGGACAAATCTTGAAAGAATAGAAGATTCCTTTCCCGACTGAATTGTCCAGGCATCTGTTGGTCCAGAGCTAGAAAAAAAATAGCTCAGTGGAAATCTACTGCACATTTCATCGGGAGCAACCTGTGATGTCCAATTTTCATTTTCATAAGGCAGCAGAACTGCATATCTGAATAGCTCTTGTTGCACGATCTACCCCATTCCGAAACCATCTGGGTAGAGAAACACTTCAAAGGTTCCGAGTAGTACAAAAGGCCCAATCTTAGCAGCAGTGACACTTGAAAGTCCAGAACAAGCTACCAACTCACGGTCCAAATCGTACACTAAACGTCTAAAACCAACACAAACCCTACAAAAAAAATCCCCATTTCCAGCTCCCGATTTCGCATCGAACCTATCGATTCTGCGAACCCAGAAGGCAATCGCGAGACGGATACGTACGTGGCGGAGGAAGGGCCGAGGAGCGGGTTCTCGCGAAGCGGCTGGAAGGCGAATCGGTGGAGGAACCCGGCGGCGACGCAGCCGCCGAGGGGGCTCCCGTGGCGCGGGCAGTCGTTGACGAACATCTCGGCGGCGAAGACCGCGACGCACGCGACGAGCACGGTGGGCACGAGCCACGGCCACCAGCGGCGCTCGTCGTACGAGGCGGCGTGTTGCGGGTACCCCGGGCCCTTCCCCTGGCCGCCGCTCGCCATGGCGCGCCCTCGTCGGCTGCCGCGCCTCCGGAGTCCTGGTTATTATAGCGTGGGGGGTGGGTAGTGGACTGGTAGGTGGCGGCGTCGGCGTCGCGGTTTTCTGCTTGGCTTGGAAGCGAGGAGGAGGAGGAGGAGGAGGCTGGAGGCGTGGACGACGTGACGGTGGAGTGGAGTGCGAGGTGGGCGAGAGCGACGGCCGTTCCGGCGTCGGCGTGTAACGGTCGGTGGTGGTGTACGCCGAGCGAGTAGCTTGGTAAGCCACCATTCGCTTTGCTTGCTTTACACGACCATCCATTCATCACCATCGACCGATCTACCGTCTTATTTTTTTTTTGAACAATGTTGCATGTTGCAATCAACACGACGACGATTCCCGGCTAACCATTTAGTAGAATGTTGCGTCCGGAAGTACTTTCACCAGGCATCGACTCAGATGGTTGTGCCACCCGTCGCAATGGTTTCCGTTTACCTAAAAATTGCCAGCCGTTCATTCATCACTTGGAAACGGACGAAGCAGGTTAAGAACCGTCGTGAAAACTTGCCATTTGCAATGGTTTTAACTGGGTTAAGAATGAATAGGTCACCGCCGGCCGTCGAGCTAGGGCGCCGGCGCCGGCGACCAGGAGTCTATCAGGCCGCGGAACGTGATCCAGGGAGTCGCCAGGGAAGCGGAGCGACTCCCACGTACCCGGCGGGAGCACGCCGTCGACCACCAAGACGGGCGCGTCTTCGCCTCTCCCTGTGTTCTGCCGTCTCCCCCTGCACTGCACTGCACCGCCTCACCTGACTGGCCGGAGTGCAAAAAGGATCATGGAACACCACCAGCTCGTACGTCATCATCGATCAGCGCGTAGTCTCCCGGAGTATGATGATCAAATAAATAGTCGAATTCTTACTGGGCAGAGAGAGCACCTTCCGGCTTCTGTACGAACGACTGATTTGCCTCCACAGTTGATCGATCTAACTAACAGTAAAAGCTGCTGAACTCGTTCGTCTCAGGAGCGATGCTGACAGCTTCACTGAGCACGTGGTATGCACACAGCCACAGCTGTTCTTGTTTAGTTTAGACATCACGAACACACACCATCTAATACTGAATTTACAAAAGGAAAAGAGAGAGAGAGAGAGACGACGACGACGACGAACTGTGGCGTCCGCCGGTGCCGCCACGCGTCCCTGTCGGCATCTCCATCCATCCATCATGCATACCCGATCGACTTGGCTTCGAAGAACGTGGCTCTCGTACCTTCTAGCAGAGGCGCTTATGTGTTGGTTGCCAGAGATAAAAGATATCTTGCCGCGCCGTGATCCACCACCACCTGGAACGAATATCATCTCTCGCCCTGACCGACTGCCCAATACAGTACTTATTCTACAGCTCTACACACTGCTGGGTGCACTACAGCCACTGCACGTTTCAATCAGTCGCAACTGCGTTTTGTTGCCAGCATGCATGATGCCCCCTCCTCCTCACTTTACCCAATTCAATCTGTGTTTTGGAACTGTCAACTGTGAAAGGCATTTGCAGAAGGACGATGAAAGCTGGAATGGGCAGTTCGGTCCAGCTGACAAGTTTCAGAGTTGAGATAAGTGAATTCAGGCATGCAGCAATAGCACGACTGGACCAAAAAGATGAGCATCGATCCTAACACAAGTTATTAACCTCCACAGTCTAGTTTATATATCCCATTGCTAATTGCTGTACAGAAAAGAAGAGATGATTAACTAGCAAAAATAACTAGATCGACAAGCACTGGAGCTCTACGTTTGGAGGGCAAATCTCCAATTAATTAGAGACACGGATCTCTACCTGGTTACATACTTGTGATACGTACTAGACACTAGTTACTGCTACTGTGACTTCTTCTCTCGTGAGCAGATTAGCTTCGTGGCTTCGACGGCCGGAGCGGGGCCCAAGCCAAATCACCTGGAGCTGGACCCGGAGCGATCCGACCCGTTGCTAGCTCGGACGGGCCTGGGCCGGTAGATGGGCCAGGCACGCGGCTCCTCCCCGTGGCGATGGTGGTGCTCGGGCTCGGGCTCGGGCGGCTGCGCGTCCATCATCGGCTCCGGCTTCACCTCCTCCGGCGCACGGCGGAACGGTTCCTCGCCGGAGTCGTTTTCGTCGTCGCCTCGCACCCGTTTCCGGCCGATGGACACGCCGAAGAGCCGCGCGCTCATCTTATCCTCCTCGTCCTCTGTCGTTCCCGCCTCGGCCTCGACGACCGCCGGGGCGCCGGGGCACGAGGGCATGACCTCGAGGATGGGAGGAGGAGCGGCCTCCGCCGACTCGCCGGAGCACCTCCCGGCCGCGTCGAGCTGCTGGGTGGCGGCGTACTTGGACATGAGGAGGAGGATGTTGTTGCAGAGCTTCTTCATCTGTCCGAGGTCGCGCGCGAGGCGCGCGTTCTCGCGCCGCAGCCGGTCGTTCTCGTCGCCTGACGGCGTCGTGGGGGGCTCGGGGGACAACGACAGCAGCTGGTCCTCGCCGGAGCACACCGGCGAAGAGCCTACCATCGGGACGGCGGTCGGCGGCGCGACCTTCCGTCGGCGGATGTCGCGGAGCAGGCGCTTCTCCCCTCGCCGGAAGCAGTCGTTGGCGAACTCCCACCTGTCCGGCACGACCTTCCTGAACCCCTGCCCAGACCAGCGGCGTGGATCCGATTCGGTTCGATCCGATCAGCGGCGCGGCGGCGGCAGTAAGAGCAAGACGAACGAAACGAAACGAAACGAAACCCTCGTTGAGGAATGATGATGATGATGACGACGACTCACGTAGGTGTTGAGCTGGCGCACGAAGCTGGAGAAGTTGTTGTGCTTGAAGTACTTGGGCAGGAGGTCCCGCGCGAACTCCGGCGGGCGCCACACGACGAAGGCGGTGCCGTCGTGGTTCCACGAGACGACGTCGTCCACCGCCGGGTCGTCCACCAGCTGGTACGTCTTGGTCAGGAACGGCGTGGGCGCGGACCTCGTCCCCGCCGCGCCTTCCGGCGCCGGCGGCTCGGCGGACATGGCCGCGCAGGTCTGGAGAGAGCTTCGGCGGTTCTTCCTCCTGGTGGTGCCGGGTCGCGTCGCGCGTCGCGACCCGTGGAGTGGCGTGGAGAAGAAAAAAACGAAAGGAAAGCCAGAGGAGCGAGGCGCGTGGAGTGGAGAAGGAAGGGATGACGGACGGGTACGGTCGCCGCGCCGTGGGGAGGGAGAGGACCGGGGAGCCGGTATAGGGCCTGGGCCCCCGGCGGGAAAGCCGTCGGATTCGGAACGGACGGACGGGGAGCGGCAGCGTGGGATGAGGATGTTTGGTGTGGTGGTGGGGCAAGCCAAGGAAAGCGCGAGAAGGTTCGGTTGCCTTCTTCTTCTTCTTCTTTTCTTTTCTTTTCTTTTTTTTTTGGGGGGATTTGCGGATCACGTCCCATCTAATGTAATGGAGTAACGTGACGCGGACGGGTTGCTGGATGCTGGCACGTAACGTACCTACCGGATCCCGGATGGTTCACGGATCAGGCTCCCCGGCAACGTCGTTCAAACTGCCACCTGTCCTGTCCTGTCTTGCCCGCCGCCGCGGCAGGGTCAGAGGTGACGGCGTCTGCAAGTTTGGTTCTCGTTTTCGTCTCCGTCCGCCAAAGGTTTCCTTCCGTCCACAACGGAACGGCGTCAGGTGTGATGCCGATCGAGTAAATGCTTACCACATGAAGTAATTCTAATACTGCTACCGGCGCGGCGCGGCGCGGCGCGGCGCGGCGCGGGCCGTAAAACTCAACTCTGCAGGGCGGATCAGCGCGGCCTGGAACGGAGGCCCAACAATCCATCTTCGTCGTCGTTTCGACCGGCAGATGAGATCGGCCCATGGACTGCGCGCCCTTCGTGAGGCCCACTCGGTATCTTCAGCCCACGCCGCCCTTGATTCTCGATCGGCCGATGCTGGTCCGTGCGCACGGTCACAAGGTGAATCTGGACCGTATCAGATCGGCTGCTGATATAACCTTCTAGTAGTGTCATACGGTCCATAGCAGGCTCACTGACAGGAGCCACTGGACACAACAGGTTTTGTTTTGTCCGCATACCACAGCCATGGCACCAGTGTTCTCTGCCTCGAGAGATCAACGGTTTGTGGTTCCTGCTCGCCTGACCAGAGTCTGTAACAAATGGTCCTGGTCCACCAGTACATTTTCGGCTGCCTCAACCTGACGCAACCTCACCTCACCCCACCCCCACATTGATCTCATCTCGCCTCACCAGTCCACAACGTTTTTGTGCCACCAACCCTTTTTCCCTGCAGACGACGATGATAAGAAACTCACCCTGAGATCCGCACATGCATGCATGGCTAAAGGCAGACGAACAGCGAGCGACGCAAAAGGGAAAGGAAAGCGATGGGGGGGGGGGGGGGGGGGGGCATCATCTTATCACCCCCGGGCCGGGTAACTTGAGAAGAAACAACAAGGGACGTCTTTTACGGCTCTGCCTCCTCTGCAGGTCCCGAAGCCTCCACCCGTCCACTTCCACCGTCGTTTATCCGGAACCCCAGATCTCCTTTCTGTGTCGTTCACGTGGGCGGTGGGGTGGGAATGGAAATGTGTGGCAGCTGAGCTGAGCTGAGCTGAAGTTTCGTCCGCGACTTCGCGTTGCGATTCTCTTGATCTGCTCCTGCCTGTGCAGCTCGTCATTTTACAGTGATGTCGTCTGTCTGGATGAAGGTCCCATATTCTAGATTCACCATCATCAGAGCTCTGATGATGGTGAATCTAGAATATGGGACCTGTTCAGCGTTACCGTTTCGAATTACGACGTGAGGAACACAGCTCAGCTCGGGCCTCGGTGAAGAAGGCAAGGTAGATTTGTTGTGGTTGGCATACTAATGAGTAGAAGAAAAAAGATGCAGCTGAACATACAGCTGTGTGCTCAAGAAATCGAAGTGAACATGCATGACAGACACAGACCCATGCATTCACTAGCTAGTGAGACGGTTTAGCTTTCGACAGGCACGCAGCAGAACAGAGAACAAATCTACTAGTTCACTGTTGAAAAAATAAAAAGACCATCACGCGAAGAGAACGCTCGTCTAAATCGAAGAATTAAGCACACCTGAAAAGACTTGGATATGATCTACTTATACCGTATCATCTATCGCTATGAAGATGAAGCTCTACACACACGAAGCGAAAGCAGCGCCCCGGCCCAGCTGGGGCTACTATTTGGTCCAGACGTCACGTTTCCGCTTGAGAGGGAGCAACCGCTTGGTCGTCGTCGTCGTCGTCTGCTGCGGCTCATCATCTGCGGCCATGGAATTGGAGGCGGCACTGGCACTGCGGCGCCGACGACCGAGGTGCGCCGGCAGGTCCTCCACCTCCACCTTCACCACGTCCTTCCTCACCCCGATGTCGGTGACGTAGCGGCCGGCGCAGTACACCCCGGCGGTGACGGCCGCCGTGCCGAGCGGGCCCGCGGCCGCCAGCAGCCTGAACGGCGTGGAGAAGAGCGCCGCGAGCGGGACGCCGACGGCGGACGCCGCCTGCCCGCTCCTGCCGATGCCGCCCGCCGCCGGGTCGTCGCCGCCGGCGGGGAGCAGGCCCGTCGCGCAGTAGAGCGCGAAGTCCTCGCAGTTGTTCCCGAACACGTCGTAGTCCCCGAACCCGTTCCGGAGCAGGTGCATCGCGCGGCGCACCGCCGCGCCCGGCGCGTCGGCGCGCGCCGTCGTGCAGGTGCCGCCGCGGAGCTTGGCGACGAACACCGCGGGGGGCACGCCGTACTCGAAGCGGTGCAGCGCGCCGCCGCGGAGGAAGCAGTCGAGGCAGGTGAGCACGACGCCGCTGTCCGGCAGCTGGAACCCGCAGTCGGGGAAGGTCGGGCACTTGTCGTCGTCGTCGGAGCCCTGGCCCTGCGAGAGGAGGCCGGACGACACGGCGATGGCGGAGTCCAGGCCGGTGGTGCCCGCCTCTTTCTTCCGCGTGAAGTGCACCACCTTGCTCCCGCCGACGTAGATTCCTGGACACGATCCATATATGCAACGCGTTTGCGCGCGTGAGAAAACAACGTGATCCTAACGACTCCGATTCACGCAAGAAAATCTAGCAAAGACGTTCATAATAGGCAGGAAGAGGCCTTTACGCTTCCAATTGCAGATCACTGATCAGCGGTCGGTGAAGAGAGATGCAAAGTAAAAGGGCCATGGTGGTAGTTCATGGCCGGAGGATAGCTAGATGCTGGTAGGCCATTGTAGGCAACAAAGTGAAAAAGTGGGTAACCTTGATTATACTGGTAATAAAGTTTTAACCCCTCTAACACTGTAACACACATCCACGGAGACGCAAAGAAAAAAAAAAAGATTACTGGTAGTAAAGCTATCAGACGACGAGGCTCTTTGGTAAAAATGAGGTCCTCGTAGCAGCTAGCTGAAAAGCCATCACCCCAACACGTCACATGACTACCACGTACGGTTCGTTATAAGTAATCTATAGTTACAGAGGTAGCAGCACTGAGTGACCAGGAGGGGAAACAGAACAACGAAACGTGAGCTGGTGACCGAGCAGCGCGTTTGTTTTGTACACATGCTGCATGGCCACGCACAGCGTCCGTGCAGTCAAGGCATGCTGTTGGCAGATTCTGTTTCTGCTCGTACGTGCTTACAGCCTAGCATGTGGCTCCATTTCCTACATGTACTGTATTATTCTCCAATGAATCAACCCATGTTACCGGTCACAGTAGAAGTTAGCGAAGATTCAGCAGGTTTAGAGAAGCTAACATTGCTGGGAGGTCCTATCGTACCATGCATACACGCGTACGGTACGGGAAGAAGCTCGCCATGCATGGACACCACTGAAGCTAATGTAGCACGAGGCGAGCGTTTCGGTGCAGCAGAATAAGGGCCGGAGACGGAGGTCTATGGTACGTGTGCGGGCGCGGCGAAGCAAGATGGTAATCCGTGAGACCGCATGCATGCCAGGGAACGCGAGTGCTGGCATCGTCAGCGCGGGCTCACGAGCTTCCACCAGACAGGGAAGGGCCGGGACGACGCCTTGGGCGGCCGAAGAGGGAGACGTACGGAATTGAGCACACTACACGGCCGCCGGCGGCCGGCTAACCGGAGAATGTAGGAGGAGGAGGAGAGGAGGGAGGACGGAGACGACGTACCGTGGTGGGAGTAGGCGTATCCGGCGCGCCAGGTGTAGACGTGGTCGCCGGGCTTGATCTCCGACCGCTCCACCCGGTGAGACAGCAGCCCCATATCCCCCGGCCTTCCCGACCGAATTTCCCCCCCGCGCGCGCGCAGCCGTAGCCTTCTCTGCTTCTTCCTCTCCGGCCGCTTCGTCTTCAAGCCCCCGCCGGCCAGCAGAGAGGGCACTCCCTAGAGCGCCGTGCTGTCACGTATACGTGGAGACGGAGGGAGGCGCGCGGTGAGCTAGCTAGTGTCGGTCGCCGCTCCGGCCTTGCCGCCACTCGCTCTCTGCTCTGGCAGCAGCTGGCGGGCGGCGGGCGCCGTCGTCGACACGGGTGAGAGCTTATCTTTCTTCTGCAGGGCGGAGAGGAGAGGGGAGGAGAGGTCTCGGCACGTGCCTGGGTGTGCGGGCTGCGACGCGGGCGCCTCGGGATCTGCGCCTGGTCTCGGGCGGTGATTTGTACCCTCGCTCACCCCAGTATTCTACTAATTAACACCTCCAGTTCCTCCATCCATCCATGGTCTCTGTGTGCCACACACGCCTCGGCTGCATATGCTGTGTTCGCTTAAAGCAAGGGATCTGTTTTCCAAGGTGGTACTAACAGCTTGGATGGGGGTCAACAATAGCCATGATGCTGCTAGTAAGTCGATCCATCGAGACGACGCCCTGCCCTCATGCACGCACCAGTAGAGAGAGAGAGAGAGTGAGAGGAGAGAGAATCTGCATACAGCAGGTGCAGGGCACGGACCAGCCACCAACTCCCATCTCGCACCTAACAAACAGTTCCCACAGATGCAGACGGATCAGCCACCAACTAACCCCAGTTTCTTGAACCCGTCCACCAAGAGTCTGCGGCCCAGGTCCAGGCGGAACTAGTACTGTAGTAAATACGGAGGCCCGGCGGCTACAGTCCCCATCGGATTGAATCGAATCTCATTCATATTTAGTGGGCTTCAAGCCAGCGAAGGCCCGGCCCAAACGGGTCGCCTCACCGCCACGTCTCTTTCTACCTCTACCTCCCTCTCTCTGGTCGGTCTATCACCCGCCCGAACCGGACCGCAAACTCGCAGCCCCCCCCCCTTTCCCGTGCTCCGAAACCCTAGCCGCACACGCGGTCCTCGCCATGGCGGCGGAGAACTACTGGAGGTACGCCGACGCGCGGCAGCAGCAGCAGCAGCAGCAGCAGGCCATGGTGGCGGCCGCGGCCGCCGCGGCGGGGATGGCGCCCGCGCAGACGGTCAACCAGGCGCAGCAGGTCGCCGCGGCCGCGGCCATGAACCCGCAGGCGGCGGCGGCGGCCATGGCGCAGCAGGCCGCCGCGCCGCCGCTCAAGCGCGCGCGCCCGGATTTCGGAGGTTCCTGCCCTCTCGCTCGCCACTCCCCTATATGTAGATCTGGCCTTTTGTCGACCCATACCTCGTCCCTGCTAGGCTCGTCGGTGCTCGTCATTGCATGCCAGCTCGTACGTAATTTTGTACGAGGATGTTAGGTTTATGTCTCTGCGCAGTTCTAGTTTAACCCTGTAGACAGATCTGCAGAAGTCGGACGAGTGGTTTCCTGTGAGACTGGGCGACACACCCTAGCCTTTTAGGTTTACTGAAACCTGTGACTCCTGACTCGTGCTAATAACGAAGCTACACGAGCTCTGTAATTTTTGAAATTATGTAAGCCGAGGCGGGGTATCTATAGATCTGCCGAGTTTGTTTTATTGGTTATTATACGAGATGGTTTGTCAATCAGACTTGCATGCAGCCTTTTGACATTTTTTGTTTCTGCAGATGTGTCCACAGGACAAGACATGGCAGGATATTATCCTCGAGAGGCTGATAGGGCAGGTTACCATCCGCTGAGAGAGAATGAAGCAATTGGAGCGTCCTATGACCGCTACATACGCAATGGGGTACGCACAAAGCCCTCTCCTAGAGTAGAACTAGCAATTTTTTTTCCTAAGCCAAGGTATATTGATCAACTTTGATCTTTGTGATGACCTTACAGATGCCCTCTGTTGGGGCTAATGACACTGGTAGGGCTGTTGTTGGCGGGATGGCTGGTGGCATGGGTGCAGGCATGGCAGGCTATCCTGTTGATGAACGGCGTATGATGGGTGTTGTTGGTATGGATGGCAGAGGGATGGGCTATGGTGCCAGACCCGAGCCTCCCCTGCCACCTGATGCATCAAGCACTTTGTACATTGAGGGCTTACCTGCAAACTGCACACGCCGGGAGGTTTCACGTATCCTTCACATGATATCTCACTACTCCCTCCGTTCTGAAATAAATGACGTTTAGGACAGCTAATTTAGTTTAAAATGAACTAATTTTCTTATCCTAAACGTCATTTATTTCAGAACGGTGGGAGTACCATTTAATGCTTAGTTTTTCATAATGCGCCCGTCTGGCTTCAGACATTCCCAATACCTCGCAGGCACTCATCTAACGTGGTTTCTAAGTTTACCATGTTCAAATATTTATGCATCTTTGGGATTGTGAATGGAGAGCGATGTTGGCTAGATCTGCTCTCTGCCTTTTATTTATTTATTTATTTTTGCACGAGGGGTTTGCCTTTTCAGATTTCAGTTGTATATTGCACTATGGTCCACCTGCCTGAATAATCTCCCCTCGTCGTTTTGTTCCAATTTTTAACTGCCCAGACAGAAATCAACTCACTTTGGAAAGGCCACAATTTGTTAATTTCGAAGGATAGATTTCTTTTCTGGTTCCTTGCACCCTTGATGCCCCCGAGGTCTTTTTGTTCCTTGACCTGTTGCCTCTACAGATATATTTCGCCCATTTGTAGGCTTCCGTGAGGTACGGCTTGTCAACAAGGAGTCCAGACAAGTATGTGAACCACTTTGTGCTAATATAATTACTCTGTTATGACTTATGATGATAGTTGATGTTATATCTTATATTTTTAATAAATCTTTTGCAGCCTGGTGGAGACCCCCATGTCTTGTGTTTTGTTGACTTCGACAACCCTACCCAGGCTACTGTTGCGCTTGAGGCCTTGCAAGGTGAACATGCTTATATTTGTGGATATGGATTATTTTCATATGTGGTTATTGGTGAAACACATTTTTTCTTGTATATTGTTGTTGAATTGTATTATATGTGCCTGCACCCCTCTGTTTTGCTGCTAAGCTTGTTGGTGAACCGGTAACCATAATTATAATTTCTGCAGCATATTTTTTACCATAGAAATCAGCTAATGGTGATTGGTAGCCAGATTTAACAACGGCAAACTAATTTGATCTTTACTTCAGACTACATAACACCTCAATATTGAATATCCCTGTGAGTGCATTTCCAACAATTACTATGAGCCTGAACATGTCATGGCCAATCTTACCATTCCCAATAGTTAGCTAATTGTCGGTTGTTCTTCCATTTGAACTCTTTCCGATGATATCCCTGCCAATCCATTTACTTTAAGACAAGTCTTTGTGTCTGTTGGACTAAATACTTGCACGTGCATCCTGATCTGCATGCCTTTGAGCGATGGGAATTCTTGTTAAGGTTCGATCACTTCACGCGACGACCTGAGCAATATAAAGCATCGCGATTCATTTTGCAGGTTATAAGTTTGACGAACACGAACGTGATTCAGCCCATTTGCGTCTGCAATTCTCGCGCTTTCCTGGTCCGAGGTCAGCTGGCGGGCCTCGTGGTAGGCGTTAAGACGTGCGGGTCTCATGGTTGCCGAACCTATCGTTTATACGAGCGATCAAACGGCTGCGGCGTAACGCTTCTATATTGTTATGAAATCTTCGCCGGCGGATTGCTTGTAGGGTTCGTCAACTCATTTCCTGAAAGCGTGAAAAGGACACCTCAATAAAATATTCAGTCTCCTTCCATTAGATTGTCGTACCGTATGTTAGAATGGAACTTTAAGTTATTTGACCTATTGTATCTGTTCCCTTAGTTATTATGATCTATTGTACTTTATCTCAGCTCTGCGTGCCTGAAACGACAGGACTTTGTTATCCTGTGAATCTTATCTCTTATGAAAACCAGGTGTTTGTTGTTAGTCATGGTTAGCAATATTGTACCATTCCTGGTCCTTGCGTGTTGGAACAAAAATCTTTGGGGTTTATAATCTAGGTTGATTTGTTTGCCTGTTTGCGTAGGAAATTTCCAATCACTGCAATCCTTGCATACTAATTACTAAGAACCAATGGCTACTTAAGTTTTTTTATTACTAGTAGCATATGAGAGGAGCAGACCTACTGCTCACAGGACAGGGCATCTTGGATAGATGATCTATTATTTGTGATAAATCTTAGGACATGCAACTGTATCACATGTTCCAATAGACTAATACTCCCCCCGTTCTTAATTAAATGATGTTTAGAACAGCTAATCTAGTTCAATTTGAACTAGATTTTTTATCCTAAACGTCATTTATTTCAGAACAGAGGGAGTAATAGGTAATATTTTGCATTGGAGGACCTGGAATGCATCCTCCTTTCTTGATTGGCCTGTGTCTTTCTTGAGACCAAAATTGACCTCTATTGACTTGTATACTTTGCACATGGTATTTGTTGAACTGCAAACCATTCTCCCATAATAAGTGTTTGCAGGCTGACCATGTTGCTAGCGAAGCTTATGCACCCACAAAACTCCCCTAGTCACAAATGGTGACAAGGTGATCTTGTCAGTTATGCATATGCACTCATATATAATACAAATGTTGGTTGCCTTTATATAATACAGTTGCTGGTGACAAGGTTTTTGTTAGATCTCCATGGAAAGTTTGTCCGCACTGCGTAGCAGCTACTTTAATGTGGATGATCTGTGTAAAACTGATGTAGCATGCTTCCCTGGCTATTTTCTTCTCCTTTAAAAAGTGTATATGCACTTTCCTACTTGCTTAGGCATCTGTTGTGGACATTCCTGGTTTCTGCGTAGTTCATGAAATTCAAAGGTGTGCTTAGGTTTAAGATAAAATTCAAAGATATGTGGCGAAGTAGAAAGAGTGTGACCTTTAATCAATATGGAGAACAAATATGTGCAGTATTGTAATGATGTGTGGCTTTCACAAAAGATAATGTCGGGCCTGGGAGTGAATATATATATACTCTGCTCTGGATGCGATGTGTAGCTCACTGAAATCATCAGAACTGATGAGTCGAATTCATTTTCTAGGTATACGTATTCATGGGTTGGATTTGTGTTTACTCCTTTCCTGATTTCTGTTGTGTAGTGTTTGTTTCTTTCCTGGTGTTGTGTACTAACGAATCTGCCATCGTGTTGGATGCTAATAACGGCGGGGGTTCGGCTGGAGCTGGATATATCCTGTTGTAGTATTTACCTTGTGTTCAGCTTGGCACGACAGAAACGGTGCTGACGTTTCATGGCCAGTGTTCTGTATATTCTCTTCTCATTTGCGGTTTCGCTTGCACTCCGATCCTTGTCGACAACCACACGCGTCCTTCAAATGTATGAAGCACTGGCATGCGGTTTACTGTATTGTCCTTGCGGTTAGATTGGAAAAGCATGGTCTGAAAATAACCACATGCTTGCGAGCCAAGAAGAATCTGATGCATGCCTGGGGGTTCAGGATCAGGTGGATGGATTGTTAGTACGTAGCATGTAAATCTGTATGTGATCCCTGATACTCTGAGCGCATGGCTGCTGTAGAACACTTGCTAGGAAGAATTGCAAGACTCTGTAAGGTGGATGGAACCGTCAACTCTGGGACAGCAGCGCCCGCAGTTTCTGCGTGTCAGGCCCGGAGTGAGTTGCCCGGTGCAGGCAGGATCTCAGAATTAGAAAGAATCTTGTAGGAATCTAAGATGCTTGTATCCTTGCTAACTCTTGGAGCCCCCCCCCCCCCCCCCCTCTCCCAGGTTCATGTGATTTCTCGCGACAGGTCACATGAGACACGGAGAGGAGAGGACACATGGCCGGAGCGCCAATTTCACCAGCACCGGACTCCGCAGCCGCTGCCATATGGCCCGGCAGGCCAGCCGCGGCGCTCTGCTTTTGTCGCCCCCGCCGTCGCTACAATCGGCAACGGTTACCCTGCTTTGTGCTGAAACAAGCCGCCGTTCCGTTCTGCCCCGGTCTCCGCGCCGGGATCTCTCGCCCCGCTGGCCCTGGCCGTGTTGGCGCCTCAGAAGAGAACGGGTAATGGAGCACCACGCTAAAGACGAAACTGCCGTGCCATCTGCCACCCAGTGTAGTCTTCACCTAGAGCCCTTTTTTTTTGTTTCTTTTCTTCCTGCGACGACGACGTGTGGGGTCCGCTGGCAGCTCGTACGTACCTTGACCACAAGACGGACGCCTCTAAATCAAACGGATGCCTCGTACTCAGCAGCGGTTAAACCTCTCGCACGCAGAGGTCACTCTCGTACTCTTGTGCTACTGTAATTACAGAGCATCAAGGTCAACAAGCCATCGATCTGAATGATCATAGCAACACGAGAAATCTCGGCGGGCACGAGAACCATATCTTCCTTCGTTTAATAAGTACTGTACGTACTACCAGATGCCAAATTAAATCTCTCAGGGAAGCACGGAATGGTAAGGCCAGTAGGCAAAAAAAAAAGTACCGTTCGTGTAGTTGACTATTTTGTTATTGTTGGAAAAAAAAGGGAAGGAAAAAAAAGGGGGAGACAAGACAGGGACTGCTGTAGAAGAACGGCAGTTACGCGCTCGACCGAGTCGGAGGAGGGAGTTGGTCTGCGTGTGTACTCGGAACAGTAACTTTCTCTCTCTCTGACTCGTGGGCCCTTTCCACGTGGCGTTGTCCGTGCACGGGCTGTTTAAAAGCGCACCCAAGCCACGGGACGGGAGGGGAGGGGAGGGGAGGGGAGGACCGTCGAGCCCAGCGCTCCGTCCCGCATCCACCAGTGTTACCGTCCGCGCGCCGGCCGGCCGGGGCGTGGATGGGGGGGGGGGTGGAACTCGCGGCGGCCCTCACGCCGGAAGCGGTCGGGGTGGACTAGGTTCTCGTGCTTGATTTGACGGGGCGGTAGGTGGGTCGAGCCGGGCGGGCAGCAGGGGCGATGAAGTGGCTGCGGCGATCCACCACCGCGTCGGCGTCGCCGAGGGAATCCGCGACGTCCCCGCGTTCGTCGTCGTCGTCGTGGATCCACCGCAGGTCTCTCCTCCTCCTCGCCGCCTCCTCCTCGTCGTCCTCGGCGTCGGCATCCTCCTTGACGGCGTCGGGGCGTTCGGCCGCGGGGATCTCGGATTCAGCGGCCCTGGAAGTGGCGGCTGCCACGTCGCCCCCGGCGCCTTCCTCTCCGATCCTGGACCGGTGAGCTATCCTGTTCGGATTCTGGCTAGTTTGTCGCTCCGAAATGGGGATTTTTTTGTTGTCGTTGTTGTTGTTGTTGTTGGGGAAACGATGTTCGTTAACTAATTCCCCAAAATTATGCTCGCTTCGTGGCCTACTGGTAGTAATTTATGTCAGCTATTACTATTGCTACAAATACTAATGTGCTGTACGTAAAAAAAAACCCTCACCTTTTTTATGTTTTCTAGCACTCAGGACCTGTTTGGCAGAGGGCTCTGGGTCATGTAAAAAACGGTTTGAACTTTGCATTACATGTGAAAACAGCTTTTATGGCTTATTTCGGCTTACTCCGACTTATCTGCAAAACTGTTTGGTAGAACAGCTTCCCAGTGGCAATGCCTGTAGTTTTAGGGTCACTTTATGCTTGGGATGGGACATAAGCTGGTAAAAGTTACTATTTTCAGCTTATGGTTCGCAGCACAAAAACGAAAACAGCTTATGGGTGCTTTCGTGCATAAGCTATTTTGAGTGAGCAGTAGTAAGCATAATGTTGTGACGCACCATGCAGTGCTACTGAGATGTAGATTGAATCGTTGATCGACAGATAAGAGCAAAAGGAAAAACTAGGAATAGAAACGAATCGTTAATTTGTTTGGGTGACCACTTCTAGTATATTGTTTCTTAGAAGTGGTAGAGTTTCAAACCATGTCTTGCTGTACTGATGTCATGTTTAACATTCCTTGATTCTGGCTAAACGTGGGTGTCATGGATTAGATAACTCAAGTGTTTGCATAAGTAGCTCACAGATATGTTAGATTTTGAGTTTGATGTATAGTGGTGGTATATGGTAAGAATAAAGTACTACATTTTCATCTCTTAAGGATAGCATTAAATTGGTTGTCATGTTGTTTGATTTGAGATAAATGTCCATGATGATCAATTGTATTTTTCGGTGGGCTGCAATGGTGCAGAACGTAGAATCATCATACAACTTCAACATATTCTTTCTTTTCTGACACATTTTATTTCTAGAGGTGGAATTAAATCGCCATGGTCTCGAAGAAAAAGAAAGAGGGCACTTTCTTGCGAGGTCTGGAATCGTCTATTTTCAGCAAGCGGGAAGCTTCGTGATGGGGGGAAAAAGTTACTAAAGAAAGTTCGAAGTGGGGTAAGCATTTACTGCTGCTATTCAGATTTTTCTTTGTGCATTCATGGTTGCTGACTTATATGCATTGGAATATTCAGTTATGGACATTTCTTATTCACTCGCAGTTTGTGCAACTATTTTTTTTACTTCAATGTTCAGCTAAACAATCATATCTTATTTCCAGGGAATCGAACCAGGCATCAGGGCTGAAGTCTGGCCATTTCTTCTTGGAGTGTAAGATGATTCACTATTTTGTTTTAAATGTATTTAGTACAATATACCTGTCATATTGTTCACATGATTTCAAATGGTAAATGGATTTAAAGTTCAAAGAACTTTTATCTAACATTAGCATTCTGCTATGCTGTTCTTATGTGAAGAGGAATAGTATGGTGCAAATGCTCTTATAGTGAAGACATGAGTAAAATAATGGAATTCACATGATAGTGTGTTCCTGTGGGTAGAAATAAAGTACTTACCATAGTGAGTTTTTGTTTTAGGCATGAAAACCATATTAGCTCGAATTTCCTGACACATAACAAAAACAATATATGCCTTTCTCTTTCAGTTGTCAAAAGTTGGAGGCCTCAACATTTTCAACATTTGGACTTTGTAAATACCATTGCAAATGTCTGTAAATTAGAAAATACCATCCAGTGCGATGGTGCTAAGCACATCTATAGATTAGAAAATACCATCGAGTATATCAGTGAAGATATTTCCAATTTAACCTATGTGCAATGGTGCTAAGTATGTGTGCCCATGCATCCAAAGCTACCAATGGCCAAGACAAGCTCCTTATGTGCAGCAAAAAACTAGGCAACAAAAACTAACAATTTAACCAGCATGAATTTAACAAAAACTAGGCTACTACTCCGCATTTCAGATTGATCCCACTTTTGTTAATTTATCTGTCTTTGCTGATCTATGTTACTGCCTAAAAGCAAGGGATTGACTAAATTCATGCTGAATACAGTTATGATTTTAACTGTTCTGAAGAGGAGAGGAATGCCATCAAGATAAAGAAAAGGTACCATTTTCATAGCTTCATCCTTCTTGTACGATGGGACGGACCTGGTGCAGTGGTAGTGTGTCTCTACATGTGTCCCGAGGTATTGGGTTCGAACCGGCCTCTTTGCAAAAGCAGAGGTAAGGTTGTCTAGAAATAACCCTTCCCAGATCCCATAATCTATGGGAGTCTTCAGCACTGGGTACACCCTTTCATCCTTCATGTACACAATTAGCTTTGCTTCTAGATTTCGTTGAATTACTAGATTAAATTGAGAATGATTTATTTTGGCATGCCATCAAACTGAAGTAAATATGTAAATATACACATCTGAGTGCATCCTATGCTTTCATAAACAAAATCAAAACATGCAGTGTTTCTGTTCTCAGAAAATAGCAGCACGGGTACACAACCATTGTGCTTGATCCTCCTGAATTTATTGACCAATGAATCACCATGAATTATTGTTGCAGGAAAGAATATGAAAAGCTGAGGCTACAGTGCATTCTGAATTATTACAAAGGAGGTGGACTTGGTGTTATAAATGAAGTCATTAACGAGGATCATTCTGGTGGTACTGAAAGATCTGTGTCATTTTATTCTGGTGGTACAAGGGCTTCTATGTCCCCTGAAGAACTAAAGTCAGGCAGTGCGGCAGAGGAATCAGAGAAAAATGCTAACTTCGCTGATACGGATTGCATGGATGAAGATACAAGTGAGTTAACTTGTGTAGAACCATGTTTGGCAGAATCAGAATCTTCTGATTCCGAATTCTCCTATGAGGAGGATCCAGATAGGACACTGCTCTCCGTGAACATGGAAGATAAGTGTGATTCAGATCCAAAACTTGTCAGGAGCAGCTCCACGAAGTCAGATTTTTTTAGATCAAACAAAACTCCAGAGGATTTTTCTTCATGGCAGCGCATTATACGTGTAGATGCTATTCGAGCAAATACAGAATGGGCTCTATTTTACCAAAACCAGGCTAAAGTCCCGAGGGAGAAGGCACTGCAGTCTGCAAGATCTGTTGGGCTGAAAGATTATGACGATTTGGAGCCTTACATGATTTATCATGCTTCACGATTAGTTGCATTGCTTGAGGCATATGCGCTCTATGATCCAGAGATTGGATACTGTCAAGGAATGAGTGACCTCTTGTCACCAATAATCGCAGTGATGGAGGAAGATCATGAAGCATTTTGGTGCTTTGTAGGTTTCATGAGGAAAGCAAGGCATAACTTTAGGCTTGATGAAGTTGGAATAAAAAGACAGCTGAAGACCGTCTCACAGATCATCAAGCGTAAGGACTCGCACCTCTATCGGCACCTGCAGAAACTTCAGGCTGAGGACTGTTTCTTTGTGTACAGAATGGTGGTGGTTCTCTTCAGGAGGGAGCTCACATTCGAGCAGACTGTGTGTTTGTGGGAGGTCATGTGGGCTGAGCAGGCCGCTATTCGAGCTGGGATCGGAAGGTCCACTTGGGCTAATAAGATGAGGTTTCATGCCCCTCCAACCGACGACTTGTTGCTCTATGCTATTGCTGCCTGTGTGTTGCAGAGGAAGCTGATAATTGAGAAGTACAGCAGTATGGATGAGATATTGCGCGAGTGCCATTGCATGGCTGGGCAGCTTGATGTCTGGAAGCTCCTGGATGATGCACATCACTTGATTGTTAACCTTCACGACAAAATCTGATGCTGCCCCAGTGCCCCTTTCATAAGTTACGTATTACGGAATGTACAAGTTCGAGGTGTACTTACTAAGCAGCCATCTGCTGTTCAGCACCCGGCTTACAAATCCTTTCTAGGTTATGTATCTCTATATAGAACCGTGTAGCTTCAAGACGAGAGGACGAAGTTGTCTCCACTTCAGTAAAGATGCATGATGAATTTCACCGTATGGCTGTTACAAGCTATGCGTAATTGAACCTTGAGGAAAATTTTTTGTTTTTGCTTCTAATGTCTATTGTTGGCAAAGACAATATTTTTCCGTGTACCTTTGCTCCCAATCGTTGGATGTAATGTGGTGTAGTGTAACAGAATAAAGTCTCTATTGTCATTTCGTCACTCCATTTTCATGCATTACTTGTCACACATCATAGCATTCTTCATTCCTGACTTATGCAGCATGCTGTTTGGGTATTACAGCGACATAAGAACGACTTCGCAGACAGTGTCGACATGCGATCGATGCAAGCTGGCTGGAGGGAGCTACCCCATTGCTACATACTGCTGTACTACTGTTGCATTATTAAAGAGGATCGGAGGAGCATCTGCATGCGTCCGTCCGCTTTCTGGACGTCCTCGTCCGTGGAACGTGGAGGGGAAATGGTAATCAACGTATGAGGACTGTGCAGCTCAGCGGACACCTGCGCCAACAACGTCCAATTGCAAGACGTTGATGCGATCTCACCGGAAGCACTGGCTGCTCCGCCATATATATGAGGCGACAAGCAGCGGTTGCCATGGCCCATAGGGGTCACAATGTGTCCACCAGTAGTGGTACGTACCCGGTGAAACGATAAAATGTCTCTCAATTTGTATTCTTTTTTTTTCTAAGAAAACTCTCTCAAAATTCCTCCAAAACATATTCTCCAATGGCCTCCAAAACAAGCTCTGGATTGCTCCGGAAGTGGACAGTGCAGGCACGCACTGGTCTAGAGATGGAGACGAGACACGGCCACTCAGCAGCGCCACTCAACCCAACCTTTTGGGGTCGAGGTGAGCTGGCTGACGCATGCGCGCCGGAGGGGTCGACAGGCTCTGGATTGCTCTCCGGCCGGACCCCATCTCAGACAGCTCGGTGGCAGCTGGGTGCACGGCCATTAAAGTTGCCGCCGGCCGGCCGGCCGGCTGGCCCGGCCACTGTTGGCGCCAGCCGTGCGTCGTCGCTTGGCTGGGCGCGCGCCTAGCTAGCTAGCTAGCTAGAGCTCTTTTGCCTCTGCTGCATGCCTCGATTCGCCTTCTTCGTGTCATGGCTGCCTCGTGCCCTAGCTACTTGGTGCCAGCCAGCAGCTAGCTCTCTGCGTGCATCATGCAGTATTACTCGTGTCCCCTGGCAAGCAGCTCTCTGCATGAAGCACTTTCCTAGCTAGCTAACGCTCTGGAATAATGTGCACGTGGCTGCTAGCTAGCTGCGCCGTGCGTTGTTGTTTCCTTTCCTGAACCACCAAAACTAACGGATCCGGATCGCGCCGGTTGCCCCCCGATCGATTGGTTTAAGCAGCAGAGCACTCTTTGCACACGGCGCCATGAGGCTACCGGCCGGCAAATCTTCGTATGAAAAAGTTTGAGGATCCTCCACGTATTTTTGTCGCGCGCTGCTAATCCCTATCCATATTCCATGTCGTGGATCGGATGAAAATGAACCAAGACGATCTCGACATCGTCGCCTGCTTCGCCGTCAGGTGCGGCGTCATCAGCTTGTCACGCATGATGCTAGCTAGCTAGCTAGCTAGCTAGCTGCCTTCTTCACGCTCAGTGAGTCACTGGCCATGGAATATATCGACATATGGCTGTGCTAGCTAGCTAGCTAGCTAGCTAGTTAGCTAGCTGCAAAACCAACAAGCAGCCTCGCCCTCCTGTGTGTGTTCTGCATGCAGATGGCGACGCCAAAATAAAGTTGGCCCAATCATGCATAGCGCGCTAGAGCTAGCTTGCCGCCGAGAGTGGACTGACCCAGCATTGCAACTACCTCTCGTCCGCTTGGCCCTCCTGCGCTCGATCGATCAGCTAGCTCCGGCCATGCAGCATGCCACACCTGTGCTTGTCATGCATCAAGCGAATGCGAACGCGACGAGTGCTCTCGATCTGAATTGCAGACAGCTCTCATGCAGGTTTCCGTTCCATTTGGCGGTCGATGAGTGGTGGACGCAAATGTTGTGTGTGTGTGGATAGACATGGTTTTCGTCTCCGTCGTCCACGCGCAGCAGCTTTCGATCGTTGTACATGTGATCAGGTGGTGCCGCTGATGCTGAATCTTTACGTGTGTCACGCCGGCCGGGAGCTATAGCTCGGAAATGGACTCCACTGTTTTGTCGCTTTACCTCCTCTCTCTCTCTGCCCCGTCGTGCCCATGGGGCCGCGCGCCCCTTCTTTGCCTCCGGCGCTTTCTGGCCGGCGACGACCTTATCTCGAACTAACACCTCTCTCTCTCTCTCTCTCTCTCTCTCTCTCTCTCTCTCTCTCTCTCTCTCTCTAGTGCTGTAGTGCATGCATGGCCTAGCTCTCAGTGATCGCCGGTTTGCTGATGAACAAAGCCAGGGCTCAGATGCATACAGCCATGAGCCATGCATGGAGCTCTCTGCGCGTGCCTAGCTAGCTAGCTAGCTAGCTATAGTACCTTGCCTGTACTACTGCACCGAGTGGCGACAAGGCCTATGTCAATTTGATATCATGCATGTGCCAAAATCTATAGGCACGATCTGATTAATTGCAGGTGGTGGAAGGAAAAAAAAAGAGAGAAACGCAATGCTAGCAGCCAATAAAAGATATAAAAAATGGCTTCCTTTTCAATCAATTACGCAAGAGAGATCTGTGTATCTTTACGAGACGATCACTCATAGACGATAAAAAATCCACACGTGCTTATTAATGGTGGAGGTGCCAGTACTACGTACTTGCAAACAACTACTTATATATCATATAATTTGCAGCATGTTATTCTAGTGGTTGATTTGATGCAAACTGTAAAGATCTGGGCACCATACCTGACTGCATGCGTCGCAATCACTAGCTCGTGTGCATCGACACGTACGGGACAGTGGAGAGGATACGCTGCAGGTCGCTGGAGATACGATATTCTTGGGGTGATCGAATGCAGCCGCCTACGTACGTACGGCAGCTAGCTCTCTCCGTCGTTATACGTACCGCGCGCATGCAAATATGCAATGCAAGTTGGTTTGGAATTGAAGTGGCACATCGATCGACAGCAACCGCAAACTTTAATTTTGGCATGCATGCATATTGGATGGACAGCGCCGTTGCTTCGTGCGTTGCTGCGATGACGAAAGCCACACACACGCGCGCCGGCCCCGCTGGCTTGGCTTGGATATAGAATCGATTTTGAGAGCTTCGATCGACTAGATAATCTGCAGAGCCTTGATTGAGCTAGCTTAGCGCGATGTGTTGTGAATTACAGAGTTACTCTAACCCTCTGTGTCGAATTATTTGACGCCGGTTAGTAATAAGATAATTTGAAACGAAAGGAGAAAACATACATTAGCAAGATAAGAACCGGCCGGTGTGTTCTTGTCAGAGCTAGCTAGGGCCTAGCTAGCTCAGCAACCAATAATAATCAAGGGTTTGTGAGATGGATCCATTATCCCACTTGAGATACGTATGTTACAGCTGATCAGTGTGTGCAGAGACACACGCACGCACGGATGGTAATAACAGGTGCTGCAACGTACCGCCATAGCCTGATACACACAGCGAACGAGCACCGATGCATGTGCGTACCTGTGCACGAATGATGGATACTCACATGCATGATTGAGCCGGCTTTTTTTGGCTTGCGATCTCTCGCCTTGTGTCTCCATCGATCAGCATGGGGCCGGCCGTGGCCAAAAAAAGAGGCACGAAAGCATGGGGTCGTACGTGGCCGAAAAAAAAAAGGCACGAAAGGAACGGGCAACAACAACCAGAGTCCAGAGGTGGTGGTGTCACTGCTCTGCATTATTTTCGAGAACGACGTACACATATAGGAGTATCTCTCTGAATATAATCAGCTTACACACACACACATACAAGTACGCTTGCGATAGGACCGGACTGAGACATGGATTATTTACACACGTCTAGGTCTAGCTAGGTAGCTAGTAGGCAGATCAGCAAAACAGACCAAGTGTCACACTCATCATCATCGATCGATCGATCGATCGGTCTAGTACACTAGTCCACCGCATGACGTGGCCTGACCCTCGCCTCCAGCGGGGCTGCCATCTCGCACGACAGCCTCAGCACTTCCGACAGGTCGACGACCGCGCCTGCTGGACCGGCGGACACCGGCGACCACTCGTACTCGTGGAGAAGAGTGGCGACCCAGAACCCGACGGTGGCCATCGCGAGCGACTTGCCGGGGCACACCCGCCTGCCCGACCCGAACGGCGCGAGCCGAAGATCCGAACCCATCACGGAGAGAGAGGGCTCGTCGGCGAACCTCTCGGGTCTGAACGCCGTCGGGTCGGCCCATAACTTCGGGTCACGGGTTATGGCCCACATGTTCACCATGGCGGTGGTTCCAGCTGGGACGAGGTGCCCGCCCACGCGTACGTCCGACGTGGCCAGGCGCGCCCACGAGAGCAGCGGGCCCGGCGGGTGCAGGCGCAGCGCTTCCTTGATGACCGCCTGGAGGTACACGAGCGAGGCGGTGTCCGAGTCCGTCACGGTCTGCCCCGGCCCGACCACCCGGTCCAGCTCCTCGTGGACCCTGCGCTGCACGTCCTGGTGCATCACCAGCCGGGCCAGCACCCACTCCATCAGCACCGCCACGGTGTCCGTGCCTCGAAAGATCATCTCCTGCAAGCACGTACTATAATTAATAGCAAATCAAGCATTTTTGTTCGTGGTCAGATTCTGCAGCTAGCCCAGCAACCAGCATATATGTCGATCGGCGCGCGGCGTACCCAGAGAACGGCGATCATGTCGGCGTCGGAGAGCTTGTTGTCGTCGCTGCCCTGGAGGGAGAGCAGGACGTCGGTGAAGTCCATGACGCCGTCCTCGCCGAGCCGGGCACGGCGGTGCTCGTCGATGATCCGGCCGACGAAGCGGTTCACACGCGGTACCAGGGCCGAGCACCCGGCCCGGGTCTTGTGCAGGTCGAAGCGCGCGAGCCACGGGAGGTGGTCGGACCAGTTGAGCCGTCCGAGGAGGTCGTAGCCCTCGTCCACGAGGCTCTCCAGCTCCGCGGCCTCCTCGCTCTCCGCCCCGCCCAGCTCCTCCTCGTACCTCCGGCCGAACACCGACCACATCACGCTGTGCAGCGACGCGCGCTTCAGGAACCGCCGCGCCACCACGACGGGGCCACCGCCGGCGATGGCGTCCAGCATCTGGCGCGCGATGACGGCGCGCTGGGCGGAGGACGCGGCGACCTGGCGCGGGGAGAAGAGGTGCGCGGACGCCACGCGGCGGAGCCCGCGCCAGTAGGCGCCGTACGGGGCGAACCCGATGGCGCGGTGGAACAGGAGCCCGTACGCGGATTCCTTCACGGGGCGGTCGGCGAAGGCGGCGCTGGCGAGCAGCTCCCTCGCCACGTCGGGGTCGGCGGTCACCACGACGCGGGTCTCGCCGAGGGAGAACGCCATCAGCCGGCGCCTGCTGGCACGACGATCATCGCCCGCCGCAGCGAGCTTACGGTGGGCCAGTCCAGTCATGAGCCACATGCTGCCGATCACCGGCAGCCCCCTAGGCCCGGGGATGGCGGCGGCGCCAATGCCCAGACGTCGACCGGCCCTCCTCGTCCACCAGTACCTGCCCCACGCGGGGCCGCCCGGGACCGCCCAGTGCATGACCGACGTGACGAGGAAGGCGACGACGAGAACCGCGGCGAGACCGACCAGGCGGTGAGGGTAGTCGCCGCATTTGGCCGCCAGGGAGAGGTACAGCAGCCATCCGCAGTCGTCGGACGTCGCCATCCGGGTGAGTCGTGCTCGTGTGGAAGCTACTGTAAGTGTGAGGAAGCAGACCAGCTTGAGGTACGTAGCTCTACCTAGGACGAGTTCAGCTCAAAGGGCTTGCAGGCCTGCTGGTCTGGGGAGACTGGACTGGGCGGCCCTCCCTTTTATAGCTGCGGCGAGCGAGGCGCCGAGGCTTGAGGCGGCGCACAGACAGAGCGCGCGATTAAAGGTGACGTTAACGCTGCGTTTAGGTGTAATAAAGGGTTCATCAAGGTGGGCCACGCGGCGCAGCGGCGGCATGGGCGGGGAGCGGGGGAGCCGCGCGTGGGTCATGCATGGCGCGGTCGATCGTGGTGCCAAACGACGACGAGGGGCCGGGAAGAAGACGATCGAGGGGCCGGAGGGGACACCTGGTGCTGATGCTGCGGTTGAAGCTTCAACAGCTAGCTGCTCGACCATCGTCGATCGACCTAGTGGTTCTAAAATGGAAGAACGATCTTTTCGAAGGTTCTCTTGGGACAACTCAACGGTCCTGAAAGCTAAGATGGATGGCAACTTGTTTACATCATGCATGGTCCAGTCCAGACACAAGGGTACGGTGTACCTTGGTTCGGTTGCCGTTTGTGTTGATGAACTCGGCGATAAAGTTAGGCGTCTCCATCGATCTCAGCAAAACCGCGGCGGGCTACCGATCACGTAATGGGGGCAGCCTCCGTCCGTCGAGCTCAACAAAACCGCGGACGCGGCAGCGGTTGTCCCAACTTGCTCCCGCCGCAAACAGCCAGCAGCGCGAGCGTCGGTTTAACTCAGATCTCTCATTTCTCTCGGCTGGATTGCCATATCAGTTGTTTCAGGTTAGTCTCTAGCACAACAACTGCAGGACATAACAGCTGATCATTGATTACCACCAAAGTTTAGGAAGCAATACACACTGAAACGATAATCCCAGACAAGACACAACGATGTATCATGGGATTTCGTTAAAGGCCTTAACAAATTAAAAGGGACCCTTCCGAGATCCACATTAGCAAACATAGGTACAATCACTGACACCAATCAGAATCAGAACTGTGGTGCATTTGATTCTCTTGTATCAAGTTACACACAAAAACCCAACCACACACAACAAGCTTTTACCAAGACAGGTGAGGACATCAGCGACATCCATCGACCAATCACGGGAGCAGTTAATTCCTCTCCAATCCAGTTAAACTCCTGCATACTTGTTATTCTTCTAATACCGTGTTATCGTCCCTGTACCATCTCTGTTAAAAAAAAGAAACTCATTTCATGGAGTAAGAACCTGACAGGCTGAAGGATCGCCGATCAGTTCGTGGAGCCAGTGTGAAATTCATCCCGAACATCTCCTTTAGGGCCTGCTCAGGCTCCAGAAGGTCGATTAGCTTCGCGACGAGAGCTGCACTCTCTCGGACATGCTCCTTGTCAGTCTGAGTCCAGATGATACGGGAGAGCTGTAACCTTCTCTGTTTGGTGCGCAAATCGATTCCCCATTTGCTGTATACGCTTTCTTTCTCCCCATTGGAGAGCTTCTTAAGCATTTGCTTATGGAGCATATCCCTTTCACGGCAAAGATTCTTCAAGCTGCCAGCGGAACAACTGTCAGTATATAGATTTTAAGGACAAGGCAACCAAAATTTTGGGTTGATTACTGTTAGTACAAGAAAGAGGGTACCTTGATGCGCCGGCAGAATGAAGTTCTCTTTGTGCTGTGGGTTGGGCACTGAATGAGCTCTTAATGAAGGAGAGTCTCCTGTGCTCCACTTCCATGTATACGTTATCTACTGTATCTCCCTTGAAGAGGAGGAAGAAGTAAGTTCTGTGCACTATGGAGACGTTACATTCGTGCCACAACTCAACAATCTGTTGCTGCTTTTTATCAAAATCAATTTTCCAATGAGGAGATCCGATGGGACTCAGTGCTGAATCTACACCAACGTCTTTGACAGTTTTCATGGTTGTCGAGTCACGGCTGACGGCCTCCTGTTTGAATAAAAAGATACGAAATCACCAGATATCAGCTAGATTATCGAAACAAATGGATAGGTTAGACAAGACATTTAGAAATTACAATCTTCGAGCTAGTTGAACAGCCAACTCCATGTTATCAGTTTATTATGATTAATAGCGCAGTGAAAAACATAACAGAGAAGTATATTAATAAAGGATGCTAATGCCTACAATAGAGTACAATGTTAATCAAGATTGAATGATCCTGGAGCTATCACGAATATAAGTAGAATAATGAATGTTCCCGTCTTACCATGAGCAGCGGTGCTTGAAAATTTTTAGGTTCATCTCCATTATGATTTCTTGTATTCTCTGCGAACTCCATGACACAACTGATGTCATTGACAAGAGTCTTTTGTCCTCCATCTTCTATACTCATTTCCTTGGCAACTTCATCGGTGGTGCTCACTTTCTTAGAAACATCATCACAAGACATCATTTCCCAGACAGTTTCATCACTGATGCCCATGTCCTTGACAACTTCATGGCTAGTGCTCATTTCCTTAGAAACATCATCACAAGTGCCCATTTCCCTGGAAATTTCATCACTGATGCTCATGTCCTTGACAGGTTCATAGGATGCTACTTGACAGGAAACCACGGGGCTGTCCAGTAAACTGACATTATTTTGGAGGTCATCATTCTCAGTATACAGGCTTCTTCGAACCTTATCAAGCCTTCTGGGAGCATACCTATAGACTTCATCAGGTGGTGTCCAGCTAGTGTTCTCAGAATCATCAAACCAACTATTTGGAATAACCATGAAGCTAGCCCTGCAGCTATTACTTCTAGCTAATGCACTGTCCTTGGAGCTCAATATGCACCTCCTCATACTCAAGCATTCACGAGGGCAAGGTTTCCTAATATCAGAAGAAAGGTTGGAATCACACCCATATAGTTTGAAAGCATTGTCTGTGATCCCATTTGATTCACACTGGTGCGTCTTGACATAGTCTTCCTCTATCTTTGCTATATTCTTGATTTGCTGCTCCTCTTTGCTGGAATACGATTTGATATGATCTTCTATTTTCTTTTTTATAAATTCAAGTTCTTGCCCTTCATCAGGATGTGGGACTGCATCTTCTACAATCACATCTTCTTCAAATGTTTGGCATTCCATGTCATCAGGGGGTAATTGGTTAAATTCATGGTGCCTGCTTCTTACATGCTCATGTATCTCTATGCATTGGACTTCCCTGCAATGCTCTTCAGAGACTTCAGATGCAGTTCTTGAAGATGCCCCCTTCATATGATATGATTGATATGGCTCCACGCCACCTGAGCTACAGTTGCTGGAAGGGTGCCAAGATGAAATCAACTTTTGATCCCATGTTTGCCGAGGGGCCTCCCTTGTTTCACCATGAAATGCAGAGTCATTATGATCACAACTGGAGACATATGATTCATGAAACGATGCATAATCTTGGTCTTGATGAGCAATTCCATAAGCTTCAGCAACTGAAAGTGCTTCTTCAGACACATTTCGTGCAAGGGACTCTGATGAACGACTATGCTCATCCTATCAGAAGCAGATCCATTGATTGTATTATGCACAATACAATGATTCTAAGGAGACGAAGGTATATGTGAGAGAACAAATACCCATCGTTTTGCAGCGTGCTTGTTGCCATGGTCATCGCCTTCCCCTTTAAGTAAACAGTTAAGTTGAGACTGAACTGTATCTTTTTCCTCCACCAATTCCTTCAGCTGCTTTTCAAGCTAACAAAAAAAAAGGAACAGATCATCGCGCAAGACAGGAGACTGTCGTTATGCGTTTAACAGTGTGCCAAGAACTACAAAACATTAGGAGCACGAAGTACCTTCTTAATCTGCTCATCCTTCTGTCTCAAAGCCTCAGTATGACTAGAGCAAGAAGCTGACCCAGGAAATTTCAGCTCGTTTTCTAATCTTGCAAGTTCTCTCTGTAGATGCTTCACAAGTGCTTTGTCAGACATCACCACATTGACCTGTGCATTTGTAACAACCTCCTTAGCGCAGGTCGCGAACAGAAGAGTGTTCCTAGATTGCTCTATATGGGTGTGTGCAGGGCTCATTGTGCAGATGATGGCTGTTCTTGCATTGCCACCCAGCGAGGACTGTAATATACGGGTCAGCTTTGAATCTCTGTAAGGGATATGGCCATTTCTTCCCTTGCTGCAGCAGGAACATATAGTTCAGACTATAGTTGATAAAAATGTTCTTGCGGAAGATTATATGCAAAATGAGAAGAATCAAGTTCTAACACCAAAAGGTTAGATTAGAAATTAGTTTCTCTAATGAATGACTGCAAAATTGAAAGGATATGCAAATGCAAGCTTCCAAATTATATTTAAAGTCCGTGATAGAGGAAAACAAACCTGAGTTGACGGACAACCTTTCCCAGAGTAAGAAGACTTCGGTTAATATGGCTGCCTTCTTTCAACCTCATTCCAACTGAGGCAGTCTGAGATGCACGCTCACTTCCGGCTAGATCAACAAAGTTCTGTTCAAAAAGGAAAAATAAATGCCATAGGACTTTCCATACCAAGGAATCATAAACATAGACTGGTATTTCTTACCACACAAGCCACAAGGGTGCTTGAGTTACCTCTTCCTAAATACTGCCTAGGAGAACTTTCAATTGTCTGACATTAACAGCATATGTCAGAAAGACTTTAATAAAAGAATAGTCTAAGGATACAATATAAGACAGGTACCAACCAATCTGAGTATTTGATGGGACCTAGAACTTGTTTCATTCAAAGCAGTTTCTCCGATCTGCCTTTGGGCTGGAGCACAAAACCAAATGAATCAGATAAGAGGGGAAGGTGACATCCTTTCTTTTGAGTAAGTTCAGTTCCACACCTTCACAGACTGCAAGAAGATCCCTAAGATGATCATGGTCTCTCAAGGTTTCCTCAGTGAGCCTTTCTACGGTAGTTCCTTTCTAAATGAAACCAAATGACAGCATAAACAATATCAGAAATAGTAAACTAGGGGATGAGAAAGAAGAAAAACAAGTTATGGTGAGTTCAAGTTAAGAAAATAGAGCACCTCTGGATCATCAAGAAGACGAAGAGGTGTTGTGTCATTGCTCAGAAGGTCCCTCACAGCTTCATTATATATCTCTATGGCCGAAAATTTCAAAATGAACTCTCTTTCAGGATGCTGCAGTATGAAGAAAGTATTCGAAATGCAATGAGACAGCAGTGTTGCACAGAAGGATAAAAGTGGGTAATGTTCGTAGTGTGCTCACACCTTATCTATGTAGTTGTAGATGTCTAGCACACTATATTCAGTTACTCCGGTCATTGTGTAAGTCTTCCCACTGCTTGTTTGCCCATACGCGAATATGCTTGCTGTCAAGAACAGATGCGTGTGCAGATCTTTATTAGCTCACATGTGCTTATCTAGAATGAAAACACATGGATGAAAACTGCTTAATTCTCGAGTGCATACAGTTAATTCCACTGACAACTGATAAAGCAACTTCTTTCGCTCCTTCCTCATAAACTTGCCTTGTGGAGCAAGTAGGTCCAAACACCCTGTCTGATGAAGACGAGAAAGAAGAACAATGTGAGTTCCAAAACTCCACATGAGGAAACCTCTTCAAGTTGCAGCATCGTTGTCCCCATTTCTGCAACAACTGCAAACTGCCGTTACTACTCACCGTAGGTGTAGGCGGTGGGAAACATGGCGCGCTCGGGGACTGTGCTCCGGAACATGATGGTGGCGGGGCTGACGCACTCCCAGTCGGAGCTGTCCCCGGCTTCCCTGCTGTTGAGCGGCCTGACGCGCACGGACACCAGTATCCTCTCCACAACAGCGTCGGCCTTCTCCAATGCTGCCGCCACATCCTCGCCCTCCGCCCCCATGGCTCCGGCTAACCTGCAGCCTCCACCCAAGAACAGCTCAAAACCTCCCCTTCTCTTTATACCCCTGATTCCACCGGCAACTAGTAGCTCCCCTCTCCTCTCCCCCCGAATCAAACAACAATGGCATTGCACGAGACGACCCTTCCACGGATGGGGAAACGGCAAATTTCGGACGCGTGCGGTAGGTGCCCGCGGCCGAAAGCGGCGTGCGACCGGGCGCTGGACGGACGTGGACGGCGAGCCGGCGAGACCACACTGGCAACAGCGACAAATTACGCCACACCGCTCTTACCCACACATGCACCTAGCACCTCCCTACTTTTTGACCAGCTAAACTCCGTCAGGGAATTATATCGGGTCGCCGCCCCGCCCAGCCGCCGCCGACTACGCTGGAGCCTTGCGGTGCTGCCGCGACGGACCCTGGTCCCTGCACGCTTCTGGCCTGTTCCTCGAAAAATAGTTTTTTGTCTATGCGCCTCACATGGGGGAGGAGGGAGACGACATTGTGTAACCAGGCAAAGACTATTTTTTTTACTCTTACCAATAGCATCTCCGCGTGGTGAGGAGACAACGAAATCGAGAGAAGCAGCATTACCTACCACGGCGATGGCAAGCTGCTCGTGGAAGCTACACCTCCAATGCCAGAGCAACGGGGAAGGCTAATGGATAGCGCGGCTGGCTCCTCCGGCCTCTTCTCCTCGCCGCATCTCTGTCCTTCACTGTGGTGTAGCTGCGGCGAGGACGAAGACGAGGGGGATTGGTAACGGGAGGGGTGGTGGTTTGGTGAAAAATAAATGAAAAAAATGAAATGGAAAAAATGGGACAAGCGTTCTTGCATGTGTACGGGAGCCTTTCTACCCGCAAAAGACAGGACGGGCCATCCACCAATCGCGATCAAGAGCGCACGTGGGCCCGACGAAAGTTCGCCGTGGGACCACATTGTCTGTCTGGCATGTGCTGGTATCTCTCCCCGTTGAAAGCACGACAGTAGTCTAGTCTTTGGTGAACCAGTTCTTCGCTATTTCTTTTTTCAATATTCGCGAGGTGGAAATTTTCTATCTACGAATCTCTACGTTCCAAACGGATCGCAAATTTGAAATGATTTTGATGTGATACTGAAGTAATAAAGTGGCTGTATAGATTGCGCCAAATAAACAGATTACCTTGTTCAGAACAATTGCTTGGACATTAGCTGAGTAATCTATGTGAAACCCAGCTGATAATATATTTTCCATTTACTTGATTTCTTTATCGAAGAACAGGCATGATTAGGAAGCTTCCTGGCGTGGAACATGGACTATTCCCTCGTTCCTTAAACATTTGCAGACGCAAATAGTATAATGGATCCTCTTGATCAGTGTCACTTTCCTGGTCGTTGAAAGGAAACAATCTCAACGCCGTCAGACCATCTGAAAACATCGTCCCGAGCTTCTAAAAACAAAAGAGAGAAACGAAATCATTAGTCCAAATACCAATGACAAATCTCAGATGAAACCAATCACACATGTACTGCCTTTTTAAGCCATTTGAGTTGCACAGCATTGGCACTGCTTCGCGTCAGAAACAGAATCGGCACTGCACGTTCAGACCAAGCGGCATCGAACAAATTAAGTCTTCTCTGCCCCATCTTTAAGATGGGATAATGACAGTGCAAGATGTGCCAGGGCAGACACCGTACGGCGGTTTGCTTAGGCCCTAAACAAACGACGTTTTATCAACAGCAAACCAAAAGGCTTCAGATCTGCGCAAAGCTCAAAGGCTCACCATCCCATGTCCCTGATCCCAGCTAATAAAGCCGAGCAGATCTGCGTGCTGAAACGGGAGATCGATCGATCGATCGATCGAGTAGAAAGTTAGGAACGAGGAAGGGATGACGATGCGAGCAACGAGAAGCCTAATAATTTCCTCCAGGAGCTAATAATCTTTTGTTTTTTTTTTTCTGAAAAAATTAGGTAGGTGCTGAACTGATCCTGAATTCTACGACGTGTGAACTAACTGAAGTTTGGTCAGGGGCATTTAGTTTTTTATAGCTGAATCTCGGTCATCAGTACCTCAGTTTAATTAGTTGGGCCTTCCGTTTGGTCAGGGTATCAGGCACTCACTGTCTCTCTCTCTCTCTCTGAAAAGATGGTATTCTGTCTTTTTCATGAACGTGTATCAGATCAGATATTCTTTCAGTAGCACGCGGACTCGTGAGTCACCTGCTGACGGTATCAATTAGCACCGTTTTATCATGGAGCAGCAGGAAGGACACTGTTAATAGCATGATCACAGACGGATGAACTGGTTCTTAATTAAACATTGCACTGAAGATGCATCTGCTGCTGGTACAGTGCGACTGAGCTGAACCCGGACTTTGTTCTAGCTGCACCGAACCCGAACCAATATCTTCATGATCCGTTCCGTGGAATGGAGATGGAGCTGTGGGGTTTGAAACTACTGCAGCTGCTACCAGCTCCCCAAGGACACAATAATGCCTCACATTCTGTGCCCTCGCCATGTGCATGTGCAAGCACACAGTGCACCACTGTTATCAGCTCGTTTTCCGTTGAGATGATTCGCTCTCGTTCACAGCTGGGCGCGTACGTACTCGCAATGACTGGCAATCGTTGGCGTGAAGCTTGCATTGCATTGCATTGCATTGCAGTACGGCTTTGCAATCTGGAAGAGACAAGTCCTTTGGTCAAGGGGAAGTAAAGGATGATGCCGTTCGTTGTGGATGGGCACAGCGGCGAGGGAAAACGGGCGAGGAGGCCGGCTCTGTTTTTGCCGGCTTTTTAATGGGTGTTTGATGCTGTCGTTGCTCGCAGAGAACTGCCCTGCACGTTAGGGCAGCCGAGGAGACTTTTTTTTTTTTCGTGACGATTTGTTGGCTCTGAGGGCTCTTTGAACCTTTTCTTTTTCCTATCCATCTTCATTTAATCACGAAGATCGAAAATGAAAACCTCTGTCTGGGTGATTTCAGTAAAATGTGCCTGTCGCTGAGCTTACAAGCTGTTGATTCTCTTGCTGCTGTATCCTGCGTGTATGCTGTATTGCCGTCCGTCTGTTTCAGAATCCGGCTGTCTGAAAGCAACAGCACACGGACGAGTTTTCTCATTGCCAGGCAATGTCATTACAGGCTCTTTTGTCTGAAATATTAATAATGCAGAGCAGCTGTCGCGACACGGCTGGGGTAAAACTGATAATCGCTTAAAATAAAGAGCCAGGAAAAACGATGACGAACTTTGCCGTAAGATTGTAAAAAAAATAATTCCAGTTTAGCATGGCGTTTTGCGATATTATATGCGACAACTCCGATCGCGACGGTGCTTTGTCTGAAACTCTGTCCACTTGCAACACCAACCTGCACGGACCAACTCGGATTCGTACTGGTGGGCGCTTGTTTTCCTTTGGACAACTACGTACGTGTTCTGATTAAACAGGATGTTGATGAAGATGTTAACCTACTTGTAACGAATCAATGCGAGCGATTCAGTACTGCACTGCACTGCACATGGCTGCAGCTAGCGCAGTACTGAAGCAGCAGATCGATCATTCAGTGCAGTGCTGAAGCAGCAGATCATTCAGCGCAGTACTGAAGCGGAGGGAGGAAGACGCGCGACCGAATCGCAGCCCAACTGCGGGCTGGTCCAGGCATAGGCCCCAAGACTGGCTTCATCTATGGGCCCAATGCCCAGTGCCCCTCAACGAGATTCCAGGCCCATACAGTTTATTATATTCTTTTTATTTGACGCTGGTTAGTTTATTTTTAAACGAACAGGCGTCAAATTGATAAGAATGAAGGGTCCTAATTAACGACCAGAAGAACAAAACAGAGGAGCAACTCGTTGTTAGAAATCAAAGTGATGGACAGTAAGAATTAGAGATAATATTCCAACATGCATGGGCACAAAAACAAATCGAATAGAGTATAACGGATAACTAATCGCCACTCAGTAGCCATGAAATGACGAATATATGCTTATCAAGGTACCCGCGCGCACTTTGTAACCGAAATTCTTGGAGGATGATGAATACAATATGCATGGCTAGCTAGAAGCAGGGTACCCACACTTTGTATATATAGGTTCCTTGTTGTGCAACTGATGACAAGCTACTTACTAGGTACGTAGCTACTGGTCGTCACCAGCTAGCAGCCTATGCTTTAGCTTTACACAGTTACTGCATGCATCATGCAAACGCAAGCCTCCTATTCCCTGCCTCCTGCTGCTGCTGGTGCATGCAGCGCGGTACAATTTCCGCTGCAGAAAGCAGATCGGATCAGGAAACGACGTACTGTAGAAGCGATGCAGCATGCATATAGCTCTCTGGTCGGAGCTCATCGGCGCGCCGGCCGGCGGCCGGCCGTCCGTCCGGTCAGAGAGCGAGACGATGCAGAGATCAGAGTACGGCCGGCCGGCGCGCGGTCGTTGCATTGGGCAGCGCGACACAATCAATGAGTAAGCATGTAACCGTACGCAGATGTATTAAGTACTAAACAAATTACTCCCTCGGTTCTAAAATAAATGATGTTTACAACAAAAAATTTAGTTACTCTATCCGTTTCAAATTATTTGACGCTGACTATTAGTTTCAAATTGAATTGAACTAGCCAGCGTCAAATAATTTTAAACGGAAGGATTATTTTAAAATAAATTAGCTGTCTGAAATGCCATGGAGTACTTTATCTAATCATCTCCTCGATATATATACAGCCAATAGCTTTTGTATCAAGGCCCTCCGCATATTGAATGTGCCGACAAAGAAAGAAAGAAAGAGTCCCTGTACAGGACACAGTATGGTGCACATAGCTCTTGCTTACGCAAGATCCGAGAAGGGTCTAAAACCTATTTTATTTGGCCTTTTGACACAAAGGAAAAATAAAAAAAAAGTTCCTCGGCAAGCTAGCTAGCTGATCCTAGCTTGGATTCTTTTGTGTTGGGCATGCAGCTGGAGCCCGGCCGGCCGGCCGGCCAGCCAGCCAGCGCTAGCTAGCTGCTGGAAACACGGGGTTGAATTGGTTGCTGCGCCGCCCGGCCACAAGAAGATGTCTCTGTGATTGCCTCCACCGGAGTAACGACGTCGTGCGCGCAGGTGGGGAGCGAGGGCACGACAGCTAATATAATGTCGAGTTGCTATATATATATATATATATGCTTGCAAGTTGCAATATGCATGCATGCTGGCGTTTCTTTCTTTCTTTCTTTCTTTCAGAGAATAATATATATATTGTACGACGACGTCGTCGAGATTGTTTAAGAGACCATTTGCTTGGGATTGTCTGCAGGTTTTGCAGCTCTAGGTTCCTGAAAATGCGAGCTGAGACAATGCCTGTCCACGCATGCATGACAACCTGTCGTGTCCATCGTATTGCTACGTACGACTCGATTAATTTATGTATCCAGAGCTAACAATTGATATTAGCAGAGGGCATGCAGCTTTTCCCTTTTGTAATAAGTCTAGCTGCAGCGATTCACATGAAATACTACTACTGCATAACGAACTGATGATTGAATCATGCATGCATGTGGTCAAGTCTTACCAATAACGAGTACTACTCTGCAGCTAGGGTGAGTTAGTTACGTACTGCTTATATTATATGATGCCATATGTAGGTATAAAGGAATTAAAGAATGTGCAACAGTATGCGTGCACGAACTTTCCTGCGCAACCAGCAAGCACATGACAATTAAGAAAGTAATAGCTAGCCACATGCATTCATACAAGCCGAGGATCGGAAGCTGATCACTCTGCTTTCTGCTCATCAGGTCGTGAGTACGAAATTGCGGATCCAATATTATACTACTACGCGCTGCTCAAAGGTGATGAGTTGATGCTACGCGGCTCCTTATTAACATTACATGACTATACTCCATATCCCTAGCTAGTAGGAAGAAAAGCGTATCAACTGATGATGATCCATATGCTCTCATCGAGTACAAAACTCGAAAAGTCTCCTCCTAGCTCCCTAACAAATAATTTTAATTCTCATCACAAAGATGCCTACTATATTTAGTACCAGGTTCTTCCAGTAACAATAAGTAGGTTGCGCTTGCATGCGCAGCTAGTGAAGATTATACCCTGTTTGAATCCTATATACTAATTATTCTTAGCTAGCTGGTGACTAATTTTAAGTCCTAGCTTAGATCATTCAAACAGGGGGACTAACATGCGACCTTTATTAGGAACAGATCAGAAGATGCATGCATGTCTGTTATTATGTGGATTTACTGTGAGTTCTGTACCAGCAGAGTAACAAGGAGATCTACTGACCATGATATATAGCAGTAACTGTCGACGTAATTCATCACCGGGATTTCTAGCAAATGCATCGATGATGTCGACACTGGTGGTAGCTCGATCAGCTGGTTGCTGGTGGTGGAAGGGAGCACTGGAGCTGACCAGGAGATCTGTCGATCGATCAGGAAATCAGGATCAAAAAGCTAAGAGCCCGAAAGCTCTGTGTAGGTATGGCACTAAACGCCCCTGTAAATCCTGGCATTTTGCAGCCGTTTTGATGTGTATGAAGGATGAGGCACGTGACTACTCTACGCCAACGACTCGATAAACGTACTTTCTGGGACCATGCCACGATGCATCAGTGCATGCCGTCGTCGTCCTACCCTTCTCCCCACCCTACCGTACCCTAGGGGATTCCCCATGAAGAACCCTACGTACTCTAGCTCTCACCAGCTTTGTCTCTCTCTCTCTCTCTCTTATCGGGGGTCGGAGAGAGAGAAGACAGTAGTTGCTAGGGGAGCATTACTGTAGCTACGGCGCGATAAAGACGACGAGACCCCGTACACTGGATGCATGCTTTTGCAGTTTTGCGTCTGCCGTCTATCATCAATACGTCTACCGTCAATCATTTCTCTCCAGAAGAATGTACACAGATAAGTGTACATGCAATGCATGTGGTAGTAAGTTGTTTACCGGGTCTCTTTACTTGTTACTGTTTGTAAGAGAGAACGAAGAAGACGAACAGTAACGGCTGTTGCACGATGACAGCGGCATCGCTTTTGCATCCATGCATGGCATGCATCCTTACTTCCTCCATCTGTTTTTAAATTGTTCTCATTAGGACAACAACTTTAATTTGTTTTCGAAATAAGATTCTCACACACAAATTTGCTTTGGCAAAATAGGCATGCATGCATACCCCGCCACATCTTGTACACTGTGGCTCCCAGCATATGTTTTTGGAAACTAGTGCTAATTTTATGAAAAGTCAGCATCATCAAGATACATGAAAACTCCTACAGATCTAGTGGAAAGTAGTAATTCGCCTCCATGGACCCTAATCTGGTCATGTCTCGGCCATTGCTAACTACGCATGCAACAATCTTCTCTCAAAACAACTGGCCAACCAGCAACACTCCATTTTGGCTGTATCTTGTGGCGAAAACCGTCTGCTGGATTGTTGTAGAGAGGGAATATGTGCATGTAGTTTGAATCCCTAGAGAACGTAGCAGAAAAGGTAGGAAGAGACAATCTGAATAGATTGTGCGAATGAGATGCTAAGTTGCATTTGATTACTTAAATCCAAATTATGATACCCTGAAAAAAGAAGTCTTATTAAACAGTGATTTGTTGCTGCTTTGTAAGATATGTGTGAGATATTAGAACAACAAGGTACCCAGTGCTATGGCTAACACACGCTGGCCTAAGTTGTGGATAAATTATCAATGTGTAATTGTTCAACTGTAAATATTACATTAATTAGGACCCAAGTTCACGGAGCAATTCTAAATTTATAGATCCCCATCAAATGTTGTAGTACAAGCTAGCCAGATAGACAAGTTTCAACATAGCAAGTATTTGTAATATTTGTTGACATATTAATTCCAGTTGGAAAAGTAATTCCAGTTTTCAAAGGAACTAGACATGTAGAGAGCTAGTAGCTACATAGCTAGAACTAGCATTGCTTACAAATTATATTATTTATCGGGGTAAGTATATGAATGGACTGTGAAGTAGCAAACTAGGCTCAATTAAATGGTCTATCCCCGTCGGAGCATTCAAAAGATTCAAAAGATAACCTACAAATTATACTATGCAATATGTTACTAGCTTCGACACTCTAGTGTGTATATGCACCAGCCACGAAGTCAAAAACATACATATAGCATTTCTGTTGCAAAATTCGAAAGGGTTTGCTCATTTCTTTCAGCTTGAAAGGAACTGATCGAATGCAAGAGGATGAGGCCGAAATAACCATACATCTCTTTCTAGCAAGTTGCGCAACAAATGCATTATATGTACTCCTGATTGCGGTTTTTTTATAGGTAAAAAATATTATAGAAGCTTATATATCCAATTAAGTTACACGTTTGCTTTGGATAAAAAGTTCAGAGCAATACCATTATTAGTGATTATCATACAAATCTGGGCCCTTGCTACTGTGTTCTCCTTTTCTGAGACAAATAATACATATAGGTTTATAGGCGCCATAGCTTTTCTTTTGTAGAGGCAACAGACACGTGAATAGGATCAGTATCCTATGGGTAAACAGGTGATGCAATTGTATAGATGGATTGGCTATATAAGGTATCCTGGAACAATATTATTAAACTCGAGTGCTCTTTTCCAGATTTGGTAAAGTTGTCGACATAACAGTCGCAATAGGTCAATTTAGTACAGTGTTCATGATACTCCAGATCTGCCTTAGGTCAAATGTCTTGTCCTAGAATATTGCTCCCATCAAACTGAGTTAAATATTTTATATGTCAGGCATCCAATACATAAGAATCTTTATGTTCAATAGCAGCTAGAAATATCCAACAAATGCGATGCATATTTTGTGTGACATGGAAAACTAAAGAGCATAGGTTATTTCAGGTTCCAACGTTGAGAGGGCACAAAGGTCAAGCTACTCCAAAAAAAAGTGGGAGCATATTCAATGGCAATTGCACTAATTTAAAAGGATCTCACCAAAGGAAAATTGCAATCTTTTGATGATTGTATTTGCTACCAGTGGTAGGCATTTTGTGGAATAACTAATGACAGCACGATTAAAAACGGACATGGCTAAACTGTTAATACACAGAATAAGTACTAATCCGTTTGCATGCCCATCAAGTATTATCAAGTATTGTATATGGTGCCTTAATTTCCAAACAAATGCTTAATTCAACAGAAATGTGCTTTCTCATCAGAGATTTAAAAAGAAACAGCAACACATATAACGCGCAAAAATGATAGATTGTAACCACATTTGAAAACTATCTAACATAAAACATGCATGATTTGAAGGTCAGTAATACTATAGCATCTCACATGGTTATGTTTCCACAAATGTGATGTCTGCAAGGTAAAGCCTATGTAACAAAATGGTCCTTTGCAAAACAATCTGCTGCATATATAGCACGCTTAAATCTCTCCTTTGCAATAACATTTCAAATAGAGGCAATGCATGATTTAAATCTGGAGTGGGGTGAACACAGTGTGCTTATAATGTCTATAAAAATATGTGAATAATTCGCTTATATAAGACAAAAGAGAATAAACTCAGATATCAACTCATCAGTCAGTTGAAAAAAGAGAAAGATATTTGTACCGCTTACAATGTCAAATAGTTCGACGAGTTGCATACTATAATTCTTTGGAGAAACATAACTACTGTACACATTTAATTATAGGCAGTATAGTAGTGTATATATATAGCAAATACTACCCCGTCCTTTCCACTTGACATCGTAGCATTATAACAGAAGTTTATCTTAGGTACTGGAAATGCATGGCAAATTAATATATTTGTTTTTCTATTGAACCCTTAAGGTTTGTACATCTATATAGCTGATATATCACTAGCCAGCGAAGCCCAAGAGTCAAATAGGTCAGTTTCGTGTAAAGTTTGAATCGTTTTCCCAAATCAAAAATAAAGTCAAGGTTTAGAGCTTTCATGTGGTGCGTACACAGATTAAATACAGGGGTGAATTGACATAAAAAGCAATATTTTACATTTGAACAAATAATATTTCAATGGATCTTTTAATCAATCAGCCATATAAATGAAAATAATACTTATAGATGTTACTAGAACTGTACTTCCCTAATGTGGGAAGCACATTTGCTTGAGATAACATGAGCTACATTCTAATGATCAAGCATGTAAAGTATTATAATTCATTACTACAAACATACATTACTATCATGCTGACCTCCACGTGTGGATGCCCTATATATGTAGTGAGATTTGTTCAGACATTTGAGTTCTTATTAGTTGTAGCTATATCTATAAGTAACAAATAAACTCTCCTAAAAAATGAAGAGGTCAGCATGATTTGCTTGAAATGACAAAAAACTGTTGTGTGATGTGATGTGATGCGATGGGACATGCAGGATGAGCTGGGATCAACAGTAGTAGCGAACACCAGATGCATTTACCAAACCTGGAAATATTTGAAACGCTACTGATCAAGGATGATTCAATCGTGCAAAAAACTACCAGTATTCCATTTCAATAATCTCGCCGTTTGATTCTTCCCGAGACATAGATATCTGACCCTGCAGGCAGCCTTCCTTGAGCATATGATGACTGGAAGATCGAAAGCCGCACAGCAATCATTCAAACCAAATTCCCAACTCAGTAGCAGCACTAGTAGCTACTGCCTAGGAAACTAGGGCTCAGCTTTTGAAGAAAGCTAAAGCAAAGGTGTCACGCCTTATGGAATGGAAGGTACACGACACCGGCCGGAGTAGAAGCTATTAGTAATATGTGTGATGCTTGAGGAAATGCGAAGGAACGTTAGCCACTCATATATACTGGAGGCAGCATCATCACCACCACTGAACAAGACGAAACAAGGAAACAATGGCAAGAGGAGAGAGAGCATCAAAACCAACTATCGTCAGAGACTTTAAATGTTAGTCATAATATGCATGAACTGCTCATCCCTATGTAGCCACGGTCCATCATCTACCTGATGGCTATATCTTAGTTCTGCGCGCGGAGTGTGTGATCCTAGAAGAACAGTGATGAACCGTAGCTTATCAATTTATGCAGCAGGGAACAAGAGGAGAGAAGCTTCTCTCTAGCTAGGAATTCAGAGATGATAATACTTGTAATAACAAAGCAAATTAAGACATAGATGGAATGATATGGTGTAAGGTGTAGTGACGATGAGTCTCAGTGACATGACGTGTCTAGAGGGTGAGAGCTACTAGCCGTCAATCGAGCTAATAGATATGGCCGTCCGCGTTTGATTTGATCACCTCGGATGTCCGTGGAAGAAAGGCGCGCCGCCGTAGGGTCCGGGCGTCGGATACGGGTCCATCACCACAGCCGATGACGACACGGGCGCCGCTTCCCCCGGCGCGGCGGCCGTGCTCCGGCGGGAGGACCCCTCGGTGGCGTGGTGGATCATGACGCCGCCGCCTGCGACTGCGACCGAGGGGTCCGGGCCGACGTCGTGCAGGATGCCCTTGAAGACGTGGCCGGCGATGCTGACGCTGGTCTGGTACGCCACCTCGGCGTCGTCCTCGTCGACGGGGCCCAGACGCACGCAGCGGAAGACGGCCTCCGAGCTCACCTCCCGCGGGAAACGGTCGCCCACCACCATCTGCTGCTGCTGCTGCTCTCCTGGTCAATCCATTACGCGTGGACGCGCTTAATAGCTAGTAGTAGCTAATAAGTGATGATCGAGCTTTGATCACCTCGTCGTCGATCGTGCAGCAGTTTGAAGTTTGAATGAGATGAAGCAGCTGGACTGCAATGAATGAAGTGAACCTGAGGCGTCAGTGGTGCTGGGTGTCGTAGCGGAGGAACGCTGGGGGGCGTCGCGCGGGCGCTTGGATGGCTCGGCGGCGGCTAGCTTCTGCTGTCGCTCGCGTCGCCTGGCGGCGGGGACCCAAGTGGACTTGACGTGGGTGGTGCAGTCCAAGCCGCGGCTCTTGCAGCAGGTGCGGCAGCGCATGTGGGCGCAGTCCTTCTTGGCCTGGTTGCCGCAGTCCTGGCAGGTGATGGTCCCCGCGCCGCCGAGCCCGCCGGAGCCCCTCCCGCCGCGCGACGACGAGGACCCCGGGTCATCGGCGAAGCGGATGATGTTGGGCGCGTAGAAGGAGTGCTCCTGGACCACCGGGGGGTGGTGCGGCCACAGCTGGAACCCGCCGCCGGACGACGCGGCGGTGTAGAGGTAGGCGGCCGCCGCGGCGGAGGGGGGGTCGGTGCCGCCGCCGGAGGACGGGTGGACGACGGAGGGGTGGTCGCCCCGGCCGTGATGGCCTCCTCCGCCTAGAGGGAAGCCCGCCATGCGGCCAGATCCATAGGCCCCTCCGGAGAGGTCCGGATCGCTCGCCGGGTCGCCCGTGTCTCTCTGGCTATACTATAGCGGCTACGAGTAGCTAGTAGCACTCTGGTCTCCGCCGGCGTCCGCGCATGGCCCTCGATCCGTGACACGCCGCGTGGCGGTGTGTATCCCCCCGACCGAGGTGATGAATAAGCCTCGTCGGCGTGAGCAGCAACAGCAATTAAGCAGCAGCTGTATGGATCGAAGGAGCTACTGTGCTGTGGGTTAGTTCCCTAGAATTTTGGCTAGTGTGCTGTGCTGTGCTGTGCGCGAGTAGGGAGGAGTAGGAGGAGGAGGAGGAGGAGGGGGTAGGCGAGGCGAGGCGAGGAGGAGTAGCTTTAATTTTTGTGTGGTGAGGTGATAGTGATGACTGATGAAGGAGGGGGGAAAGGGAGGAGTGGCGACAGGGAAGGGAAGGGAAGGGCCTGCCACGCCGCCAACGATCCTCTGCGCCGCTGCACGCTGCTACCAAAACGACGACGCCGCCATTTAATATAATACGACGGCGTCGTACGCGATCGCAATTCATCGCTACTGTACCAATTACGCTTACGCTGGAGTACAGTAGTGTCGTTCTTCTTCTTCTTCTTCTTGTGCAGGAGGACGAATCAGGCCGGGTTGTTGTCTTCTGAAACATTTCATAGCAGAGGGATCATTCATGAGACACACCGCCGTTGATTCGCCGGGCCTGGTCTTTTTTTTTTCTTGGTAGACAGCTCAAAGGAAAAGAAGAGAGAGAGAGAGAGAGAACTCTGACGCCATCGGAGAGATCGGTGCTCTGAGAACGACGGCCGGCGACGCGCGCCGGCGACAGCACAGCACAGCACTGCTGTCTTCGTCTCCTCGCGGCGCTCAGCTAACTAATCTGCCCCGCCTATGGTCGTCATCGCCGGCCGGATCGTGCTGCTGCTGTGCCCGAGCAGAAAAGAAAAAGAGAATACTTTACCGGCGCGGCGCGGCGATCTAGTGGGGGAGATCGTCGTCGTACGTGACAGGGCCTGGATTTGCTGGCCTGATTGCTTGCGGGTGGAATGGAATGGAAGCAGGAAGTCGTCGTCGCTTGCCCCCGCTTTGTAGGCCGGGAAGAAACATTATTGGACATGCCGGTCGTTGACCTCGTGCGTCAACCATGCATCAAATCGTCCGTAACGTATCAGGCTCTCTCTCTCTCTCTCTCTCGCAAGTGCGCTAGCGTCCTCTATGTACTACTGTACATCAAATCGTTCTCGTGAAATAGTTTAACCTCTCAACTAATGACCCCACGGCCGGTGAATCCAGCTGCGAGGTGCACGCATACATGCAGCAAACCGAAACCCAGACACACACGCACGCACACACACACACGGATGCATGGCTTTGTTGGTGGGCAAGGCCACTGATGGACGCGTATGGGAAGGCGTTAAAGCGCAATTGAGGCGGCCGGCGACCTCGAGCCGTGCGCGCTGTACGGTTGACCTCCTCCTGCTGCTGCTGCTGTTCATGTGAAGGAGTCGGAAAGGGGCCGGAGGATCCGGTCGATCCAGCGGCGCATGCATGCCAGCCGGCGAGGAATAAACTCGGCGGGCGGGCGGGCGGGCGGGGTGGTTTGTCTTCTCCAATCCAAACCAAATCAGGTGGGCGCGGCGCGGATCCCAACGCCTGCTCGCTCGTCCAGTCCAGTCCAGTCCGTGACGGCCCAATTTGGCCATGCTGCTGCTGCCAGTGCCAGCCCACCACTCGCTCGTCGTCCTCGTCCCATCAGGGCCATGGAATTGGGCCTCGTGTCATGGGCTGAAAGGAACATTTAGCGCGGGAACGTGAAATGGGCCGGCCACCCAAACCAACAACAAGTTGAACCCGCACCGCACGACTCCAGACGCGGATCAACGCGTCCGCGCTGCGCTTCTCGATGCCGGCCGGCGCGGACCCCGAGTCCGAGCGGGCGCGCGTCGTGCCGTGCGGTCCCAGCTGCCTGCACGCCGGAGACAACGATGTGTCGGAGCGTGACCTTACCAAACTCGCAACACTCCGCTCTTGCCTCTTGCCGAGGGCTAGTACTACCAGCAGCTGAGCTAACGCCTCGCCCATCATGGGTTTCCCCTGCGAGTAAGTAGCAATTCGGCTGCCCATTTTGAAAAACACGGCTAGTGGATCGTATCCTACGATCTGACACGCGCTTCACCCGAAGCCATTTTTATTTTTTCTGAGGAAGTTCAACTGCAGTAGCCTGACACGAAGTCAGTTGACCTAACAGTGTAAGTTTTCTCCGATTTTTCCAAAAAAAATGGTTTTCTGCATAGGCAGACGGAGTGAGTAGTTACTTGTAAAAGGATTTGATTTGATTTAATTTGCTTGCCCGAGCGACCCATTCCCATAGGAGCATCAATGCCACGAAACCCGACCGGGCCATAACTCCACCGCGCAGGCCCCCGACCCGAGCACACACACACAGGGTTAACTACTCGCCTTCGCCTGCTCCTCTCCGATCGGCAGCGGCGGCGGCGGCGTCAGGAGGGCGAGGAGATGAGGGGCTCGCGGAGGCCGGTGGCCGCGGCGCTGGCGTGGCTGCGCAGGCAGCCGCCCAAGGTCAAGGCCTTCCTCGCCGTCGTCGCCGGCATGGCCGCGCTCGTCTTCATCCGCTTCATCGTCCACGACCACGACAACCTATTCGTCGCAGCCGAGGCCGCGCACGCCGTAGGAATCGCCGTGCTCATATACAAGCTCACCAAGGAAAAGACCTGCGCCGGTACGGACACCCCCCCTCTCTCTCTCTCTCTCTCTCTCTCTCTGTCTCTCACGATTAACGCGTCCTGACACTGCTGCTCGCTCGATCCGTCCGTCGGCCTCGCTGGCTTTCGATCCGGATCTCCTCTAGTCCTTCCTTCGGGCCCCACTCCCGGTGCGTTTCCGCGCTGCACCGGAAGTGGGGGCGGCGGCCGAATCGATCCGTGGTGGTGACGCCACTCAGTGGGGCCCGAAGGAAGGACGAAAGGTCGCGCCGGTCCATTTCGGCGCGCCCTGCTTTGCTTAAACTCAATTTCGTTGCGTCTATTTAGAGTTTCAGTTGCAGATTGCAGGCAAGGCAATCTACACCTTGTCCCGGTCCTAGAAATGCAGTACTATCTCTGGATGTATGTGACTTCACACGAGGATAGTTGGAGCTGCCCTCCCTGGTTTGTGCAAAACTGGATACATGTTTCATCTTCTTTTCAGATAGATAGATAGGGACGGAGGGAAAAACTCGTTCTCTGATGCAGAGATGGGGGTAGTAGTTGCTCCTTTCAGTCCCTACTAGAACCCCTACCTCCGTCATGGCCCATGGGATATGCTGTTTCCAACATCTTTATGCTTTGTGTATAATAAAAAAAAGATCCCGTGTCTTGTTATTCAAAATCAAGATTTTATTTTGGACCTGCAATCTGGATTCTGGAAATATGGATATTTAAAATAATTGGCAATGAATAATATTAATGATATGATTCAATAAACAACGGCATCAAGTTTTTCTTTATTATTCCATAACGTACGTTTTATGGTCATTATCCCATAAACTGATAAAAGTAGGCAAGTTGAATTTGTGTGGTCAACACAGCCGACTGACTTAACTGCTGTATTTAGAGACATTAGACTTGCACATTTTTTTCGCATTGAGATTATGATTCTAAGATAAGGCTGCCTCCTTTTTCCTTACTTTTTATCTTCATAACCCCCCTCCACATCTCTTAAAACTCTAACTATAATATGTTTTCCACTTTTGCTGAATTGTTGCAGGATTGTCACTCAAGTCTCAGGATTTGACAGCATTGTTTCTGGCTGTTAGGTTGTACTGTAGTTTTGTTATGGAGTATGACATACATACGATTCTTGACACAGCTACACTAGCCGCTACTCTTTTTGTTATTTACATGATCCGGTTCAAATTGAGGTCAACGTATATGCTGGACAAGGACAACTTTGCACTGTACTATGTGGTAAGCATGATAATATATGCATCTTAACCCCGTAGCTGTGAACATTTAGGCCATTCGACAGAATCGATTAAAATGAATTCGTTCTTGTAAACATGAGTACTGGAAGTAACTTTGCGCTCCTTGGACCGAACTTTGAACCCAGGTCAAACACTTGAGACCAAAGTACCAAAACATCAAGAGCATTTTGCCATTTCCTGTTGAATATTCCTATCATTACACTTGTATCATCACTTGTAGAAAGAATTGGTATTTCTGCTGCCTATTTTGTGCTTGTTGATTGTTCATCTAATTCACCCACCTCTCATTGTGACAATATTTTTTTCTTATTGCTTGTATATCTTGCTGACTCATGTTTCTTACCGGATTTACTTTCTAGGTTGTTCCTTGTGCTGTACTTGCACTTCTTGTTCATCCTACAACATCGCATAACATTGTGAACAGGATCTGCTGGGCCTTTTGTGTTTATTTGGAAGCTGTTTCAGTGCTTCCCCAGTTGCGCTTGATGCAAAATACCAAGGTGAATCTTCAAAACGTGATGGGCCTTTGAATGCTATCCAATTGCTATTTATCTGACTTTGTCATTATATGCTTACCACTGCAGATCGTTGAGCCGTTTACGGCTCATTATGTGTTTGCACTGGGTGTCGCAAGGTTTCTTAGTTGTGCACACTGGGTCCTTCAGGTTATTTTTTCTTTCTTTCTCAACTGCCATCCTACTTTCATCATTTTTCTAGGCAGAAGATTCAATTCAACTTGCCGTCTAGTTGAACTTTTAGATAGGGATGGCCGTGGATGATCCATGGATCTCCTCCAGTTCAACTAATAATGTATTCATTTTGTTATAGGTTTAACTAAATGAGATCGTGTACTTTACTTTTACTTTTAGAAGAATGAAGTTGTCAATCCGTGTCTTGTGGAAGTCAATGTTTTGTTAGTAAGTCCAACTGAGGATGTAACTGATGGTTGCTCGGTTTTTGTAGGTTTTGGATACCCGCGGCCGTTTGTTGACTGCTTTGGGCTATGGTCTGTGGCCTTCGATGGTGCTTCTCTCGGAAATCGTTCAGACATTCATCCTTGCAGATTTCTGCTACTACTATGTGAAGAGGTACACATGGCCTAGGATTTGTTATCACGTTAATAAAAGCCTCGAGCATCCTGTAAATTGTGATGTCTGGCTGGTTGCAGTGTTTTTGGTGGGCAACTGGTGCTGCGACTTCCGTCCGGGGTGGTGTAGGAACTGGTGCAGGAAGCATACTAGCTTCGTTTCACTGATCATACGATGCAGAGATCATTGCGCTTCTAGTCCCCAGCCTCTAGCGGATGGCAGAGCCTTGTTGGCTCCTTTTTCTTCCCCCCCACCCCAATTGTACGCTGTTTATGTGAAATTAAACCGTACGGAATACCATGAAACGTAGGCTGTCTTGTGGAGATTCTCTAGCGTAGCTTCCTACAGGCTGAGTTGTCACAGTTCCAGAGTAGAGACGTACGCTCCCGTTTCAGAGGATCGTTTTTCATTGACGTCGTTCCAGCTTCTACAGGTTTCAGTCCTGGAATGATTTTTTTCTTCTATACCTCATATCAAAGACCTGTACATATGAAACTCTACATACGCACGAACTACCCTCCATCTGGCACCCACCTGGTTCAACATGCAATGCAAGACAGGTGATGGTGAGCGACGTGGTCTCTGAAACAGCATCTGGGGAGACCAGCGAGCCAACCTCTAGAATATCCATGGCGCAAGGAACGTGCTGGCACCCGCATCTGTGTAACCTCTCGGCGATGCCGGGACGTACTTGCCCGTGAGCACGCGGCGGCTGCTAACTTGGCCTCGCCGGCAAGGTAGAGGTCGCCCGCAAGTTTCAAACTCTTCTCCCGTTCCGTGTGCTATTCCCATCACTCTCCCGCTTCCCATGCCGAGTTCACCTTGTCATGCTAAAACTGGCCAGCAGAGCTTTAATTTTTTTTAAAAAAAAACTACTTTCTCTGTTTAAAATTATTTGAGATTGATTAGTTTAAATTTGAACTAACCGATGTCAAATAATTTAGAGCAGACCTTTGATTTTCTGCAAAAGTCTGTCTGGCACGAAAATTCTGGGAACCAGGTCGAACCTTATAACGGGCCTACTGGGCCAGCAGTGTGAACGAAGCCGACCTGCAAGTTAGCCTAGCCCACCGCCAACCGGATCCCTCCCTATTTAAATCGCAAGCCCGCCGCTGCGCTGAAGCAAGCCGCCGCCACGACCACGCGCCCGTCGCCTCCCTCATCATCGGTTTCTTCCCTGCTCTGCTCTGCTCAACCACGCGCTCGCTTTCCCAACCAATGGAGGACGGCTCCTGCAAGGGGACCGCCGCCGCCGGTAAGCCTGACGCCGAAGACCGGAATCCGAGCCCGCCGGCCTCCGCTGGGGACGACGCCGCGGCGGAGGGGAGGCGGCCGTTCACCAGCCTCAGCCAGGAGGAGGCCGACCTCGCGCTCGCCCGCGTCCTTCAGGAGCAGGTAACGCCAAATCCTCGCCACGGGTGGGGCGTGTGCGGTTCACCGTTCCCTGCAAACCTGGATGATGCTGCAGCTGATCGGTACGTGTTGTGGTGCAGGAGCGGGCGTACCTGATGCTGACCGGGCACGGCGGCGGCGAGTACGACATGTTGGACGGCGACGACCACGGAGAGGAGGATGTGAGCGACTACGAGGACGAGGAGGCGGCGCTCGACGAGGACGAGGAGCTGGGCGACGTCGACCTGGACCTGGACCTGGATCCCGCGCGGTACCAGGACGACGAAGCGTACGCGCGCGCCCTGCAGGACGCCGAGGAGCGCGAGGTCGCCGGCCGGCTCATGGCGCTCGCCGGGATTGGTGACTTCAAAACTGTTTCACCTCTGGTTTCTTTTCCCCGCTCGGAACGTATCCTCATTTCTGGACTGACCGCCGTTGTTTACCAGGGCGAACAATGGAGCAGGATGATGGTGAGGGCGACGAAGGAGATGGGGATCCACAGGTGAGCTCCAGCACAGCACGATAGTTATTAAGCGCTATCAGATACTTATGGATTTCATTATCTTAAAAAAAGACAATTGTGGCTGGCCGAATTCCATCCTGTCATTCACATGGTTGCATACGAAATGTCCGTAAGCTTATTGTTGTCATCACAGAGCAGAACCGGTTCTTTCTTTTGTGATGTTTCTTGCAATTCTCATTGGATAAACATCCTGGGAATGAAGTTAGAATCTGACATCTAATTGTTCATGATGTTTCAAATTTTAGGATGCATGGGAAGATGTCGACCCAGACGAATACTCTTATGAAGTAAGTTATTCTTTGTGATACTCTCTCCGTTTTATAATATTTGACGCTGGTTAGTTTAATCGTCAAATATTATGAAACGGAGAGAGTATTAAGGGATGTTCTTTGCATCTTTCTTTCACTTCATGTGGAGCTTCAACAAGATACGTTGTTGAAAATCTGTGGTTGTGGTGATCACAGGAGCTAGTTGCATTGGGTGAAGTTGTTGGTACGGAGAGCAAAGGCCTATCTGCAGATACTATCGCTTCATTACCTTCAGGAACTTATCAGGCACAAGACAATCAAGACAGCAACATGGAACAGTAAGAACACCCTGCTTTGTTATTATGCCTTATCGTCTCCTCTCCAAAAAGAAAAACATTATCTGCATGCAGAATAATTTCCTGATCTGTCAATTTAATTTGTAGATGCGTTATTTGTCGCGTGGAGTTTGACGAAGGGGAATCATTGGTTGCACTTCCTTGCAAACATTCGTACCATTCGGGGTGCATAAACCACTGGCTGCAGTTAAACAAGGTATAACCACCTCCACCAGCATCATCATCTACCTTCTGCACTGCCCTACAAAATACTGTCTATCTAGCGTTTGCGAACTATTTAGCTTAGATATTATATAACCTAAACTACTTTCCAAGGAAATACCACTAATCCCTAACAGGACTGACATGCTCGATCACAACAACCTGATTGCATAATGCACCAACCCTGTCAAAGATATATCATTTGACAATGGGCATCTAGAACAGCTTCTCGTCAAGAGAAAAAAAAACAATCTAGAACAGCTTTATTGTGAACACAAAACTTAATTATTACCAAAGAAACATCTGAATAGCATGACGGTGACACATATGCCATGCAGGTTTGCCCGATGTGCAGTGCTGAAGTTTCCTCCTCCACCTCTGCGAACAAGCAAGCGTAACTTTGATGGGAAGAAGTAGAAAGAAAGAAAGAAAGAAAGCAGTGGTGACGGTTAGATTATGAAGGGGGGGAAAGCAGCGTCCCTGTTTTCTTCACCACAAATGGCTTTTCCCTGCTGGCTTTCATGACCAGTAGATTATTTATGCATTGCATTGGACAGATGTGATCTGTGTATGGTTCACTATTTGCAGATGCGAAATGACAATCGTATTGATAGTCAAATAGCCATCCTTTTACTGATTTGTTCACAGCTGGTAGTCTGATGTTTCATGTAATCATGTTTGATGGGTGGGCACGTTTAGTTCCTCAATCGAAGATAAAGCCGGGTGGGGGTGGGGGTGGGGGTTGGGCTGCAACCTGCAAGTAGCTTGTTTGCTGCAGAGCCGCCGAAAGAGGCAACGAATCTGCGTGCGGCGCCAACGGGCAAACCGGCCGGTGTCCAAGTCCCCTCCCAGCGACGGCCAGATCAGGCAGACCAGAATATCCCGGGGGCGCCGGACAGCGACGCGCCCCCCGGGTGGCGCATCCACCTCCGCTGCTGTCGTCGCAAACCACGCGCACGCCCGCCCGCCCGCTATAAATAAATAAGACGGCGACACGGTTGGACGCCAACGCCAGCCTCCTCACCCAACACCTGCTCCCCCCTGCCTTTGTGTTTGCCCGTCAGATGATCGCTGCGCCTCTGCGAGTCTCCTCGGCGCCCAACGGTGCCTTGTCCTCCTCCTCCTCCTCCTCGTCCAGGTCCAGGTCTAGGTCTCGGATCCGTTGCTCCGCGGCGCCATCGACGGGGAGGGGCGCGAGCACGCCGTACGAGGAGCTGGGCCTCCGCGCCGGCGCCACGGCGCGGGAGATCAAGGCCGCGTACCGGCGCCTGGCGCGGGAGCGGCACCCCGACGTGGCGGGCGCGCCGGCCGCCGACGACTTCGTCAGGCTCCACCGCGCCTACGCCGCGCTCTCCGACCTGACAGCCGGCGGCTCCGGCCGCAGGCCTCGCCGCACCTGGGAGACGGACCAGTGCTGGTAAATGAACGCCTCGTCCGTGACCCGGCCTCGGCCTAGCTTGTTGTTGTTGTTGAGAGAATTTGACCACCCGTGCGCTCCGTGGTGTACTGCCGCCTCGGTTCGAGAGGTTCCAAGGAAAGCTTGACCTTGTTTGCATGTTCCTTTCTTGGATGGCAACAAGAATGGAAGGTGTTTCCTTCATGCATGCCATGCCAGCGAGATCATCAGAACCGAGTGGGATGAGAGGAGAAGAATACCGTCCCGTGCCACGTCATGGTACTACGACTTCTTTACCAAGAGAATGAAGAGGCCTTTAATTTCCTCTTGTCCCGCTGTCCGAACGTCAAACAGACTAGTACGTACTGGCTGCGCATGCATCTCATGCTGCTCCACCAGCCACAAAACGCACGCACGATACCTACGGGTTTTCCCTCGAACTCCACGAGACAGAGCTCCTCCAGCCCGTGCGTCCCCGGCCGGGACGAGACCCGCACAACGCGTTGCTGTCCGTGGCGAGGGAGCTGAGCTGGAGGACCCGGAGGTCAAAGCCAACCTGAAAGCCCACGCCGCCAGGGGGGCAACGGGCAACGCCGCCGCCGTGTGCAAGAAGACCATCACCGATCGAGCCGAGGGCGCCGCTCTGCCTGTCCGTGCTCCTCGATCGACAAGGGCGCGGGCGACGTGCAGTGCAAAGTAGCCTTATTTTTGACGTAATACTGATCGAATTTGGCGTAGCAGATAGAGTAAACTCTTAACTCTGCAGCCTCTCTAGTATGAGCAGCAGCAGCCAGCAGAGCCAGAGGGGAGCTCAAGATTACTCAGGAATGGAACGCCCTGACAGTGACAGAGTCGGGTTTGATTGGAAACGATTCTTACCTGTATCTCGAACATTTGACCAAGAAACAATATTGGACTGCATCTCGAACCGCTTGGCAATCAGTATCATCTTGGGAAAAAAATTGTTGGTTCTTCTTCTTCTTCTTCTTCTTCTTCTTCTTCTTCTCTCCCAAGAAAGGAAGGGAGAAGCGAAAGTAGCCATATAAACAGAACGAAGCGAGCGGGCCTGAAGCACCCAACCACCAAAAAGCATCAGGATGGCTCGCTACGACCGCGCGATCACCGTCTTCTCCCCCGACGGCCACCTCTTCCAGGTGGAGTACGCCCTCGAGGCCGTCCGCAAGGGCAACGCCGCCGTCGGCGTCCGCGGCGTCGACACCGTCGTCCTCGGCGTCGAGAAGAAGTCCACCCCCAAGCTCCAGGACTCCAGGTAGGATAGGACCCTACCCTACCCTACCCTGCCGCCCGTCTCTCCCTCCCCCCTTCTCCCTTCAGGTCTCGCGATCCCCCCCTCTCCCCTCCCCAGGTCCGTGCGCAAGATCGCCAGGCTGGACTCCCACGTCGCGCTGGCGTGCGCGGGGCTCAAGGCGGACGCGCGCGTCCTCGTCAACCGGGCGCGCGTCGAGTGCCAGAGCCACCGCCTCACCGTCGAGGACCCCGTCACCGTCGAGCACATCACGCGCTACATCGCCGGGCTGCAGCAGAGGTACACGCAGAGCGGAGGGGTGCGCCCCTTCGGCCTCTCCACGCTCGTCGTCGGCTTCGACCCCTACACCCACAAGCCCGCTCTCTACCAGACCGACCCCTCGGGGACCTTCTCCGCGTGGAAGGCCAACGCCACCGGCCGCAACTCCAACTCCATGCGCGAGTTCCTCGAGAAGAACTACAAGGAGACGTCCGGCAAGGAGACCGTCAAGCTTGCCATCCGTGCACTTCTTGAGGTAGTACAGTACACGCCTTGCACACTCAGCTGTCCCCGACCTCCCTGCTTAGATTTATATACTGGAACAGTGATTGGTCGAGGAAAAGATAGGGATTATCAACTTTACAAAGGTCAGTGAAATTGTATCGCTATTGATATATATGTCAGTCAACCGATGATCTGAATGATGTGTCGTGCGTCAAGGTGCTAGAACCTAGCTGACACTGACATTACCCAAACACAAGCTGCTAACGGAGTACTGTAGAATAGGTAGGATTGGTTTTGTTGCATTTGTCTTCATATCACAGCCTGTTATATCACAGCCTGTTTTGTTTCTAGGTATTTCTTTGATCTAGTTCAAATTTGAACCATCTACTCCCTCCGTTCTGAAATAAATGATGTTTAGGACAAAAAAATCTAGTTCAATCTGAACTAAACTAGCTGTCCTAAACGTCATTTAATTCAGAACAGAGGGAGTACTAATTTTGCCAATGAAACAAACACCTTCTTTGAGATTATACTTATATAGAATACAAGTTCTGTGCGCTCGTTGGGTTTGCACATCATAAAACTGTCAACTGTAAAGAATGGCTCTAGAAGTTTTCCCCTGCTAATGGTCTTTTTACTTGTGCTCCACTGCGAATGTTGAAAACTAGTCTTTGCTCTGTCTGTTATCCACTTGTGCTTTACTTTGTATAAAGCTTGGGTATCAGGGTTTGTAAATTTCTGTTTAACATAGTTAGTGAAATGCTAATATGCCACTCCAAATATGTTTGTCCATCACACATCTTAAGTGAATTTTGCATGTAACAGGGACCATAACTTATCAAATTTCACCTTTTTATATTTGTAACTAGGTGTGCCTCTTTTTTTCTAAAAATAAATTTGTGTGTCTGTGTACGTTTTGCACATCTCTATGTTCAATATTTACCCCTTTGTGCTCCTTCGTAACATTTTTTTTTTATCTTTGGCACTACTCGTAAGGTCATTGTCAAAGATGTGAGCGTGTATCAATGAAAGGTATTTGCTATCTTTTCTTTCTTCAGTGCATCTTTTTTCCTTGCGCACTTACTATATGCGATGGTTGGGCTGAAGTTTGGCAATGTATCATGTAGGGATTAGATAGAATTGTACTAACACACCTCTTTTCCTGTCATCACAGTGTGGCTTTTACAAGCTCTCTTATATTTTTGCATTGAATTTATATCATTGATGGACTATGGATTTGTCTAGGTTGTTGAGAGTGGCGGCAAGAACATAGAGATTGCAGTGATGACACAGAAGGAAGGTCTTCGCGAGCTGGAAGAGACTGAAATCGATGAATATGTTGCCGAGATTGAAGCTGAGAAGGCTGCTGCCGAGGCTGCGAAGAAGGGTGGGCCAAAAGAGACCTGATTCAGCATATTGTTAGCTCATGCTTGCCTGTCCCGCAGGATGTGTTTTTCCCCTTGTTCTTAGAGGAATGCCTGGTTATCTGTATGGAGTGGATGTTGATTTCTGATAACTCGTTTGAATTAAACTCCCATGACAGTGAATTCCTGAACGATCTGAGGTTAAGTGTAGTACAACATAGCAGCATAATGCTGTCAACCCTGGTTCACTGAACTTGTTCAACGATTTCTGCGTTACTATGTACTGTCAAAATGTCACGCCCCAAATTTTGAAACCAAATAAGAATCAGTACGAATTAAAAAAAGAGAAATCCTAAACATAAGTCTGATCCCGAAACGGCTGAGATGTATAAACAAAAATGCACGCCGCGACAACTATCAAGACGTTACACTTAAGCAATAAATAAGAGCGTAACCAAATCATAGAGGAAAACTAAAAATTTCAGTAAAGTCAATATATATGTATACAGTCCAAAACAATTATTATGCTTTAATAGGCACACTCATAAGAGAATTAATGGCGACATATGTGTATACATATATAGGTGTATATACTAGTAACTGCAAACTAAATTCAACTAGAAAATTTAGTGCAAGTGAGCTCAAGTCAAAAATGGAAAGAAAATCGACATATGCATACAAAACAAAACCTAATAGCAATTATTTAAATGTAGAAGTTAAAATATTAGCAAGTTAAAATATATATGCATATCACCCGCTAATGAGTTGATTAAAACGAACAAGTTAACTAACCAATTGGTTGCGAGTATATACACCTATATGTAGTAGACTTCAACATACAAATTCTACAAATAAATCAAGAAAATAAAGAACCCAGCATATGTATGTTTACGAACATACAAACATATATACACATTATATGCGTGTGTGTGCGAGAGAGAGACAACCTTTGGTTTAGTCTCTACAACAGAGTAATGTATGAGGTACATCAAATCAAAGTATTAATGAATTACTCAAAGAAAGCTAAATTCAAATTTAAATCCGAATCAAAAGCAATTTCTATACAATAATCAGAATTTCCCTCCTTCCTGGGCCTCCTCCCCCCCCAGGCGGCCTAGCCCCTTCCTTTTCCCCCCTCTCCCTGCGCGCGGCCCAGCCCAGCCCGGCGAGCTCTTCTTCTTCCCCATCGCCTCTCCCTCATCCCGACAAAGCCGCCGCCGCCGCCGCCCCATTCTGGAAACGCGCCGAACCCTAGGTCGCGCGCACCACCTCAGGCCGACCGCCCCCTTCTCCCCTGCGCAAAGCACGCCGCGCCTTCGCCGCCTTGTCCAGAAAACGCGCCGGCCCCCACGTCTCGTCGCCGTCCCGTCGGCCACGCCGCCTCCGCCTCCTCCGGCCACCGTTCGCCGGCCTCTCGTCATGGCTGCGGCGCCGCCGGCCTTCACTGGGAACCTGAAGGTGAGGTCCTTGACTCGTTAGTAATTTGTACCATAGTTCCAACGCTGGAACAGCAAGATCTAGCCGGCATGGCTTCCTCCGGCGTTGAGTTATGGTGCCGCCCTGGCAACCGCGACTTTTCCCGTTCTCTAGCAGAGCCCTCCTTCCCGTGCTTTCGGCCGGAGTTCCTTCACGCTCGCCCGTTGGACGCCCCAAGCTCCGCCGTCGGAGCGCGGCGCACGGTCCCGGCCGGCGTGCCGTCGCGAGGTTTGCTGCCCATGCCCTATGCTGGCAACGGCTCGTATTAGGTGCTCCCACTTGTCCTAGGCCAATGCGTTGTCGATGGCTCTGAAGGATCAGCCGTGTGTGGTGTCCTATAGTTGCCGTGTCCAGTGTCGTGAAATTACAAATTTGTGTCAAATGGGACATTGATGCTGATTGTTACATCTATGTGTAGAGGTGTTTCTTAGCTAGCTGTTTTACAATTTGTTTTATATTTGTTCTAACATGCTGCTGAATTGTTACAATGATTTAGCAATACACTGATAGTACGATGCAGAAATTAAGTAGCTCTTTCTCATTCTTTTGTTATTGTGACCAGCAAGTCTTTTGTGTTGGATGGACAATTTATTGTTTTGTTTTTTCTTCTCTTTCCACATAAAAAACTGAATATCCTGCAAATAAGATACCAAACCAATATAAATATTGGTTCTAAACCTATACTACCTCAACATCAAGTGCTAGTAATAGCAGCTGTTTATGTTTTGAAATGTGCAGAAAGCACTTGCAGGCCTGAGAAGAATCAATTTAGAAGGGTTGCGATGGCGTGTATTTGATGCAAAGGGCCAGGTTAGGATTCTTATGATGGTTTCAGTTGTAAGGATAAAGTCATTTTCAAAATAAAAACTCTGTGGAAAGCTGTTTTTTTATGAAAGGTGCTTGGGCGGTTGGCATCCCAAATAGCTGTTGTGCTTCAAGGCAAGGATAAACCAACCTATGCACCACATGTGGAAAATGGAGATATGTGTGTGGTGCTCAATGCAAAGGATATAAGTGTTACTGGCAGAAAAATGACTGATAAGATTTACTATTGGCATACAGGGTTAGTAAGCCCCTGCATAAATTGTTGAACTCTCTCCAGTTTTGAGATGTGGATGCTGATTAGTGCATCAACATTTCTTAACCGGAGGGGGGTACTTTGTATTCAGAGCTACCATTAACTTCCTCTAGGTATATATTTGCACCCCAACAGGTATATTGGGCATCTGAAGGAAAGAAGGCTAAAGGACCAGATGGAAAGAGACCCAACTGAAGTGATTCGCAAAGCTGTCCTGCGCATGCTTCCCCGCAATAGACTGCGTGATGTAAGTGCAACTTCTCTACTTTTTTATATCGTGACCCAGGTCTCCAGGGCTAGTTATGAGGTCATTTTTTTTAAGTTGAATACATGGTTTTTAATATGTGTAAGATGCTGTTATTTTAGAAGAGATCACTTTTATCATGCATTTTGGTAAACAAGTGATGATCTTAATTTCTTATTGGTCATTGAGCCATGGCATTGTAGTTTATAAACAAAATGCATATTTCTTTTCTTTATTGAATCAATTGCTGCTAGGAGTTTTTTTTAACCCCTTATCTGCACTTTGTCAGTCCTGGATTATTGAGTTTGTGTGTTGCATTGCTGAACTTAGCTGACCTGTTAGTGATTTGTTAGACATTGTTTATGTTATATTGTAACCACAGCTGAAACAGAATATTGAGATCATAAGCCAGAACTACATATAGTAACGAACAAATTCGGTAGCATAATCTAATTATCTTTTCCATGTTTCTGTTACAACACTTGGATTTCATACGAAGCTGTAATATTTTGTACTGATGGTCTGTATATATCAGAACATTTATTGCTTGAGATATCAGGCCTCTTTTTCCTATGATTTACGCTGGTAGAATCAAGGAGCTGCTTATGATCTTTTTTGCTATTTAATGTATATTGTTCTGATCCTCCAGGATAGGGATCGCAAATTGAGGATATTTTCTGGAAGCGAGCACCCTTTTCATGACCGCCCTCTTGAGACTTTTGTGATGCCACCAAGGCAAGTACGCGAGATGCGCCCCCGTGCAAGGCGTGCATTGATAAGGGCCCAGAAGAAAGAGCAGGCAAACAGGGCGGCAGCGGAAGGATCCAAGGATGATGAAGACGGCAAGACTGCCAAAGCTGAGGTCAAGGCGTAGGCACCTCCCGATGTGTGTTTGCATACTGCAAATATACCAGATGCAGTTTCTGGAGTATCTTTGTTCCTTTGACATGTAGCCTGTGGAGTTGAATTGGCTGTAGAACCTGAAACAAGGAAAAATTGTTGTGAGTTTCTCTTGCTTCTTTTTACAGCTTGTAACTCAAAACCTTGCCGCCCATTTTCTTCAGAGAGAAAAATAAAATCTTCTAAACCTTTGCAGCCTTCTGCTTTCAGAATGCAGCAGCTGTTTTGAAAAACGTATCATGCAGCAGAACTTCACTTGCTGGATGGATTACTCCTAGAAACTATGCAATGTTGTACTCCCTTTATTTTTTAAAAAAAAATTAAACTACATTTAATATCATAATGACTTAAATTTAAGAATAGAGCAATATTTAAATTTACATTCACAAGCTCATATGTGGAGGCTGGAGTGACGCGGGTCACTAATCAGATTGACAAACTACTTATAAAAGCTGTTTATTAATCAGACAATTATTAGCGGCAGCGATCTTCTGCAGGGCCATTAGAAAGGGAGATCACGAGGCCAGTGGATGAAGTCCTGATATTATAGCCCGAGCTGATCCTAGGTCCAGTGAGCTCTAGCTGAAGGATGATCTGGGCTTGAGTTTGAGCCGAGCTGCAGTCACAAATTCGTTTCTTGTCCTTTTCCTGAGGAAATGAACAATTCCGTTTCCGTCCCATACAGGCAGTCCTGTAAAAACCATGATCCACGTTGGTGGGCCCCGTACGTGGCCTAAAAGGGCCCACGGTGACCAACCAAGCATCACCCAGTCACCGCCTGGGCCGGGCCCACTCCAGCGAACTATGATGCTATTTGCAAGTCAATCAACGTCAGCATCATGTCATCGGTACTAAAAATGTATGTACTCCCTCTGTTCCTGTTTTAGTTTTCCTGGCGTCAAATAAACTTGAATGGAGAGAGGAAGTAGTATAAAAAAAGGGGAATCATGAACACGGTATAATACCCTTGCTTTGTTCATACAGAAAACTATCTCAGGCACTGTCTGCTACAACAGCCTGTCAGCACTGTTTGCTATAACGACATGCCAGATTATGCACGGCACAAGACAACATGACAAGGCCAAAAAAACCAGCTTATAAGATAGTAAAACTTTATTCCCGATTCCAAGCAGATGGTTGAATTGCAATCAAAGTCACACATAGACTGCAAGTAATTTCGATAGACTGACTGTCACTGAAATATCCATTACTGGCGAATACAGTTCTGATAGTTTTCTATGATGATGATGATGATGCTTCAGTACCTTATTAATAGGATTCTGGCATTTGATCTTGATACTTATTAAGTGAATCCATTAGCCATACCATGAAGGACCGCACTGATCTACTTGGTCTTCTTGGAAGACTCATATAAGTAGCCCACGATAACTACTGCTGCAGCAACTGCTACCCCGAAGGCGCTCTGTGCAAGTACAACACCAGTCGGGAGATCTGATTTTGCAGGGCCGCTAGTGCGGGGTGCAAAGCCAAGCTCCGAGAGTTTCTTGTGTGACTCGGCATAGTCTTTGAAGAAGGCATCTTCATCCTGTGGTTTGAACACAGACATGTTTGTGAATCAGTTGGTCTGGTGCTTATATTTGCATTATAATAACATGTCCTGAGTACCTTTCCATAAAGCTCCACATAGCGCCTAAATTCAGGATCTGTCAACAGCGCCTTATCAGTAGGGAGCTGTAAAAGCCCCTCCGATCCCCCCTTCAACAGCTCCCTACAGTGGTATAAAATTATTTCACAGTGCCACTAGTTTACGGTATGAAATCTAGTCTCCAGAACCAGTAGAAATTCTGTCTTTGCATTTCACTTACAGGAAGTACGAGTTATCAAACTTAAGAGGCTCCTTTGTCCAGGCACCATCGAATCCAGATCTCTCAGGATGAGCTTTACCCTAAACAAACAAGCTAAAACATTAAAAAAATGAGTTTGTCAACAAATCAGTACTTCAGAGAACAAAACAATGTACCAGGCTGTGGCCACCAGATAGAGCTACAATATCTTTGTCTGTTAAGCCCATCCGATAAAAGATGTCCCTCAGATGTGGTGCGCCTATTAATGCATAGATGTAGAAAAACCAACAGACGTATATCAACAACCAGCAACAGAAATGCATGCTTAAAAAAAACTCCACTAGACTGATATTTGACAAAGCTTCCAAACCAAATGATGGAAAACATTGACCAACGCGAGCAACAATGGTCAGTAACTACCTTTCTTAGCATCCGGTAGACGCCCTTCACGGGGGCATACCGACGAATCCTGATTCATGTAAAGCAGTTCAACAGTGAGCATCAAGAAATATGCATCCATCTATAATTCATAACGAATGTTCTTGCACGTACACGTCTGCCAGGAACAAACTCAACGGTTGGGCCTCCAGTCACTTCAACTGCAACCACTCCAGCAAGCTGTGAGAAAATTCAAGCACTTTAGATTTTATATTGAATAGATCATAATATCACGCTTGTTACTTGTCAGTAGGATACAAAAGCTCATACTTGACAAGAAAAAACAAGCCAGATATTGTACAAGAGAAAATTCAATATATTACCAAATTACCTGGTAAAGGTCTGCATATGTTATCCTTGGATTCTTTGCTTTGATAGGCTCTAATGGAATGCAAAGCACAGTCAGATAAGGAACAGCAATGAAGTTATTTACTTCAGCATTGAATAAAGAAAGAACATAAAAATGATGAAAAGGCAAAAATGAAACTGGTAAATCACCATCATTGTACATAGAGTATGATTTACGCAAAAATTCCCTTGTATGACACTTGCTTAAAGTTAAACCCCTAATAGCCACTGTCAGTGACTGTGGTGGGCCCCACATATCATAGACACACCTGTGGTATATAAGATATTTGAAGTTTTTTCGGTGGCATGCAAGGGAATTCCCCAATAATATCGCATAAGCAAGAGAGCATAAATAATATGCATACCAAGGAGATCAATAGCAATCTTTAAGCCAGCATTTGCACCATGGCTGTGCTCTTCCTCAAATCTAATAGAACCATTTGCGCCACCGGTTTTGGTGTTCACGTCATAAGTTCCAGCATCATGCCATCTGCAAGTAAGAGCAACAGGGCTAAGTCCCCCATGTAAAAAAAGAGCAGACAGCTCTAGGGGTAATCCATAGTAATCAAACTATTTTCCTGGATAATGCCGATAATGGATGCCAAAATACAAATTAAATTAATTAGATCTGAAGCAAATGCATCCAAACAAACAAGTTGCCATATCTGTCGCCCTGACGTTTATGAAGGGACATCATATCTGTTGCACTGACGTTTATGAAGGGACATCATATCTGTTGCACTGACGTTTATGAAGGGGCATCCTGCATACGCCACACTTTTTTTTTTCTTGTAATCAAAGATCAAACTGACTCTCAGCAACTACACACGAGTAACACAAAGGCATACGTAGGAAATCGAATACTGTGTCATAAGTAATTCAATTAGTTCCACGGAGGAGTTCTATAGGAGGCAGGACATGTAATCTGATCTTCCTTGAAAATTTTATATTGTGCTCGCACATGGGTCATAAACAAAGGTTGTGGCCTCGCCCAGTGGCGCTACTGGCCTGGTACTGTATACACAGGTGCAGAGCGGGTTATGTTTTTTTTTGTTTGGCTGAGAACTCTATACCGGTGATCCTGATCAAAGGAATCAGGCGTAAATTAAACTTTATATCTTACTCTCCAGTTCGACCACTGATGTCGCACAGCTAAAACCAGGGGACGTTGGCTCCGCGAAAAAAAAAGGAGGGCGGCGGGGGGCGTTGACACGCAAGGTGTTCGACGTATTGCCTCGCTGAAAGCCAAAACCAAACAGGCGAAACTACAGATGGTAGGGCATCAGGCTCGCGGATCACTCGAAATTAGGCTCAACCGTCAAGCACAAGAGCAGGAAGCAAGCACGCAACAGGCCGCGTCACTAATCCCAGATCCCAACTACGCAAAAAAAGGAGAAGCAGATTTCCCCCCCACCCGCGCTGACCAGAAGCAAAAGCAAGCACGAGCGACGGAGCAAGCGAAATCCAAGCCGTGGCAGCAGGAGAGGAGGCGAGGTGAGGGGCGTACGCGAGGCGGAGCATGATGGGGGCGCATCCCTTGTTGGAGATGAGGGCGCGGAGGTCGCGGCGCGCCCTGTCGACCTGGCGCAGGTACTCGGCGTCCACCACCGGAGCCGCCATCGCCGCGAGTCCTTGGAGACCGGACCGGACAGGACAGGAGTGGGCAGAGGCGTGCGTGCGTGCGAGCGAAGACCGGAGGAGGAGGAGCGGAGACGACGAGACGAGGAAGATAAACGGAGCGATTGGCGTCGGATCGCCGGCGCCAGCCAACCACTTGTCTGCCGTTCTGCGTCACGCCACGCCACGCCACAGTGACCACACCGGGCGGGCGGGCGGGCAGTTGGGTTACGTCTGCTGCGGTTGGAGTCTGGACTGGAGTGGCCCCCGCAGATTGAAGCCCAGTTGCACTCGAGGCCACGTGTCGGCCCATTAAGGCCAGTTAGACCTTTGTCAGTCAAAGCGAAGCAAAGCCCATTCACAAATGAGAAATGACACGAGTACCCGAATCAGGCCCTCTTCATTTACTGCCATGAATCAATCAGCATCAGCTCACGGCATGCATGCAGCCATTGCCGTTCCAAGAACGGTTCAGTCATCAGTCCAGGGGGGAAGAGGATCCCCCCTGCGTTCCCGCGCGGCCGCTCGCCTCCCGCAGCGGCCTCCGCGCCGCTCGCCTCCCGGCACCCTCCTATTTCACCATCGAGCCGCTACCTCGTGGCCTCTAGCCTCCCCTCTCCCGCCTATCCCTTTGTTCCCCTTCCCTGTCCGCCGCGCCGACATGTCCCTCCGCGTGCGGCTCGCCGCGGCGGCGCTCCTCGCCGTCGTCGCGCTCGCCACCGGCGCCGCGGCCAAGTACGAGCTCACCAGGAACGGCACCGTCATCACCTTCGACCGGCGGTCGCTCGTCATCGACGGCCGCCGGGAGCTCTTCTTCTCCGGGTCCATCCACTACCCGAGGAGCCCGCCCGGGCAGTGGCCGGACCTCATCGCCAAGGCCAAGGAGGGCGGCCTCAACACCATCGAGACGTACGTCTTCTGGAACATCCACGAGCCGGAGAAGGGTGTCGTGAGTAACCTGCTGTGTTGATTGCCATGCATTTCCGATCGATCCCTCCCTCCCTCCCTTCTTCTTCTTCGTCTTCTTTCATCGATCTCACCGGCCGGCCGGGTCGTGTCACGGTTGCTTGCATGGTTGGTTTCGTCAGTACAACTTCGAAGGGAGACACGACATCGTCAGGTTCTTCAAGCTCGTCCAGGAGAACGACATGTACGCCATGGTCCGGATCGGGCCCTTCGTCCAGGCGGAATGGAACCATGGGTTTGTTTGTGTACCATCATCGTTCTCCGCATCTCCTTCATCCATATATCGTTGCAATATGCGTCACCACGCCATTCTTTCTCTTCTTCAGTCATGCATATATGCATTATTAGAGTTATAGTGACCTCCGTTCCATCTCTTTCTGCCGCGGGTTCTTGCATGCAGAGGCCTGCCGTACTGGCTTAGGGAGGTCCCTGACATAGTATTCCGGACCAACAACGAGCCATTCAAGGTGACCATCACCTGCTGCTACCAAGCGTTTGAATTTGAATTTTCCTCGTTTCTCTCTCTCTCTCTCTCTTTTAACAATCTATTCTTGTGCTGGTTGCAGATGCACATGGAGAAGTTCGTGAACCTCATTGTGAAAAAGCTCAAGGACGCCAACCTCTTTGCATCACAAGGAGGCCCCATCATTCTGTCACAGGTTACTACTATTACTAATCCAGACGCGCGCAGCTATTGCATGCATGCAGCCTCCATCTCTAGCTAGCCCGTACGTCCCTTCTCTGAATCCGTGCGACAGATCGAGAACGAGTACCAGCACCTGGAGGTGGCGTTCAAGGAGGAGGGCACCAAGTACATCGAATGGGCAGCCAACATGGCCGCCAGGACCGGCACCGGGGTGCCGTGGATCATGTGCAAGCAGACCAAAGCTCCCAGTGGAGTGGTAATATTTCACGTTAATTACGTTCATGTTGTTGCACGCTCTTCTTTTATCATCATCAATTCATCATCATCCAGCTGCTGCAGGTTTTCGAATTGAAGCTTGACCCTGTTGATTCTGTCTTAATTGTTTAGATCCCTACCTGCAACGGCAGGAACTGTGGAGACACATGGCCAGGTCCACTTAACAAGACCATGCCCCTCTTGTGGACTGAGAACTGGACTGCACAGTAAGCTAGCTGTTGTTTTTTTCTTCTCCTCCTAGCTAGCTATAGCTAGTGATCCATTTGGATCTGTCCTAGCTGCTCATGTCGGTGTAATCTTCATCGAGGCTATCGTCGTCGCAGAGACGGACTCATCTCTCTGTGTTATACATGTAATTACTACTGCATCTGCATACAGGTACAGAGTGTTCGGCGATCCACCGTCCCAGCGATCGGCCGAGGACATCGCCTTCGCCGTGGCGCGCTTCTTCTCCGTTGGCGGTACCATGACAAACTATTACATGGTACGTACGTATCTTACAAGATCTGCTTGGTATCATTTTTCTTTTTCTTTTTTTGAAAAAGAGAGAGAGAATCTCTATACGTATAAGAGTAGAAATAGTAGAGCATTGCAAGAGGAGGAGGGGATCTCCATTCTTACAATATGTCTGAACCTGCCAACGACAGTACCATGGGGGGACCAACTTTGGAAGGAACGGCGCTTCCTTCGTGATGCCTAGATACTACGACGAGGCGCCTCTCGACGAATTCGGTACCAATCCCTGTCCCTGTCCATCATGCATGTTGTTTCGTTCTGAAGAAGAATCCATGGACTGATCTTTTGCGTTGCCATGGGTACGTAGGGCTGTACAAGGAGCCGAAATGGGGGCATCTGAGGGACCTTCACCAGGCGCTACGGCTGTGCAAGAAGGCCCTTCTGTGGGGCACGGCGACGACGCAGCCGTTGGCGGCGAACGTGGAGGCCCGGGTGTTCGAGATGCCGGAGCACAAGGTGTGCGTGGCGTTCCTGTCCAACCACCACACCAAGGACGACACGACGGTGGCGTTCCGGGGGCAGCACTACTTCGTGCCGCGCCACTCCATCAGCATCCTCCCGGACTGCAAGACCGTCGTCTTCAGCACGCAGCACGTACGTAATACTACTACTACTACTACTACTGGCTCTTCCGCCTCATCCATCAGCTCGTTCGTTCATTCCTTCATCCATAGGTGAACGCGCAGCACAACCAGCGGACGTTCCACTTCGCGGACCAGACGGTGCAGGACAACGTGTGGGAGATGTTCAGCGAGGAGAAGATCCCAAAGTACAAGCAGGCCAGCATCAGGACGCCGCGGCCGCAGGAGCTCTTCGGCCTCACCAAGGACAAGACGGACTACCTCTGGTACACCACCAGCTTCCGCTTGGAGGCCGACGACCTGCCGTTCCGCCGCGACATCAAGCCGGTGCTCGAGGTCGCCAGCCATGGCCACTCCACGGTGGCGTTCGTCAACGACGTCTTCGTAGGTATCCATCCGGATCCTTTTCCTACTTCTTCTCCGTCGTAGCGTATTTAACTTGTTGTTTACAAAAAGCACCACCTTTCATAATTGAAGGATGCGGGCACGGCACCAAGATGAACAAGGCCTTCATGCTCCAGAAGCCCATGGAGCTGAAGAAGGGCGTGAACCACATCGCCATCCTGGCGTCCACGCTGGGGATGCAGGACAGCGGGCGCCTACCTCGAGAAACGCCAGGCCGGCGTGACCCTGGTGCAGATCCAGGGCCTGAACACGGGCACGCTGGACCTGACGGGCAACGGCTGGGGCCACGTCGTCGGGCTCGTCGGTGAGCAGCAGCAGATCCACAGCGACAAGGGCATGGGCAGCGTGCCCTGGAAGCCCGCCGTGTTCGACCGGGCGCTCACCTGGTACAAGCGCCGCTTCGACACGCCGTCGGGGGACGACCCGGTGGTGATCGACATGAGCCCCATGGGGCAAGGGCGTCATGTACGTCAACGGCGAGGGCCTGGGCCGCTACTGGATCTCCTACAAGCACGCGCTGGGCCGGCCGTCGCAGTACCTCTACCACGTGCCGCGCGCCTTCCTCCGCGACAAGGGCAACAACGTGCTGCTGCTCTTCGAGGAGGAGGGCGGCAAGCCCGACGCCATCATGATCCTGACGGTGAAGCGCGACAACATCTGCACCTTCACCTCGGAGAAGAACCCGGCGCACATCCGGTCGTGGGAGCGCAAGGACGGCCAGCTGACGGCCGTGGCGGACGACCTGAGGCCGCGCGCCGGCCTCTCCTGCCCGCCCAAGAAGACCATCCAGCAGGTGGTGTTCGCCAGCTTCGGCAACCCGCTGGGGATCTGCGGCAACTACACGCTCGGCAGCTGCCACGCGCCGCGCACGCAGGAGGTGGTGGAGAAGGCCTGCGTCGGCAAGCGGAGCTGCGACCTCGACGTCGCGCACGACGCCTACGGCGGCGACGTCAACTGCCCCGGCACCACGGCCACGCTCGCCGTACAGGCAAGTGCTCAAGAGGCCGACCAGCGCCGCGCAATAATTCACTCGATCGATCAGCTGCCATGCATCTCTTCTTCCCTTCCCTTCTCTCTCTCTCTCGATCTGATGCGCTGTGATCATCTCTTCTCTTCCAGAAGGCAGAAGCTGATGGACCAAGATCTTGCATTGTTGGAACATGCATGGATCCATGCCCGGAACAGCTCACTCCTTAATCCATCCTGCTCCTTTGTACTGTAGGAATAGATTGTTCTATCAACTTGTTGACCAAACACCTGCATCCATTAACTTGGTGAACAGAAAATAATGGACACAGCCTAGTGCACTCACAGACTTTTTGTTCATGTACCTGTCATCTCCTAACTACTCTGGGTCCATTAAACATGCAGTACGGGAGAGAGTTGTTTAATGTAGATTGAAAAAAAGAATGGCCAAAAAAAGGAGAGATTGAAAAAAAGAAAAAACTAACTAAGCAGGGGGAGGGGCGTTGCGAGAATCGAACTCGCGACCTCTCGCACCCAAAGCGAGAATCATACCACTAGACCAAACGCCCTTGCATGTTCACTGGCAGCTAATTTCAATAATATCCATCGCAGAACACTGATGTCCAATCAACAAAACTGCAAGAGTGGAGAAGCACCATTCAGCTTTCCTATCCAGAGTCCAGTCCGCGTTGCACACACCTCAGCTTGCGTCCTTTCGCCATCCAATACCCAGAAAGCTATTAGGTAGCGTGTGTGAGAGAGAGGAGGAAGAACATGCTATTGCTTTGCAGCTGAGTTTGAAAGAGTGTGGAGAGGACGGGTCCCTTCTGCAATCTAGTTTGTTACCTCTTCTGGTGACAGACTTAGGACAACTATCCTTATCAACACCATCTTCACCAAGATAACTTACACAGAGCTGTGGAAAATCGCAGGACCTCCCAAGCCCTGTTTGGTTTGTTGTTACCAACCAACCCACATCCAAACAACACGAGAATCAAAAGCCGATATGGTAAGCACCAATGAAGAAAAAAGAAACGATGAACTGTCCCCATATTCTTCTTCAGGAACAAATCATACAGCAATATGCACCTCAGCGCAGCGGCAACGTTCACAGCTTAAAATATCTCGGTATTATTAAGACCACACGGTGGACAACGTACGCAGAAAATCACCAAGCCATCAGAGCAAAACCTAGATTAGGAGGGACAGGACAAGGATAGGTAGGGGGTGGCTAGGGAGAGCTGGTTTCTGAGCTTCCAACACTGACTTAGGGCGACTTCTCAGAAACAAGCCTGTCGATGAGATCAGCGGCGTCTTCGACCGTCGCGATTGTCTGCGCGCTCGACTCTTCCACACTGATCCCGAACTCCTCCTCAAGGCCCATCACAATCTCGACCTGCAGCAGACCCCAGAAAAAAAAAAAGAGTTGTAGAACAGCTTGGTGATTTGAAACAAACGAAACGTGATCGATGGGAGACATCAATGGTAGGATTTAATTTACCGTATCCAGTGAATCAGCACCGAGTTCGGAGAACTTGGAAGCACCGGAAACTTGTGCGTCCTCAGCAAGGGCGAGCTGCTTCTTCACGATTCCGCAAACCTTGTCCACCGTATCCTTTTTGGCCTGCCAGAAAAATGCATGTTATAGATGGTTTTACTGAATATGGTTAAAATCGAAGTAAGAGGATGCTTTTACCAGGCAACTATACCAAAAGCAGAATAAAATTAAATAAGATCCTCTGATGTTACACAGCTAATCATCAAACCAACAAAGAAACATGAGTTTAGTTGAAACCAGCCGGAAACAGTAAAAAAATGCTAGGGAAAGAACATTTCTGGTACGTATTATAGCTGTGCCAAGGGAAGGGAAGGGAAGGGAAAAGGAACTCACGGTGCAGGAAACAGCGAATCTCATGGGCGCCGGCTGTAAGCGGAGGAAGGCGTTACCCTTAGCGGCAGGTGAGAAAGAGGGTGAGTTCACGTTGGTTGCCTGCAATCGAAAGCACAGACTTGTTACTGAGACAACATGACTAAATTGTACGTAATGTGTTAACCCGAAGCAAAAAAAACACCGTGTAATTTTTCTGCTAAAAACTTGTTTTGCTGAAACAGCAGGTCGGTCCGGTGGAAGAAGTGCAGATCCGCTGCCCAGTTCCCGCTTTGTAAACGGCCGGGTAGGGTTTCCGATTCGCGTGAGGAAAGCGGCTTTTCGCGTCGTGGTGTAGCGAAAAAGGGACAGCAACAGATGACACGGCGGCGCTCGGAGATGAAACCCCGGAACCGCAGTAACGAAACCTTCCAACTCGATCTCCGCCCGTCCGCGGAGAGACGGAACTAATAGTAGCCCACCACCCAGATGCTGACGGGTAGGCGAGGAAGATGGCGTTCACCCCTACAGCCCGTACCGGAGGAGAGGCGGACGGACCCGACCGGCGAAACGGCGTGGCGGCGGATCTGGGGGCGTGAGGTTACCTTGACGGGCCCGGCGAGGGAGAGGGCGGATCCGGCGACGGAGGCCATGGGGACAGAGACGAGGGGAGGGGAGGCGGCGCGCGCGAAGAGCGTGAGCGCGATGGGGGAAGGAAGGTGGCTGCCGTGCCGGGGCGGTGCTGGGTTGGAGCAAGGGTTTTATCCGCGTGCAACATCGGGCGTATCGAAGCAGCCCGGCGGGGCCCGCCTTCGTTGGTGTGGGTGGGGGCGTGGGCGAGGGGGAGTACGGTAATTGATTGGTTGGGTGGCGGGGGGGGGAGGGGAACGGCAACGCGGGGCCCGGTGAGGACGACGACACGGCCGGCCCATGAGCTGTGACCGGGCCCGTATTGCTTTAACTGCTGACCGGCCCATCCATCAGCTGCTCTTGAATGAATAGCGTGGACACGACTCGTACTACTCGTCGGTGTTGATGAACGAGCGGAGCGGAGCGGAGCGGCGTGTCGGTCGTGTGGTTCTCGTGGTGGCCGGGTGTCAGTCGTCAGCCTCCGCGCAGCTACGGCATCACGTTTACGTTTTCGGCTTCACGTGCGCGCGACGCGGCAGACACGCGGCGGCCCGTTGCCATTGGTCAGGCCGCGCGGACACACGATCGGCCCAATCCGATGCAGCCTGCAGGAGGGAAGGCAGACGCGAATTGGTTTGAAAACATCACCCGCAGCAGGGACCAGGCAGGCAGGTCAGGTAGAAGCGTAGTACGTCGTAGTCAGTCTCAGTCATGGACCCGCCGCGAGGAGGAGGAGAAGAACACGAGCAGCTCGTTCCGGAGAAGAAGAAGAAGAAGACGACGACGACGACGACGAGCAACGGCGCCGCGTCGGCAGCGGCGGCTTGTTGCCTCTTCCCCGCCGCTCCGACGCCGCCGGACCCTTCCGCCCGCCGCGCGCTGGAGCAGGAGGTGCTGGCCCGCGCCGGCCTGCTGCAGGGCGACCGGCGGCGCGGGGCCGAGCGGCGGATGAGGAACCGCGCGTCGGCGGAGCGGTCCCGCGCGCGGAGGCACGCCTACGTCAACGACCTGGAGGCGGAGGTGCGCGCGCTCAGGCAGGAGAACGAGCAGCTCACAAGGCTCTGCCAGGAGGTCGGTCAGCTTGCATTGCACCCCTAGCTTGACATTTCTTTCACGCGACGCGCGCGACGGCTCGCGCACCACTCATGCATCGCGTTTGAATCGCGCAGCTGAAGGAGGCAGCCGAGGTCCAGGTGCCGCCGGTGAAGAAGAAGAAGACGACGACGACGACGACTGTTGCTGTTGGGCGGCTGCAGCGGACCTCGTCATCTCCATTCTAGCTAGCTTACCCGAGATGGAGGGAGGAGGTTTCTTTCGTGCCCTGTCTTGAGCTCAGGATGGTCGACCAGCAGCAGCTAGCTTGCTCTTCTGGGGACCAATGCAAGCGATGCGTTCACCAATATATCACCATATATCCTCTATGAATGACTGTATATTTCCTCCGTTCTCTCAATTTTAACCTAAAGAATCTGTTCTAACATCAAATAATTAGGAACATAGAGATTAGTACGTAGCTGGATGCGGACCAAAACGGTAAACGCCGGTTCCTAGCTCAACCACCTTTCTCTCGTTTCAGGGAAGATGAGACTAGATTTGCGAGCCCGTACCGTACCCGTACCGTACGTGGTGGTAGGCCGGGCCTTACCCTAGTAGCTTGTCTTCTTTTTTCTTCACGCCTAGCTACGGCCTCCTGCTTCCCGCGCGTTGTCTTTTTCTTTTCAACCATGACTCGTTTTATCGCGCGAGTGCGATCACAGCCTATTTTCTGGAGCCGGATGGCGATGAGATCTCAATTACTCCCTCCATTTTGAATTATTTGCATCGACAGCCGCTAGAGAACAAGCTGCCAGGCGGCCGGCAACATCGATACGATATGCGGTGTCCTCGACAAGACTCCGCTCGTTCTCCACTTTTTTTTTCTCTCTCTCTCCCATCGCTCTGCTTCAACAAAGACGTCCTGTTTTGCATGCAGGAGGAGGAGGCAGAGAAAGACACGCGCCAGATTTCGGCTCTGCCATCAGATCAGGCTGCATGTGGTCCCCCCGGTGATGATAAGTTGACTGGGCCTGGACACGGCGCGTAGTTCGGCCCACCCGTCATTTCTCCTCGGCCCGTAGAACGTCTGGCGCGCCGTACGTCCGCCACCCTTCGATTCCCTATCCATTAAACAATCCTCTCTCCTCTCCTCTCCTCTCCTCTCCTCTCCTCTCCTCTCCTCTCTTGCGCGCGACACGGTCACCACCCAGCTCCCCTCTCCGCGCCACGTCACCACAGCGCCATTCTCCGGCCGACACGCGGGTCCCACCTCCCACCGTCCGTCCGTCACCTTGGGCCCCGCCAGGCCGCGCGTCATAAGTCGGTTCCCGGTAGTAGCCGTGCTGTGTACGTACGTGTACGTGACGTGTATATATATAAACCTCGCTTCGTTCTTCTTCCGTCCCATTCGCAAACCATCTCGCGATCGATCATCTCTCTCTCTCTCTCTCTGTGTGTGTGTGTCTCGCAAACACCAGGCCAGCACTACTGTTCGATCGGGAGGTCCATATATCGCGTGCTCTCATGGAAGCGGTGGAGTTCACGCCGGACGACCTGGCGGCGGCGGACCAGCTGGTGCAGCTCAGCGTCAGCGGCGGGGAGGAGGCGTGCTCGTCCCCCTCCTCCTCCACGCTGTCGTCGTCGCCGCGCTCGGTGAACGACGCCGGCGCCGTGGAGGGTGGTGCGGGAGTGGTGATGTGGATCGGCGGGGAAGGAACAAGCGGTACCGGCTGCTGTCGGAGGTCTACGCCGCCGGCACGGAGACCAGGTGAAGAGAGATGAGACGTAGTACGCTGCTAGGGACGGTTCGACGTCCATCATTATGGCGCCTGGGCTAGTATAGCCAGCCAGCCAGCCAGCCAGCCAGCCCGCCGCCGTTGTTGTACAGTTTTGACATCGAGCTTGTTTCTTCCGATCCCGGCAAGTTTCTCTATGTGTTCCTCGCTGCTGTGCCGCTGTCCTCTCTCTCTCTCTCATTCTTACTGATCAAATCGACGCGGTTGCTTCTGGTCTTGGTCGACGCGCGCCCTCGTTTCGGTCGTCAACAGCTGCGAGGGAAGTATCCATGCAAATTAACACGGCACGAGCTTCGTTTTAATTTCCAACAAACGGTTTTTACACAGGTGCACAAATATAGTAGATTTCTATCTACTACTGACCGCGTGCAACTGTGCAAGCTAGCCTGTATATATATGCACTGCGCGCGGCGAAAGATAATCGAACGCGTGCAGCAGTAGACTTGCTCAAGAAGAGGAAAAAAAAGTTGAAATCTTTTTTTTTTGAGGGGGGGCATACGATACGATACGAGTACATGTAGCGCGCGGTGATGGAAGAAGAAGACGGAGGAGGACGAGGAGGAGAAAGAGAAAAAAGAAACGTGGCAGGGCCGGTTGCGCCGCGCACCACGTGAAGCGCGCCGCGGCCGTGCGTGCGCGTCTCTCACGGCTCCTCCACCCCCACCCCCCACGCGCCGCTTTTGCAAAAAGGCCCCCTTCATCTTTACGGAAACGAGAAAACCCGCTGTTCCACACGCCCCCCCCCCCTGCGGTCGTTTCCACAAAGCCCCCTTCGGTTTTATAGTATCTTGACCGAGGGAAGAGCAGCCCGTCCGGTTTCACATCATCATCATTCATCATCAGCAGCAGCAGCAACCAAAGGGGAAGGGCCAGATTAGCCTTAAGGCCCTCCCTCCCTCCCTTCCTTCCTTCTTAGCCTAACGAAAATATCAGAAAAAAAAAGATAAACACGAGAGAGAAAGTGGAGAGCCCGACCTCGGCGATCAAACAAATCATCCCGTCTATACCCTCCGTCCGTCCGTCCGTCCGTCCGGCCGGAGAGCGCACGCACGCACGGCCGGCCGGCCGCCATGGCCGAAGCGGCGCAGCTGCTGGAGGGGGGCGCCTTCCGCCCGCCCGTCCCCCGCGCGGTTCACGGCGCTCGAGCTGGCCGCCGCGGAGCACCTCATCCACCTCAGCGAGAGCAGCTCCTCCGCCGCCGCGTCCTCGTCCCCGCGCTCGGTGAACGCGCCCCCCGCGGACGACGACGAGGCGGGCGGGAGGAGGAGGCGCAGGCGGAAGAACAAGCGGCGGGTACCGCCCGATCGCGGAGATCTACGCGGCCACGGAGCCCGAGCCGCCTAAGCCGATCCGGGAGCGCGCCGGCGGCCAGGTGGAGAAGGACGACGACAGGCCCAGGCCGGCGGCCGGCGCCGCCCGGGAAGCAGGAGGCGGCCAAGTAGAGGGGGAATAATTAACTTGCTGGACTTGTTCGTGATTATGGATAATCAGCAGGGACTAGCTAGCTAGCGACCTAGCTACCTAGCTGCCTAGCCTAGCTTCATTCGTATCGAAATACTGCTGCGTACTACTATCTCTGAGCTACCTGAGCTAGCTAGCTAGCTAGGCTATATATGATCGGTCGTCATGTCCAGAGATCGAACCTGTGTTGTGTTGTGTTGATCGTCCACCTTTGTCTTGGGACGACGATGATCGATCGCGATCAGTCTAGCTGGCTGTAAGTTACAGTGATGTATATCGTCCGGCCTCTTGCTTGTCGACCCCAACATTATATATATATATATATATCAGCTAGCATGCAAGGTCGGTAACGAATCTATGGGTGAGCGAGTATATATGCATGTGTCCCGGCCTGCTGATCGCTCAAGAGAGGATCATCATGGACTTGTTTCTGCATGCGCTCTCGAGATGAGGATCTTCCAAGTCGCGCGTAAACTCTCGGTCGTCCATGTAGCTCGCTTCGGTTGACAATCTAGTAACCTACTACTACTTCTACTTCCTTTGTTGTTAATTATTTGACGTTACGACAGACTGTTTAGTTTAAAATCAAACTAAAAATCTTGTTTTAACGTTAAATAAAAGAGAACAGAGGGAGTACCTGCACGGATGCATGGTTGTATTTGAGTTTGATCACTTACTTAGGCTGTCATCTCTGCGCGATCAAACATCTGTAGTATATAAGTTGCTAGCTAGCAGCAAGCAATATGTCCACACACGTGCAATTTGTAGTCCTGAAGAATCCATGCATGCAACTGAACTAACCGGCGCCAAACAAATAAATCGAAACGGAGGGAGTAGATAGGGAAACAGCTAGCTCGGGTTATGAGAGATGATCGTTGCCTAGATACTCCCTCCGTTTCGATTTATTTGACGCTGGTTAGTTCAAAAATGAACTAACCAGTGTCAAATAAATCGAAACGGAGGGAGTACTAATTAAAATAGCTAGCGACACGGAAAAACAGCTGGGATCGATCGATGCCCTCCTGGAATTAAATTGGAACAGAACAATTAAGTCGACAGAATCGAATATCTATTGACTAGAAAGTGTAGCTGGACCGCGTGCGAGCTAGCTAGAGGAGCTGGCTCTTGGAGAGGATTTATATTATTGGTTGCATGTACTTCCTCCTCCATTTTTATGTTTATTAATTAGCTCGAAAATTCGAGTAATCAGCGTCAAATAAATGAGATGAAGAGAGTGTAACGCTAAGACGAGCAGCCTCAAAAGCTGAATTTGTATCTCTTTGGTATATGTGTATATAAGTACAAAATAATCCTTTTGGGGAGCAGCAGCAAACCTGGACTCCTCTGGAATATTTCCGCGGTCCAAGGAGAACGGCCCATTCAAAACCGTGGTCGCGGGGGAGCCTGAAAGAACCTGGTCGTGTCTGTTCTAGATCAAAAGTCTTCATCACCGCGCGCGCGCGCGCAGGCATGGCAAAGCGACGTTACGCCCCAACCCACGTACCACCAACCGATCTGAGCCCCTACCATGCCGTCGGACGGAAAAAGTGAATGCCATCTGAGATACATCCCCTGACGCTCAATTCTTCTTATACTCCGTCCGTTTCATTTCAGAATAAATACTACAGGCAAAATTTAAACATGGATAAATATCTTCAAAGCCTCACGCACAGCCACAGGGCGAAATAATAAACATACAAAATATCAGGGACCCAAACAAGCAAGCCCCATTTTACATGGCAGCCGAATCCTCATGTCTACAAAATAGTAACATTTCATCAATGGGAAAAAGGAACCCTCACAACACACGTTCGGAGTTGATATAAAATTCTGATCAACATAAAAAGTACAGCAGACGAAACCTTCATGATTCTTCTAATACCACTGCAAGGACAGACGGATGAATTGCTGAACTAGGCGCTCCTGAATCAGCCACGGCTCCATGTCGCAGTGGCAGCTCACCTCAAAGGGTGCCTGCCCAGTTCAAAAGTCGTCATCGTCCTCCTCCGCCATGTGCTTAGCAAGTTCCTCCTCCTGCTGAAGCCTCTCACGGCGCTCCTCGGCACTCTCCTTCTCCTTGTGAGAATTAGGAGGGAACCGCATCGCCTTGATCGCCTCATTGTGCATGTTGAGGCAAAAGGCAATCCTGGAGTTGAACGCAATCTGCGGCTCGTTTGTCGAGTAGACATCGCCAGTTTCTTTCGACACCATCCAGCCATGAGCATGGTCGACGGTGGCGTCAATTGCGCCATCTCTTATAGCCTTGGCTACAATGCTCTCCGCGTCAGCAACAGGATCCTTGGAGTCTAGCCTCAGCTTCTTTGCGATGTCAGAGAGGGAGATCCTTGAGTATGAAATGCTAATATTGCGCAGCCCAGTTCGGATGACATTGTGGCGCAGCCTCACAATCAAATTGCGAGTCCTGTCAGCACTCAATGTGCTTGCAAACTTGTCTGTCACAGACCTGAACAGCTCCAAATCCCCGACCCTGACAGCCTGCAGGAGAAGATATAAGTTTATAGGACACGTCTTATCATGATTTTTCAAGAAAGGCCAGTTGCTTACATTTGTAAGCTCAAAATATGGGGTCAAAGCTTTCTTCATTCCTTTCTGCATGAAGACAGTCCTTTCTGGAATCTCCCCCAGAAGAAGCCTTACAATGACAGCCCACTTGTTGCACTGAATCCGGAAACCAAGGGCTGATGTAGGTGCCTTTCGGGCAGCTTGCAGGAGGCTCTCTTTAGCATCAGTGTACTCCAACTGAATTGTTCTAATTTTGCCCAAGTAGAACAGGTATCGGCAGAACTGCAGTTAATGGAATTACAATTGTCAGCACTTTCTTAGCCTTCCCTATGGAACCAATCGCCTGAAGAGAGATTCCAAACCAAAGAAACCACTACGGGCAGCTTAAATCCTTAGCAGGAATAATTGACTAATAGAATGTCCAAATCAAATGATGTAGCAGAATAAATGGGTAAGCAAATGATTTACCTGCTGATTCGAATGAGCTTCAAAACGTGGTGCCTTTGACCTCAGCTTTTCTGCTTGATCATACAAGTTATAGTGGAGGTAATTGCGAAGGAGGAGGTTGAGCAGAGTTTCCTGCAATCAAGAAAAAAATGCATTAAGCATACACCAACGTGCTTGGGACAAAGACTTTGTTGTTGTTGTTGTAAACATACACTAGCGACAAGTCTCCAACACAACATCACGGTGCAAAGCAGGAAATGAGAACTACCTGGCCAAGCTCATCATGGTGCAAAGTTGCCATTCTGTGTAATGCAAGCAGATTCCTGAAAGAAAAACCAAGGCGGGGTAAACGGAAACTAGATGTCCCAGGAAACTATTAAGGTTGCTTTTGATAGTGAGTTGTGAGCATGCACATAAGGTGGCTTACCCACGGATTTCAGCAAGGCTGTTGGTAAGTTCGTACACATAGGAGTAATAAAAGTACAGCCGAGAAGCCAGAACATCAACAGTTCTCCTGTTCAAGTTCTTCAGGCGAGCGATGCTTGCGTTTGCGCATGCTTTAGCCTTTAAGACAAGTGGAAAACTTCAAATTCATGGATCTCAGAGCATTTCCTTTTTTTGAAAAAAAAAAGGAACTGCCTAAGGTGTACCTCATCATATTTCTTCTGATCAATCAGGAAGATCAGAACAAGCAAGTAGCAATAAATTTCAATCTCAGGGAGACCATGCTTAATTGCAATCTGAGTTGCCGGAGCCGCGGCATCAACATCCATCTCTGTGCCATCTTCCTGAAATATGCAAATGGACGTCAAGTGCCTCTAGGAACGACTTCCAATTTGTCATAAACATAGAACAAGCATCCACTACAGAAAGGGATGATGAACAAAGTTCCAAACACATGATGCAGAAAAAGCGAGCTCTTGAAAGTTGATGCGTGAGATGAAAGCAATCAAAATAGCCGGAGCGATGCTCACTGCGTAGTGACATCATATCCCATTAGTTCTAGTGTAGAACATCCCAGATACACAATCAGTATTCCGTCCACAGGAAGCGTATCCGATTCTGACACATGAATATCTTAGCAGCGACAGTAACATCTTCCAAGCGATTCAGGATGGCGATTGCAGCACTACTCGTGAGAAGTACACTCCAGTTTCTCTGCTCTGGTATAGTAGTACTCCGTAGTAGTAGTAGGTTGATATGAAAACTTTTACCTTGGGGAGCAGGGCGGAGAGGCGAGCGTAGGCGTCGGAGGACGCGGGCAGCGCAAAGGCGAGGAAGGCGGAGACGTCCCGCGCGGCGAGGCGACGGCGGAGCGCGACGGTGAGACGGACGGCGCGGGAGATCCGGCGGACCTCCTTGGACAGCGAGCCGGCCTCGATCACCGACGCGATCTCCTTCAGATCTGGCACAAGCGGCGCGTCAGTGACGCCGAATCCGGGGGGGGGGGGGGGGGGGGGTTCGCGGCCCCGACCGTTAGGGGAGGAGCTTGGGCTTCGTAGAGGAGGCGAGGGAGAAGATGAGAGCTTACGGTGCAGGGCGGAGACTGCCGGCGCCGCGGCGGGGGTAGGAGCGGCCGGCTGCGGCTCGGAGTCGTTCATCTGCACGTCGGCAGTCATGCTACCGGTGGCGGCGAGGAGGAGGAGGAGGTGAGGCGTGGTGCTGCGGTGCGGTCACCGGTGAGGCTTTCCTTCCGCCTCAAGAAGGTGGAGTCAGATTCGATTCAGTTCAGTTCAGCAGAGCAGAACCGTCGCGGTCCCGCTTGGCTCTGTCGGCCCAGTTGCGTGGTCCTTTGGGCCGGATACTAAGTGGGCTTGTTGGTTAGGCCCATCTTATCATTTCTAGGGCAGGCCTATCCACTGAGCACCCAGAGCATATCATACGGATCGAGATCGACTGAACCAAAGATCGAATTCGTTGGGAAAAAAATCGACAAAAAGTTACTTAACTCATATTTACAGACATAGGTAGGTATCAGCTATACTCTACGGATGTCCTAGATCGACAGAGAAGAGAAGGAAGCGAACAATCAAGGTATGGGGACAGGACGATGGAGATGGAGATGTCGGTGGGTATGCCACGCACGCACGCACGCATGCACGCATGCCAGCCCGGCCGGGGAAGGCACTCCGAGAGCTGAGACTGCGATGATGCACGCGTGCCGGCGCCTAGACCGCGCACCGACACAGCGGGCACGAGGCGTGCCGCAGCAGCCACGCGTCGATGCACGGCAGGTGGAACGTGTGGCCGCACCCGGGCAGCCTCCGCGCCGTCTCGCCGGGCTCCGGGTCCTGCAGGCACACGGAGCAGCAGCCGGCGGCGGCTCCCTCCTCGGCGAAGAAGGTCGTCGCGGGCAGCGCCTCGATGTCGGCCGCCGGCATGCCCGTCGGCGAGGTGGCCTCGACGAACACGTCCGCCAGCAGCGGCGGCGGCGGCGCCATGTCGTCGTCCGTCCAGCTGAACGGCGGCGAGTCGTCCGCCGCGCTCATAATCTGGCTCTCCACGGCGCTCTGCACGGCGGGGTCAACCTTCTCGCGCACGAGGCGGCCGGTCAGCAGGCTCCACACCACGTCGAGCTGAAAACCCAAAGAATTATTAGTAGATAGGTTGGAGACGACGGAGTGACACACGGCGTACGTAGCAGAATCAACTGCTAGCTGCCGACCAGCTAGGAGTATATATGTACCACGTAGAGGACGCTCCGGATCCCCGAGTCGTTGGAGCGCCAGATGGCCGCGGACGACTCGACGACCTCCATGGACACGACCGCGCCGGAGATGGCCCCGACGCCGGCGCCGCGCACCAGGCCGCTCTCCGTCGCCAGCCCGATCAGCGCGCCGGTGACGGCCCCGAGGACCGCGCCCGCTGTCGCGAACACCAAGGTGATCACGCCGCGAAGCACGCGAGCCGGCAGACGGGAGGCCCTGCTTCTGCCGTCCGGTCTGTCCCGGTGCGCGGACGACGACGGCGGGCTGGCGACGGGGACCGCGGCGGCTGGTGCGTCGTCCATGATCGATCTGTTATTCAGGTGCAGGACCTGTCGCAGGTGCAGGTGCAGCAGGGCTGTTGTTGCAGACTTTTTCTGTGAAGTACAGTACGTAGTATTCAGGTGCAGTACTGCAGGAGGACCGTTAAGAAGAGTATATATATATAACCATCGCTAGAACAGCAAATTAAAGGAAAAAAAACGCGCTAATGTAAGTAAGTAGTTGAAGACTTGGAGGGCGACATGGAGGCGGCAGCAAGTTGTCAACGAGGCTTGTACGTGTGCTGTGCTGCGTCGTAAATGCCCGGCACGCGCCTCCTTATTGCCTTGCCTCTCTTAACGGCTAAGCTTTCCTTTCTTCTCCCCGCGCGCAGGCACTGCACGTACACCTCAACCAACCACGACGGCGACGCCGCCTCCGCCGCGTTCCGCTGCCCGCCCGCCCGCCCGCCGCTTGTCGAAGTTAAAGCGAAGCATCTCCTCACCTCACCTGCTGCAGCATCTCTCACTTGATCTCGTTTTGTAGAGGTCAGTCTCCAGGTGCAGCTATAGGTCTACTCATGTCCTACTCATGCACAAGTGCAGATGATGATTGATGCATGAGGAGGGGGGCTTTGCTTGGGCCCTGGATATATATAGGACTGCAAATGGGCTTTTGGGATCAGATAGCATTGGACTTCAAGTTATTTGGGCCTTTGTGCTTTTTTTTTCACGCGGAGGACGAGGGCGCACGCCAGACGCCACCCGGCCTGCTGCTCCTCCCCTGCTACTGCTACGTACAGACAGCAGCGGTACCACGGTGGAAAGATGGCGTGCCGGCTCGACGACGAGCGGCGGCAGCTGAACCGCCACGCGCTGGCCTGCGCGCCGTGCACGCTCCGTGTCCTTCCGCGGCGCCGACGTTCGGGCCGGAGCACCCGACCATCATATCGGGCTCACCGTACGTGTTCCGGTTCGTGCAGCAGCAGCACATCCCAGCTGGACGTGCGGTTGGTGTTCGCGGAGCGGCGGACGGAGCGCGCGACGCACGCGGCGGAGAAGGGAGCAGCTGGGGGATCGATCGATATTATGGAAGCGCGGAATGCTCGCGACGCGACGCGGCGCTGTTCCGGCGGCTGGCGTCTGCGCTGCGCGGTGGTTCAATATCACTGTACTTCTATCGTTATACAGTGTAAACACCGGTCGTAGTATGGTACTCCCTCCGTTAACTTTTATTTAATACTCCCTCCGTCCTGAAATAAATGACATTTACGACAGAAAAAAATAGTTTAATTTAAACTAAATTAGTTATACTAAACATCATTTAATTCAGAACAGAGAGAGTACCGGCGGTTAGTCCAAATAACTCGCTCGACAATTCTTATCATGATTTTATGTCACAGTCCTGTCAGCCCTCAGCATCAGACGTGCACTCCACTCCCTTGCACTTCCTGCAATTCCTAGCTCACGTTGGCCTCCTACAAGACTGCACTTATCTGAATAATATCATTTTGGCTAAATACAATTCTATTGGTTTTCGGTACTTTGACCAGTGTGTTGTATGGCAAATCTATGACCATATTGTTTTTTTTTGCATCCAAATAAGCTTACCGGACTCCACGATCTCTAAGTGTTGATTCACACAGTCATGCCAAGGAAAATGGAGAAAAACCGTCATCTATATCAGCAAGATGGAGATCGATTGCTCGTTGCCGCAGTGCAGTGTTTTTTTTTGAAAGGCCTGCATTGCAGTGTGCCACATAGCTAGCACGCACGGGAATGGAACCTCTAGCTCCACGTAGTACGTAGCAGTGCAGTTTGCCACGTAGCTGCGCGCTGATTGCATGCTGATCGACACAAACTGTTGCCTCTGCAGCTGGTGCTCAACTCAAAACTGTCCGTTGATGCCTACCAACCTAAACACGTGGCTAGCCAGCAGGGACTACGCGCAGCGCCACGTCACTTGTTACTCGATGTCACGTCGATCGTGACGTCGTTAGTCTCCGCCAACTAGACGTACGGAGACTGACGCACCCATGTCATGTGCCAGATATATGGTCGGGTCGCGTGTGTGCATGCATGCATTAGCGTGGAACGTCGTCCACAGTACTCCCACTACCTGCCAGTTTTAACACAGTCACGCTACGTTTTTTTTCGGTGCTTACCAAAATGAAACTGCATCCTATGAGAGCCGAGTGGGTAGGTGTTTGAACTAATCAGCGTTAAATAAAAAAAGATATCATATTTTAGAAGAACATAAATCGTGTAATAAATATACGCTAGAAAATACTTAATTAGTTGGATATATGATTACCATTCACCAATAAAAGAAAAGGCAGATCGATTGCAACCAGCTGCAGAGATACAGTATTGAATGTTTCAGATTTTCTAAAAGAATCCGAAGATATCGATAGAACTTGCAGAATTGAACTACTACTAGTCTTTATATCCAATAAAATCCTGCTTATATGAGCACAGCTCCGACGAAGATGCCATGGCCCATGACATTTAATTAGTGCATGCATGCTCCTCGGAGAGGCACTGAATGAATGGCGGCGGGTCGTATGGATGCATCGAGCCTTGAGCCCGGCGCGGCACAGCACAGCACAGCACAGAGCCATTTACGCAGTGGACCGAAACGGCCGTGTGTGTCTGGCGCCAGCGCGCGGCCTCGTCGTCGTCGTCGTCGGCTTGTTCGACGGCACCGACATGTGTCACGCCTCCAAACGCAGCAGCAGGATCGAGCAGGAGGAGATGGAGATGGAGATGGAGATATGGAGGAGAGTGACGAGGCGAAGCAAGCAAATCATGCGCGGCGGCGCGCGCGGGACCCTCGTGTTCGCTTCTCTTTTTTCTCTTTCGACGGCAGCTGGCTGGCGCGCGGCGCGGTGGAGTGCCGTTACACTCCACTGCTAGTGCTAGCTAGCAGTCTCCGTCCGTTCGTCGTAGCCCGGCAGTTTTCCCGGCCAACCAGGTTTCTCTCGTGCGCCGTCCCGGCTCGTCGTCGCCCATCTCGCCTCCTCCCTCTTCTCCACCCCCCTCCCCTGGCCTGACTGCCGTCAGAGGAGGAGCATCTCGCCCCTTTTAAATCTGCAGCAGTCGTCGCCGAGTGTCCTCGCTTCATCCTCATCCCCAGCCAGCAAGCCTGCCTCACCACCACACCCCACCTCTCTCCGATCCTGCAGTCTCCTCCCACCTGAACCAGAGACCGCCGGACCTGCCTTCCAAATCCGACCCTTTCGCCCGTTGCCTGCTCGGTGCAGCAGTGCTCTATCGATCCATGGGGTGCGCCCAGTCCAAGCCGCTGCTGCACCGCCGTGCCAGGGCCTCCGAGGCCGTCGCGCTCTGCCGGGACCGGTCCCACCTGCTGGCCAAGGCCATCCGCCACCGCTACCAGCTCGCCGACGCGCACCGCGCCTACGCCGCCTCGCTCCAGGCCACCGGCGCCGCGCTGCACGACTTCCTCCGCGCCGTCGTCATCCAGGACGCCTCGCCGCCGCCGCCCCCTGTGCCCGGCGCCGACGACGTGCCCCCCCTCCCCGCGCAGCGGACGGAGGAACAAGGCGCCGCCGACCCGCAGCACGTACGTTCCCCACCGGACAACTCCGGTGACGGCGACGGGCACGTGCGTTTCCCGTCCGAGGATGAAGGTGACGTCGACGGCCACATACTCTTCCCGCCCGAGGAGACCGATGATGAGGATGACGGCGACGACGGGCATATCCAGTTCCCGTCGGACGAGGAGACCGAGCCCCCTATTCCTCAGCCTGAACATGATCTTCTTCCTCAGCCTGAACATCCTCTTCCTCAGCCTGAACAACCTCTTCCTCAGCCCGATCATCTTCTTCTTCCTCGGCCCGGACATCATCTTCCTCAGCCCGATCATCTGCTTCCTCGGCCCAGACATGTTCTTCCTCAGACCGAACCCCTCCAGCCTGAGGCGCCGCTGCAGATGCCCGCTCCGTACGGCTACGCTCCGCCGTACACCTACGGCTCTGACCCCGGCCTGGCGTATGCTTACGGCGCCGAGATGGGCACCTACGGCCCCGATCCTGCCCCGGCGTATGCTTACGGCGGCGCCGAGATGGGCACCTACGGTCCCGCCCCGTCGTATGCTTACGGCGGCGCCGAGATGGGCACCTACGGTCCCGCCCCGACGTATGCTTACGGCGGTGCCGAGATGGGCATCTACAGCTCCTCCCCGGCGTATGCTTACGGCGTTGCCGAGATGGGCACCTACAGCTCCTCCCCGGCGTATGCTTACAGCGGTGCCGAGATGGGCACCTACAGCTCCTCCCCGGCGTATGCTTACGGCGCTGGCGAGGTGAGCACCTACGGCTCCGCCCCGGCGTATGGATACGGCGCGGACATGGACAGCAGCTACGGGCACAGTTTCGTCAGCACCATGAACTACGCCCGTAGCCAGCCGTCGTCGCCGTCCGTGACCTACGAGCATATCTCCCAAGTCACCAATGCCACCGTCCACTACCACCAGAACGACGGCGCTTTCGGGACACCGCCGCCGAGCTCCTACTACTACGGCGGATACCACTACCAGTACCCGGTAGGTGGGAGCTTTTCTCCGGCGGCACCCTTCTCTAGCCAGCCGGCTGCGCCGCTGCCTCCGCCATCGCCGCCGCGGGTATCCACCTGGGACTTCTTGAACCCGTTAGAAACATTTGAAATCTACTACCCGGAGCAGCCATCTGCCGTGGCGAACCATGCGCCTGGCTGGACCTCCAGTGCCCCTCCGGATGAGGATGAGGAGGACATACCGGAACTGGAGGACGAGGAGGGCATGCCGGAATTGGAGGACGAGGAGGGCATGCCGGCACTGGAGGACGAGGGCATGCCGGAACTAGAGAACGAGGAGGGCATGAAGCCGGAACTGGAGGACGAGGGCATGCCGGAATTGGAGGACAAGGAGGGCATGCCAGAACTGGAGGACAAGGCGGGCATGCCGGCACTGGAGGACGAGGGCATGCCAGAACTGGAGGACAAGGCGGGCATGATGCCGAAACTGGAGGACAAGGAGAGCATGCCGGAACTGGAGGACAAGGAGGGCATGATGCCGAAACTGGAGGACAAGGAGGGCATGCCGGAACTGGAGGACAAGGAGGGCATGCCGGAACTGAAGGACAAAAAATTGGTAGAGGCCGTCGGGGAAGACGAGTGCACCGTCATAAACAATGGAAAGATAGCCAAGGAGGAAGAGAGGAGTGGCAGCAGTGCCAGTGAGGAGCTGCAGAAGTCCAGGACGTTGGATGCCGGTAACGGCGTTCTCATCAGCGAGGAGCCGCATAGGGAGTCCATACCATTAGATGACAGTATTAGCAGCAGCAGAAACAGCCCAGCGGATGAAGGTTTGGTGGAAGAACGGCTGAAGGATTCAGCCGTCGCTGTTGGGCTGCCTGCTGAGGCTGAGAAGATGTTCCATAATGATGTGGAAGTGATCCAGGAGATAAAAGCACAGTTTGACCATGCCTCCAAGTCAGCTGGAGAGGTGTGCAAGCTGCTTGAGGTTGGGAAGGTGCCCTACAGCCACAACTGCTCGAGATTTAAAGGTATTTCTCAATTTGCATGCTGTTCAAAGTTTCAACCTTGCTATTTTAGTTATTTGATGAAGAAAGGAGATTACCCCATACCTGACCTAATTGTTGTATCAGTTGCCTCAATGATGATATGCGGATTACCTTCAAGGACGGGCAAGAAATTCCTAGGCTTTGAGGAGGCAAAGTCTATGGAATGTGTCGGCCTTTCCACCACACTGCAGAAGCTCTACATGTGGGAGAAGAGGCTTCTTGAGGAAGTCAAGGTTTGTTCTTGGCACTCTTTTTACAGTTTTGAATTTCTGGCTGAAATATGCATATCACCTATCTGCCTTTTAGATGTGTGATGTTCAATATTCAGACATGTGATGCGAAAGCTTGCTATTTGCTTCAATTTAGTAGTTGCTTTAATAGTATCTGATAATTGGAAGTTTTTTAGTAACGTACTGTTCTTACGAGTAACGTACTATATGTCGGATTAACGCGCTACATGTAGTTGCCATACTTTTTGGATAATGCTCCTTTTTTCCCTTCAATGAATAGTTGTCGGATAGTAATGTACTATGTTTATACTCCTTACTCTAACGCGCTACATGTAGTTGCCATACTTTTTGGATAATGCTCCTTTTTTCCCTTCAATGAATAGTTGTCGGATGGTAATGTACTATGTTTATACTCCTTACCCCATCCGACAACTATTGTTTACCCTCGAGCTTACCCGCTTACCCGCTTAATAGTTGTCGGGTAGTGTAACGTCATATGTTTACCGGTAACGTACAATTTTCGGATAATGCTCTTTTTTCTTTGAATTTATACTTGTCGGATAGTAACGTACTATGCTTACGAGTAACATACTATTTTCGGATAATGTTTCTTTTTCCATAAAAAATACTTGTCGGATAGTAACGTACTATGCTTACGAGTAACATACTATTTTTAGATAATGTTTCTTTTTCCATAAAAGAATACTTGTCGGATAGTAACGTACTATACTTACGAGTAACATACTATTTTTGAATAGTGTTTCTTTTTTCATAAAAGAATACTTGTCAGATAGTAACGTACTATGCTTACGAGTAGCGTACTATTTTTGAATAATGTTTTTTCCATTAAAGGAATACTGTTGTCGATTAGTAATGTACTATGTTTTACGAGTAAGGCTAATGGACTTAGGTCGAATCACCTCCACTTGCTTAGTATGCTCCCTACTGGATAGCTAATTATAGACAGTTCAGAATTGCTCTGCTAATAAGTTAGAACTGGAACTCTATTCAGAGTTTAATGCCATGTTGATTTTCTTTTCATTTTTAATATATATTCTTCATACAGTGTCTTCTACCATTGCCCTTGTGCTTACTTGGCTTCCTCATTATCATCATGGCTTTTCTTTTCACACATATACCATGATCCAACTATAACAGACTTGCGTGTGTGTATATATATATATATATATATATATATATATATATGTATATATATATATATATATTCCTGATCTCTCGATATATGAATTATGTTGTTCAAGCTAGCTGCTTAATTTCTGCCCTATTCATGTTATGTTAGTCAAACTTACCTATTTCTGTTTGTCACAGGCTGAGGAGAAAATAAGGATACTATATGATCAAAAATACGAGGAGGCGAAATTTCTGTTTAACAGTGGCGCTGAAGCTCATAAGCTCGAGGCGGTCCAAAATTATACAAGGAAGCTGTCAACGAAAATCAGTGTCGCCATTCAAGCTGTTACAACTGTCTCGAACAAGATCAACAAGCTGAGGGATGAAGAGCTATGGCCACAAACAATTGAGCTGATTCAAGGGTATATGCAGTCTCTTTCAGCTTCCATAAACTATAACGACAGCTTCAGATATTGTCATATTATTACAGAGTTGAAAGGCTTTCTGCATTGTCGCTGTTTTTTTCTCTCGATTATTACATACATCGACATTTAATTCTGTTATTTGGTTGCTAAATTTATGATATCCAATTCTAACTGTGGGGACTGACTTGTCGATCACTTGTCAGGTTTATGCAGATGTGGCATGGCATGTCAGAATGCCACCAGATCCAGTGCCGTGCCCTGTCTCAAGCCAAACACATCGATTCTACCGTAGCCGCTGCAACATTCAGCCAAGCTCACTTCGATCTAGTGAAGCAGTTTGAGCTCCATCTGTTGGATACGAGCGCCAACTTCGCGGCATGGTTCAGCGCCCACAAGAGTTACGCGAGCACGCTTAACGAGTGGCTGAAGAAGGGGATCGCGTACGTCGCTGAAGTGACCGACGACGACGGGGTCCCTCCGTTTTCACCGGGACGCTTAGGAGCACCCCCCGTGTTCACCGTCTACAACAACTGGGCTGCTAGCATGACGTCGACGAGGATGTCGTCGGAGACGACGGAGGCGGTGGACGCGATGCTGGCCCTCGCCTCCAGCGTCCTGGGCATCTGGGAGAGGCAGAGGTCGGAGTGGAGGCGGCGGCGGCGGCAGGGCACGCCGTCGTCGTCGTCGTCGTCGTCTGCTGGCAACAAAGATATGGGCGGCAGCGGCAGGGAGCTGAGATTGATGACGAGGGACGAGCTGGCGATGCGCAGGGCGCTAGAGGCTCAGAAGAAGAAGCTCGTGCTCGTGCGTTCCGGCCAGGGCCGCGGCGGCGGAGGCGGCGGCGTGTCTTTAGCAGCAGCTGCTGGAGCTGGTGGGCTGCACTCGTCCATGCGTAGAAGTTTCGAAGCGATGGAGAGCCTCGCTGCCGCCTGCGCAGCTGCCTTCAAGGACCTGCATCTCCGTCCCCAAGAAGAAGAAGCAGAAAAAGAAGAAGCAGAAGAAGAGAAAGCTGCATGCTCAGCAAGAGGATCAATGGGTGCCTGTGCTGTAACTCCTGCAGTGTAGCTGTGTGGGCACAGCTTCTTCCTCCCTTTAATTTGTAAGCTGTGACGATGAATCGTGTTACAGCTGCTGTTAATCATCGTCCTAGCTATAGCTAGTGTGAAGCATCTTTGCATTGGGGCGGTGTTGAGTTCATCTTGCATCTACGTACGGATGCTGCTCGTCGCGAAAACGATGGCGCGTCCTTGTCTGCTGAATGATGAACAAGGAAACCGCCGTCCATGCACACCAGCTGGACGAATTGAATACAATACACGGGAGATGATCCTGCTCCGGATTGCAAAACCATGAACGTTCCATATGCACCTCTATAATACTGTTCCTGTCCGTATATACATGACTCCTGGCCATCTGTACTGAACCCACGCAATAAGTACATCAAAACCATGAACCAAAAACTGCACTTCTTCCCTTCTTCCTTTGTGATCTCATATCAAGATCTGAAAGTAATGTAAACCTCCATGCAGAGTGAACTGTTACCAATAATTGAGACATGCCAGGCTCCGGCAACAAGACGGGCGTCGTGGTCAAGATTCTTTCTGTTCCCTCCCTCTTTTCGTGCCTTTTGCTTCTGTCTCTCAGTTATAAATAGGGAAGTCAGGGTTGAGCACTAACAAACTGCAGCTGGTCTTGCCTAATCTCCCCCCATTTCCAGTTCTCCATACGTAGCATCAAAGCTTCAACCCCAAGCATGGCTTCCCATCTGAGATCCGCAAGTGTGCCCTCGAGCCCTCGCTCAAGCAAAGCCGAACTTGAGCAGCAGAAGCTACAGATCCTGAAGACAGCCATCTCCTCATCGTCAGCAAACATTGGCACAATGTGCGACGGTTTGAGGCAGCTTGGAAACATCCACAGCAGCATTGAAGGAATTATATGCACACCAAGCAACCAAGTTAGCCTATGCCAGACCGTGCACAGAAAGGCAGTGGAGAAAGAGCTTGCACGGTCACTCGTCTTGCTTGACCTCTGCAATGCCATGCAGGAAAGTTTCATCGAGCTGAAGATGGCTGTCCAAGAACTCCTCTTGGCTCTCAAGAGGGGAGAAGATGCAACTGCTCAAGTCAAGGCGTACGTCCAGCTAACCAAGAAGGCAAACAAAAAGTTCAAGAAGGTCTGCAAAAAGACCACTGATGAGAAGGATTGCATGGTGGTGAAGCTACTAGCAGAAGCAAGACTGGTCACTACAAAGCTGCTCGAATTCACATCAGGCCTCTTGTCGAAGCAAATTGAGACGCCCAATCGTCCTCTTATCTCCAAAACATCCCAGAAGGCGAAAGTAGTGTGCAGAGGGGAGCAATTGCAGACATTAGAGTGCAGTATCAGGGAGCTTGAGAGTGGAGCGGAGCTTCTGTTCAGGAGAATGATTCAGACCAGAGTTTCTCTTCTGAATACTCTTAGCTCATAGATACTTGACCTCTAATATCTTGCGATTGGCATCCACCTTTTAACGGATTAGTCAATCATCACAACAATTTTGTAACTTACATGCTTGTGTACATGTACAGCAGTTTAACTGAATCAAGAGACAAAAAAGTTTTTCTGCAATTTATGTTGTGGATTTAATCATTTACACATGCCTACGATGTTATCAATATCCAGACTAAATCATTTAGATTCTCACAACTTTGAAGAAACGTGTCATGGGAACACATAAAAAAACTTGCTAGTAATGGGAAAAATAACCCAGGATCTGAGCCATTCCGGTTCCTGTCCCATCAAACTTTTTATACGGCTAAAAACTTGATTATTTGGGCCAACGCATGTAGTTATTTTGCAAAGGCAGTGTGACACACATGTGCCTCTCAACTGAATGACCTGTATAAAATGGGCCTTGCTCCATGCAGCTGAAACATGCCAGCTCCAACCACAAGCTAATAACCTTGTAATTTGCCTTTTTTTTAGCGAACCTTGTGATTAGCATTATTCGCTACCCAGGAAAGCATCTACTCGTGTTAGTGACTAACAAGAAGCAGCAAACACATCATACACATGACACCAATAATTCCCAGTTAACAATCTGTTAAGCAACTCAACCTGCACTGTATTCAAGACCCATAACGACGCCATGAACTAATGCAGATTCTTGCTACCAATAACTGGAACATGGCAGAGTGGCATGCCAATTATCGAGGTGTCTGGTGCTCTCAAATAACATGCATCACGTGGAAGACCTTGATGGTGTGGTAATTCTGCAGCACTGTCATGGGACCGCAACAGACAGCATAGTGGAGCTGAAATGGCACGATTCTTTCTGTCTACCACTCAAAAGATGCTGTCCTAGCTCCTTCTGGTGTATAAATAGGCCTCGCAGAAGGGATAGACACATCAAACGGAACCAAAGTTTCACCATTCTTCATTCCCCATCACCTCAAGCCCTCAACCTCAGATACCCTCAAAACAAAAATGGCTTTCCATTTGAGATCTGTAAGCTTCCCATCCAAGGGGCACTCCAATGAGGCTGAACTCGAAGCTGAGCTGCAAAGCCTAGAGGCAAGCATCTCTTCTTCCCCCTCTGCAACCATCGAGGTGATGTGCGATGGTTTGAAGAGGCTCGGAGACGTCTACAGCCACATTGAGGAGATCATCCACCTGCCAAGCAACCAAGTCTGCTCCGTCCAGCAAAGGAAAGAGTTGGATTGTGAAATGGAAAGTTCTCTCGAGCTGATTGATCTCTGCAACGCCATGCAAGAGAACTTTGCCGAGTTGAAGACCACAGTCCAGGATCTGCTACTGGTTCTCCGAAGAGGAGACGACGCAAGCACTCAGGCTACGGTCCAGTCTTACATCCGCTTGGTCAAGAAGGCACAAAAGCAATTGAAGAAGACTAGCAAGAAGGCAGCCTCTACCAAGGATGACGGCTACAAGCTGGCCAGGCTAATGACCAAAGCTAGACTGGTCGCCGCCTCCTTTCTGGAGTCGGTGTTGCGCCTCCTACCAAAGCAAGTGGCCATGCCCAACAAGAGGTCTCTTGTCTCTAAGGCATTCCAGAAGAGAAGCGTGTTTGTTTGCCAGGAGGAGCAGCTGCAGGCATTAGAGTGCATCACTGGAGATCTCGAGCATGGGGCAGAACTTCTGTTCAGGAGAATGATCCAGAGCAGAGTTGCTCTGCTGAACATCCTTAGCTCATAGACTCCCGTAGAGTGAATCCACGCTCTAAATCCCGTGATTGGCCTCCGAGTTTTTTAAAGGATTTGCCAATCCTCGTACGTGTACAGTACTTGTAAATGTACAGTTGAAGCATTAGAATCAAAGAGAAAAGTTTTGATCCGACGACCAGATTTTCTGTCCGACTATTGGTACATGCTTCTGATTTCAGTTGGGATTATGAAGTTTAGGCGAAGAACACAAGAACTATTCTTTTCTTTTTGTTGAAGTAATTTAGAGCTACTAATTCTACTAACTACATTACATGGTTACATCAATAATGGTGTGGCTGGCCAACCTGTAACAGCCGGTTAGTGGGTATTAGTCTCCCTAAAGCCTATGCACTCCTAGCCTAGTTGTTCGATTCGTCAGGTGGCCATGTGACCCGCACTTGTTTAATCTCCCCTAATCAGCTCCCGACCCCCCCTTGTTGCGTGGATCATGCTGGCTCGCGAAGCATGCCAGCTCCAGACCACGAGGGTTTAGAAACTCGCGACGCGCTTAGCATTAAGCACCATCCAAACTGCAAGCGCGGCTGAAACAGTAGACGGCCGTGGTAGGGCATCGTAACGCAAGTAAACAAGTCGGCGAGGGGTGTATTCGAGACCGACCTCCGGAGAGAAGCAGGGACTGGCCGGCAGCATGGTGAAGCGAAGCCCTCCGACTCCGACGGCGGCGGCGAAGCGCGCGAGCGAGCCGAGGATGGGTGAACCGGGCCTCCGTCTGAGCGGCTGGAGACGAACAGGCCGGCCCCGGAATCGGTGTAGTTCGGCCCAACTCCAAAAGGGGGGGGCCCGCCTTAGCTTCGGATGTGGCCTGCACATTTCTCCAGCCGTCGCCGCCGCCGCCGGGATTCGCGGAAGCGGACTTTCCAGCCGCCTTGTTCCGAGTGGAGCTGCTCCACTTCCTCGCCGCCGCGACACTCTTTGCTACTGTGATTGCAACATGGCAGCGCCACAGTAATCCAATAATGCACCTAATGCATACAGTACACAATTGCATAAACACGTGGATGATGGTGGAGGAGGTCTCTGTGAGCTAGTAGCATGAAACGCGGAGCTGAATAGAGCCGCACGTAGATGGAACGCGTGGCTTGCTTGGGGGCCTGGAGCTGGAATGTCAACTAGCTGTTCATGCCTCCACCGGCAACGCGCGATCTGGATCTGATGCTGCTTCTCGCCCGTGCAGGTCGATTTTGTCGCCCGTGGCGCAGACATGGCAGCCTCGTAACCATGCTCACCATTGAATCACACATGAGAACGATTCCTGTTGTCTGCTGCAGGTTCAACCTCTTTTCTGATGTGCAACTGCTTCAAGCTCTTTTCCTTATTATATATAGAGGCAAGGCAAGCCAAAGATGAGAGGGACACCATTGCAGCAGCAGCAGCAGCTCCCCTTCTCCTGACGTCTTCCGTTCCGTTTCCTGTACATCCACAGCTTCCTTTGCCAAGCATATATGGCGGCCTCCCACCTGAGATCCGCGAGTGTGCCTTCTAGCCCTCGCTGCAACGAAACTAACGTCGACGACCAGCTGCACGGTTTGAAGGCGACAGTCTCCTCACCTTCTGCGACCATTCAAACCATGGTCGATGGTCTGACCAAGCTCGGGAGCATATACAGCGACATCGACGTGCTGCTCACTTGCCTGCCCAGAAGCCAGCGTCAGCAGAGGAAGGCTCTGGAGGAGGAGCTCGAGTGCTCTCTGATCACCCTCGACCTCTGTAAAGCTATGCAGGAGAGTCTTGAGGAGCTCAAGGTGAACGTCATGGAGACCCAAATAGTTCTCAAGCGAGGGGACAACGTGGCGGTGCAGGCCAAGCTTCAATCTTGTGCCCGCTTGGTCAAGAAGGCTCAGAGGCAGTTCAAGAAGACCAACAGCAAGGCGGCTTCTTGCATTGAAGGATGCGAGGTGGTCAAGCTGTTGTCAGAGGCAAGAGAGGTCGCTGTGTCGATTCTCGAATCGACATTGGATCTCCTCAAGAGCCAGATTGTGATGCCGGGTCCTAGCAAATGGTCCCTCGTGTCTAAGGCATTCAAGAAGAAAAGAATTGCGTGCGAGGAGGAGCAGTTGCAGGCGTTGGAGTTGGACATTACTGATCTTGAGAGCGGAGTGGATGCTTTGTTCAGGAGATTGATCCAGAGCAGAGTTTCTCTTCTTAACGCTCTTAGCTTGTAGACAGATCAGGCACCGACAACCAACTCTCATCCCTGCGATTGGTATCCGCCTTTTATAGGATTTGCTGATCATCGAAACAAATCTGATGTATATATGACAGAAAGTGTACAGAAAATTACTTGGAAAGAAAAGTTTTGAATCCATTTCCTATTGTCAATTTCTTTTATGATCTTGCCTAACTTGACATGGAGAACATCTAATTTAATATACATCCATCTTTCATGGTTTCTTTTTTTTTCCGATGAAAGATATCGTGATTTCTTCAAGAAAAGAAAAAAAACACAAAGCCTTTCTACTCAGTAAATGGTCATCATTATACAGAAATTTCCATAACTTCACATTTAGATATCCATTTTGAATCATGTAATGTGACTCATGAACTGGCACAAGATCCTTGTAAAGTGGATCTTGCTCTCTTTAACTGGTAGCAGCATGGGATTTGAACTCACAGTTTATAACTGATATCAGCACTAAAGTATGCTGCCATGCTGATTCTTGCTGCCAATAGGTGGAACATGACGGTGTGATTCAGCTAGACCCGATGCAAAATAAATTTGGACGGTGTTAGTCGTCTCGGAAGTTGCAAAATGCAGATTCTAAATCATGCAAATGCAGCAGACAGGCAAAACACGCCAGGCGACGCAATGCCACAAAACGAATCCTGAATGATGAAGTCAACCAGCATACTCACCACTCCTCTGAAGTAAACTATACACTCGTGCAGATGATTTTGTCTGCGCTTATTAGGACATGACACACCGAATAGCTCTAATATAATAAAAAAGATCAGCATGTCATAGAGATAGCTGGCTTTGCCATCGATGAGATTCTTTCTGTCTTCAAGGTCTGACATGCGACTTCTTCGGCTTGTTTCGCTATATAAGGGGGCAACCGTAATCAGATCGACACCATTGAAGCAGTTTCTCTTCTAACCCTTTCTCATCCATTTCCAGAGGAAAAGAAAGCATAGAACTTACACTATAGACATGGCCTTCCATCTCAGATCTGCTAGTGTGCCTTCCAGCCCTCGCTCCAGTGAGATCGGTGTTGAGGAACAATTGCAAATCTTGAGGAAATCAGTCTCCTCATCCTCTGCAGCCATTGGAACCATTTGTGATGGCTTGAGAAAGCTTCAAGAAGCCTACAACTGCATCGGCGAGTTTGTGCCCTTACCCAGCAGCCAGGTTAACAAGCAGAGAAAAGCAGTGGAGCAAGAGCTTGAGCACTCTCTCGTCTTGCTTGACCTCTGCAGCGCCATGCAAGAGAGCTGTAGAGAGCTCAAGGAATGCATCCTGGACATGCAGCTAGCGTTGAAAAGAGGAGATGACGCAGCTGTTCAGGCTAAGATCCAGTCCTACATCCGCATGTCCAAGAAGGCGCAAAAACAGTTGAAGAAGATTAACAAGAAGTCCACTGCACCTGATCAAGAAAACTGCATGGTCATCAAGCTGTTGTCTGAAGCCAGAGAGATTGCCATCTCCATGCTAGAATCATCATTGTATCTCTTGTCGAAGAAAATTGCTACGCCGAGTTCTAGCAGGTGGTCTCTTGTCTCCAAGACATTCCAGAAGAGACGAGTTGTGTGCGAGGAGGAGCAATTGCAGGAGTTGGAGTTGGACGTTGTTGATCTTGAGAGCGGAGTTGAGGCTTTGTTCAGGACACTGATCCAGAGCAGAGTTTCTCTTTTGAACACTCTTAGCTTGTAGATAGATCATACAACAACTCTGAGCCCTGCGATTAGCATCCACCTTTTAGAGGATCTGCTGATCATCGAAAAAGCATTGATGTATATATGAGATTAAGTGTACAAAAAAATACAGAGTGAAAAAAAGCAAATTTTTGGACCATCCCAAGTTGTCAAATTATTTGTTCTTCTGTTTTCCTTCTGCTGATGAATCTTGGTATGGGGGGAGAAATCTCTCAGAGGGTGCTGTTCTTTTCTTGTCTCATAAAGAAATTAGCGAGTTTGATGGGTTTTCCATTGACAATAGCTTAATACGCACGTAAGACGCGGTTTAAGATCCTTGTAAAGTGGATCTTGCTCTCCTTAACTGACAGCATGCCAGCTTCAGCCGTTCAGATAATGCAATTGATAATTGCAAGCTAGGATATCAGATCTAGCTGCCATGCTGATTCTTGCAGCCAATAGTTGGAACATGACAATACGTGTCGGTTGGACCTAATGCACCACGAACTGGACGGCACGTGGACAACCTTGAGATGGCAAAACCTTAGATTCTAATTGTTGTAAGCACAGCAGGCAGGGGGAAACATGCCACCTATGTGATGGAACCTTCGGGGCTGCAGAAACGAAGTCATCACTCATCAGGTCTTCCTCGGACAAGGAGAAAAAAAATACTAGCATCAAGTGCCAAAGGGACGAGGACAACAACTCTTTCATTTCGTATGATGCTTCCCTTCACTTATTTAGTTAGACGAATTGTCATGTCCTTGTGTGGGTACACATGAAAGCACATTTCTATTTTCTATAACATTCAATAGAAAGGGATCTATGCATATTATTATTCAAAATAGTTGAATTCAAACAATTATTTATGTGGGCAAACAAAATCAGTGGTAGATGTTCTTATTTTTCTCTCTATTATCATGACATTTGTTGAATATTTTACATGTGTACAAAAAGAGGTAAATAAGAGACATGCGGGTAACAGTGTTTTCAAACTGGAGGTACTTCAATCGAATATTTTTAGGGACAAATTCATGTATTCACAATGTTAATACAATATATAACTAATATGTAGGTATAGATTTTTCATGTTTCTCTTTGCTTGTCTAAGATAATGAACTTCACATGAGATGTGCCAGAATAACAACCAAATGATTCCCGCAGAGTGGATTTTGCTCCCGAAACTACTAGCATGACAGCTCCAGCCACTAGCGCTAAGCTCTAACTTGAGCTGTTATGTATTACTACATGTCAAGCTAAATAACAAAATCTAACACAACTATGTTAGAGCACGCATGCATGGTAGGGTCCAACACTAGAGTAAGCTGCCTTGCTGATTCTTGCTGCCAAGAGTTGGGACCAAATGCACTAGGAAATTGAACAGCATGTGGATCATCTCAAGATTGCATCGGGGACAGGCTAGCAGTGATGAGAACCAGAGATAACTATACCAGCGCTGCAGCTTGCCAGACAGCAGGTGAAGGAAGTCAACTGCTGCTTCCTCCTACGCCACGGCTCTTTCGCTCTGGCTTCATTGCATGCTCACCAATGTCATGATTTAGATCTTCCACTAAACTACACACTCGTGCAGACGAGTTGTTGCTGATAACTGGGACATGATGCTATGAAAAGTTTGTAAGTTCACCCACTGACGAGATTCCTCTTGCTCCCTGTGAACATACAGAAAGCATCAACCTGCCGTTGAGATGGGTGGCTATGTCACAGCAACACAGCACTTGCTCATAAGCGAGATGCTTCCTGTCGGTAGGGTTAGCATAGCCAAGGCCTCAGCTTCTTTAGTTATATATACAGGTAAACCATGGCCCTAGTCGACACACTATTGCATCTCGTCCATTGTCTCCATCCCAAAGCAAAAAGGAAGAAACTACAACTCCTGTTGCGACCATGGCTTTCATTCTTAGATCTGCAAGCTTTCCTTCCGGTCCTTGCACCGAAGTTGAAGAACTGCTGCAGAGCCTGAAGGCAACCACCTCTTCGCCTTCTGCTACCATTGAGACAATTGTCGATGGCATCAGGAGGCTTGGAGAAGTGTACAACAACATTGAGGAGTCGGTGTGCTCACCTAGCGGCCAAGTTAGCCTTTGCCGGCCACAACAGAGAAAAGCGGTGGAGCACGAGCTTGAGCGCTCACTTATCTTGCTCGATGTCTGCAATGCAATAGAAGAGAGCTCTACTGAGCTCAAGACAAACATCCAGGAGATGCTGCTGGTTATCAGGAGAGGAGATGACTCCGCTCTTCAAGCCAAGATCCAGTCTTATATCCGCTTGGTTAAGAAGATGCAGAAGCAGTTCAAGAAGATCAGCAAGAAGTCCACATCAGCCGACCAGGAGAACTGCAGGGTAGTCAAGCAGTTGGCTGAAGCCAGAGAAATTGCTATTGCCATGCTTGAAATCCTACCATCTCTCTTGTCTAAGCAAATTGCAATCCCAAGCGCCAGCAAATGGTCCTTCGTCTCCAAGACATTACAAAAGACAAGGGTTACCTGCAAGGTGGAGCAATTGCAAAGGTTGGAGTTCGTCATCGTCGATCTAGAAAGCGGAGTAGAAACTTTGTTCAGGAAATTGATCCAGAGCAGAGTTTCTCTCCTCAACACTCTCAGTTTGTAGATAGATAGATTGTACACCAACCCTGATCCCTTGTGATTGGCGCCCACCTTTCAGAGGATCTGCTGATCATCATACGATTTTGCAACATGTAAATGAACAACTGTACAGAGAATTATTGAAGAAAATCTCACTGTTCTTGGTCAACTTTCAATCACTTGAATATTATTTTGACACCGAGTAATCATGTTGCAAAATTTTAACAGTTCGATTTAGTTTACAAAAGAATACCCAGAAGATTCTCATCATTATTGAAGTTTAAATATGTGTTTCTTTGGTCAAGTTGATCTTTACAATGTTTTACTACCAGATGGACACGTTTTGCAGATGCCATATGTTGCCACAGCAGCAAGCAAAGGATCCCTGTGCAGTGGATCTTGCTGCCTTGGGTAAAACAAGCCAGCTCTAAAACACGAAGCTAAGCGTGTACACAACATAAATTGCGTTGAGTAGAGCATCTGCTCAAATTAAAAATTGCAATTATACCAAGATCCACTAGTTGATTCTTGCAGCTAGTAGCTGGAGCAATGCAATGTGATAGCTCATTGGAAGGATAGCTGGTGGACCTAAAATAAACAGAACAAGACTTGTAACACCGTAACAGATTCCATATGCTGCTGCCAGGTCTCAACCATAGCAGACAGCATCTGGGAAATGAAATGGGGGGATTCTATCTGTCCATCATCAACAAGATGCCATCTCACACGCTTCTTTTGTGTATAAATAGGCCTCAGCTGAAGGCAGACACATTCAAACCAAAGCTTGCCCTCTTCTCATCTTTTTGTCCACAATACAGAGAAAAGAGTTCCACCAACAGAGATGGCATACCACCAAAGATCAATCAGCTTGCCTTCTCGGCCTCACTCCAAAGTCGAGGAGGAGCTGCACATCCTAGAGGCATGCACCTCCTCTGCCTCAGTGACCATCGAAACAACCTGTGATGGTCTGAGAAGGCTTGGAGACATATATAACTCCATCGAGGAGGTCATGTGCCTGCCTAGCAACCAAACCTGCTCATCCCAGCAAAGGAAAATGTTGGATGGAGAAATGGAATACTCTCTTGAGCTATTGGATCTCTGCAATGCTATGCACCAGTACTTCATCGAGTTGAAGGCCATCATCCAAGATCTGCAAGTGTCCTTCAGGAAAGGAGATGCTGCAGCTGCTCAAGCCAAAATCCAGTCTTATTTCTGCTTGGTGAAGAAGGCGAAAAAACATTTCAAGAAGATTACGAAGAAGGTTACTTCTGACAAGGAGGATTGCAGGGTCGTCAGGCTGTTGAGAGAGGCTAGAGCCATTATTACCTCTCTACTCGAGTCAACATTGCAGCTTCTGGCCAAGCAAATCCCAATGCCCAAATGTTCTATCTTCTCCAAGACATTCCAGAAGAAAAACTCAGTTGATTGCAAGGAGGAGCAGTTGCAGATGTTAGAGTGCAACATCGGAGATCTTGAGGAAGGAGCAGGACTTCTGTTCAGGAGATTGGTCCAGTGCAGGGTTGTTCTCCTGAACATTCTTAGCTCATAGATATGCCTCAGGCTCAGGCACTTGTAATGCCTGTGATTGGGCCTTTTTCGAAGGATCCATCTATCGCTATATACTTTACCATTTGTATAGCACTAGTCACTAGTGTACATAAAATAGTTCAATGAAAAAGTAAGTTTTGGTCCAGTTCATGTTGACAATCTACTACTCCCCATTTGCTTCCAATCTCAGCGTAATATCACAAGGGTTTAACTTGTTCTATACTAAAAGCTAAAAACCAGCGAGTGTACATGGATCTCTAACAGATTTAAATATAAAGGATATGAACATATGAATGTGATTGGCATGCAGCTAGTCTCTTAGCTATAGACACAGTGTTGTGTGGCTATTTGAAATGTAATTTGCCCAATCCTTATCAGGTAGGTCTGATTCCATATAGGTATACACCACCCTACTTCCAATCAAGATATATAAACTTAACACACCGCTGATGCTAGCAAAATCTCATCTGTGTCAATAACTGACTGGAAACAGGCTGCATCACACATATCAGGAAAGAAATTAATCAATTAAAACTCATGGAGCAACAAGGAATATATTATTTTGGATTCTTGATGCAGTCGCTGAAATATGAAAAGGATTATGAACAAATTTGAGGCCCCTAAGGAGAGGGAAACATCTAGAACTCTATGAACAACAGGCAGCTAGAAGCTCGCCTGGTCATCACCTGTAAAACAGGCTGCTCGCCTCAGGGGTTCGATCCCTGGCGTGAGCTTGGGTGAAAAACACTCGATTAAAAAAAAGAACTCTATGAACAAATTCGAGGCTCCTAAAGAGAAGGAAACATGTGGAACTTGGAGTTCCATTCAATGTTTCAATGAATATGATGCGACTCAAATCTGGAACCATAATAGAATCAAGAAAATCAAATAGCATGGCACTGTTCTATTCTTATAAACACAGTCACATTCTATTTCTTATCTTTTTGAGCAAAACCAGGTTCATTACTTTCTCTATATTCATTCAAGATCTAACTATATCATAGTTATTAAATTTTTTTAAAATTATCCAAATATTGGTTGGTTGTGCGGTTTGGAAATAAATACAACAACCCATCAGCTTTGCACTATTTCTAATCATTAGTACTAATGTGTTTCAATCAAGATTAATTTGGCCACTTTGAATAATGAGATGACTAGATGAATTTTCGACAACCATCTGTGACATATTTTGACTAGTAAGAGAAAGAATGATCCATGGAACAAGCCAGAGATTCTTCAATAGGAGGCTTCAGTCGCAGAAGAAAAAGAACATCGGGTGGTGCTATAAAGTATTGCAGTTTGGGGATAAGGAAGAAGTTCATTGCTTGGGAGGGAAATCGAGGATTCCAAATTGATCTCGATTTCTTCTTTGGAGTCGCATTGTGCTTCTGAAGGGTGCGCCTGTCTCAGTGGTAGAGTCTCTCCACTTGTGTGCTAGAGGTTATGGGTTCGAATCAGCCTCCTTGCAAATTAAGCAAGGGGGCCTAGAAATTTCCTTCCCCAGATCTCATAGTTTCTGGGAGCTTTCAGCACTGGGTACGCCCTTTTAGTTGCATTGTGCTTCTGAAGTTTGACAATTATGACTGCAGGCTCAACTGCTACATGAGTTTCACGGTCATGATGGACAAGGTGTGATGTGTAGCCTGCTATGGAAAACGTACTGAATAATGCAAACTTGACTAGATGGAACTGAACTGCTAACTTTAGTACCTCTTTAGAGTTAATATTGGACTTCAATAATTGCTCGTAAATCTAGCGGTAGTATAATCCCTTATTTCTCATTTTAGTAATTACTCAGTTGGGTATATATGTTTTCATGTAATTTAATAACCGTGACAAGTAATGAAATTTCAGGAGTAGCCCTCTTCTGGGTAAAAAACAATTATATCACAGCCTTGTGCATGTGACATTATCGAGATTCTCAGTGTTACCTTGATCTTCCTTGTATACAACTTGATAAGTTCATGTGCAGGCTTTTAAATCCCCACCTGGATGCCTAGGCACCCAGGCGGACAGCCAGGCGCCCAGACGGCGGCGGCGGGCAGCGCTGGCAGGACCGCAGGAGGGCAAAGGCGGCGGGCGGAGGGGCGCGGGCGAGCGGCGGCGGGCTGGCAGAGGCGGAAGGGCGGGCGCTGGCGAGCAAACAAGCGCGGTCAGGCAGGCGGGCTGGCAGGCGGTCGGGCAAACGGGCGCAGTCGGGCTGTCGGCCCGATTAAGGAGGACATCCGACGGTCCTCATTTCAGATCAGGCCACATATATCTAACCCACCCCTCACCCCTAACCCTAATTCTTTCCTCCCTCACTCCCTCTCTTCCTCCACCGGCGGCCAGCAGAGAGCGGCGGCGACACTGCTGTGGCGGCGAGGGCGGCAACGGCGGCGGCGAGGGTAGCAACGGCGGCGGCGGTGGCGGCGACCATGCTGTGGTGGCGAGGGCAGCAATGGCGGCGGCAGCGGCAACCACCGGCCGGGCGAGGTGGCCGGCCATGGTGTCCAGGGCGGAGCGCCTGGACGCCTAGGCGACACCTTTTAAACGATGTTCATGTGTGAAAGCTGTAAATAACTGGATTGGAATTTAAATTATTTTTATATGGTGACATGTATAATATCTGCCTTGCAATTTCTTTTAATTTCATCTATGCTCAGATTAATGAGCTGTCATATCAATATTTTTGGTTCATGATAGGGCATTTCTACAGACATCTATGACATCTATACTTGCTCAGTTTAGTATGAACCATCATAGAAATATAGGCAATTCAATCTGAGTATTTTTTGGTGTTTTAAGATTCTCACAGCACTTTTCAATTAGTTTTATTCAAACAATTATATTGCCTCATGAAAAAATTTTGGCCCGTGGCAACGCACGGGCACTCACCTAGTGAATTCTTAAAAACAGGCTACACCACATGCACCACAGAGAGAAATATTCAACTGAAAATGTTTATTGCATCATTGCTAAATAATCAGATCATGAAAAGATGGATGAACAAATTTGAAGCTCCTTAAACAGAGAAAAGGAAAAGAATATTCGGGGCACAAGCACATGGCTTGAGTGCTTGACTCATCATTTCAATTAATATGTTACAACACAATTTGGGCAATTAACAGACAAAATCTGGGAGATCAAATAGAACGGTTGCATTTACCATTGGAAATTTGCTATGGCTTCGTTCACCTTCAGTTCAAAGGTAGGCCTTCTCCAATTCAACAAAACACTGCATCTTTCTTTAATTTTTGTACACAGTTATAGAGAACAAGACCATAACAAGTTAATTCCTGTCACGTTCAATTCATAACTAATATTTTTGGGTTGATTAATTTATGCTGACAGTGAAATCATAGCCTTTTCTTTTCTGTTTTGCACAAACTTTTGGGTCTTCGATAGCCAAAAATTTTGAAATTCTATACACCACCTAATGACACTATGCATTTCTGCACACACCACAATGCAAATATAAAAGGAAAAACTGTAGTCACTCATCTGTGTTCTGAGGCACAGATCTGGAAATTGTGTTCACATGTTCACTGAAATCCTTCTTCTCAAAAGAATATATCAGTTTGCTTGGATTGTGCCTTGAGGTCCTTCAACTTCTTTAGAATGTTGGTGAAATACTCCTGTAAATATTTCTCCAAGCTGAGAATATCCTTCGCATCCACCCCGAGAAGTTGGTATGTCTCATTCATTGGAGCAGAGAAAACTGTGTCGCTTGACAACACCTGGTTTATGGAAATTATATCCTTCTTTTAAATTTTGCTAGCTCTCAGAGTTACATGTAAACTCAACAGAAAGTGCATAGTGGTAACCTCTGAAAATGCCAGTCTGTCAGCCACATCGTTAGTCCACTGGAAGAACCGTGTCAACTGGCGAGTAAATCTCAAGACTGCAACAGGTACGGTGGTAACATTGGCATCTTGCCCAGCCAACCTCTCACACAGAGTAATCACCTGAGAGGATAAGAAAAGAACATAATTAAACAATAATATTCTGATTCCAAGAGGTTATCATTTGATGCACCTAACACTGAAAATAAAATAATATGCAAGAACGACTGAACAACAACAACAACCATAATCTATGAGAATATATTAAATTGATAAGAAACTTACTGGACATACTACATCATTTACTTCCTTCAACAAAACAGTATGCATTACCTCTTGAGTTGTCCAAGCTCGTGGTCCAGCAAAAGTTAAGAGTTTCTTGCTGGTCTTCTCATTTCGCATAGCAATAAATGTGAGCCGAGCTACATCCTACAAGCAGCAGAGAGAATGTGTCAAAGGAAAGCAAAGGGGCAGAAAGATCAGAAGTTTAATTTCCATTTGGGCAAGGAGGAAAGATAAACCTGGGTATCCATGTACGCAATCCGAGTTGGGGCATCAGTTCCCCAGACTGACTTCTCTTCTAGTATAGGCACAGCATATTGCCCGATAAGGCCCTATTGCAACCAACGTTAGACAGGAATTCATTTGTAGAAATAGCAGATGAACTTGAACAGGTTGTGTTAACTCCATGTAACATCATAACATTGTAAGAAAACAGTTTTCTGGACAAATAGTTTGAATCGCAGGGTAAGGAACACATCTACCTGCATGAAACCACACAAACGGATGATGATATAGTCCAGCCCACTGTCCTGAATAAACTTCTCTGTACAATGCTTGATTTCCATCAAGGGAACCTCTGGGTGCTTGTCACAGTTGTGGATGGAGTAGAAAACATACTTTTGAATTCCCATAGCCTTTGCGCACTGTATTAGAGCAACTTTTCCTTCCCAATCTACCTAAATAGAAGAACCATCAGCACAACTGATTTAATAATCCGTGGTATATGTTTTGCTACAGTACAAGGGCAAAAAATCCTTATACTATTAAGCACACAACTTCTGAACTGCAGCCAGATGATATTCTTCTCTACATCAATTTTTTTAAAGAGTATGAAGAATAAGTAGAAAACGGCATTACAACAAGTAAAAAACACCTTTAAGGCAATCCATTAATGGCAATAGCATTAGCTTTTATCATAACCAGCAAACTCACTCACGCAACTATTTGACTATCTTATGGTTGTTGTATCCTCATAGCTTACCGTCCGGATGGGCTCTTCTGGACGTCCTGTTGCGCAGTCAATTACTGTGTGGATACCAACAAGCGTCGCAGGTATGGTCTCCGGCTTGCTGAGGTCGGCCTAAAATCAGTTACAACGAGAAGCACAAAAATTACCACGCCACCAAATCGCAATGTGGCGGTACATCAGTTGTGAAAACAGGTATGAAATGAACAGTGCGGTAGCAATCACAGCGCAAAGTAACCCTACATTCACGACGGTGGCGCCCCAGTCCCTGAGGAAATCGGCAGGCGCCGGGCGCGGCCTGACGAGGCACCTGACGTCGTAGCCCTCGTCCAGCGCCCTGCGGACCACCTGGCGCCCCAGCGTCCCCGTGGCGCCCACCACCAATATGCTCGTCGGCCGGACGGGCGTCCCCTGCGCAATGCTGGTCGGCGCCACCGCCGGCGCGTTGCAGGTCACCGCCAGCCTGCACCTCGATCCACCTGCAGAAAATGACACTGTAACTAATCGGAAGGCAGAGCGCGCTCACAGGCTCAGTCTCGGAAGGCGAGGAGGTGGGGGTACCTTTCGGCGGGTGCCGGAAGACGAGGCGCGGGCGCGCGGCCGAGGAGAGGGCGCCGCGGCGGTGGAGATGGCCCGGGGAGGCGAGCTGCGACGGCAGCGGGGCGAGGCTGGTGGACGCCATGGCGCGGACGGGGGCGATGGCTGGCGCGGATCGCCGGGGTGTTTTGGTTCGGGTTCTGGGGAGCGAAGCGGAGGGGTCGAGTGGTGGAGAGGGGATGCCAAGCAGCCGATGGCCGTCGCGCCACGTCCACCGCCGCCCCGTCATCCGCTTCCTCACCACGTCACTTTCCGCTTCGTCTCCCTTTTGTTTCTGCCATCCGCTTGGTGAATACGTATTTTTCATGTAGTACGTTTCTTACTCTTGAAAGCGTGTTTCAATCTTCTGAGGGAGTGTAGAAGGCGACTCGCTGCTCGGCAGCCTCCTCTGTTTCCAAGCGACCGACCGGTCGTCTCGTCGCGGGGATCCGAAGCGCGCGAGAATGCAGAGCGGATCCAGCGGCATCGTCTACGGCGGCCTCAAGTACCAGGCAAGCTCCAGCGCCGCCGTCTTCTGGAGCCCTCTTCTAGAACAGACCGCCCCCAAACCCTGTCCATCGTCCTCGTCTCAGGCCACTTTTGCTTGCAGGCGCGGTGCATCGCCGACGTGCGAGCGGAGGCCGGCTCGACCACCTTCCTCGCCGGGACTCTCAGCCTCAAGGAGGAGAACGAGGTGTGTTTCTCCAACAGCTCGTCCTGCGTCCATGGACGCCAGCTGCCCCTCTCTTGCAGCGATTCCGATTCGGGCAATTCCTGTGGTCAAAGCAAATGGCGTGAGATTTGATATGGATCTCGGATTCTGTGTGGCCAAGTAGGTGCACCTGATCCGGCTGTCGCCGGCGGAGGGGGAGCTGGTGTGCGACGGCCTCTTCTACCACCACAATGAGATCTGGGACCTCAAGTCCTGCCCCTTCGATCAAAGGGTCTTCTCCACGGTCTACACTTCTGGTAACACGAATTCTCTCGTCATCTATAGCTGCATTTATTATTTCAATTCGCAATTATGAAGTGTATTTTTGTTCTGATGATGGGAATGGCAGGTGAGGGTTATGGGGCAGCTGTTTGGAAGATACCAGAGCTGTATGGGCAGTCTAACTCACCGCAGCTCGAGCAACTCTTCACACTCGATGGGCATACGGGCAAGATAAGAAGGTGGCTCCTGTTTATGTTAACTTGCTCTGGAGCTGTTTCATGCAATTTTGGATAGTGAATGCTATTTTATTGTATAGTGTTCCTGAATGTGGTGCTTATCCTAGTTAAATGAGCTATTCGTTTTAGAGTTGAACATAGTGTATGTAATGTTGCTAAATGTTGCTGCCTAGCCTAAGTGCTAGGCGCTTAATGGCTCTTACAACATTGAGTGAAAGATTATACATTCTGTAGAGCTCTGATAGTGGCCTCAATTATGTGATAAACATCTTGTGCTGTGTATCATGCTGCAGTTGTTTTGTGATACTGGAGCAGCCTGTAAGCAATACAATTGTTAATGGTTGGGCTTGTTCTCAATAGGATACATCTTTGACAAAAACTTTACGTGACCATTATGATTCTTTCAAGCTTAAACTTTTTTATTCAAGTGTTACTCCCTTCATATTATTAAAAGTTGCTAGTTCTATGCATATCATCTCTATTGGTTCTTGACACCTATAAGCTGGTTATTATTGCAGTGTGCTTTGGTGGCCAGTTGGAAACCATGATAAGCTAATTAGCATTGATGATAGAAATATTTTTCTTTGGAACATAGACGCATCAAGTAAATCGGCTAAGGTGTGACCATCATCCTTTTGCTACCAATATAACATATAGCAGTGACTAAAGTTTAGTACCAGGCTATGAAATACCAAAGATCTACTAGCCCCGTCTGAGTAGATACTTGGTCATTGTCCTAATTTTAGTTCATGTTACAGGTGATCTCACGGGGATCAGCTGATATGCTTCCAAATTTACGCGGTGGAGCTTGGGATCCACACAACCACAATTCAATTGCTGCAATATCTGATTCGTCGCTTCACTTATGGGATATCCGTTCTATGGAGTTAATACTTTATATTTGCATTCAAAGATATCCATGATTCTATTTTAGTTGCTAAAATGTCTGCAGTCTTATTTATCTTCGTTTTTGAAAATTTGACTCAGGAAATCAATTGCTATTGACCATGCACATATTCGGGATGTGGATTATAACCCCAAGAAGCAAAATATAATTGTGAGTACAATACCTACTTTAATGTCTTTCTGATCTAACTGGCAACCCATTTATTTATTGTGTTGTGTCCAGATTGTGTTGGGTGTGTGTTTCAGAAAAATAAGTGGAGCATTCTTGTGAATTACTTTCTTAGTGATATAGGGAGGTTTGTTTCTTGCATTAGTAGTTAGAGTATCATAATTTGTAATTTGTATTCATTCTGGTTATAACATGACTCATTACTTTATTACTGTTCTTCAAATAAGTATTCAAATCTTTTATTGATTTATAATTATCTTAATTTAATTGCTGATTTATTACTCGGTTATAAACTTATTTATCCTGCTAATCAGGAACTGCTTATACACTGCAGGCAACAGCAGAAGATGAATTTGGAATTCACTTGTGGGATATCAGAATGCTTAAGCGTCCTCTTAAGGATCTTCCTGGGCATTCACATTGGTAAGTAACTGTATAATATAATATAGTCAAGTAACAATATTTTCATTGCAATATGTAAATGTACTGTGCTTGGTCAGTTTGTTCTCTACCTATGTCCCGTGAATGTGTCTATTGTTTGATGATTGATTTCCTGCAAGTGGGTGTGTATTCATCCCATTTCTAGTTGGTCTTGTACATTTTATTGGTCTAGTAGAGAAGCATTTGCCGCCTTTTTTTGGATGATGAGGTTCACTCACTAGTTTTAGATTTTTCAATGATCTTAGCTCATTCTTATATCCAGAAAATATCCTGTGTTTCTATTTGATCTTATTTTTACAGGACATGGGTTATTCGGCACAATCCTGAGCACGACGAGCTGATCCTGGTTGGTCTCCTGCAGTTGTTTTTTGAATTCACTATATTGGTTTCATTGAGTACTGAGTTACTGACTAATTGAGGTTTTTTTAGAGTGCTGGAACGGATTCAACTGTAAATTTATGGTTGGCCAAAGTTGGCAGTGATGATTCTGGACCTGAAAGGTCTGTGTTCTTTATCAGTGCCTGTTAGATCTTCTTTAAAAAGTTTATGATTTCACTTCTGGAACCTGGTCTTCTCAGCCCTTCTGGTTCACCCAAGAGGCAAGAAGAACCATTGCTCAACTCATATACTGACTACGAAGACAGCATCTATGGTACATTCAAACCCTAATACTTTTTTAATGCTATTAGAAATTTAGAATTTCGACAAGGAATAACAGAGTTAAATAAAATTGTAGGTATTGCATGGAGCTCCAATGACCCATCATTGTTTGCTTCTTTATCTTATGATGGTAGGGTAAGTACAAAGACCATCTAGTGCTTATTGAAACTCTGCTTTCTGCTTTCCAAACATTTTATTGTTGGGTCTCAAAAACATTTATGAGATGCTATACTGGTCAGGTTGTTTTGGAATCAGTCAAGCCCTACTTGCAGAGAAAATGAAGTTTGTTGCTTGTTGGTCTGTGATGGGAACTGTAAGGGCATAAAGTGGCATCTCTTTCTTACATTTATTTTATCCTTACTAACCTAAAGTTACTTCATGTTCTAATAAATAATTATTTTTTCCCAGAGATTTGTTTGGTGTGCATATAGTTGGTACTGCAGAGCGTTGCCTTGGGCAGCTTAATTAACAAGAAGTGATGTGATGGTCCATCTATTAACAAGCATTGACGTGATGACCCATTTGTACTTATTGCAGCGACCGCAGAACAATATATAGCTGAGATTGCTGCAGATATGTTGTCTGAAATCTGTTTTTCCACATCACACCCTCTTGAGCTAGAAAGAGTCCAGCCTAGTCGAAATTTGTTAGCGGGTTTTCTTCTTCCAGTATCTTTAAATTTTGTCTACAGGAACCTGGGATTTTATTTTATATGATGGGAAATTGTCTGTGAAGATCAGATCTTCAGGATTTTTGTGCATTCGAAATAGGTCTGTTAATCACTGCTGTGATAGTAACAGAATCAACTTACACCAGCAAGCACTCTATTCTACTGTTGCTGTCATACTATATTGTCTTAATATTCTTCTTTATGCAAGAGAACTCATTTGTCAAGAGTTGTATGTATTTGTCCTCTCAAATGCTAGTTGCTCTTTCTGTCTCGTATTGCTTAACATTTTCTTAAATTTTGTCATTCTCGCTTCTCAATATATCTTTATCTCGTCTCTCTCCAGTCTCCACTCCCACCCCTTCGACATGTTTAATGACAATTAAATTGGAACGGAGGGGGTATAACTAAAAATAAAAATTTTGTAGGACAGATATAATAGAAGTTTTTTTGGAGATTGACATGAACATTTTTTGAGGGAAACGTAACATAAACATTTAGTTCATATTGGAATCAGGAGAGACGTTTTTATTCCAAAAGAAGCCTTATGTTCAGTGCATTGGTCATGGCGTGATCACCTTTACAATGAAATGAACCAACTGCACGAACTTGTCATTATCAGAAAAAAAAACTACTCCCTTCATTCTAAAATAAAAGACGTTTAGGATAATTTTTAGTCTAATTTAAACTAAATTAACTGTCCTAAACGTCATTTATTTCAGAACAGAGGGATTACACAAGTTTGTCATGCAACCATAAATAAAAACTTTTTAAAACACAGGAGATTTATATAAGTACTCACAACTATAAAGACATATATGTACATCCTATCTATCCCTACCTATGAGATTGAGGTGCATAATTTGAGATTCATGAAGTTAGGGTGTCTCTTGTCGACAGAAACGTTGTATATCACTAAAAACATAATTAGTTTAAATACTATTATTATCAACATTTTATATTTTTTATCAGACAATAGGATTTTTTAATTAGTTCACATATTTTCTGAAATGGTTGCAAGATAAATCTATGAAGCATCGTTAATTAGTTTTGTTCCTTAAGTAAAGTGTTTTTTGCTAAAATACTCACTATGAAAGCAACAAATAAAAGGGGAGAAAAAAGAAAAAGGTGGAGACATAAACAGTAATGAGTGTTGCTCACTCGTCGTGCTCTGCTTAAACCATCCCTTTTCCCGGATGAAACAAGGGCAACACTGATCCAGAGACGGACGGCAGGTAACCCATGCCGGCGCCGCTGCCGTGTCGGCGACCACCTCACCACCGCCGTCGCTGCGGGGCACCCTCCCAGCTTCCCTGAGGTACCCTCCACCCGCTGGAGATGGCCCAGCCTAAGCGGCGAGGCGGGCACCACCCGTGTCCGTGCCCGCGTCGCGCCGCTCTGCCGGCGGCAGCGGCGCTCCTGCTCTTCCTCCTCGCCGCCGTCGCGCTGCTCTACGTGTCCCCGCCTCCGCTCTCCGACCACCCCGCACTCGCCTCCTCCCGCTACCGCCGCCGCTCGGCTCATGCCCTGGTATGTGCTGGTGCCCGAGCTTCTTACGCACTTTTCGTCCTCATTTCCCGATCCAACTTGTCTTTATGCGCTCGTGTTCGCGCGCCCGCAGCTGAACAGCTCTGGTGGCAGTAACATGGAGGGTTCGGTGCACCACGACATTTCCCGTGCTCTGGTGAGTTGTGCTTCTCGAGTTAGATTCAGCGCACCAGATCGTCAGAAGACTCAGTTGGTTAGATGATTTTACTTTTAGTATGTTCAGTTTAAATTAGATTTAGCTATCGTGCATCAACTGGAAGGGCGGGTCTGGTACAGTAGTAGAGTCTCTCCACTTGTGTTCTGCATCTTAGATTTGAATCAGCCTCCTTGCAAGATAAGCAAGTAAAAGACTGCCTAGAAATTTCTTTCCCCAGACTCCAAAATATGTGGGAGCTTTCAACTGAGTACGCCCTTTATCCTGCATCAACTCCTGCTTGAATGACAAAATTTACCTGATTGTATGGTGTTTGCTCTAATTAATATGCAAATGAATTGGGCTCCGTTTCATGTGCCTTTGTTTATCGATATGGTAGCCAGCTATCGGAATGATTTGAAATTCTAGATGAGTAAAATCTGCATGCTCTAGCAGAGGTTTGAGGTAAAATGGTGTTTATGTTCTGTGCCATTTCAAAATATTTTCATGTGCAGACCTTCTATCCTCTGAGTAAATGATATATCGGCAAATTCGCTAAAATATGTGAGGATGGAAGTTTTGTGTTTATAATTGATCAATTCATTGCAACATTTCTCTCAAATGTAGAAAAATGGTTCAACTGTGGTGGATGACCTGTGGGTTTCGAAGCTTGCTAGCAAATTTTACGGGTGCAGCAACTCAAGCAGGAAGTTCCTTGGTGTGTAATCTGATTCCCAGTGGTTGCTGGTTTAAATTTGGCATAGCTGCATGGGGTATTGTAGATCATTAGATGTTATATTTGTCTCACAGTTCTGGGACATTGCAAATGTTAAGTATTTACGTGTTACTAGTGCTTTATATATATTCTGGAAATGGTTTGATGGTAGCCCTTTTTGTTGTTCCGGTTCATTTTCATTTTACCTGAAGTAGCCAACGTTTCAAGTTTTACAGATTCAAATATTACTACACAACCAGACCGCTATTTGATGATTGTTACAAGTGGAGGCCTCAATCAACAGAGAACGGGGGTAAGTGTGTGCCATCTTGTTCGCGTTCCATTGCTATTCATGCAGATGGATAGGTATGAAGCAAGTGAAACTTTTGGTCTTAGTCTGAACTAATTGAGTAGACCTTTAAATTGTTGAATAAAATACATATCATCATTAACCTGCTCCAACTGAGAATCCTTTTCAAGGTTTCCTTGAGCTGGATATCCTTTCTTTAAATTAATATGAGACATATTGTCTAGTGACTAAACCAGTAACTGGTTTATCAGTAGAAATATAGAATTAACCACAAACTCTGTACATTAGAGCAAAAAATACATAAAAAACTAAGCTGAACTTGTATTCTACATTCCACCAACTATCTTTAGTTTTCTGGATTTTGAAGGATATATAGAATATGTAGGTTGCACACAGCCCTTGGATCTGAAATTAAACTTTGTAAACATTAATATGTATTTTCTTTTCTCAGCTCTGTAAAAAAAGGGTGTACCCAGTGTTGAAGGCTCCCGCACATTGTTGGGTCTGGGAAAGGGTGTAATCCTTACAATATAATACAAGTTTACACTCTATTTTTCAATCTATATTTAAATTTATTTTTTAACCCTTCCCCAGACCCCACATGTGTGGGAGCCTTCGGCACTGGGTACGCCCTTTTTAACCATTTACTGATATTACGATAACAACCGACTATTGCACGATAATATGTAAGGCTTGAAGTTTTTGAAATCTGCCTCCTTATTTTCGCCATCATATTAAACAAGAATCTGCTGGAGTGATTTATAATGTATCACAAATAACACATAATCTTTTTACAATTATTAACATGCAGTACTTATGTAATTCTTCGGGTTCCATGTTCACAACTATGTTCATAAGCTGGAATAGTATATGTGCTGCTTTTTCAGATAATTGATGCTGTTGTTGCTGCACGCATCTTAAACGCAACACTTGTTGTTCCTAAACTGGATCAGACATCTTTCTGGAAAGACGCAAGGTTTATTTCGATTCCCAATTACTTGCAACCCTTAACCTTCTAAGGCTGCTCATCTCTCTAAGACAAGTAGACAACTCACTTCCATTTGGGTTATATTTAATACATTTTTTCCTGCAGCAATTTTTCTGATATTTTTGATACTGCGTGGTTCATGTCATCTCTTTCAAAGGATGTAAAGATTGTTAAAGAGCTTCCGATGATAGGAAGCAGACTCCGGACTCCTCACAGAATGCGTGTCCCTCGAAAATGTACTGAGCGATGTTACATGAACCGTGTGTTGCCTGCACTTCTTAAGAAACATGTAAGTTAGTGCATTGTAGCTGTGTGTGTTAGGGTTATGTTATGTTATCAATCATTTTCAATGACTTAATTTACTTCTGTATGATATATGAATTCAACACTGGAGATCAGTGTTTTAAAAGGGCGCCTGCCTAGGCGACCAGGAAGGAGCGCCTGGACACCTAGGCGGCGCCTTTTAAAGAGTGCTGGGGATATTCCATATGCCTTGTAATTAGCCTAGTGACCAATCGTTTAACAACTTGTTTGATTATCGTCATATTTACATTTTATCTTGGGAAATCATAATGTTTATTGTCAGCAATGAACATATTATTGCTATTCCCCGAACTAGATGTTTTACATCTTAAGTATTTTTCTTGTCACTATTTGGGATTTTGAATTTCTTATTTTAAATACTAAACTATCAGTTCTTTCACCTGACAGGTTGTTCGATTGACAAAATTTGATTATAGATTAGCAAACAGGTTGCAAACTGACCTGCAAAAGCTGAGATGCAGAGTCAACTATCATGCATTGAGATTTACTGCCCCGATACAAGAGATGGGTGAAAAGCTAATACAAAGAATGAGGGAGAGGAGCAAGTATTTTATTGCACTTCACTTAAGGTACACACATATCATACCTATGTTCTATTCACATTTTTCAATATTTTTGATAAATAGGGGTAGATGTGAGGAAACATGCCTGAAGCAAGATCTATGCCACATTTGTGTATGCCTAATATCATTGTCTCTTTTTTATTGTCAATGATGATCAAACATCAAACCATTTATAGTTAGAACATAGGAATCTTGTTTATCACCTTAGATAGGATGGGTAGAACACTCGCCCTCCTCTAGTACCAAGTCAAAGACTGAGCTGTGTTGCTATAACGACCGTATGAATTCAGAGTGCCACCTGAAAGAAGGTACAGAGGGTCCTCCAGCTGTGTATTCAGTTAGTGCTCTAAGATGTTACATATATTGGGCCTTGCCGGCTGGTCCTTCCCAGACATATGAATTCTGGACACTGTAAATTTTAGGCAAGTAGACCACTAGCGGCGAAAGTCGACATGTGGCCTTGGTATAAAGTCGCACAAGAAACAGTGTACTAAGCTACATTGTGCGAATAATTCGTGTACATTGCCTTTCCATTTTGTTAATAATCTTTTCTTTTATTTTGTCCTCAATATTATTTCATTTGTGATGTCAGATTTGAACCTGATATGCTTGCCTTTTCGGGTTGCTACTATGGTGGTGGAGAAAAAGAGAGGAGAGAACTTGGCGCGATACGGAAGAGGTGGAAGACCTTGCATGTACGTGTGCTACCGTGTGATCGTGCTGTAGGAACTTGGAGTAGCCAAGATCAAATTGCCTTAAGAGTATATCTGCTGATTTCTATTTCAGGCTAGCAACCCAGAGAAAGGAAGAAGGCAAGGCAGATGCCCACTAACCCCCGAAGAGGTTGGTCTGATGTTGAAAGCGCTGGGCTACGGGAAGGATGTACACATATACGTAGCTTGTGGAGAGATATACGGAGGTACTAGGACGCTAGCACCCCTGAAAGCGATCTTCCCCAACCTCCACACAAAAGAGACAATATCAGGCAAAGAAGAGCTGGCTCCATTCTCGAGATATTCGTCTCGCATGGCCGCGCTTGATTTCATCGTTTGCGATGAAAGCGATGCCTTTGTAGCTAACAACAACGGCAACATGGCTAAAATCTTGGCTGGGCGAAGGTACTTATCCCCTTGTTCCTGCTTTTGTACGTGGATTACTCTGTTGTCCGCGGCGGTTTGTCACTATCCTGACCCCTTTATTTTTTTTGTTGTTGTTGCTTCTCCGCAGGAGATATTTTGGGCATAAGAGAACGATCCGTCCAAATGCCAAAAGGCTCTACCCCTTGTTTCTGAACAGAAGGAACATGTCATGGGGCGCATTCTCTTCGAAGGTGCGCATGTCGCAGAAAGGGTTTATGGGAGACCCGAAAGAGCTCAGGCCAGGGAGGGGGGAGTTCCATGAGAACCCCTCTACCTGTATCTGTGAAACGGCCGGTGGCGAAACGGTCGCCGTATCCAAATCTCGAGACGATCAACGAGTCGCTTTTGGCGCTCAGGAAAGCGGAGCCGTCGTCGTCGGCTCAAAGCCGGCGGTTCCTAGGTATATCTACGAAGAGGCGGGGGGATCGGACGTGGAAGAAGATGGTGGTGCGGAGAAAGAGGAGACGGCTGGGGACCCTGAAGCAGATGACGACGACGACGACGACGATGACGCGTTGGTCAGGCCGGAGGACCCTGAGCTGGAGCAGATTCTTTCAGATTAGTCGTGCAATTGACGAGTTTCGACCCTGAACCCGATTTTTTGCCGTGCGATTGACGAGTTTCGACCCTCTTAACTGTACATACTTCTTTTTTTTTTCCTGCAATGTAAATGTGCACACACACACACCATCATCCTTCCTTTTCAGTAGCAAGCTAGCAAGTGTCGGATATTTCACTGAGCAACACTTCTGGTCTGGTGTCGCCATGCATACGCGTGCGTATTCTGGTGGTGGTGGTGGTGCATACTGAACTATGCATGCATGGCCATACTGAACTACTGATCGCACTGGCTATAACTAAAGCGGGAGTAGCGTCCCGTGACCATGTCGTCAGGTACCCTGCTCTGCTTAGCACGACGACAGTCGACAGGGGGAAGAGCTAGCTAGCTAGAGGAACCCCATGCATCCATGCATGGATCACAGTTCTTCTTTCGTTGTCCATCCATGGCGGCGGACGAGAACGAGACGTACGGTGTTCCTGCGCGCGGTCCAGCTGGAAGAAGGCGCCAAAAGGTACACTTGCCCCGACGCCTCTTCCGGTCGTTGAGGCTTCCAAAGTCTTCTCACGGGCGTGCTCAGGACCCGTACCGTACGTGATTGGCTTCCATGTGTCGATCGACGCCTCCTGGCCCGCCCGCCCGCCCGGAACACGACCTGTCATTACCAGCTGACATGTGAAAGAAACGAAAGAATCAGTACTCGGATTAGTGCGCAGGGTAGTATCAGTTATCAGGGGTACCAGCTGTCTTCTGATTAGGTACAGTACAGGTCGACTTGGCTACCAACTTCGATCGTTAACAGGCTAGCAACCGGCAAACATCATTTGCCACCCATGATTTCTTGCTTATCCTGGACAGATTCAGGTTAATGTATCACTGTATTACGTTTCTGACTTTAGTAACTAACACCGTTAAATAAGAGAGAGAGCACAACACTCGAGCAGTCAGTCCTGTAGCTTCACCTGAAGGCAAGGAGCTCACCATCTCCTCTCGCTGTAGCCACTCCCGTCTCCTCCTCCTTCGCGTTCCTGCAGCTGGCAGCAACAAGCGCTGCCGACCAACCGCCACGACGAGGGGAGGACGCCATTGCCGCCCTGCCCTCCTCTCCGATCCTCCCCTTGCTTCAAATCGACTCATCCACGCATGCTTGCTTTCCAAACCAAGGGACGTACAGGCAGAAGAACACACGGGTCCACCATCTACGCTCCTCGTCCACGTCTCCGAATCCAACTGCACCGACCGAGCAACGAGTAGTAGTGGAACACGAAGTGGTCCATTGGTTGCTCTGTCCATCATCCATGGGAAAACTTAGGTAATACTACTTGCACGGTGCTCGCTGGTTTCTTGGCGTCACAACTCATGCGTCCTGCTGCCTGCAGCTGCAAGAACCTTTTGCCGTGCTGCATGGGGCCTCCGAGGCCGGCGGCCTCGTCGTCGGCGTCGTCGTCGCCGGCCGGCACCGCCGTGGACGCCACCGCCGGCGTCAAGGTCAAGGTCAGCGACCGATATGTGAGTGCTCCTTCGCCTGCCCTGCCAGACTTTTACCAACCAACGAACGGAAGCTCACCTTTTCAAGCGCTGTGGGGTATAGGGATGTGCTGATTCGCATTGGGGGCGTTCCTTACATGCGCAGGTCGAGATTAAAAACGGCATCTTCGAGCTGACGCTGTCGAACCCGGACGGGATCGTGACCGGCGTGAGGTACAACGGGGTGGATAACCTCATGGAGGTACTTAACAAGGAAGACAACAGAGGGTATCCATTTTTTACTAGTACTTTGTTGTCGTACTCTGTTTTTAACTCTGTTATGGCCAAGAGATACTGACGCTAATTGGGTTTTTGGGTTCGATTGCAATTGTGCACTCGTTCTTAAGTTAATTTTGAGTTTTGGAACTAGGTATCACTGGAGGAAGTTTATTTTTTCCTCGTGGTGACTCAAGTTGTATTCTAGAATCCTATTGTTTTGCATGCTCTCATATGCTCTGAAACAGAGAGAGGAGACTAATGCTACTGCATGTTCTGTCAGGTACTGGGACGTTGTCTGGAATCCACCGGGAGAAAGAACTGGCATATTTGATGTGTAAGACCCTTAATCCACAGTTGAGAATTTATTACAGCAATCATATGGATATAGTTTGCTTTCGAAAGGAAGAGGCTCAAATTTATCAGGTCGTTTTCATGCAGGATCAAAGGGACAGAGTTCAGCATCGTATACCACGACGAAAACCAGGTCGAGGTGTCCTTCACCAGAACATGGGACCCTTCTCTTCAAGGCAAAGCTGTCCCCTTGAATATTGATAAGAGGTGCTTTGATTAACAGACTTAACAAATTAGCTGTCGTGATAATTTGGTTTCATGGGGGGAAAAAGCCTGGAAAAATCATTGGACAAAAAAGAAGAAGAATTCAACACATTTAACGGAGCATGTATTTTTTGCACAGGTTCATTGTGCTCCGAGGTTCCTCAGGATTCTACACCTATGGAATTTACGAGCATAAGGAAGGGTGGCCTGATTTTGGCTTGGGGGAGACAAGGGTCGCTTTCAAGCTTCGGAAAGACAAGTCAGGCTGATTACTCTCATTTGTCACAGAATTTTCTTTTTCCTGTGCAGTGTCCAGTGAAAATATTATATGCTTCGGTGCACTTGCAGGTTCCATTACATGGCATTGGCTGACGACAGACAGAGAATTATGCCAATGCCTGATGATCGATTGCCGCCCCGAGGCCAGCAATTAGCATACCCTGAGGCTGTCCTCCTTGTGGATCCAATCAATCCTGATCTCAGAGGGGAGGTAAGCTGATGCCCTGACAGATAATAAAATATGGGTATCCTTTGTAAATATCTGGTTTCATTTTGAAAATCTCTAACATTGCTGATACCTCTGTCAAGGTTGACGACAAGTACCAATACTCGTGCGAGGACCAGTACAACAATGTACACGGATGGATATCATTTGATCCTCCGATTGGCTTCTGGCAGATAACTCCGAGTGACGAGTTCCGAACAGGAGGACCCCTGAAGCAGAATTTGACGTCTCATGTTGGCCCCACTATGCTAGCTGTAAGTTCAGTCATTATGATCTTTAGTCCACAAGAGCTCAGACGATTTTATGCCACTAGTTCTTCTGATTGTTTTCGTTCATCTAATGACAGATGTTTCTTAGTGCACATTATGCCGGAGATGACCTTTCTCCCAAGTTTACAAATGGAGAGTACTGGAAAAAGGTCCATGGTCCTGTCTTCATGTACCTTAATTCGAGTTGGGATGGAAGTGACCCAACTATGCTATGGGAGGATGCAAAAGTTCAGGTGGTAAATTTCAGGCCACTTAAGGGACTAAGTATTTAGCACTTTTACTGGCCAGTATTTTTTATCAGATGGTGTAAATCTGTTATCTTCTACACACCAATACCGGTTAGTATTTTGTTAAGTCGAGGGCAGTATCAGAAAAAATAAGTGGTAGACTAATAATTATTTTTTAAAATAAATTCACAATAGTAATCTAATTAATATCTAATATCCATTAATCTAGTGAACAATTACAACTAACAGATCAATCAGCCCGATAACTGCCTTCCAAGGAATAAAATGTAAAATCCATAAATTAATACTTCAATCCCAAAATTATCCTCAAAATTTTAGCTAGTAGTTTTGAGAGAATATTGACCATTATTTTGGGCCGTAAAAGTCTTCGGATTCTATTGTGAAACGCACAAGGATCACTTGTACTACATTCAGTTGGATAACTCCAATTCTCAATTACTGCTGACTTGTTTTCTTTCCTACATCTTATAAGTTGTTGAGTATTACAGAATTGTGGAAGTGACTTGTTACTTGTTTTTCACTATGGTTTTCTCGTGTACATCAGATGATGATTGAGAAAGAAAGCTGGCCATACTGTTTTGCACTTTCAGAGGATTTTCAGAAGACTGAGGAAAGAGGTTGTGTATCTGGTAGATTATTAGTCCGAGACAGGTATACTGCGAGTTCCTAGTTTTTTTTTCTGCAAACATAGCTTAGGAATTTCACATACCCTGATATGTAGTTAAGTTCCATTTACAATTCTTACCAGCCATCAAGTCATTCAGGTATATAGACGATCAGGAGCTTTATGCTTCAGGAGCCTATGTCGGGTTGGCCCTACCAGGAGAAGCTGGATCCTGGCAAAGAGAGTGCAAGGTAATGTCTGCCATGCATGTACATTACCTGTTGCTGTTTATAACATGAGTTGCATCTCTAGTACTTTAAAGCCATTAAGTTTCTGCTCACATACTGTATCGGCTTTATTCAGGGATACCAATTCTGGTGTAGAGCAGATGATGATGGGAGCTTCTACATAAGAAACATCGTAACTGGGAACTATAACCTCTATGCGTGGGTCCCAGGTTTTATAGGGGACTACAAGTTAGATGCTACACTGACTATAGCTTCAGGTAAGCATCTTAACTTGGCTGGCACACATTCCTCTTGCAACTTTTTAGTGGCGTCCCATTGTTGATCAGTATATTGTTTCTGGTACTTAGGGGACGATATTTATCTTGGTGACCTTGTGTATGAACCGCCAAGAGATGGTCCGACAATGTGGGAGATTGGAGTGCCAGACCGATCTGCTGCTGAGTTCTATGTTCCAGACCCTAACCCCAACTATGTCAATAGATTGTACATCAATCATCCTGCTGATAGGTGGTGAACAAACTTGGCTCTGATGAAAGCATTTTCTTGATAACAACCATTCCTTATTTTGTGGTATTCTAAATTCTCACTGGTGATTGTAGGTTTCGACAATACGGACTTTGGGAACGATATGCAGAGCTGTACCCAGACGGCGACCTGGTATACACAATTGGCCAAAGCAACTATAGCACTGATTGGTTCTACGCTCAAGTTACCAGGTGTTGTCTTTTGTTGCCCCTAAAAAAAAAGAAAGAAATATTTCCAGGAGAACTGTCGTGCTAACATCTGTGCCCTGTCTCTCCTACTACAGAAGAACTGATCAGAACACTTATCAACCGACCACGTGGCAAATCAAGTTCAATCTTGACAGTGCCACTCCTAACAGCACCTATAAGTTCAGAGTGGCACTCGCGTCTTCTGCACTAGCTGAACTGCAGGTTTTGACCTTTTTTTCTATCTGCATTCTATTTTTGTCTCACGAAAAAAAAAGCATCACTGAAATCGCTCCGACAACTAATTAAGCTGATGAATCTTCTTCTTGTTCATCAGGTTTTCTTCAACGATCAGGACAGGGGTGTTCCTCACTTCAGCACTGGGCTGATCGGCAGGGACAACGCGATTGCAAGGCACGGCATCCATGGGCTGTACTGGCTGTTCAACATTGATGTGGATAGTGCCTGGCTTGTCCAAGGGGTGAACACCATCTATCTGAAGCAGGCCAGGAGCCAGAGCCCGTTTCAGGGGCTGATGTATGACTACTTGCGTTTGGAGGGACCTTGTGGCTGCTAGTCGTCTATTGTACAACACAACTTGCTGAATGTCTGATATATATAAGCAGTTGTGCTGAACATTCAGTCTAAGCTGGCCAACATTGCCTTGCCTAGCTTATGTACATGCCTAGTATATTTTCGATGTACTAGTTAGTTGAGCTATGTATTTATGTATCATTATGCATCCACTGATACCTACTGGTTTTAGCTTATTTATATTGGTTATTATCATATCATGATTTGGGTATTGATTATTTCCCCAAATTCAGTGAAGTGTCAATACATATTCGGCAGTATGCGTCTATCTTATTTTTTGATGCTGGCTAGTTCAAAATTGAACTAGCTAGTGTCAAATAATTTAAAATGGAGGGAGTTATTTTTATCCATTGAGAATGAACGTGGTGGGTCATTTTCTCAATCAAATATTATGTAACAGAATCTCCAATTGTTTTATTGTTCACAGATTAAACGCGATAATATAATAAACTTTGAACATCAATTTTATCAGAGCCAAAGTTAACTGATTAATTATGAGACAACATTCAACAAATGTTCCGGCCTTCTCAGCTATTATTATTTCTTCATCCCATAATCTCCAGCATCGTCTAGGGAACACGATCGCTAATCACTTGCCTGTCCGGTAGCCTCCTGCCGTTCGCGTTGGTTGTTTTGAATCTCCACCCGGCCCCTACTTCATTTCTGGGTCCAGTGAGCCCATGCCAGTGCCTGCCGCGCCGTGCCGCAGCTGCAGCCCCGCCACGCCGTTCATGTTCCTGCCACCGACGCCAAGGAAGTCCCTGGTGCTCAGCTTGCCGTCGTCCACGCCGGGGAAGCCACTGCTGAACGCTCCGTTGCCGGACGCCGCGAGACTGTTCATCATGTCCCGGAACTGGCTCTCGTTCTCGGCCTGTGAATTGCTTCTTGATGATGAGCTTTCCCCCGCCATAAACCCGGCTGCGCCGGCAGGTCTCCCGTTCGAAGCGCCGCCGCTGCCGATCCCTCTGAGCAGCGAGTTCACGCTGCCGCCTCCGCCACCGCTCGTGGTGGCGCCCATCTGCGCGGCCTTCTGCAGCAGCGCTGTCGCCGACATCTGCGGTGGCGCGACGGTCTCCGACGAGCTGTTGTACAAGGAAGAGAAGCCGGCGCCGTCGCCGCCTGCCATTTGGTTGCCCATTAGGTTCCCAGAGAAGATGGACGCCGGCTCGTGGCTGGCGCCGCTGTCGTTGCCGAGCTCGACACCGCCGCCTCGGCCGTTCCCGGCAGCGCCACCGTTGAACTGGTCCGGGAAGACGAGACGCGCGTCCTGGCCGCTCGTCGCGCCCGAGAAGAAGCCCAGGTTCAGCATGCCGTTGCTCCCCTGCTGGTGCTGCTGCTCCGGCAGCTGCATCATCAGGCCGTGGAAGGCCGGCTTGCCGTGGAGCAGCGCGGTATGATGGCCGGCGGTTTGGCCTTGGTGTCCGTGGTCCTCGCCACCGCCGAGGTAGAACGGCGAGGACGACGACGGCGGCGCGCCGCGGAACGAGGGGGAGCCCGCGGAAGACGACGGCATCAGGTGCTCGAACTGGGCAGCGGCGTTCCCGCTGATGGCGGTGGCGCCGGCGGAGGAATGGGCGTGGTCCAGCTGGAAGGCGGATTGCAGCTGAGAGGCGGCCATCCCGGAGAGCCCAAGGGCCATGCCACCGGAGCCGTACATGCCGGCGCTGATTGGTGGCACCCGGGCGCTCTCCTGCGCCAGTGCGTCGCAGAACGCGCGGTGAGTGATGAAGCTGTCCCTCCTGCAGTAGTGCCCAAACAACAACGCATGCATCAATGGTTTAGCCATGGATCGGAGTAAATCTTTCAACTAAAACTAAAGCAGTATCTTCATTGTACTGTTTGTGTGACGATACGTTTAATATTGACGTACGTAGAAATTGTTGGTGTATCCTTACCATATGTGCATGATACGTTTACATGCATGGAACAAACAGAAGCAGCAGAGCAACAAGAGAGAGTATGTGGCATCTGATCTCCGGCCGGGCATCGAGTCGCGTCACTCACGACAGTACTGGAGATCGACGACGACGCCATGAAAAGAATAGAGCTGCATGCATGCATGCGTGAGGCATCCCATCGGGGCGTCACTCACATGAGGACAGGCGAGAGAGACTGCCATGGCCGTGCTACTTGCGAGACATGCATCACGTGAACAGCTATCCATGGAGAGGGAGAGAGAGAGAAGAAGCGTGGACTAACAAGGCAGGTGCGGATTCCGAGGCTAAAAAGGACACTGCTGTCTTCTGTTTTTTTCTTAGACTCATAGTCTCATCTCAAAATGACCATGGCGCGGCGCGGCCGGAAGCAACCACTGTGAGCTCGAGCAAAGGGAATCCAGCAGGTCCAAACAAGAAAGACCAAAGGAGGCCCAGCACGGGCGCACACAGACAGCAGCTAGAGCTTTGCCGGGCGCGGCCAGTCACAGACAGACAGACAGATAGACCCTAGCTAACCCTAACACCCACGTATGCAAGCTAGTAGCATCGAATCACCATGCGCGCCTCCTCTCATGGAAATATCAGGCATGCCTTTCCGTGCCTTCTTCCCTCATCAGAGAGGCAGAGTTCATCATGACCCAATCATATACTCGATCGATCACAAAACTATATAAAAAAATCAACCTGGACGACATGGAATACGGATTTCAATGAATCTTAAACCAAAATTAATTCCAATCTCATGAATATTAGAGCGTACCTAGAGAATAGGGTGCCGCAGTCACATCGGTACTCTCGCGTGCCGCAGGTCTTGGAGTGCGCCTTCCAGTCAGACTGCACGGCGTAGCGCTTGTTGCACTTGTCGCACTTCCACTTCTTCTCCCCGTGCTTCCGGCAGTAGTGCTTCTTGATGCCGGTGAGGTCGCCGAGTGCCCGCGACGGGTCGTGGTGCACGCACGTCGGCTCCGGGCAAAGATACACCTTGCGGCGCGTATCCTTGGGGTTCTTCTGCTTCAGCTTCCACGGCAGGTTGTGCCCTCGCCGGTGCAGCTGCAGGTTCTGCTCTCGCTGGAACCCCTTGTTGCACACCTCGCACACAAACCGGTTTGTCGCCAACAGCGACTTGGGGGACAGCGCGATCACCTCAGCGTCAGGATCTGATGCATGGTGGATCACAATTAATTCATATTGAGGCCAGTGATTTGTTATCGTGTGTGTAATCAACAATAACACAAGAAATTAAATGAAACTCATCAGTCGAATTGCAATAAGATGGAAGAAGGATTAGGGGTACTTAATTACTTGGGTTGCCGGGATGATTCCTCTTCTTCTTGGGCGCCGGCGTGGGTGCAGCAGGGTTATGTGCCGGAGGAGGAGGAGGAGGGGGCGCCGCCTGCTGCAGTGGCAGCGGCTGCATCTGCTCGTTGCCGAGTCCAAACAAGTGCGCGGACGACGAGGCAGCCGCCATCTATCTATGGCAGATGTTGAGTGGTGGATAAGCACAACTACACCACCAGCAACACCAAGTATGTAGTTGTTGCTTGTTCTCTTTCTTCTCTTCTCTTGTTCTCTCTTCTCTGATAATTTTATATGGCGTCCAAGCAAGAGCGAGAGCAGAATGAATCCAGTAGTCACACACTACTCGCACTTGAGACTAGTCAAGTCACGCAGTGGCAGCGTATGCTCCTTGGACACTAGTATACCAGACTCTCTGTAAGCCTTTTCGTCCTCTTCTTTACCTACAGCCTCCGGCGTCTTCTGAACGATCGAACTGAAGACAAAGCCACAAAGGAGAGAGGAGAGGCAAATGGTGTGAGCAACAAGCTGCAAAAGTTTGAAACCATCCAGGTACATACCATGCATGCATGGTCATGTACTCGTGGACATGCATGGACATGGATGGATCTGTGTGTGCCGCTCTAGAGGACAACCTTACAACAACAACAACAACCTCTCCTCTTACAAACCAACAAACAAATTAAAAGCGACCAAAACAAACCTAGGGGCTGTTGCACTTGCAAACAAGCCAGGAAAAGAGCTAGCATGGAGAACGAGAGGGAGGGAGAAGAAGAGAACAAGGAGTGCATCATGCGTATACACGAAAAACAAACTCACATCTAGCTAAGAAGAGCTGATGAGGAAGAACAAATGATGTAGATAGAAAAATAAGTAATCTTTTCGGAAAAAAAAAGGACGAGGATGAGCCGATCAATCTGGCACGCATATGGAGATGGAAGCTAGCGAGTAATAAAACACAAACCAAAAGCCATGCAGCTGGGATTGATCCGAAGCTAGCAAGCGGCGCATGCGCCTACTCTTGTCTCTCTCTCTCTCTCCCTCCCTTGTTGGAAGAGAAGGGAAGACGAAGGGAAAGGGAGCAGTGAGTGGTTGGTTATGAGCACTTGTCTATCGTCTCATCACCTGGCGTGGTGCCCATTGTGGCTGGCGGCCATGGGTAAGGTAAGCGCTTGCTGATCTAACTAGGGAAAGAGCCGGGGCCGGGATGAGCCGTCCACGACAGTGACCTGGACGGTGGGACCTGCAAGGGACCACCTGAAGATGCTCATCCCTTTAATTTCACCACCCCCGGCCCTTAGCTGTGATTGGGAGAGATATTTGGCTGGATGTAAATTATAGCTCTTGCTCAACTTGCCCAAAGTATTCGGATTCACATAACTAATCGCCTGTGTAGTAAAACAGAGAAAAAATCCTGCATGTGTCTTGGCTAGCTGCAATATTACTGTAAATCAATTGACTGGAATTGTTCAGGGGCACGCAGTGGTTAGGAACACTATAGGCCACTGCAATGGATCTAGATGGGGATAGATCGACCAAACATTGTAAGAGCCACAAAAACTGATTTTCTTTTTTTTTTCCTGGGGAAATTTTCTTCTCTCCTTTTGGTTCCACACATCTCATACAGTTTCTACACGATCCAACCACACATCTCATACAGTTTCTACGCGATCCAACCGGTGAAAAAGACTTCACTGGCTGATAGCTACTAATTTGTTTGAGTCACAGAATGGTAGATAAAATAATCCAAACATTCAAAGCAAATTCTTTGATCGACTTCATCCATTCCCTTGATCTGTTCTCATGTAGTCCATTCCTTGATGTAAATGCTCTAAAAAATGAAACTTCGAGGAAAATAGTTGATCTGATTTCACCACCCGCTCGAAACAACAGTTCTCGTATATAAAGAGGCTTCTCCACTATGATATATATTGAGTCATATTCGACATGCGCATGTGTCTTGTGTTTAAAATGGTTAGTTGATAATTTTCCCATATACATAAGAATGATTAGTGTAGATTAAGGAATTGATGTATTACTCATACAATGCACATTTGGTACATCCATCACCTTTTGTCACAACGACATTCTTTGTCACGTACCATACTTGTCAGGGATTAGTGCACCATATAGATACAAGATATACATTGTTAATTCCTTCATGAATTGCGTGATTGCATGTGACACCGAGCAGAAAAAACAAAATAAGAAGCATAATTCTTATAGACGATGAGCGCATGTGATCAGCTGCTCATTTTTTTCTCGAGTCCAGATGTGGGAAAAACGGCAAACTTTCAATGGTGGGAATGGAATTACACCGTGGCTAAGATGACAAGTAAAAGACAAGTCATGTTCTGTTAACAATGATCGAGTACCGTGTTTATACACACATGTAGTACTCAGCCTTAGGACCAACAACAACAATATGCTGCCAAACCTAGCTCTTGTCACGAGGCTGTACTGCTCCTAACACAAAGAATCTCTCTCTCTCTCTCTCTCCCTCTCTCTCTCTCCCTCTCTCTCTCTCTCCCTCTCTCTCTCTCTCTCTCTCTCTCTCAGATACCAGGGGTGAATATAAATTTGAACTAAAGGACTTGGTTGTTTATCCTTTTCCGTATTTTTTTCCTTTTTACTTATGACAGTATTATATCTCCCAACTTTCTACCGTTTTTTTACCTGTATGACATTTTCAGCATGCTCAAGTATTGAGAACCAACGTTGGTCAAATCAGAGTTTGTAATGATCTTTAGAAAATCCATGTCCTTCAAAGAAACAAATTAAAGAGCTTCATTATTAGATGAGTACTCCCTCCGTTCTGAAATAAATGATGTTTATGACAGCTAATTTAGATCAAATTGAACTAGATTTTATCCTAAACGTCATTTATTTCAGAACGGAGGGAGTATATATAATGCTTACGGATCATGGTAAAGGTCGGATACTGTACTCAGTTCTAATCTCGTCTAAGATATAAATAAGAGGGTTTATTAATTATGAGCTGATTGAAAAGCACCAGTTCAAATCAATCATTGGTCCAGTCAAGAAACTTTTGATTTTGCGGACTATCACAACGACTAATAGTAGTAGAATTGTTAAACCAAAGGCAATATTGCATATGGCCATTGCCTGTCGTCTGCCACCCATTTCTGCTTTAGTGGTTGGTGATGACCAAACTCCGTACCAATGAGAAATGCATAAAAATAAACATTTGCATGACATATACCTGTCGGCCTCGTGAGGTTAGGTGTAATTTGTACGTGTATCATATAGCGATGCATCCACTCTTGATTCAATTGGGTGCTCATCATTCGATGTTGAGTTTAAAAAAATAATCAGCAAAAAGTTTGCATAGCAAGTGGCAATAGCTAGGATCCAAACATTGTAATTAACATAAGAAAGGATTGACCCCTGCAGTGAAAGAAAAAATAAAGAAAAACCTTGAAGTGACAAGCTAGCGTTTCTGCATGGCCACCTTGGGATAGCGTAAGGACATGCGTTGAGTCTTGATGGAAGCTTAGACTGATGTGACCGACTGATGGTATACGATCGACACATGCAGGTAAATTAAGGAAAATAAAGATCAATATATGCAAATCTTTTTTCCTGAAATATGCCTTCAATTCATAATTCATACTCCTCCAATCTTGTGATTGTTGTTTCCCCGTAAATCTTAATATATAAACCGATCCCGTCTCTGCTAGTGGTCTTTATAGGATAGAGGTGTGTGTGTGCATGGGTTCAAACGGGTAAGCGGGTACTGTATATAGGTGTGTATGTGTGACAGCACTATGCCGTGAAAGAAAAAGACTAACTTCTACGGCCTAAGTTCTCGACGATAATACATATTTCGTTTGTTAATTTGTAGTTCAAACCGATGGACATTTCCATTCTTCCGATGACATATGATGCATATGTATGGCTCAATTTGGACTTATTTGGAGTCTGACTTTGGTTGACCTCCCTCTCTCTATATATATAACTACTTGGCCTGATCAGAAGTGTTGACTATATGTCTTAGGTGTGCATGTAAACTAAACCCCCTCCCTTTTAAAACACATGAACACGAAACATCTGAATTCGCATGACATATCTCCAGCTTGAACTTGTCATAAGCATGCAATTTGTTGGTGATAGGACGAACTCACCGAAGATACCACGCAATCAACATCAAATAAACTGCATTATCCAGAGGTTAATGCTTGGGAAGTATACTCACTCCGTCCGTCCTAATTTATACTCCATTCGTTTTCAAAATATTTGACACTGTTTAGTTCAATTTGTACTAACTAGCGTCAATTAATTTGAAACGGAGGGAGTATGTTGTTTTTAGCTCTAGCTAGACAACAAAGAAAACGAGGATATATAGGAAAGATATGATGCGTATGAAATGAGGAGACGTGAGGAAGGAGAAAGGTAAAGATAAAGACGTGTATTAGAAAACAAAAATAAAATTTAATTTGAGAAACAAATAAATTAGGACAGAGGGAGATAATGATCAGCTGTGCCGGCCCGTTGGAGGAAGATCCGGTGGCTGATGAATGAATGAATGAAGAGCCCTGACTCATGAATGTGGGTGTGTGGGGCCCAGGATGACACGTACGGGGGAATTAATGGGAGTCCCGGCCGGGGAAGTGCCTGCAGGGCCGGACGACAGTGACGCGGTACCATGTCCAGGAGTCCTCTACTGTACGTAGCATGCATGCAGCTGGGACACTGATGTTACGTTCACCTCCCCTAGGGTTCGTAGCTAGCTAGCAGCATTCTCATGCATGCATGTTAGGGTGTCCTCCTAATAAAGAAAGAGGAAACCCTAATCCATCTCAGTAGCTAAGCGGCTATATATGACTATATATCTCAGGGATGGCACTGTGCGTGTGCATGCACAGACGCTTTCGCGGTCAGTTGAGGTGATGCATCGATTGACACGTCCACACGACGTGCATGCATGTGTTGTTGCAAACTGTTGGTGGGCCGTGCATATGATCGATCCATCATCAATGTGCACACACACACAAGATTGGACTACCCCTGGTGGTATCGCCCCTAAAATGGCACTGGTTTTTTTATGATCGATGTCGGGTTCTGTTGGTCATGCATGCATCATCACCATGCATTAGCCTCAGTGAAACTCAGCTGGTCTTCTTCGTCTTCAGGCAGCCTTGCCGGCCGGGCGGCGTCATCAGCCTGCTGCCTGTAGTCTGCAGGCCTAGCTCTGTCTGCTCTCCTTCTTCTTCTTTTCTCCTCCGCTGCTACGTCGTCGACGACCTTTCTGATTCGTCTGCTATGTATGTATGTTGTTCACGAGCTAGGAGGCCATTCAGAAAATCAGAAGGACTGCTATATACGTTGTCCACGGGACCATTCTTCAGAAAGACAGCTAGAGATGGGGACGACGGACTGACGTACGAAGGGCGCATATGTTTGTACGTAGCTCTAGTGTGTGTATCTGCGTGTCTGAATAATCTGACGAGGAGAGTTTGACGGCTTCTGGTCGGACGCATGCATGCATGCATGCGCAGAGACCTCTATCGAGAGAGAGTCGTAGCTAGGGACGACGATGTACGGCAGGACGACTCACGAGCTCGCATTTGCAGGATCGAGGAGGCTGTGTAGCGTCGCAGGCAGGCGCAGCTAGGCATGCATGCATATAGGTCGGTCACTGCTGCTGGTCGTTGACATGTCGGCCGGGATCAGTGACTTTTGGGAGGTCATCAGCTAGGCTAGGGCTAGGGCTAGGGCTTGGGCTTGGGCTTGGGCTGGACATATGACGACGAGACACCAGGTTCATTCAGGACTCAGCAGCTGGCCGGAGGGGAGCAGCTGGAGGAGGTAGGGACGAAGACGATGACCACGCAACGCTAGGTGTTCAGAGAAAACTGTGCATGCATGTGGCTCCCTGCATATTATCTTCTTGTCGCCTCCGGCCGGAATGGAAAGACCAATACATGCATGCTCGTGTACCAAAACTGAACCCTGCAATATACACACACCTGTCTTCCCATCATATCCATCATATACTACTTCCTCCCTCCCCCCGGCCCCCCGTGCGTGCTAGAGCAGCAAGGTAGAAAAACGTCGTCGTTTCAATGTATGTTGCAGGGAAGACGACATGATCGATGTCCATGCATGCATGTCCTTAATTAGTCGTTTGAAGAGGACATGCAGGCTAGCTTTTGAGAAGAGAACAATCAAAAGCTAGCCACGCACGATCTCGACAGCATGCATCAATGGCGGAGTCGTTCGTGTGTGATGTGATTAAACAAATGGAACGGATGATATATGAAAGGGGGGAAAAGCGAGTGAGCTGATGATTGGGCTTTGATGCATGACGCCGGCCGGCCGGCCGGCTGGATGGTAAGGTGAAGTGTGGTATAGAAGTGAAGTGAAGGCGTCGAAGACAGAGATAGCTCACAAAAAAGGTCTCATCGGTTGTCACAACTTTATTTACTGATTAATGCTCTCGATATCTCCCGGCCCCCTATATCTCTCCCTCTCACCCCTAATAGCTAAAAGAGTACTCAATGCATGCCACACGTCTACCTGTATGAGCACTTAGATAGTCTTGTGGGGGGCTGGTCCTCAGCTTGTCACCTACAGCTCGGGCGTGTATGTGATGAGAGCTGCATGCATTAGTTAATCCCATGCCTGGTCTGGCATGGCATGGCATGTCTGCGTCGTGCATGCTGCAGGTGCCCACATGCATCTATACTATACAGACGCTGCCGCAGGGATGTTCTTCTTGTTGGACTCGACCGCGCGCAGCTAGCTGTTTGGTCGTCCTTTTGCTTTTAGGCTCTCCGAGATCCCTGCAGCTTGCATTTATTTGGCCCGCCCTGTGTGCATGCAGGACACATGCATGCCCTAGCTAGCTACCCGGCCCCGTCCGTCCGCTGGTCCCTACGTACCGGATCCATATATCAGATTTTTTTTTTCTTTTTGATTTTTGTCATCGCACTTGCACCTGCAGCTAACTGATCAGTACATTTTTATTTCCAAACAGAGCCTTATATATGTACTAGCTAGATAGAGATAGTTGTGCTTAAACTTTTTTTCTTCTGTTTGAGCTGATTAATTAAGCTGCTCTCTCTCTCTCTCTCTTCTTGATTGAAAACCTGGTAGTATTCTGAGCAAACGCCCTGAGTTCCGACGAACAGACCGCGATGCTGAGCTAGTGCTAGTCGAGCTGTTCAGTTCATGGCGTGCTTGGTGTGTGGTGGGTCCTTTTTTGGTTGGGGAAACCATCAGCTTCGCTCGTCGCGCGCGGCGGGCTGCTACCAAGGCCCGTGAACGTATTTGTGATTGTGATGGGAGGCCCTGCATTCTACTAGGCCCGTTTATCATTTCTTATTGGGCCGGCCGGCTGGCTGACCGGCCGGCTGGCTGATCGGCCCATTTCTCTCCCTCTCTCTCTTTTCTCTCTCTCTCTCTCTCTCCGGAATTGGTTCGGTTTACAGGTGGAGTGATGGAACTGCCTGCGTCAGTTGAGAGAGTCGGGACTTGGGAGACCGTGAACAAGGGGAGGGAGGGAGGGAGGCGGCGTCCGGCTCAGATCCACCACCCCTGCCGATGATGCTCCGCTGGCCCGCCGCCGTGGTCGCGGTAGCGGCGCTCCTCGCCGCCGCACCGGGAGCCGCCGCCTTCTACCTCCCCGGCGTCGCGCCTAACGATTTCCAGAAGGTCGTCCCGTTCCCTCTCTTCTTCCGATCCCTTCCTCACTCGACCTGGCTGAACCTCCACGGCCCCGGGGGGGGGGATGCCTAGATCCAGCTGCTGCTGCTGCTGCTGCTACACGTAACACGTTTTTTTTTTTCTGTGCGCGCGTCTCGAGATAGCGCGGTGGCGTTCGGGATCTCGGCACGGCATCCTGGGTTCACGCGTTGTCATTCCTAGCAGTCGGCGTTGATGTTCATCCGCCTGACGAGTTGCTGCTGGTTATGCGCGTTTTACTGTAATAGTCTGACCGATTAGTTTGGTAACCGTCAATTCCAGGGATCTTAGATTTGGGCACATGGCGACGTAGCAGTTTGAAATATCGTCAGGGATTATAATAGACACTAACATTTGGTTGTGCCCGTTGTTTGGTTTTCCTGTTGATCGTTTCCTGCTTCAACTTTGTGGAGAACATTAGTGATCAGCAGTCATATACTTCTGTATTTGTTTGTGCTCTTAGTTATGTTTAGGGAATAAAATATCAAGAATATGCATTAAGATGAAAATAAGTAAAACTTATCCCCCTCTTATAAACACAGCTGTACATTTATCTACTGATTTGTAGCCTGATAATAAACATATCCTTACTTGTCCTCTAATGGTTACGTGCATAATTGTCTGCAGAAAGATCCACTTTTGGTGAAGGTGAATAAGCTGACATCCACAAAGACGCAGCTCCCCTACTCCTATTACTCTCTTCCTTTCTGTAAGCCAAACACAATAGTTGACAGCGCAGAAAACCTTGGTGAAGTTCTGCGTGGTGATCGCATTGAGAACTCCCCTTACGTGGTTAGTCTAGTTTACTGAGTGCATTCAAGTTTGTACTTTGTAATGCACTGAATCACAGATTTCTCATGTAATTTTTTGGTTGGGCTGTAGTTTGAGATGAGGGAGCCCAAGATGTGCCAGGTTGTCTGCAAAGCAACCATTAATGAGAAACAAGCAAAGGAGCTCAAGGGAAAGATCGAGGACGAGTATCGGGTGAACATGTATGGAAATTACAAGTGACATTGTAATGTTTTTGTATGATGAATTCTGGAGTAATATGGTCGAATTATTTTGCAGGATTCTTGACAACCTCCCCCTAGTTGTTCCTATCGCAAGGCAGGATAAGGATGTTGTGGTTTATCAGGGTGGATTTCACGTCGGTATCAAGGGCCAATACGCTGGTGTAAGTTTATGAGACCAATCTGACTGTTGTTTTTTTTGTTGCGTATGCGTATCTTATTAGGAAAAAAAATATGTGTTGCAGAACAAGGATGAGAAGTACTTTATCCACAATCACTTGACCTTTTTGGTCAAATATCACAAGGATGAGACAACAGAACTCTCTAGGATTGTTGGATTTGAGGTCAAACCATTCAGGTTCGTTTCAAGGCTTAGTTTACTTTATTCATATGACGTCTTGTACAGGTGACACTATTTTGTTTACTTTTTTACACGTCTTTGGTAAATTTCCCATGCCAGTGTTTCTCACCAGTTTGAAGGGGCTTGGAATGATAAAAACACTCGCTTGACTACATGTGATCCTCATGCCAACAAGGTTGTTATAAACTCGGATACTCCTCAGGAGGTTGAAGCTGGAAAGGAAATCATATTTACCTATGATGTTGGCTTCGAGGTGATGTTTCTTATTACTTATCATCTGCTCTTTTGTACTCTCTTTTCCCTACAAGCAATACTACATTTTAAATGTAAATTCCATTTTAATGTTCTGATTGGTTGTCGTTGATTTACAGGAAAGTGATATCAAGTGGGCTTCTCGCTGGGACACCTATCTGTTAATGACAGACAGTCAAATTCACTGGTTTTCCATTGTGAACTCTCTCATGATTGTACTCTTCTTGTCTGGGATGGTGGCCATGATTATGCTTCGCACTCTGTATAGAGACATTGCCCGGTACAATCAACTTGAAACTGAAGAAGAGGCTCAGGAGGAAACGGGATGGAAGCTTGTTCATGGAGATGTGTTCCGCCCTCCGACAAACTCAGACTTACTCTGTGTCTATGTTGGTACTGGTGTTCAGTTCTTTGGTATGCTGCTAGTAACTATGATTTTCGCAGTTTTGGGTTTCCTTTCTCCATCAAACCGGGGAGGATTGATGACTGCCATGCTGCTCACCTGGGTATTGATGGGGTTGTTTGCCGGATATGCTTCCTCACGCCTTTACAAGATGTTTAAAGGATCAGAATGGAAGAGTATCACCCTGAGGACTGCCTTCCTGTTTCCCGGGATTGCATTTGGTATTTTCTTCGTCTTGAATGCTCTGATATGGGGCGAGAAGTCATCAGGCGCTGTTCCTTTCACCACAATGTTTGCCTTGGTTCTCCTCTGGTTTGGTATCTCAGTTCCTCTTGTATTTGTTGGGAGCTACCTAGGCTTCAAGCAACCGGCCATTGAGGCTCCAGTGAAGACTAACAAAATTCCAAGACAGATCCCTGAGCAGGCTTGGTACATGAACCCTGCCTTCACCATTTTTATTGGTGGCATTCTTCCATTTGGTGCAGTTTTCATCGAGCTGTTCTTCATCCTCACGTCGATCTGGCTCCACCAATTCTACTACATCTTTGGCTTCCTTTTCCTTGTGTTCATTATCCTCATCGTGACCTGTGCGGAAATCACGGTCGTGCTCTGCTATTTCCAACTGTGTAGCGAGGACTATATGTGGTGGTGGAGATCATATCTCACCTCAGGATCGTCTGCAGTCTACCTCTTCCTGTACGCAGGGTTCTACTTCTTCACGAAGCTGCAGATTACCAAGTTTGTGTCAGGCGTACTGTACTTTGGCTACATGCTGCTTGCCTCATTTGCTTTCTTCGTGCTCACCGGAACAATTGGTTTCTGCGCCTGCTTCTGGTTTACGAGATTGATTTACTCCTCTGTGAAGATTGACTAGACTGCATCGCTTCAACTTGCGCAGAGCTGCGATTGTGTCAATCTGCTGTATGATTATTGTGAAACAGTCATCATTTTCCATCGTCTTTTCCTGAATTTCCAGGAAAAGTATATTTTAGGTGTTAGCTTAAAAAAACATTTATGTTCACTCGAGAGTCATGTATGTGTAGAACACTATTGTCAGCTCCATATGAGGCAGTTTTTCCTTGTGTTCCTATGAACTGATGCATAAATGTGATTCATGGCTAATTGGCTACTAAAAAAGTCGCTTGTCATCCATTTTCTACATCTGCATGTGATACCATAGTGCACCTGTGCTGTGTATCACAGGAGCGCATAACTGCTTGGTTTTCTTTTCGATGAACTTTGTTCAAATCAAACTTATGGTTTCGTTTTATTTCGAGTTTCTCTCCGCCACGCAGCTAGATGCGGACGAGGGACCAGTTTGAAAATAGAACACCGGGTCACGGGGTTTACTGAGAACATTTTGGATCGCGATCGCCATGGCTCCCCCTCCCGCCTCCCGCCCGCCCACGCCGACGCCGACGACGACAGCCGCCTCGTCGTCACGGATCGACTCGCCGTCCTTGAAGGCTGCCCTCGCCATGGCCCTCATCCACTACAACCGCCTCCCGGGCAAGACCGCCGCCGCGGCGACCTCCGCTCGCGCATCATCGCCGCCTCTCGACCACTGGAAGCGCAAGGTCCCCTTCCTCCGGCCGCAACCTCCGCCTCGCTCGAAACTCCAACCCCCGCGTTCCTCGTTCGCTCACTTCTCCCTCGCAGGCCAAGGACCGGAAGCGCGAGATCCTCCACCTCCGCGAGGAGCTCAAGCTCCTCCAAGGTACGTGCGTGCGGATCCATCCGCCTCAACTGTTCGATCGGTCTACCCAAATCGCGGGCTCGTGCAGCTTCTGTGAATTTCTGGGCTCAGATGGGGCGCGCGGGGAAGAGATGGAGCCGCCGGTCGCGTCGTGCCGGTGCCACTTCTTCGACGGGGGCGGGGACCTGTCGACGGAGCCTGGTGGGGAGCACTGGGTCGACGAGGTGCTGAGGAGGAGGTTCCTCAGGCTGGGTATGGCTTTGTTTTCGATTGGGTTTGACGAGCCTGTTATCTGAATTTCGTGGGAGTTTCTAGTGGGGTTTTACACTTTTTATCACAACAGTTCGGTGGAAGGAGAAGCGACGGAGAGTGGACGGATCGCTTCCAAGGAGTAAATTAATTGGTTAGTATCTCGAAGGAATTGATATATCTGAATTCTATGTTGGACGATAGAGATCTGTGAGCTCTCTGAAGTCTGAACAACCACTATATTCTTCCGCAGCGACAATTTTGCCCATGACACTCCTGCTTATAGCTAAATAAGGTTACTATAGGACAGGAAGGGTCTTAATAGTTTGAACTGTTGCTTCAATTGTTCTCATTATGCAGATTTCAATAGTGAGGATGAGATGCAGCAGCTTAGCATGTCGATCGATTACCTGGTGGAGCTATCAGATGGAATTTTTGCAAAAGTAAAATCCTATCATCTGTGCATAATTAAGGTCACCTCTTCTACATTATAAAATTGGAGTTACTTTTGCAGAGAGGAGCTGGCTCGTCATTTGCTACATTCTCACACCAAGCAGTAGACTTCATATTGGGTAGGTTACAGCTGTGCTATTAAGCGGCTAATGAATCTAACCAATAGCCTTAGCTTGTCTATATTGTTTTTGTGCAACCCACTTCAATCTAAAGAAAAGTACATGAATAACTTTACCTCCTAATGTATAGTGCTCTGCTTCTAAGATTTGCATAGTTACATGGGATGCCTGCATCATTGCATATTGATGTTGAATAAATCATCATCTTGAGTGAACAGGTAGCAATCAAGAAATTTCGACCTTAAATCTTTTCTTGTAGACCTTACTTAAACACAATAAACTTAAACGAAGTTAATGTGTACAGTATGATGTTAACCATTCAGACAATTCTCTATTGCACGGTATCCTTTTTTATTTTTCTCCACATCATTGAAGCTGGCACCACTTAATTCTTTGATCGATGGGTAAATCAATCTGCAATTCCTTTCCCTTTCAGCTTCACTGAACAACATTCTGTCGTCAGAAAGGGAAATGGAGCTTATTCAGGAGATAATCAATGGTTTAGTTGCCCGTTTGATGAAGAGGATGTGCACTGTTCCTGGAAATGCTGGTCCCTTAGATTCAGGTGAAAATGCACTTAAGATATTTTGTATATATTCGTCCAGAGTACCAGATGCAAAGAGATCATGATTTAATGCGTTACACAAGCTTTGCTTTCAGTTGGCCACATCCTACTTGAGTTTGTTGAGCAGTAGACTTGACCCTTGATCGACTCTAGCTGGATGTTTGGGGCTTTGGGTACATATGTTCTTTGTTGGTACATGCTGATTTCATTTTTCAAATTTCACTATATATTGCTGGGGCCACATGTCTAGGCTCTTTTGTTGGGGCACAAGGTGATTGATGTCCCAAGGACCCTGTTATGTTTCTTTAACTATGGCCTTGTACTCAACATTTCAGTTTGCAGTACCCCAGGCCCAGGAACCATTTGCAATTTTATCTGTACATTATGCACTGTCTGAAAACAATATTAAGTGCATATCAGGTACCAATTGATTCATAATCCTTTCGAAAATGCAATCAAATATGGTAAATTAGTTATAGGCTTGATCCTGTTCCCATTGCATGATTAAATTACAAGCATAACTTCTAGATGTGTTCTACTCCCTCCGTTCTGAATTGATTGACGTTTAGAACAGCTAATTTAGTTTGAAATGAACTAGATTCTTTGTCCTAAACGTCATTTATTTCAGAACGGAGAGAGTACATGATTACTCTAATCATATTTTATTTTGGTCTGATCTGCATCTATGCGGTCAATTTTTGTAGTTTCACTTGGTTAGTTTTTATCACTCGGTTAAAAAAGGGCATACCCAGTGCTGAAAGCTCCCACACGTTGTGGGGTGGAATTTCTAGGCAGCCTTCCCCTTGCTTATTTTGCAAGGAGGCTGATTCGAACCCAGAACCTTTTTATCACTCGGTTGCAGAGAGAAAACACATAGCTCAAATAACATTGTAAACTGGGTGCGTGAAACTCCGAAGTTGATAGTTAGTCGCTTTCGCTTCTAATGTCAGTATGTCACCAATAGCATATTGACTGCTTTCCTTCTATTTTGTCCTGTATTTTGCAGGATTACTTGGCCTCTCAGATCCCCAGTTCTCTGTTCAGTGCTTGTTCCGCAGGTTAGGAACTGCGGAGTTCATTGGTCAGCGGATAATTCTTGCTGTTTCTCAGAAGATCTCAAATATATCAGAAAGATTACTTCTGGTTGACCCATTTGATGATGCTTTTCCTGATATGCATGACAATATATTCATTATGTAAGCTGGTCACCAGATATTCTAATTTACATTAGATGTTTTGTAGCCCCTTAACACAATTATGTTTATCCAGTATGTCTATTTTTACTCTTTTTTTTGTAACAGATGTTTGACTTAGTGTTAAATTATGGATGAAAACCAACCAGTAGTTTGCACAGGGCCTATTCCTGATGCACAATAGTTCACATGTAGATAAAATGTTGGTCCATCAGTAATTTGGGTCTCAATTTATATTTTTAAGGCCGCTGTTTTTGTTCCTGCTAATATTTGATCTTTTCAACTAAAATGCATTCAACTATGTACACTAAAAGGGCAGCCCGGTGCACGAAGCTCCTGCTTGCGCAGTGTTCAGGGAAGGATCTGACCCACTTTAGGTCTTTTATAAATTCAACTATATACATTAATTATTAATATTTTCCTTTTGATGTCATTTTTTATAAACTTTTTACAGCACAGAATAAATTGTGATAGCAGTTGGTATAATTCTAAAATATCAATCTTTATTCAGCTAGTTTTCTTGACTTTGAACATTGAGGCTGTTCTCATTCCTGCTAATATTTGATCCTTTCAGTTAAGACGCATTAAACTATTTACATTATTTTTTTGAACGGATATACATTAAGACTTTCCTCTTGAGAGCATTTGTAGTGATTTTTTTTTACAGGGACAGAATAAATTCTGATATGCCAGTTGTTATCAACTTATCATTCTAAATGATCAATCTTGATTGCTAGTTTTTTCGACTTTGACTCTTGAGGCTTATCAGAACTATGATTTCCTTTTATTTTCTCAGATTACATCAACATTGAGAAATTTCAATTGCCACATGCGACATTGTTTTATCTGGATTGGTATACTTGCTAGTACTTTCAATGAGAATCCCCTTTGAATTCGAACTCATACTATTCTGTCCCACTACTCATGTTGCAGGATTCAGTTAATTGAATTCCTGATATCTGATAACATGAAACATTGGCTATTTTGCGAGCACTTTGACAAAAGTTGGTGATTTTTTGCCCTTAGATTCCTGTTTTGTCTTTGTTATGCTATATGTTACTTGAACTGTACTGCATTACTGCAAGCAACATGACAGTGTATCAATGCAGTTGAACGGAGAGAAACACAACATATTTTAGTTACAGTTATCACCATTGCTTTCTTTATTAAGTTTATGAATTACCCAATTAAAATAAATATTTTAACTTAAAGCCGACAATATATAAAGTAGATCTCTCGGATAGTACTTAGAAGTCTGTATCAACAATTCCTTAAAAACATGCAGATAACCCCAGTTCAAATAGTGCTCCACCATTGGACCATACTACATTTTATAAGGATACTCCCAATGAAAGTTTCATTTTCAATAAATGACATGTCAGCATTTTTGCTGATGTGGCAAGTTAATAATGAAAAGTGAGAAGAGAACAGTTTCATCTAGATGAAACTGGGTATACAATGTTTCCAATGCCATGAAACTGCCATTGAGAGCAAGCATTTCATTTCATATGCAAATCTGATCAACCACTATGCAACAATTAAATGCTAGGGTAAGACTAGGAAATAACAAAAATGAAACTATGCATTGGACATGAGTATTTCATTTGTGCTCTATATGACGTGGTAGTTTTTGGAAACAACAAAATGAAACTCCCCACTGGGAATAGCCTAACAACTGACCGAACAAAACTGTCACAGGACTTTTTGAAGAATGTGCGAGATCAATTCTCAAGTCACGTATGGATTTGCAAGTCCTGGAAAACATGAATGGGCTATATGTGGTGTACATCGAACGAGTAATCGGAAGGTTGGCAAGGGAGGTGGCTCCTGCTGCACATCAGGGGAAGCTGGACCAAGAACTCTTTTCCAAACTCTTGTGCTGAGATTGCCCAGGATTTCCCATGTATTTGATGGACAGTTTGCTATGAATTTTTATTTGAATGCTTGTTTTACTCTCAACTGCTCACATTCTACATATATTGATTTCAGGGTGATTAGCTACTTAAATATGGTCTATCAAGAGGTGTGTTGTCCATGAATCACTGGAAAAAAGGCATAGTCGTCAAAAGTATGTTTTATTAACCCCCCCTGTAGATCAGTAGTTATTAGTCACTCTACCATATTCTATCTAATTCGAGGCGTAGTAAAAAAATAATTTGCTCCACTCAGAGTTTTACATATTTGCTATTTCATTCTATATATGAGAAACTGCAGAGTCTATTTAGTGGATCTACTAGCGTTGCCTGGCACCTTTTTGCTGAGATTGCTTCATACCCATGCCGGTTGCTTCAGAGATGTTTTGACAATTCTCAAATTTATCTACATCTACAAATCTCTGAGCACGTCTCTCGAATAAGAATGCATACACCAGCCTTTTTGCTATTTGTGTGTGCCATGCAAGGGCTGCTGTTGTCTGTTACCATTCAGAAATGCTAACGATTCTCCGCCATATTAGAGCCTAACTTTTAGTCCTGACTTCTTTAGCCTCAAGGGGGTTAGCTAGGTCAGGAAATAAAACACGACATTTTATATCCTGACTATAGCTCCATGGAAGACTTGGAAGAGTTTGATCATGCTCAAAGAAAGGGCACCTGACTCTTAGCGATAAAGGCCCAAACACCTCATAATGTCAGGACGCTTTCAGTCTGCTTTTGGGAAAGAATGAGCTTGCACTCTTCACTCTTAAGAGAAGAAGCTAACTCTGCCTACCTTTGCTGCCAAATCAGTGTTTGAGTAGTTATATCACCTCTTTTTTTGAGGAATGTACAGTAGGGAAAACCCCTACTGTCTAGAGATTTTATTAAAAAAAAAGAATAAACGAAACAACTGTACAAAAGGCTGTACATAGTCGCCAAGAAGCGACCCAAAATAAAAGAAAGAAAAACTGCACACTAAGCTAAGCCAGTAAATCCAGCCAAGAAAGAAAAGTGGGGCTGCTTTTGTTGAAGATCCGGTTGTTTCTCTCTTTCCAGATTCGCCAGGTAGCAAATGATAAAAATTTCCATGAACTTTTTCTGGAAGGAGTGTTTGGAATTACATCACCTCTTAGCCAGCATCTCTATCATCTAGCTCGTCCCTGTCTCTACCTGCATAACAACAACAACTATCATGAAGCAAGGCATGCATAGCATCAATTCATCCCATGCATGTTCTTCCAGGTCTTCATCTTGCTTAAGCTCAACCACTCTCCTTGCTCCTTTGACAAGTCCTTTCTGCGCCTCAACAATGCAAGATCTTTTTCATGAAGGGCCAACGCCATGCAGCATCCTTTCCGATTCACCAGTGACGTGTGTGCGCTGCTGTTTTTCATAGCCTGAATCCGGTTTTCTTCCTCAACGGTGAAATATCTGGGGTCCAGGTTCGATATGATGTGGTGCTATTAGCTTTTAACATGAATAACCCAAATGATAGATACACGGTTCTTGAGAGCTTCAAGGTTAAATCGCTTTCGAACCGAACTAACTAGGTGATGAGATGAAACCAAAACCTGTCCATGCATGCCTATCTCCCCTTGAAGAGCTTCCTGGATTGAGCTGGCTCAGTGAATTGGTTTATGTGTTAATTAGCCCTAGAGTAATTAAACAATCCACGGTTCAAGTATAAAGGATCACCCCCCTAGCTTAGCTTGAGAAACTCCATTAATTGATATGATAAGCCGGCCGTTGGTGACAAACGAGTGTCCCATCAGTTTTATCCTTTTGCCCTAAACAACAGCAACACCAGCATGTGGTCCTTGAGATATCTTAGGGCGGGCCCACGAGACCACGCACCAGTAGATGGATAGCCGCGCGCTGGCATCATCATCAAGCTCACGGGTGACAGTGTTCGTGTCCCCTACGAGAGAAGAGACGATGGCTAGTAGAAAGGGCTAGCTAGCTCTCAAGTGAACACACTCCACTTGGTTATTGACAACAAAGGAACTTTTGCTTGCGGTCGATGCATGTTGCTCCAGATGGCATGCGCGTGCTACGATTATTGTGTTCAAGGAGATAAGATTATACGTGCTACTGTATAGAGTTCAGTGAACACCTGCATCAATTATGCTGTTTTTTTCTTCTTCTTCTTCCTGCTATATATGCATGGACGCGTGCACTACGATACTATCGTGAGAGTATAGGACTGTACAGAAGCTAGGCAGACGTTTGTTTTCATCCATGATATTAATAAATTATGAAAAGAGAGGTAATTAATTAACCCTGTTTTTGCTCCAAAAAAAACAATGCCGTACGGACAAAAACTAGTCTTGCATTGGTTGCTCGATCAGTGATCTAGTTTATTAGCTAGCTTGATGCGCGTGCAACGTGGTTAATTACCATGCATGCATAATATTTCCCAAAATTAGAATGACTTGTCATATATGATCAAAAACTCGTTGCCAACTAGTAACTCAGCGTCACATGCATGTAGCAAATCAAATCAAAACTTTTGGCTCTTGTAATTATTAGCAGAATGGTATATGTGCTGCTGTGATGAATTGCCGCTTGCGCGTCGCGTACCCAAATTCGATTTATTCATTGTTCGTTCTCAGAAATAACATCCACAAAATTACAAGCAGGATATACAGTAACCGCGAGTAGGCATGTGTCAGTCAGTCACCTCATGCGTAAATAAAACTGCACCAGTCGAGCTATAGCTGATTAATAATTAGACAACTGAAGGAGATGCTGATATATACTGAAGCAAAAAAAATCACAAATATCGAAGCATGCATGCATGCATGCTCAATTGCGATGATTTGCTCCTCGCCTTGTTCATCATCGATCCACGACATGTGATCAACACGTATGCAGCGCCAGCCAGCGGTACGTGCCATGCATGCGCGCGTGGGGTACTTAGCTACTGTACTAGTGTACTAGCTTAGCTTACAGCTTGAGCGACAGGTCGATGTCCTCGGCGTCACCGGCCGCGTGCACGCGGTACGCGTATCTCCGCCCGCCGTCCGCGATCCAGCTCACGACTGCCGCCGCCGCTGCCTGATCGCCCGCCGCCGGAGGTAACCAGCTGCCGAGCTCGGAGGAGGGCACCGCGGAGATGGCGGCGGCGGCGGAGAGCTCGCGGCTGCGCTTGGCGAGGCTGCGCTCGAGCTTGTGCGCATTCTGGTGGCCTCCCAGCGCCTGCGAGCTGTAGAACTTGCGCTGGCAGTAGGTGCACGAGAAGGTGCGGTCCGGCTCGGCGGCGCCCGGCGGCGCCAGGGGCCGGTGCCTGCCCGCGCCGCGGACCGCCGCCGCCGCGGTGTGGATGAGGCGCAGGTCGAGGTTGACGTCGTCGTCGGCCGGCTGCTTCTCCATATATAAATCGCGCTTGGTGAGCGGGCGGAGGTGCTTCTTCGTTCTGCTGGGCGGGACGATGCGCGGCGGCGCGCGGCGCGCGCGGTATATAAAAGGGAGAGACGTCTCGATGATGATGATGATGTAGTACTGTATATGGAGCGGGTGAGCCGGCCGTGATCAGCGAGCTGAGGTAAGTAGTAGCTGGCACTGGCAGCCTCCATGTCTCTGACATGATGACCACGCGTCTTGCTTTGGCTTTTTTCATGTCGGCCGATCGATCTTAAGGTCACGACTATATATATATTAAATGTCCATCCATCCATCCATCAGATCGATGGTTGGAATCTAAAATGAACTGCGCAATGGGGCGGCATTAATTTACCACTGCACTGCAGCACAGTTGAGCATGCATCTGTACTGTAGTACGTGGCACGCACTGCTCACTGGACGGGCTAGCTAGTTGCATGCGAGTTGGAATTTCTCTGTATCCTGCATGAGGGATGAGCCATATATATATAATAGGTTATTAGATATATAATTGGTGTTGTTGATGGAGCTACGCATGCATGTGTGTTGGTGATGGTGACAAGTGATCAATAAGAGAATCTCCAAGCTCGATCGAGGAGGCTAGTCAGAAAAAGGGATACTGGACGTACGTACGTACGTACCATCAAGTAATTGCCTGCTGCACCTGCAGCTCATGTGTGTAGCAGCTGCATCAGAGACACATGTCGCAGCTGGTTGGTTTCCTAGCTAGCATGAAGAAAGAGACCACTCATGCATGTATGTATGATCGAATTACCTGCATCACCAGCTGGCTTTCCTAGTCCTAAGGTCTGTGCGTTAATTGAGGCGATCGTCTAATCTCCTTTTTTGCGTACAATTCCTCGTTACTTTGATCGATCGCGTGCAATTTGGACGACGTCGTAAAAAGATGATGTGACAGTCGACCATTTGCATGCATGCCTATTTCTGACAAAATTTACCGGGCACGACCACGACATCTATCTCCATATCTCTCTGCATGCGCGAGCATCTCACGTACTGCGTGCGTGCGTGTACTACGTACGCAATCTTTGTGCTAGCTAGCTGATCGACGGCTGACGCCATGCGTCAATCTATCGATGCATGTGAATTGTGAATGTCCCTAGCTCGCGCGTCTCGATGGACTGCATGCATGGTGTGAGTGACATAGATATACGTATACTGACTGAAGTGAGTTTCGTTTTGACGGCTGTACGTTGTACAGGGAGGGAGATGATGTGAGATTGCGATCGAGGAGAATAATAATAATAATAATAATGTACGTATATAGTATTTGCCTTGGGTGTACGTACGACGTCGACAGCAAAGCATGGCCCAATAGGTTCAGAACAGTTCAGTAGACTAATAGCTAGCTAGGCAAGCTAGAATCTTATTAGCTTAGCTCAGAGAGTACGTAGGGTGATGTCGTACTGCTGTACTGTACTCCATGCATCCATGCTACCATCCAGTAGAATAATTGACGGATCGACGACGACTGATGTGTCTGTCTGATAGTACGTACTGTACATCCGTCATGCATGGATGGCAGGCAGGCAGGCAGGCATGCATGAACAATAGTAATGTTTTCTTTTCTCTGACATGCTTTGTAGATGTCTGAATATATTGCTCGCAGAAGCTGTGGACGCATGCATGCATGCAGCATGACCTTGACGCAGGACGGGAGCAGGCGTGTACACGGCCTCGCCGGTCACTTGTGTGCTAGCTTGTATTCTGGAATACCCGTAGCCCGCGCCGCGTCTGTCTGCAACCCTAACCTGCCCCGGCGCGGCGGCCGTATGCATGGTCTGCTGCTTCGTCGTGCATGTGTTTGCGGTGTAGTATCGCACGTGGCTAGCTAGCTTGGCGTGAGCATCTCCTGCTGTTGCTACTGACATACAATGCGCGCGGAGTAGGAACGATCGATGCTTCGATCCACTTGATATATATGCGTCGATCGATCCATTGCTACTGACATACTATTGCTCGCAGCAAAGCAAAAAAGAAAAAGGGATGAGGCATGCATGCATGCATGAGCTAGCTAGAGCACGCATATGATGATTGATGGTAAAAGTACGTACGTACGTACGTACGTACGTTGCTGCAGTTGCTGGCCAATTCTCGGTGAGTCCGGCCAGAGCTAGCTAGCAGATTCAGACGACATCATCCATGCATGGATGGCGGCGGCCGGTGGCAAACAGCGTGCGCGCGCGCGATGATATCTCAAGCTAGAATCTGACAGTACAGATTTAATTGGTCGGCGTATGCGTGCGTGCCGCAGGCGGCGTGATGGAGATCAGGTATTCAGATGGCGTGGCACGGCATGGCATGGCATGGCATGGCAGGGAAAGCATCTACAACAACTTGGACTTTGGAGCTAGGCTGATCGAATAGATAGATATTGCATGCAGATATATAGCATATATTATCACAAGCAGATACCGTCCATCCCTGCTCAACAAGCTCTCGATCCGGTCGGTGTTTTTATTTTAACCGAGACAAAAATACAAAATCTCAATCAGTTGAGAGTTGGCGGATCTCTTATTTTAACTCATCAATTGCATGCAGTGCAGCTGCTTTCGGTTCGGAGTGAGTACTTTAGTTTCGGGGCTCCTGCAGCTGGACATGCATGGCTTCACAAATGAAAGTCTTTTTGTTGGATGATCAGTAGCAAATTTAGATGCTGCGCCGGTAGCAAACATCAGTCCAGCATCACAAATAAAATCCAATCCCAGTTGTATGAACAGTAGCAGCAACACATTATTTGGCGCCGCAGCCGAAGCCCGTCGTTAAGTCGGCAGCCCGGCCTGCAAACTGGCCGCCGCGGGCCCACGCTCTCTTGTCGGCGATGGCAGGGTCTCCATCCATCTCCTTGCCGCGGACGAGATAAGGAGATCCATCACGTATGCTGCATGGTTCGTCATCGAAATACGTAACTAGATCTCTCCATCGCTGCTGCTGTCGTAGCAGTCGTCCATGGCTTTCCTTCTCTTCCATCGATCAATCTGCGGCCCAGGATTTTTATCCAAAATGCTAATAACAAACTCAACGTGGCTCAGAATTCCAAGGTCAAAAATCCTGACCAACTCACGCGGATACAATTCAAATACGAGCGTACCAGCGGTATCCTGTTCAGACATTACCAGGACAATAAACCAGTAACAGGGCAATAGATGAAAAAGAGGATTTTACAAAATAGTGTCGGCAAAATGGTCTTTATTCATATAACAGAATGATGCAAAGAGAATAGGAGGAGAAACAGTAACAGAGGAGGAAAAGAGAGGGTGGGGGTGGGGCTATTTAGGGAACTAAGCTTCCATCCAAGGCTGGCAAAGATCTATCCTAGTATACATGCCTGGCCAGGAGCCAAAGAAGCCATCTTCACCTATGACTTGGTTTTCCAGCAGCAATAGCCGTCTGTAAATGCACCCCGCCAAGGTTTTGATGAGGAAAGCATACGCTTTATATTTGAGCTAGACAGCCAAATCACATTGATCAAGAGGTTTTATGATAAACCGCCTTCGTTAACTTCGATGGGCTTCACAGGAATCGACGAGTCACCTGCGGAACCTTTATCGGCTGAAGGATTTACAGTCTTGGCCTCACCTAGCCGCACAGCCTGAGCAAAGGTCTTAGTGATATGGCCCACCAGGTCGGTTGGCGTAGTCAACGGTTTCTTTGGCTCAACGACAGTGGAACTGGGTGGATGATGCAGGCGTGCCTTATTTTCCAGCAGGGCTTTCTCACGCTCCTCGTAAAAGTCAAAGTCGTCAAGAATTGATGCCTCATCCTCATGGCCTTTGAAGATCTTCAGCATCTCCAGTCCTTGTTCCAGTTTGACCTACACCAAACTCAAACGTCACTATGAGGTAATGCATTTTCATTACAAAATTTCATTATCAAGTAAAATGGGGAAAAAGGGGGAACCAAGAGAATATGAGCAGCTAAAATGAAAACACTCTCACCATCCTTCACAGGAAATGAATATGCATGTATGGAGAGTGATTCTTCAAGGAAAAGAGAACTACGTACAAAACGAGTTTACCCGAAATCAAACAAAGGGAGGAAGCAAAATGGAAGGGAAGGGAGGAAGCAAGATGGAGGGGAAAAGGCTGCATACCTCCTGTGTATCCCGGCTATTGGTTACAGGTTTATTGTCGTTATTTTCAAGAATTATATGGCGGAAGAGATTATTCGGAACGTCCTTCACAATATGCCACTTTA